>JAHSVA010000012.1:18980000-19590000 GCA_019915185.1 Eucalyptus camaldulensis
AATCTATTCCAGAAATATAAAAAGAATATAAACACGTTTGGTAAATTTATATAATTGTTTTATTTCTTTTAATTTTTTAATATTTTATTTTATTTCTTCTATTTTCTTTCTTATTTTCTTATTTATTTTTCATATTTTCTTTTTTTCTTTTTCCTTTTTTCTATTTTCTTCTTTTGGCCGGTTGCCGGCCTTGGCCATGGCCGGCGACCGGTCGACGAGGGCCGGTGGCCTCGGCTAGCCACGGCGAGGCCGAACTCGCCCAGCGGCTGGCGAGGCTTGGCATTGCCGGGCCACCGCCAGGCGATGCCGACCTGGCGGTGGCCCGATGAGGCCAAGCCTCACCGGCCGTTGGGCGAGCTCGGCCTCACCGGATCTAGGCGAGATTGAGCTCACCCAGCGGCCGACGAGGCTCGGCCTCACTGGGCCACCGCCAAGCGCCAACCTAGCAGTGGCCGGGTGACACCGAGCCTCGCCGATTGCTGGGCGAGCTCGGCCTCGCTGGATCTAGGCGTGCTTCAGCGACCGGCGAAAGAAAGAAGAAAGAAAAAAGAAGAAGAAAAGAAAAAGAAAAAAGAGAGAAGAAAATGGAAGAGAGAGAAAAAGTGTTCCTAAATTTTATTCTAGAAACAAGAAATAACTTTTGTTTTGTTTCTTGTTTCTATTCCAGATGTATTTCTGGGAACAAAAAAAAATAATTTTGGAATAAAAATGCAAACAAACGTGTTTCTGTTCCTTTTTTGTTCCCAGGAATAAAAACGTGTGTTCTTGTGAACAGAAACGCATTTTAACAACCAGGTCCTTTATCTTTCGATAATCAATAGTCCAACTTTTTATCAACACACTAAAATGATCGTTAATTAACGAAGATTATTAATACTACAAGAATTAAAAACAAAATTATTCAAAGTTGAAAACAAACCTAAAAACACCCTAGGCCAAAAGTTGAGCTTTGCATCTAATCTATAATCAAATTCTTTTAATATAATTCTTAAATAAATTTATTAATATATATCTTTTACATTACTTTGAAGATGCAAATGTAAAAGGTTATATAGCCATTGTTTATTTTTTACAATTTTAAAAATACTAAAACTAATAACTTAATTTGGTCACACTAAAGGGCTTTTCAAATATATGTTTACCAAACAGTCTTCTATTTGCCTAAAACACTTTTTAGTTATAGTTTACCAAATAGTTTAGTATTTCGGAAAACCCCTTTACCTCAAAGGTATTTGCATTCTCTCAAGGGCATTTCCCCAAAACCAAACCAAACAAACCCGGAGTCCGTGAGGAAGATGTACAGCAGCTCTCTGTTTTTTTTTTTTTTTCTGCTGTTCTCTCTCCTCTCTGCAGCACACGTCCCTCTCTCCTGTCTATTCCTCTCTGCTACTGTCAGTAGAAGGAAACATAACTCTTGCTCACTTTTTTCTGTTTTTACTCTTGACCTTTTGTGTTTCCAAAGGAATGAACAGCCCAAAGAAAACTTTTCCTCTCTCTTTTCTTTTGCGTTGAATTTTCTTTTGACCTAGCAATCGAGAGAAAAGCCTGGATGTGGCCGTGTATTTCTAATGCATGGCCCCCTCCGAAATCCTACACGAATAACCTTTTTATAGGCAAATAATTAGGGTTTTAATTTCCTTTTCAAATCAATATCCACAACGATATCTTTTTTGCATGTAATATCACTTTTTATTTTCCACACCTCTTCTTGATTTCCTTTGCAAAAATGAATATTCTCTATTGATTTTTCAATAATTGCAATAGGATTTTTCAAATATAGGCTTGGGCCAATTTGCTCTCTTCGTGGGCTTAGTCCGGCTTATCAATTTAAAGCTCATAACCATTAATTTGAATTCATCCACCATTGATCCAATAAAATGCAAAAAATGTAAATTAAAAATAAATGCACCTAAATCTATATACAAATGATATTTTTTCAGGGATAAAATTAACCCCTAATTTTCTATGCAATAAATAAATTATCAGTTCGCCAAAATTTAGTTGTCAACAGTGATACACCATATTGATCTTGGGAGATATTCAAGAAGCACAAAGATTGACCATGAGTTAAAGCATTTCAATGCAGCCTGCGAATTCCATAATATGCTTTTGCTCATTTGCTGAAATTTTTGAAAGTTGTGCTTCTGTGGAGGGGAAGGAGTAGGAGTGTCTGTGTCAGCATTCTTGAAGGGTGCTACCGTGTACGAAGTAGAGTATTGTGCATGTTTTAATCTTGAAATACCAATCTTTTTGAAGGACAATCCATTTACAGCGGGAAAGTTTGAGTTGCTCACAAATCCCAGCCAAACTGGCTTAACTTACTTGCCCTCTGGCAGGTTCTCTAATGGCCCATGACTGAAATGGTCAATTTCCATGCCATGATTGAAGGGAAAGAGGATCTAAAACAATACCTCTTTTGAACCTGCAATTACAGGGTGAGAACTTTTGGTGGCACGACTCTCCGTTTCGTGGTTGTAATAATGAGACAAAACTCATTAGAATGACGTCTTTGTTTATGATTGTTGTTGGTATTGATTATTTTACGACGACAAAAAGAGTTGTTTTTTCACAAGATGAATGAGCCTCCATGTTTTGCTCGGTGTTGCCCATTAGATGAATGAGCCTACTCCTCCATTTTTCTTATGTACTTCCTTGTGAGTCTACTACTGTTGGAAAAATCTTTGTGGAATATTTTAAAGCTGACAAAACGTTTCTATCAGTCTAGTCTGAAGTTTTGCAGACTCTTCTATTAAAGTCTAAAGACCTCCGGATCTACCAGACTCAAGACTCAAAGTCTATTCTCACTGACAGTTTCTAATCCGTTGAAGAAAGACTATCCAGATCTACTTCATTGAGGATTTGGCCTTATCGACTGGAGAAGATCTCTTGGCTGAATATGACATAACGGATTCCTTTATGCAAATTCAGAACGATTAAAGATCCGATGATTGGCGAAGTATTCTCGGAAGGTTATACTTATGGAAACCAAGATCCTGATTGTATGGACGAGCAAGATTCATGGGCTATCGACTTGTTCCTTTAATAGCTTGAATAATCTTCTTAATTGATTCTGTCCAAAGGGAGGATTGGAAGAATTCATTTGGTAAGTGCCAACGGGTATGATGGCACAAAGGAGTATAAGAGGAAGACGTTCCGGTTGTTCAAAAAAGGTGCACGATAGAAGAATTCCAAAGTCTGAAGCTCTTTGATTCTTAGTCAATTCATTTGCTGAGCGAAATCTTGTACGCAAAAGAGAGTCTATATTTTGAGATACCTTGAGGAAGTGTGATAGAATATCTACACTGTGGAATCGAGGGAAAGCAGTGCTTAACATCTCTTTTGTTCATAGTGAAATCCAGCCAGTGGGCTGTCAGTGTAGAAGAGTGGACGTAGGCTTAAAATAAGTCGAACCACTATAAACCTTGTGTTCAATTTTCTCTTCCTTACTCTCCACTTTATTTTGATCATAGTTCGATTTGTTAACTAAAGGAGAGCTTCCTTTATGTTGTTAGTCCGGTATTGCTTTCATATCTCGAGAAATTATTTTTACACCTATTCACCCCCCTCTAGGTGCTTATACTAGCTATATCAATTGGTATCGTAGCCTATGTACTCACTTTGTTTGAAGTGTTTTACTTCAGAGTTAAAGATCGATGGCTAGTATGCTAGCTCCAGGGCTTATGGAAGGGCAGAGCAATACCAGAAAACCTTACTTTGATCGAAAGGATTACAACATCTGGAAAAACAAGATGAAAGCATTTCTACGATCAAAGGATCCTCTGGAATGGGACGTTGTAGAAAAAGGAATCAATCCTAAAGCTGCATCTGTCACAGAAAGAGGAAAAGAAACTGTCGAGTCAAGTGAAATGACTTAGGAAGAGATAATCAAAAGACAAACTCTTGATGCAAAAGCAATTTATTCTTTATATTGTGCTTTGTCACCTACTGAATATAATACAATATCTTCTTGTGATACAGCAAAAGAAGTCTGGGATAGATTACATATTACCTATGAAGGAACTGATCGAGTGAAAGAGACCAAAATCAATATTCTCCTCGGTCAATATGAAGCTTTCAAAATGAAATCAGGAGAATCTATAACTGACATGTTTAGTCGTTTTACAGAAATCGTGAATGGTCTTCAAAATCGAGGCTAACCAATTTCTGATCCCATGAAGGTAAATAAGTTACTGTGTGGACTTTCCAAGGAGTGGAATCACATAAAGACCTCAATAAGAGAGACACAAAGAATCATGCCACTATCTGTCGATGAGTTGGTTGGAACTCTTCAGTCTTATGAAGTGGAACGAATCAATGAAGACGAAGATCCTAAAGGTAAGAAATCCATTGCATTAAAATCCAATGATGATTCTGATGTCACAGATTCTGAAGACGATATGAATGTTGAGGAGCTTGCTCTCATGATAAGAAGATTCAGAAAGCTGAACAGAAAAAGAAGAAGATTCAATCCAAAGAAACAGAATTTTCAAAAGCAACAAACCAAGTCTGTTGATGATGATGAATCAAACAAAGATGTAGTCTGCTTTGAATGTAAGAAAAAGGGACACATCAGACTCAACTGTCCTCTTCTGAAAAAGAAGAAAGGAAAAGCTGAAAAGTATCGAAAGGCTCTTAAAGCAGAAACCTAGAGTGATACAAAATGTGAAGAAAGTGATGATGATTATGCCAATATATGTCTAATGGCACAATCGGATTCTGAATCAAACTCCGAGACAGACTCAGATTCAGACAGTGAATTTGAGGTAAGTAACTTTAAAATTTCTGTTAAAGTCTCTAAATACATTGATGAGTTGTGTTTTAGTCTTAAGACTTCTCTTAAAAGGATTTCCGAACTTAAAAAGGAAAACTCTGCACTAAAACAACAGGAAAATATTTTGAAAGAAAAGTTGAAGTGTTTAGACATGAATGTTTCTTCTCTTAAAGAAAGCGAAGATAATCTCTTGAAAGAAAATGCATTTTTAAAAAATGACTTATCAAATATTTCAAAAAGATTTTCAATAGGATCTGAGAAACTTGAAAAAATTCTTTCAGCACAAAGACCTTATTTCAATAAATCCGGTTTAGGAATGACAGCAGAAACCATTCATTTAATTGATTTTCCTAAAGTGAAGGAAAGAATTAAGCAAAGACCTTCAAAGACATTTTACAAAAATCATTTTCAAAAAGTGTTTGTAAAACCAGTGGGTCGAAATGCTCTCAAATGTTCAAAGTGCAATAGTGCAGATCATTTTGAAAAAGAATGTCCTATGATTTGGAAACTTGTTAAGAAAGTATGGGCAAAAATCGCATATCATACTAACATCAATGGACCCAAGAAAATATGGGTACCAAAGAAAGCTTGAGTATCTTTCTTAAATGTAGGTCACTATCAAGAAAAATGTTATATGGTATCTGGATAATGGATGCTCAAGACATATGACAGGAGATTCAAATTGCTTCATAAAGCTCATTCAAGTAAATGGTGGAAAAGTCTCATTTGAAGGAAATAACAAAGGAAGAATTGTGGGATTTGGAATTGTAAATATTGGAAACCTCACAATAAGCAATGTTTCCCTAGTGGAAGGACTCAACTACAATCTGCTTAGTATCAGTTAGCTGTGTGACAGTGGTTTCAAAATCAATTTTCGAGAGGGAATATGTTCAAGAATCAGTAAAGACTCTACTCAGTCATTCATGGCCGAAGACATGGGAATATCTACCTCTTGGATGTGAAACCAGATGAATCGCAATGTCTAATCTCAATTCAAGATGAAGCAAGCTTATGGCACAGAAAGCTTGGGCACATCAATATGAAGCAAATAGCCAAAATTTCAGCAAAGAAGCTTGTTCGTGGTCTACTTAAATTATCATACCAAAAGTCTGATCTATGTACACCATGCGTATTGGGAAAGCAGGTAAGAAATTCCTTTAAACCAATAAATCAAGTTTCCACTAATCGTGTACTGCAACTTCTGCATATGGACCTTTTCGGACCAACCAGAACTCAGAGTATTGGAGGTAAGAAATATTGCCTAGTAATTGTGGATGATTACTCACGATTTACTTGGGTATATTTCCTGGCAAGTAAGTCTAAAACTTTCTCTTACTTTGAAAAGTTTGCAAAAAATGTTCAAAATGAAAAAGGGTATGTTATCTCAAGTATAAGAACATATCATTGAGGTGAATTCAAAAATCATGATTTTACAAAATTCTGTGATGAATCTGGTTTTCAGCATGTGTTCTCCTCTCCATATACTCCAGAGCAAAATGGAGTTGTGGAAAGAAAGAACAGATCACTTCAAGAAATGGCTAGAACTCTTTTAATTGAAAGTAACATCTCTTCACGTTTTTGGGCTGAAGCAGTTTCGACAGCATGTTACATTATAAATAGAGTTTTTCTAAAGCCTATTCTGGAAAAAACCCCCTATGAGATATTCAAAGGAAAGAAGCCTATTGTTTCATATTTTCATGTGTTCGGATGCAAATGCTTTATATTGAAAAATCCAAATGATAGAGTTGGTAAGTTTGAAGAAAAATCAGATGAAGGAATCTTCCTTGGATATTCTACCTCAAGCAAAGCCTACAGAGTCTATAACAAGAAGAGTCAATTTGTGGAGGAATCAATGAATGTCAAATTCCAGGATTCTATGCAAAATGAATCTGCTCAGACTCATCTTGAAGAATTTGAACCTGCTCCAGACTTTACAAAGTCTAAATCTCAAGAAGCAGCTCAGACTTTAAAAAACCAGCAACAAATGGTTATTGAAGATTCAAATGAAGGAAGTGATTATCAACCTGACCAATCAACCAGTAACTGGAAGCATAAGTCCAGTCATCCCAAAGACCTCATTATTGGCGACATTAATGAAGGAATTTGAACAAGATCCAAAAGGCGCGAAAAGTCTAGTGCTGTGGCTCTTATTTCTGAAATAGAACCCAAAAGCATAGAATAAGCTTTATCTGATGAAAGTTGGATTGAAGCTATGCAAGAAGAACTCAAACAATTCAGCATTAATGATGTCTGGGAGTTGACTCCTAAACCAAAAGGTAAATCTATTATTGGAGCTAAATGGGTTTTCAGAAACAAGATGAACGAGAAAGGAAAAGTCATAAGAAACAAAGCAAGACTCGTGGCCAAGGGATATACGCAAGAACAAGGGATAGACTACGACGAGACTTACGCACCAGTAGCAAGGTTAGAAGCAATTCGATTATTACTTGCTTTTGCTTGTTACAAGAATTTCAGGTTATTCCAAATGTAGTCAAAAGTGCTTTCCTGAATGGATTTATCCATGAGGAAGTTTATGTGGAACAACCACCTAGGTTTGAAGACCCAAGGAAGCCAGACTCAGTATTCAGATTAAAAAAGGCCTTGTATGGATTAAAGCAAGCACCCCGAGCTTGGTACAACAGGCTGAGTAAGTTTTTAATTCAAAATGGATTTGAAAAATGTAAAGTAGACACTACCATGTTTATCAAAAGAGAAAGCAAAAGTTTTTTGCTTGTTCAAATATATGTTGATGATATCATTTTTGGATCATCTAATGAAAGTTTGTGCAAGAAATTTTTTAAGTCTATGCAGGATGAATTTGAAATGAGCATGATGGGTGAACTAAACTACTTTCTTGGACTTCAAGTGAAACGATTGAAGGAATGGACTTTTATTCATGAAGAAAAATATGCTAATGGTCTTGTCAAAAAGTTTGGACTGGAAAATTGCAAAAAGACTGATATACTAATGTCAAGTTCCTTGAAGATAGACAAAAATGAAGGAGGAAAGAAAGTTGACCAGAAGTTATATAGGAGTATCATCGGTTCACTTCTCTATCTTATTGCTTCTAGACCTGACATTTTGTTTAGTGTTTGTATATGTGCCAGATTTCAAGCAGACCCTAAAGAATCTCATCTAAGTGTTGCAAAGCGTATTATCAAATACATTGCTTCAACTTCAAGCATCGGCCTTTGGTATCCTAAAAAGGGAGACTTTACTCTTCTTGGATATTCAGACGCAGATCTAGCAGGTTGCAAAGTTGATAGAAAAAGCACCTCGGGTACCTGTCAATTACTTGGAAGCAGGACAGTGTCTTGGTTTTTAAGGAAGCAAAATACAGTAGCTCTTTCTACAGCAGAAGTAGAGTATGTAGCCCTTGGAAGTTGTTCACAAATTCTGTGGATAAAACAACAGTTAAGAGACTTTGGAATTAAAGATTCATGCTCAGAGATTAACTGTGATAACACCAGTGCAATCAATCTTACCAAAAATCCAATTCTTCACTCAAGAGCAAAGCATATAGAGATTCGACATCACTTTATTAGAGATCATGTTCAAAATGGAGAAGTTTTGATTCAGTTTGTTGACTCAAAAAACCAATTGGCGGATATATTTATGAAGCCTTTGGAGAAAAATCAATTTGAAATCATTCGTTCCAGACTCAACATCTTGAAGCTTGAAGAAGTTAAAGTCTAGAGACTCTCGGAGAGGTACGATCTTTTATCCATAAATAAATGATTTATACTATCGTCAAATTCCATGAAAAGTGCAATTTTTCCTTTTCAAAAAGAGTTAATGGCAGTTATCCATTTTTTTTAAAAAGGCAGTTATTTTTTTAAAAGGTATCTTTTAACCTTCCTTTACGACGATTGGCATTCCCTCGTTTCGACTAAGCTATATACAGTCGGTTCCTCTTCACTTAACTCCAAAACCCTAAAAAGAACCGATCTTCCATTCCTGTCTTCCTCTCTTGTTTAATCTTCAAAAAGTTGTCATCTTTCTTGGGAAAGTCAAGCAAGGAATCTCTTAAAAACTGAAAAAGATGTTGTCTTCAAGAAAGTTTTCGAGGATTGCAAGTAGGGGACCACGGCGAATGAGTAAGGGGCCTACTCACTTTGATCTCACCGAGGAAGAGGAGTCACCAAGTCAGTAGCAGAGCCCACAACATTCTCAGCAGTGTCATTCACCACCATCTAGTCCACAAAATGCTGTTCATCAACAAGAGGAAGAAGTCGTCAAAGACGCAAATCTTGTAAGAGTTCAAAAGCCCTCTTTTATTTATAAGCTTTACCGTGCTTTAAAGAGCATTGGTACTCCATTGAACTACATCGATGAGATTCTTAAGGACAAGGGATATGGAAATGAGTACATCTTTTTGCGAAAAATTGAGAGTTTGGAAATTGCTCCTAAAGGGATGGTAGAAAAAACCTTTGCAAATATCCCAAGCGATCCACGTGTTGGGAGATTTAATCCAATAGATGGGAATGATGATGACAGATTGTACAAAGAATTTCAACCGAGAATGGGTGTTGCAGCGAAAATTCGAGGAAAAAGAACATATTTGTTTAGATCGAAGGAACAGAAGGATCTATACTCAAAATTGTTGAAACATGGGGTGATAAACCCTAGGAGTGTAGATTTTGATTTCTTTGATGCTGTGAATGTCAACTTAAGGGAAAAGTTCAGTTTTCTTCAACTTGAACAGTTTTGTTCTGACACCACAGAAGCTTATGCTCAATTAACTGCATATTTCTATTCAAATCTTAGTTTCTTGGATGCGAATAGAATATCCTTCAGTGTCCGAGATCAGGACTTTGTAGTGGATGTGGATATGTTGGCAGATGTTATTGGGGTTGAGAGAGGGAGATATCAACTCATAGGTGTCTCTATAGCTCGTGCCACATTGGAACTTGTTAAAGACAGAATGACAGAGGGAAGGATTTCCTACTCAAGGATGCATGCGTTCAACATTCTTCTTCACAAGATTGTTATCAATTACCTCAGACCCAAATCAACATCCAAGACTAAAGTTTCTAACTTAGAGGCAAAGCTGATGTATGCCATCAATGTGGGGAAAAAGTTTTCTCTTCCTCACACTATACTGTTCCACATGTATAGAGCAGTGGTGAAGGACAATGGCCAACTTCCTTATCCAGGTCTTGTGTCAATGATATTCATACATTTGAATATTCAGCCTCCACAAATTCTCTGTGTTCGACCGTGTGACAAAATGGTGGGAGGACTGAAAATGGTGTTCAAAATGCGTCTGAAAGAACTCGACAAGGCGTTGGAGAAATTTAAGGAGAAAACCCCTGTCAAAACTCATCAAGTCTCTTCTGCAGCGAAAAGAAAAGGGAAGGAGCCCATGGTTGCTCCATCCAAAAAGAGAAAAGCTCTCATTACTGATGAAGATGATGAGGATGACCTCACAATTTCTGCTATAGCATTGAAGAAGCTGAGTCGTTCTATTCCAGAATCAATGGAACGACAGGAGAAAGAAGCAGAGAAGAGAGAAGAACAGGAGAAAGAAGCAAAGTAGAGAGAAGAACATGAGAAAGAAGAAGAAGAAGCAGAAACAGAGGAGCAAGAAGCAGAGGAGAAGGAAGAAGAGGAGAGAGAAGTTAAAGAAAAAGAAGCAAAGAAGGAAAGGTTTGAAGAAGAAAAAGACAAGAAAATCAACAGAAATGAGAGCATAAGGAACTCTCTTCTCCACCTGAAGCCATGGAAATAGGGGGAGATGGTGAGAACAGAGGAAAGTCCTCATATCCTGTTATCAGTGAAGGAGTCAGTCGCTCTCCAGCAGATCCAGAAGACATTCATGCCTTTCAATTTCCTGAGGAGGGACAAGGTGCTTCATCGCCAAATCTGCGTGATTATGCTAATATACCATCGTCTGCCTTTACTCAATCAGATCGTGCCGAAGCCAGTACGCAGACTGATAACTCATCAGATTTTCGCAGAATCATTGATGTTCTTTTGGAATTGCGGGGTTAGATATATGCTTTGGAAAACTAAGTTCAGAACTTGAAGAATGCAGGACAAGCTTTTTCCATTTCATTGTCTGATCAGATCCAAGCTCTTGCTCTTCAAATTCAAGCCAATGCCAAAGGTGAAGAGGTGGATCATTTAAAGGAAGAATTGAAAAAGCTAGAAGGCATCATCCAGTCCATGGGAGATTTCCAGCTTGTTCGCATTCCCAAGCAAACTTGACTCCATTCTATTCCCATCTCAACTTTTTTATGATGACAAAAAGGGGGAGAGATGCGAGATTTGAAATCTTTGAACTTAAACTTGTTGAATTTTTAGTTTGTTTTGATGTGTGACTTGTGTGTCTGTGTCTGGATGAGGATTGACTGAACGTGGATTTCGATTTTGACTGCTATTTATATTAAGTACTATTGATATCTTATGAATGGCTTTACTCTTATGAAAGACTAACCTATTTTCTGTGGTTGCAGATTCTAGTGTTATCATAATCTATTAATTTTTATGAGATATCCATATTTGCTTGAGTAATGTTTTGCAGGTCAAAGTTATTCAAATCTGCAGGAAAGTTTTGTCACCATCAAAAAGGGGGAGATTGTTGGAGAAATCTTTCTGGAATATTTAGAAGCTGACAAAACGTTTCTATCAGTCTAGTCTAAAGTTTGGCAGACTCTTCTATTAGAATCTAAAGACCTCCGGATTTACCAGACTCAAGACTCAAAGTCTATTCTCACTGACAGTTTCTAATCCATTGAAGAAAGACTATCCAGATCTACTTCATTGAGGATTTGGCCTTATTGACTGGAGAAGATCTCTTGGCTGAATATGACATAACGGATTCCTTTATGCAAATTCAGAACGATTAAAGATCCGATGATTGGTGAAGTATTCTTGGAAGGTTATACTTATGGAAACCAAGATCCTGATTGTATGGGCGAGCAGGATTGATGGGCTATTGACATGTTCCTTTAATAGCTTGAATAATCTTCCTAATTGATTCTGTCCAACGGGAGGATTGGAAAAATTCATTTGGTAAGTGCCAACGGGTATGATGGCACAAAGGAGTATAAGAGGAAGACGTTCCAGTTGTTCAAAAAAGGTGCACGATAGAAGAATTCCAAAGTCTGAAGCTCTTTGATTCTTAGTCAATTCATTTGCTGAGCGAAATTTTGTACGCTAAAGAGAGTCTATACTTTGAGATACCTTGAGGAAGTGTGATAAAATATCTACACTGTGGAATCGAGGGAAAGCAGTGCTGTAACATCTCTTTTGTTCATAGTGAAATCCAGTCAGTGGGCTGTCAGTGCAGAAGAGTGGACGTAGGCTTGAAATAAGCCGAACCACTATAAACCTTGTGTTCAATTTTCTCTTCCTTACTCTCCGCTTTACTTTGATCATAGTTCGATTTGTTAACTAAAGGAGAGCTTCCTTTATGTTGTTAGTCCAATATTGCTTTCATATCTCGAGAAATTATTTTTACACCTATTCACCCCCCTCTAGGTGCTTATACTAGCTATATCAACTACAACAATGTCAACTTGATGTTTTTGAGCTACACCTGCTGAAAATTCTCCTGCATAAACATTTCAAGTTGAAAGGAGCAGGATTGGCTTACTAGTACTTTCGGAGCATTGATTAATTCTTTTTTGGATTCAAACGTATCGTTTGCAAATTATTGAATGCTGGCCATCACAAGTAAAGTAATCTTTGCTGGAACAACATTTCCAGAGTAGAATTGTCGAAGAAAACAGATATATCAAGCGGAAAAAGAAAAATAGTAACACTGAAGTGTCTTGGTAATTGTTGAGTGTAGTTTTGAATTTTGTGTTGAGTTAACTGTATGATAAAAGTAATTCATACAGCCTTTGCAATTTGCATCCCTTTTTTCTGCCTTATTTCTAGGTAGTTTTCTAAAATTGTTGTCAACTCTTTGATTAAGAAGCAGTTGTAACGTGTATTGGCACATCATGCCATTCACGTGACGGAACTTAAAAGCAAGAAAAGATGCTGTTTGAAACATGCAACATCAAAATGACGAAGTACAACCTATCCTATTGACTATATAGGCAAAAGATAATATTATCTCTATGGGAATAAATCTCGAGTTATTCCAAAATGAAAGATGTTATTCTTGCGTGTGTTACACTATATTCTTTATTCTAGTCAAATCAATTGTATGGGAATAAATCTTGAATTATTCTTAAATGAAATAAATTATTCTCACTTTTTTTTATGACCGAGGGAATGTCGGAGATCACTCTTCGGGGATCACACGACCCTCTGGTGCTCGGTAGCACCGGTGGGGCCTCGCCGCAAGCCGCTATTTAGACATAAGCTCTCGGGGGTTGGCCTAATAAACCACCTCTGAGATCCCCACTTAAGTCGCAAGCATTCAAAGATTCAAACTTGTTTCCTATGCAATGAGGTAATGAAGCCCAACCATCACGGCTACCTACAGATGGGTAAATTATTCTCACATTAACCACACTATGTTCTTCATTCCTGTTCGTTTTGCCTTTTTTACTTATAAAACAAAAACCACCCACCACGGTTTATCATTTTTTCCTATAGTCGTTACCTTGTCTTTCAAACCAAACACAAAAGAATAAAGGGAAGAAAAAAAAAAGAAAAAGGTCGTGTCCACGCACAAAGGTAAAGACGAATGACGAAAAAAGGAGCAAAAAAGTGGTGGTACAGAGAATTCATTCCACCGGGCCGTGGCAGACTTGAGTGGCGCCGGGCCATTATCCTTGCACTGCCAGGAGCGGCAAGTTTTTGCTAGGGTTATCATCTGTTTGGTTTCGAGTTTTAGAAAATCCAAATCAAATCATTTTGATATGCATTAACTTTGAAACAAATCATGACCCGAACTTAAGACATGATTCAATTTGGTTTTTCAGTTTTCTTTTTTGTAATATTAAGAAGGAATTTAGTGAAAAATGAAAGAAATTGTGTAAATTATAATATTAAGAAGAAAAACGATTTTTAGTTCAATTTTGTTAACTAAACCGAATCAAAACTATCTGAAATAGAAAAAACAAATTTATTATCTTAGTGGAATTGAAATTTCGGTTTACTTTTTGACTCCCCTAGTTTTTGGGGCCGTGTGATTGATTCGGTTCACTTTTTGACACCCCTAGTTTTTGGGGTATGTGAAACCACACGCCCCTACAAGAATTGAATCCAAGTCCCACCACATCGATGCCCCACCCTGGGTTACAAACCCGCGCAACCGAGCTCGGTGAATGGCATCAACAACTATGCTCAATGTGGGAATTCTATGCACTTTGCATTGTTCCCTTTGTCACACTTCATATCTCTCTTCCCAAAATACGGAACTCAAATGGATTTCGACTTTTCTTCTACGTCCACTGTTCTTTGGATCGAGAAGTGGCCAATCCACGGCAAAAAGTAAAACCCCGACTAAAATCACGATAAAAAAGCACCGCAAAAAATGGATCGAGCATGTTCTTCTTAAAAGTACTTATTTATCAATTAAAGTTTAAGAATTTGGATATGTCAGTCAAAATGATACGCGGATTATTGAAGATATTAAAATCAAAGGATCAATAGCGCTTATAATATAATGATCCTTTTATTTGTTATTTCTATTATTGTATTGTTTTTTTATGAAGTGTAACACTTTGTAATATCCTTATATAATTGACATTATCCAACAAATTGTACATTGAGATCAACAATCAAACACCTTTGTTCTTTTTATCGTATCAGAGCAGGAGTGATGAGTTCAAATTTTTTCATATCTCTATTTACATTCCCAATTACATTTCTATGTCTAAGGCTTAGGACAAAGTCCAACTTACGCTTGATGGAGAGTTTTAGAGTAAATAAATATTATACCATGTCTTCATTTACGGTTTGAGTTTTTAGATTAATTGATAGTGGTATCATAAAATTTAATAGAATGATTTCAAAGAAAACCAATACAATAATTCAACTTAATAGTTTAAAAGTAGAGATAGTGAATGCATCTTAATTATATTTCCCCTAGTAAATGAAAATAGAAAAGCAAGAAGACAAATGGGAGAAATTGATGTAAATCCTCCAAAAATCATGTAAAATATGAGAATTTTGAAAAATAAAAAAAGTCACCAAGAAGAGATCACTATTCATTGTTCCTATGGGAATAATTCAAACAAAAGATATTATTCTTGCTCGCGTTAATTACGCTATATTCTTCATTCTAGTTTTTTTTTTTTGGCTTTTCCTCACATGGTCATGAATCAATTTTCACCTTGGAACGGGCGGGCTAGGTGAGAGCCACAGCAAGCTCGACCTGCAAGAATTGAACCCATGTCCCATCACAATGATGCCCCCACCTAGGCTACAAGCTCCTGCAAGTAAGCTCCTGCTTCTTATAAAGTGTATACTGTTGTGATATAAGCCTAATGTGGGACTCCTATGTACGGGATTCCCCTTCGTCACACCTCATATATCTCTCTATATTAAAAAATCAATGGATATTTTCTTTTATCCACTATTTTTTGGATTGAGAAGCAGCCAATCCATGGCAGAAAGTGAAATCCCAAGTAAAATCATGATAAAAAAGCACCGTTCTTAAAGGCACTAATTTAATCAATCGAGGGAAAAGAATATGAATTTATCAATCAAAATCACAAGCAGCTTTTTGAAGATACTAGAATTAAGGGATTGACGACTCTTGTGATACAATGATCTTTTCATTTAATATATCCATTGTTGTGTTGTGAACTGTAACAATAATAATGGGCATCATCTACAAATTGTGCGTTGAGATCAATATTCAAACACCATTGTTATTTTATGGTCGGAGTATGAGTCTTGAGTTCAAATCTTTCAAGGTTCTTATTTACTTTTCAATTACATTTCTATGTTTAGGTTTAATAGCTTTAAATTTTAAAGTAATTGACAGTGATCTCAAAAAATCTCACAGAATGATGTAAAAAAAAGAAAATTGATACGATAATTCAATTTAACAACTTGAAAGTAGAGATAATGCATGCATTTTAATTATATTTCCTTAGTAAATGAATAGAGAAAAGCAAGGCGAGAAATGGGAGAGATTGCTATAAATCCTATAAAAATCATGGAAAAGTGTCACAGTTTCGAAGGAAAAAAAAAAAGTCAACAAGAAAAGATCACAAGAGAAAAGAGAGAGCGGAAGTAAAAAACCGAAACTGGGCAGATGCCTCACTGGTACTTCTTCAATCTTTTAATAACCAAGATAAGTGTGCTCTCTTTTTTTTTTTTTTAACTTTTTTCGTGGATTGTCTTCTCCAACAAAGAATTGGGCAATACAGTGGATAGAAGTTCTCTTTCTGGGGTTGATAGCGTTAAAAATCATAAACTGATAGCCCTATTATAAATTTTAACCAAAATTGATTTTCCTTCATAAAAAATAACTCAAATTGATCATTTTTATTTCACAAAACCATTGACCATAATCTATCCTCCGTTAGCAATTTCAGATTTAACATGGAGGGTAAATTTGGGTGAGAGGCATCAATTTGAAGGTTTTCGTGAGACGAAAATTATTATGGTATAAATGTGTCATCAGTTTAACATTTTTTATAAGAAAAAAAATTAATTTTGAATAAATATGTTATGGGTACCAATTTAAGATTTTTAATAATAGTAACTTTTTTCATTGATATTTTAATTATTGAGGCAAGTAAGGAATGTTCTTTTTTTGTGGCCCTAAAGGACGGAGGGAAAGGCAAATTCCTTATGCGGGCAGCATTTATAAGTCCCTTGACGTTGTTTACTATAGAGAGGAACTTGTGTTGGGTGGAATCAAACCCCAGAGGGCATGCTCGCGCAGATAGAGCTCAACGTGGGCTCAGTCGCCCTCCTGCTCCTCTTCCTTGCGGCTTTCGGGTCATTGAGACGTCGGAACAACAATCCGATGCTCAATGTAGTGCTGTGGGCGGCCTACACTCTCTCGGGCTACTTGATAACATACACGCTTGGGCTAATGCGCGAATCCCCATTCCGCAACCCACTGTTCCCGCTGTGGGCGACTTTCTTGATGATCTTTCTTGGAAGCTCAAACTCTCTCTCTCTCTCTCTCTCTCTGCATATAGTCTTTGTTGTTACTGATCAAAACAGTAAACAAGAAAATAGAAAACCAGAAGCTATATTTTTGTGATGAGGAAGAGAAGCGCAGAGAAACATAACACAAACTTGCATACGTCTGTTCTAAAGGAAACTGTCAAGTACAGAATAACTTAAACAAAGCAAAAAACTGCTCACGTACGTGCAACACATAACTGTACACAAACGTGCTATTAACTTCCTAGAAAATAACAAAAACACTAAATAAATAACTAAATTGAACTTGGCTGTTTTTTAATAAAAAACAGAGGAAAACAGAGTAAAAAACAGAACAGAAAAAAAAAGAAACATAAAACAGCAACTGAGACATTATTAATCCAACAAACTCCTCCTTGGATCAGTTGTTGCTGCATACTCCAATTTTCTTTCTTAATACTTCAAACCTTCCAGCTTGAAGTGGTTTTGTGAACATATCTGCAAGTTGATCTTCAGATCTGCAATAGACCAATTTAACTTCGCCACTTTGTTGCACCTCACGCAGAAAGAAAAGTTTGACTTTGAAATGCTTGGTTTTGCCATGGAAAACTGGATTATGAGATATTGCTAACGCAGCCTGATTGTCCACATTAACTTCAATGCAATCACTAGAATTCAACCACAGATCCTTCATTATCTTCTTCAGCCATAAAGCTTGATTTGCAGCTGTAGTAGCTGCTATAAACTCAGCCTCTGCAGTAGACTGAGCTACAATTTCTTGCTTTTTAGAACACCAGGAGAAACAAGCAGAACCAAGACTGAAACAATACCCAGATGTACTTTTCATGTCGTCCACTGAACCAGCCCAGTCACTATCAGAAAATCCTTGCAAATTAAACTTCTGACCTTTTGTAAACTTCACACCAAAGAATAATGTTCCTTTGAGATATCTCAAGACCCTTTTTGCTGTAATTAAATGTAACTGACTAGGACTACTCATAAACCTGGATAAAACACTCACAGCAAATAGAATATCTGGTCTGGTTGCTGTAAGATACATGAGACACCCAATCAGACTTCTATACATAGAAGCATCTACTGCATCAGTTCCTTTATTCTTCTGTAGCTTCTCTTTAGCAGCCATAGGAGTGCTTACACTTCGACAATCTTCCATCTGAAACTTCTTTAGAATTTCTTTCATGTATTTTTTCTGACAGATAAAGATCTCATATGAAGCCTGTTTGACTTCCAAACCCAAAAAATAAGACATCTTTCCCAAGTCTGACATCTCAAAAACTGCAAATAGATCTTGCTTCACCTTCTCTATCAATTCCATATCATTCCCCGTCACTAATAGATCATTTACATAAAGTGACAGAATTACAACACTGTGATTCACCTTCTTGACATAAAGAGTGAACTCACTTAAGCTTTTCACAAAGCCAAAATCTTGCAAATATCGATCTATCTTCCCATACCAAGCTCTTGGAGCCTGCTTCAGTCAATATAGAGCTTTCTTCAACCTGTATACACTCTCTTCTTGCCCTTTGATACTAAAGCCTTCAGGTTGTTCAACAAAAATCTCCTCCTCAAGCTCTCCATTCAGAAATGCAGACTTTACATCTAACTGAAATATAGGCCACCCCTTCTCTGCTGCAATAGCTAACAGTAGCCTTATTGTATCAAGTCGTGCAACAGGAGCAAATGTTTCAGAATAGTCTACTCCCCATATTTGTGCATAACCTTTCACCACCAGTCTAGCTTTGTGTTTATTAACAGAACCATCAGGATTAAGTTTTGTTCTAAACACCCACTTAACCCCAATCACATTCTTATCAAATGGTCTGTCAACAAGCTGCCATGTGTGATTTTTCTGGATCATTGCAATCTCCTCCTGCATTGCTGCAATCCACCTCTGATCCTCCTTAGCTTCCACAAAGTTAGATGGTTCGAGCATTGCCACATTGCTTCTTTCATAGATTTCAGCAAGTGACCTTGTGCCTCTCACCGGTAAATCATCCACACTGTCTTCCAATCCATCTATAACTTCATCAACCTCTACATCTGTTGCAGGTTGTTTTTTGAACTGCTGCTTTTCTGCACTCCTTCCTTCCATCCAATTCCACTCATCTTCCTCTAGAAAAACAACATCTCTGCTTACAGTCACCTTCTCTGTCATAGGGTGAAAAATTCTATAAGCCTTTGATTGGAGACTGTACCCGATGAAGATTCCAAGCTCTGCCTTCTTATCCAGCTTGTCCCTCTTGACCTCAGGAACATGAGTGTAACACAAACACCCAAAAACCTTCAAATTTTTCACAGAAGGTTTAACACCATACCAGACTTCAAAAGGTGTTGACCTCTCTAAGGCCTTTGTGGGCAATCTATTTAACAGGAACACTGCAGTATTAGCTGCTTCAGCCCAGAACTTCTTAGGCAACATCTTCTCCTGCATCATACATCTGGCCATCTCCATAATACTTCTGTTTTTCCTCTCACTGACCCCATTCTGTTGAGGTGAATAGGGAGCAGTGAATTGCTGCACAATTCCTGCTTGCTCACAATTTAACTTAAACTTGTGAGCAGTATACTCAGAACCATTATCAGACCTGAGCATTTTAATTTTCTTCCCACTCTGATTCTCAACTAAGGCTTTAAACTTCACAAACACATCAGCAACTTCAGACTTAGCTCGCAGAAAATAAATCCAACTCATCCTAGTCATATCATCAGTGAAGGTAATGAAATACCTGCTACCATTGAGAGAAGACTCAGACATAAGTCCGCATAGATCTGTGTGGACCAATTGCAACTTCTCACATGCTCTCCAGCCTCCTCCTTTGAAAGGAAATCTGGCTTGCTTGCCAAGAAGACAAGTTCTGCACTGTGGAAATTCCTCCTCCAAACTTGGCAAGTCATCTGCCAAGCTATTTTTCTGCATAAACAACATGCTCTTCCTGTGAACATGCCCAAGTCTTTTATGCCATATCTCTGCATTTTCTTCTTTGCACTTTAAAGCCATTTGTTGCATCTCTTGTGGCTTGAGCATGAAACTCTTGTCCTCCATTAGAATTCTTAGCACTTCTTTGCTATCTGCATTATTAATAAGACATTCCTTCCCTTCGAACTTCACTTTATAGCCCTTCTCAACTAATTGACCAACACTTAACAGATTATGGTCAATATTTGGCACAAAAAGAACATCACTGATCAGCTTCACCTCCTGATTTCCTTCAATAGCCACTGTACCCTTCCCTTACACTTCGATATACTGTCCATTGCTAATTCTGACTCTGGACCTGACTGACCTGTCTAGACTCCTAAACAGCTTCGAATTGCCAGTCATATGATTGGTACAGCCACTATCCACCAGCCATGCATCATTCCCAACAGAAGATTCAGAAAAAGAAGCTACAAACAAGTGCTCTTCCTCAGTTTCATTCATTGCTACCTGGGCTTTTCCTGCTTGCTGGTAATTTTTTTCTTTGCAGATGGCTTCCATGTGACCCAACTTGTGACATCTTCTGCATCTAGCATCAGGCTTTCTCCAACATCTAAAAAACTGATGATTAGTTCCACCACAGTATTGACAAGGCTTTTTGTTCATCTTCCATTTGCTAGACCCACCAGAATTTCCTTCTTTTGCTACAAATTTGGAGTCACCAACATTTTCTCTAGACTGAATCCATTTCTTCCCTTTGCCTCCATCATTTGACTTCACTCTAGCTTGCAGCGCACCCTCTACAAACTCTTCTCTTCTCATTAGTCTTCTGTGCTCCTGTGCCTGCAAAGCATTCAACAATTCTGCAAGCTTTATATCAGGTAAGTCTCTTGTATTTTCCAGAGACGCTATGGTGGCTTCGAACTTCTCTGGAAGAGACACCAGAATCTTTTGAACAAGCCTTTCATCCTTCAAGTCAGTCCCTAAAACTCTGATTTTTTCAGCTATCCCAACCAACCTATCAGAGTACTCCTTCACTGACTCTGAATCCTTCATCTGCTGTCTCTCAAATTCCCTCAAGAGATTCAGCACCTTCATGCCTCTTATCTTCTCATCTCCCTCGTATTCATCCTTCAAGAAATCCCATATTGCTTTTGCAGAATCACATCTCATAATCCTTGTGAAGATAGTGGGTGAAACAGCAGCGTACAGGCATGACTTTGCCTTGGCCTTCCTTATGATTCTCTCTTTATGGTACTTTATCTTATTCAAAGTTGGATTGTCTGGAAGTGGAGCAACCTCATAATCATCCTCCACAGCTTCCCACAAATCATGACCCTCCAAAAATGCCGTCATCTTGACAGCCCATGCTTGATAATTCTCTCCAGTAAATACTGGAGAAGCCATCGCAGAGAAACCACTCGACCCTGTCTCCATCACCCTTTAACTTTTTTACAATTCGATACTTGCTTCACTTCACAGTCCCTCAAGATCATACATGCTCTGATACCACTGTTGTTACCGATCAAAACAGTAAACAAGAAAATAGAAAACCAGAAGCTATATTTTTGTGATGAGGAAGAGAAGCGCAGAGAAACAGAACACAAACTTGCATACGTCTATTCTAAAGGAAACTGTCAAGTACAGAACAACTTAAACAAAGCAAAAAACTGCTCACGTACGTGCAACACATAACTGCACACAAACGTGCTATTAACTTCCTAGAAAATAACAAAAACACTAAATAAATAACTAAATTGAACTTGGCTGTTTTTTAATAAAAAAAACAGAGGAAAACAGAGTAAAAAACAGAACAGAAAAAAAAGAAACATAAAACAGCAACTGAGACATTATTAATCCAACAGTCTTGAGGACAACGAGCAGAGGAAGAAATATGCTTGGCAACACACGGTCACGTTCATAGGGTTACTAACATTGTGGACAAGACGACAAAGCCCCAAGATGTTGTTGTCCAATTGGTCACATCCAATGGGTTGAGCGTCGACGTTCTCTTGACTGCGGTCGTTCTCATGGTTTTCATATGTGTTGAGCTTGTTCAGCTCTTTCTGATGGCTATCTCTGATTGGGCGAAAGTAGAATGGCTTTGCAACTACGTGCAAAAGGAGTCTTGGCAACGGTGCAAGTGCATCGAGAAGCTGATAGAACTAATATGCCGGGAACAATTGAAGCCTTGGGAAAGGAAACTTCGCCAATACTCTTTCCTCGAATTGTACAATTACGCCCCTTCCAGATTGCTCTACAATTTCTGCACAATCAATTTCATCGATGTGGTTAGGAGCGGTCAAAAACAAGGCGCTCCCGTTAGATTGTCGGATCCAGTGAAGAAGGCCCTGTTTGATTCTCTGATGAGCTGGAACGGAGAATTGGAGAATGGACAAGCTTCTTTGAGATGAAACAACGCGTCGGATGAGCTCTCTTGGGCGTGTAGGCTCAAGACACATACTCAAGTTATAATGGTTTGGCATATAGCTACGAGCTTTCTTGTACACAAGCGGCCGTTGCATCATGATCCAAACTTCAACGTGGCAACAAACTAGTCCAAATATCTTGCCTATTTGGTGGCATTCGCCCCGAGATTGTTACCCGATCACCTTTATGACGCAGAGAACATGTTCGACCAAGTCATCCTTGAAGCGCGGGAGGAGCTTAAGGTGTGCAAGACAGATCAAGAAAGAATCAATAGACTAATGGAGATCGGGCAAACACCAGAAAATACGGAAACACAAGAAAATACGGTTATGAAGCAGGGCGCACGGTTGGGGGTTCAATTGCTGAAAGAGGACCCACAGCGCGTTTGGAAGATCATGGCAGAGTTTTTAGCCGAACTAACGGTGTATGTGGCTCCATCGGACAAAGCAAAAAAGCACGTCGAGCACTTGGCAAAGGGAGGGGAGTTTGTGATTCACTTGTGGGCTTTGGTCTCTTATGCCGGCATAGACCGAAAGGGAGGGGAGTAAGCCGCAAATTCTCATCGAAGCCAGAGCTGGCCCTAGTGATGCAAATCTGGAATAGCTAGGGGAGCTCACTTTTGGCAGCTAACTTAAGTGCACTTTCGACCTACGCAACATTTCGTCGTTCACTTGCATTCAGGAAGATTTCTTGAGCAGATAGAAAACAATTCGATCGCAGGATTGCATCTTGGCTAGCTGACTTTGCTGTTTTCTCGGAGTTAGTTTCAGATAAACAGTTTGCAATGATCGTTTCCGAGATCTTGAGAATTAATTGTATCAGCAAGTAGTAATATTGAGTGGTTCTACAGAAATGTTTGAATTTGTTCTGGAGGGTCCAGGTACTTTACGTGATTCAGATGACATGGCTTGCCAATATTTCATGGAGTGAATATCAATAAATTCTTCTTGTATACTAATTTTCCCAGCTTGTCAGCCACCGTTTTCTTTTTCTTTTTTTTTTTAACTTTCGAGTATGGTGTTTGGGTTGAATAAAATAGGTGTTCCAAGCCCTGTTCTTCTTTGTGAACTTTAGTTCTTCAATCTCGACTTCTGGGTGTGAGTAACAGTTGGCTATCTCTTTAGCTTAAGCGAAACGAGATTCTCAGTGAATAGTGAATACCGGTCAAACGAGAAATTATCGTGTAGACAATGGCGTAAGTGAGTCAAGCTAGCCACTTCAGAGCTACATGAGTTCGACTCGCATATATTATTTTCATTCGATTTGAAGAATTCGGTTTGATTCTTTTCGATTCAGGTTGAGTTCCAAACCTAGAAAAGAAAAGAAGAAGAGTCATTAAAACGAGAGCTGGGCAAGCAAGAAATCAAGGCTAGAAAAGTCGACTCAAGTGGCTTTATGTCTCTAGGAAGTTGTGTCCAGGGTCTTGTAATTTAAGCCTTCCTTCTAGTCAACTCGAAATAGCCATTGCTTTTCAACTAGGTATTTAGTCTTTTCAATGGTCCGGAGACCACCAACGAGGGTAGCGTGACCTAGGCGAAGGCTGTCCGAGGTCACATGACATTAGCAAGGGCCGCATGCCCGCGCGCCACCGAGGTTGCACTATCAAACTCATAATCACAGCATCTTCTCCTCCTCTTCATCTTAACCACCATCATCTTCTCCTCCATCTTCTTCTCCACCATCTCTCAATCTCTCTTCTCAAGGATCATGAAGAAGCAAAAGCCGGCAGTCCCGACGCTAGAGGACTCCACCCTCTTTGACCTCCTGTCCAAGGAGATCGTGTTCTTGATCCTCAACTTCCTCGACCAGGACTCCCTCAACCGCAAGTCCTTCTCCCTCGTTTGCTACTCCTTCCATGCCATGGAGTCTCACCACCACAGGTCCTTCCGCCCCCTTTGCACCGAGCACCTCCCCATCGCACTCGCCTACTACCCCAATACCGCTGCCCTCAACCTCTCCTTCTACCCTTGCATCACCGACTCCTCCCTTGCCATCATCGTCGCGACCTTTCGCAGGGATGCCTTGCCTCTCCCTTGACCCTCCAAATCCCAATTCTTCCCCATGTGACCTAGGCGAAGGCTGTCCGAGGTCACGTGACCTTAGCAAGGGCCGCATGCTCGCATGCTACCGAGGTTGCACTATCAAACTCATAATCACAGCATCTTCTCCTCGTCTTCATCTTAATCACCATCATCTTCTCCTCCATCTTCTTCTCCACCATCTCTCAATATCTCTTCTCAAGGATCATGAAGAAGCAAAAGCCGGAAGTCCCGACGCTAGAGGACTCCACCCTCTTTGACCTCCTATGCAAGGAGATCATGTTCTTGATCCTCAACTTCCTCGACCAGGACTCGCTCAACCGCAAGTCCTTCTCCCTCATTTGCTACTCCTTCCATGCCATGGAGTCTCACCACCACAGGTCCTTCCGCCCCCTTTGCACCGAGCACCTCCCCACCGCCCTCGCCTACTACCCCAATATCGCTGCCCTCAACCTCTCCTTCTACCCTTGCATCACTGACTCCTCCCTTGCCGTCATTGTCGCCACCTTTCGCAGGGATGCCTTGCCTCTCCCTTGACCTCTCCAAGTCCCAATTCTTCCCCACCGCCAGGCTAAAAGGCCTCACATCTCAGTGCCGGAACCTCATTGAGCTAGATCCATCAAACGCCATCTCCACCGTGACTTAGATTCGAGTCGCCATTGTTGGAAAAATCCCTGTGTTTTTTTTTTTTTTGAAGATGACAATGACAATCAAAGGCTACTAATGTGTGTATTGGTTGAGTGATACCAAGTCATATATGCACATGCCAAAATGAAAATGTAATAAACAACACTAGAGATTCTGATATGAGGAGTGCTTTGCCACTATCTTGAGTTCTCTGCCGATATTTGAGGTTAACAAGATAATAAGCGATTGAAATATCTACAAGCTTAGATGATCTTTAGATAAGGTGAACATCTAAAAGGACTAATCAAGGGTGAACAAGCTAAGAAAAATGAGGTTGTTCGTGATGGCTTAGAGATACAAAGATCAAGTGAACAGTTGGATGGACCTGGTAAGGTGAACAAGCTTAGAATAGAGATGTTCAATAAAGCTTGGAAGGACCATGAAGATGAACAGCTTGGTAGAGTCGAAATTTTCAATATACTTGGAAGGATTAGAAAGATCAAGTACGGTGGATTTTTTTTAGAGCAGTGAATTGTTGGCAAAGAGCAGTTGCCTTATATAGATGAGATGGAAGAATGTGATGATATCGATGACCTATGTGAGTTTAGCGAAGACTAGGTACAAGGAGGAAGATCTTGACAATGAGGAAAAAAAGTCAAAGATGATGAGGTGTTCATGATGACTTGTGGGTACTATAGTCAATCTATCATCAAGATGACATCTTTAGAAGCTAAGATACTCAAGAGGATCATTGGATGAGTGACCGTAAGTCATCCAAATGGTTTTCCAGAAACAGCACCAACGGACCTAAAAATTAGCTGATGACAATGTTTGTGTCGATGCTAGAAATATCATATCATTGGTGATGTTGAAACAATGATCATGTAAGGATGTTAATTGGATTAAAAATTATAGCTGTTACTGGGACGGAAATGCGTAGTGGAAGATTAGGAAGTCTATCGAGGGACAATAATAGGCATCTATCAGAAATGTTAAGAGCAGTCAGCATCAGAATAATAGCTGCAGGAATAATTTCAGATAGTCTGCATATGTTCAGGAAAAAGTACTGTATGGGCAGTACCACCTCAAATAGCAGCACCAATAGATCTCTAATGGCTAGTTGGACTTCTGAAGCATCTCCATCGAGAAGATTGAATGCATGCTTCATGAATTTTTAAAAAAGCTTTTCAATCTTTGATTTGGCATTAGTTTCGTTAAGTTCGAAATTTTTTATTTTATTTAAAAGTGAGCTTGATCCATATGTTATTAATCCGCATCCAAGTTATCATTGAACACTAGAAAGTATTTTATAATTTTAACGAAGCTAATGACCTTTTCTGAAAATTCTCAAAACCCGAAAGTTTTAAACATCATTCTAAGCTTTCCTTTGATATTAAATTTGTCGAAAGTGAGCCATGTTAAATTGTTCAAAGGACCCAATTAGTGTGTTGACATTATCTGCACGTAGGTCCTAGAATTCATTTCCCAAGGACATTGGACTAATCTCAAAACTCCAGCAAATTTAGTATCCTTATTTGATATCACATGCAAATTTGAAAATTCTCTTTTTGTCCTCAATTGCAATTTTTCCAAACTTGTGTTCTTAATTGCTAATCTTGAGAAGTTTAACTTATGTGGTTTTCTTCCTTTAAGATATAATTGTGTGTGTACTTGAGTGATTGTTTTCGGCTTGATTGTGCAAGTGACCCATTTCGATTCACTATTGATTGATTGATTGAAAATCAAGATCTTAGGATCTAAGTGCATGAATCTATATTTCCTTTGCATGTAATTTTTAAATGGATGGTTTAGGACCGATGCATGTACACATGTAAACCAAAGGGATACACCTAAACCCAAAATCTAGGAGTCTTTCAATCTTGACCACTGAAAGTGCTAGTATGAACACCTAGGGGGGGTAAATAGGCGTGAAGAAAATTTTTCGCAAAAAACAGTAGAAATAATTTTCTTTTGAAATTGAGTCTAAAGTACAACAGACTTTGAGCGAGTTAAAACTTTAGCAGTTATATAGAACTATGAACAAAATAAAGGAGTTCAAGGATGAGAATAAGAACACAAGGTTTATAGTGGTTCAACTTAGATCAAGTCTACGTCCACTCTCCCACGCTAACAGCCTTCTGCTGGATTCCACTATATAATCAACAAAAGAATACAACTTTGAGTGTAAACACTTAGAGGTAGATCACACTATCTTACTAAGTCACTCTTTTGGTATTTCTCTCACAATCAAAAATGTTTAAGCTCACGAAAGACAAGTGTATGATCAAAGATCACTCAGACTTTGGAATTATGAATTCTACGCCCCGTCTCTTACTTGCTCATAGGTCCTTGATTTCCTTAAATACTTATCCACTTCCAAACTAGCCGTTACACAGTATCTTAGAGGATTGTCTTCCAATCTACTCATTGGATAGATCTGTATCAAGAATATTTGGTAACCGTTGAGTGACAAAAGTATAATTTCAAATTAATTCCAATCGCCCATACAAACAAAATCTTGATTTCCATAAGTAGAGTTTGTTCGTATAGAAAGTTCTTGTCTTCAAAATCTAATTGTCAATCAATTAAATTGAGTCAATCAAATCAATCTTGATGTAAAATCCAAGACAAATCACTAGCCGTTATACATTTGGGCTTGTATTATGTTCTGTCTCGTTCTTGATGTAAAGTCTAAGAGCAATAGACTTTACAATTTAAGTCTGAGTGCAATAGATTTTACAATCTTGATGTAAGTCTAAACATAATCTGCTTCTGAACAGATTTAGCTTTAAGCTCTAAACACAGTCTGAATAAGTTCAGCTTCAGCATAGAGTCTGTCTTCTAGTTCTTCATTCACGTTCAGTATGGAATTTGTCAAAGTTGGCAGACTTTTGAAGTAAAACAAACATTGACACTAAAGTTTGGCAATTTTTAGATTTTGACACAGAAATCTGAAAATCTTCAAAATAGACTTTGGACATGTGTTACGTTTAGTCTTCTAGTAGTCTTCAGACTTTGACAATATCCTTTACATGTTCTATCATCTACATAGTCTATTACTCAACTATTGAACATTAGTAGCATTTTATTTATTTTGTCATCTTCAAAACATCATAAGGGATTTTCCTAACAATCTCCTCCATTTTGATGATGACAAAACAATCTCTGACTATACAGAGGTGTAATCACACTTTCTAAAATAATGATAAATCAATCATCAAATTTTAGATTTTCCAAAAAGAATGTGATTTGAATTAAAAGACAACAAATAGATTGAGCATAATAATATATGGAAAAATAATCGCAGCTCAATATTATGCAATAAATAATATCAACCAATCAACACATGCATATTTATATTCTCTCCCCCTTTTTTTCATAATAAAAAAGCGATAATAATGGAAAAAGTATCACATAGAGAATATAAAATGATATAGGGCGCGTTTGGTAACATTTCTGTTCAAAAATTATTCTAGAGAACAAAAATAGAAAAAACTATTTCTGTTCCGGGGAACAATTTTTGACCAGAAAGACAGACGCGTTTGGTAAACTCCTTCCGGGAATAAAAAATGAATAGAAACACGTTTGGTAAATTTATATTCTTTTTTTGTTTCTTTGATTTTTAAATATTTTTATTTGATTTTTCCTTTTTTCATTTCTTTTTTCTTTTTTTCTTCTTTTGACCGGTCGCCGGCCTCCGACGATCGAGCTCGGGCTCGCCCAGATCCGGAGAGGCTGAGCCTCGCTGGTGGCTCGGCGAGCTTGGCCTCACCCAGATCCGGCGAGGCTGAGCATCGCCGGCCCCTAGCGAGGCTCGGCCTTGCTAGATCTAGGCGAGCTCGAGCTCGCCCAACCAAGGCGAGGCCGAGCCTTGCCAGGCCGGCAACACTCCGGCGAGGTCGCCGACCCTCGACGGCATCGCCGGCCCTCAACAGCCGATCGTTGGCCATGGCCGAGGCCGGTGACCGGCCAAAGAAAAAAGAAGAAGAAAAGAAGAAGAAAAAAAAAAGAGAAGAAAAGAAAGAGAGAGAATTGTTCTTCAAGAAGTGTTTTTGGAACAAAAAAGTAACTTTTTTTGTTTCTTTTTTTTGTTCCAATTTTGTTCTGGGAACAAAAAAATAGTTTTTGAACAAAAACACAAACAAACGCGTTTCTGTTCTTTTTTTGTTCCCAGGAACATTACCATGCAGGGCCATAAAATATATCTTGCATGAAACACAATTTTCAAAAAATTAGCTTTTATAAAGTAAGTTGAATATTAAAGATATGCAATATAGTTCACTTCGATAATATATATAAGCAAATATCCAATAAAAATCACGAATGCATTATAAAATTTACTTACCGCTTTTGTCATAATAAAACGATGATGTCAATAAGAGATTTTTTTATGACAAAAGGTAATAAAAGATGCACTAACCGGATTTTTTTTTTAAGAACTTAAGAAGTTCTGTCGCATTTACCTTTTCCTTCCTTCCATAATGAGATCACGATCAATTCAAAAAGATTTTTCCATAATTGATCAAAGCTTCCCCTCAATTTGTTGCCTTTGTGAGCTGATCATGATTCTTTCCTTTCTCTTGGATTCGCTTTCTGCCCTTGTCATCATGACAATATTTGTAAATAGCATTAATTGTGGCTTGTGCACGTTGAGCTGAATATTTTTCCATTATTTCCTTTGTAGCAACAATATCCACAACAATCATTTGCATTATGAAATTCGAGGCAAAAATTTATTTTCTTCAATCAAGCTCTTCTCGAATTTAACTTACATAAACTTAACGAACTTTTTGCACAAATAAGCTGTAATAATATCCACATAATATATAATGCCCCTTTTTCAAATAAATAAATTGAATAGCATATATAAAATTAAAATTCAGCACTACTCAACCTTTCATACGACACATTAGAGATTTCCTTAACAATTTACAAAAACTTTGCACAAGGAAGGGAATTTTTTAGCCTCCAAAAAATAGTATAGAATCTCCACAATTTTTTGATCGAGCTTTCCAAAATTCATATGGAAGATTCTATTGCCACTTGCAAAATCTTGTATAATAGATAATAATCTTTGCAAAAAAAGTCACGTAATATATTCCTTTGATTTGCATATCAAACTTGCTAGATATAAGATATCTTTTATGAATATAGCAAGAATATCCATAAATATGCAATAATATCTTTCGAGACCAAAGGAATTTCCTTGAGCATAAATCTCATATATATATATATATATATATATATATTATTGATGCATTTCACAAAAAAGAAAGATGATTTTTCTATCATGTGCCAAATCAAGTAAAAACTTGCAATGCCTTAAGCTTGGTCTTGGAGTGGGTGCAACAATCTCCATGGGTGTATAACACATCGATCACCCACGAGAGATTGAGAAATAGGGTGAGAACCAGAATTGGGCCTACAGTTAGACCAATAAACTCTTCATTTATGTCCTTCCATGCATCAACAATTCGTTTCTGGAGTTCCTCTGTGGCATCCCAGAAATTCAAAGCCAAGCTATAAGGTGTGTTAAAGTCTTAATTAGGTGGCAAAATTTCCATGGCTTATGTTTTAGCCATTAGTCTTTTAAATTGGATGATTTGTGCTTGTGATTGTGGAAATTTAAATTTAATAGATTAATAATCTATGATTGGCCATATGATTTAAATTTCAATAATTAAAATGTCCCAAGACTTTGGCCGAGATGAAAAGTTGGAATTCAAAATATTTATAGGAGAATTTCAAAAAAAAAAAAAGGAAAAAGAGGGTTATTTTTGGAATGGGCCTTGGACCCATTAGCCTAAATCTTGGTGGGCCAAGCTATTCGGCCCATTAGAGCCCAAGAAGAGAATTCGACCAGCCCAAGGGGAGTGGCCGGATGGGCCTAAGCCCAAGCCCAAACCTAATAAAAGAAGAAAAACCAATAAAACAAGTGGCAAATGGCAAGAGCATGCATTGGTCCATTTGAAAGGCTTGTGATCATTACAAATGATGGGATTAGGGGAGTATAAAAAGGGAGAGAGAAGAGAGAGTGGCTGGTTCTTGCTTCAATTCGTCCAAAGAGAGAGGTGTGCGAGAGAGAGAGCTCGAGCGGAAGGGAGAAACCGAGAGGAGAGGAGGCGGAGCCGGAGGGGTGCGCCGTTCGTTCGCCGTGTCCCGCCGCCATTCGTCGTCGCTTGCTCATCCTAGAGGCAAGTGGAGTCCGTAACTTTTCTTGCATGTTGTTGTGGTGTTTCCATGTTAGATTTTAGGTATGATTCGTGCGAAAGACCGAGGTAAGAGTTGGTTATTTGTAAACCGTGTGACTGTTCTTGTTCGGTTTGCTGGAGTCAGTAACTTGTTTGAGTTTGCATGTGTGTTTGGAGTTCGATTTTGGCTTCGGTGTCTTCATGAAAGTTGAAGCTAACATCTTGTACTATGACATACTAAAAATTCGTAGAAAACGATGGAGATTTGAGGGGTCAAAAGTTCTATTGTACGGAGACTTTAGATCTGCAAAATTTTCACTGACCTCTTGTTGATTTCTTGATTGCATGTTGATTTCTGTTGGAGATCTCACTTTGTTGTCTTCTTGAAAGTTGAAGGTAACACCTTAAGCTACAACATACTCAAATTTGAAGCAAAAATAACAAGTATAGCTTGGTGAATCGGTTAGATCTTAGAAACAATGGTTCTGGTGAAGTATTCCGAGACACCCGAGACTTCATGGACTTAAATGGTGACCATAATTTGGTTATTTAACCTAGATCTCTTCGTGAAACTTGTAAAGGACACCTTGGTACATAATATACTCAAATTTCAGAGTAAACTAAAGAGAATAGAGGGGTGAAATCTAAACATTTCGGAGAAGTGTATTCTGGACGACGCGGTAGTGGTTCCAGAAGTTTCGTGGGGTTGTATAAATTAATATAAAAATAATTTGGCTTAGAGTTCTACATGAAAAGTGCACGAAAATGCGTCGGCTATCACCCTGTAAAATGTCGTAATTTTTGAAGGCCATATGAGTATTTTAATCGAATTTATTTGGAAACTGTGCAATTCTGGTCATTATCCGAATATCATGTGCTATTTTGTGGAAATTGTGAAATTATGAGAAATTCAATTTGGCCATAAAATTTGTATGAAATTGTGATCCTATTGATTTTTTTAGTGATTTTTTGAATACTATGATTTTGGGAAAATCATAGATATTAAATTTAATATTTATTTATGAAAATAAATAAATATAATAATAAAATAATAAAATAATAATAAAATAAAATAAAATGGATTTTTATTTGGCCGTGGATTCAATTCTATTTGTGTGGCATATGTGTGATGAGGTCTTTGCACATGTATTGGATTGAAATGTATATGTGATAAAGTCTTTGTATGCGTATGACATGATCCTTGTACATGTATTGAATTGAGATGTGTATGGGATAAAGTTTTGGTATGTGTATGACATATGAATTGAGATGCAAGTGTGAATTCCATGTCAAGTGTGATTTGTTTGATACCATGCCAATTGCCATGTTAAATTGAGATAAAGAAAATGGTATATGTGGATGATGGTAAATGAGGAAGTGGTTGTGGTGGATGATGATGTCTGGTGGCCTAGTGGCGTAATTCCAGAGATTCCCTAGGAGATTCAGGATGCCCGGAATGTGGGGGGCCGGAAGCCCTGTCGGAGGTCTTTGCCCGAAAGGAATGCCTCGTGATGCCAGGATTTGGGTGTGGGATGCCTGGCTAGAAGGGTAAAGGCCGGAAGCCCTGTCGGAGGTTTCTGCCCGAAGGGAATGCCTCGTGATGCTAGTTGAGATGCGAGATGCCCGGAATGTGGGGGGCCGGAAGCCCGGTGGCCATGGGATGGCTCAGTTTGCCGGGAGCCCTGTCGGAGGTTTCTGCCCGAAGGGTTGATGATGAAAATTGATGATGAGATTGATGAATGGGTGATGTGGTGATCAAAATTGAAAGATAAAGATGAAAATTAAACCATGATATGATATGCATGATGATATGCATGATGATATGCATGATGATATGTGATGTGATATGATGATCACCCATGATATGATATGCATGATGATATGCATGATGATGATGATGATGATGACATGTGATGTGATATGATGATCACCCATGATATGATATGCATGATAATATGCATGATGATGATGATGAGATGTGATGTGATATGTGATCACCCATGATATGATATGCATGATGATATGCATGATGAGAATGATGATGATGATATGTGATGTGATATGATGATCACCCATGATATTATATGCATGATGATATGCATGATGATGACATGTGATGTGATATGATGATCACCCATGATATGATATGCATGATAATATGCATGATGATGATGATGAGATGTGATGTGATATGATGATGCATGATAGTGTGTGCCTGGCTTCAAGGTAAGTAATGCCTGCAATGCATGTGAAATTGCATGATGCATTGAGTTGTTATTGGATTTCCCTATCTGCTGAGTGGTTGTACTCACCCCTTTTGGGGATAACATTTCAGATTAGCCAGTATGCCGCTTCCTGCCGTCACGTGGGGTACATTTTACGGGATCCCATCCGATGTAGAGGTCGAGTGTGTTGAGATAGACTGTCCTTCTGTTCCCGGACTGACTTTTATCCGAGTACGTTGTCTAGTGATGTATGACGTTGGCCTGGCTGGGGGTCCTGTCATTTAGGAGTTCATTTCTGTGCACGTTCGTCAGGATGGAGCTATGCGAGGGATGTTGCCACCGCCACCGCCTGATGCACCGGGTTGGGTGTGAGACCTGCATGTGACGGGTAGGAGCTGTTTCTTTTTGATGTAGATAGTCGACACTTTCGATGGGGGTTCGTACTCGTGTGATGTTGAGAGTCAAGAGTTTCTTTTTGAGGTTTTAGGCTGGACGTGGCTGAGTCCTAGCTTTTCCTTGTTTTGTACCGACCTAAAGGAAATCCCATCTTGCTATATATATATATGTAAGCAAAGTGTCAAAGTTGTTTATAAAATCCTGATGTTTAGCTGGTGTGTATTTGTATCATGGATTGGTAGGGGGATAGATGTGATGTTTAATTTGCTTCCGCTATGAGTCGCATTGGGACCGATCGTTTTTTTTTTTTTTAAATGTGTCCGTAAATTAGGACGCTTGTTTGAAAGAAAGAAAGGTAATAAAGTGTAACATCGGCGCTGGTGACGACCTGCGAAGGGTTCGGGGTGTCACATCCTCCCCGGTTTCCTATTTTGAGACACCATTTTCTTTCATTAACAAATCTACCGCAGATGTTATGTCCCCCCTCTTTGGCTCATATTGTATGTCAACAATCTTGGTGTAATTAGGTTAACATTGTTTTCGACTGAGTGGTGGTCGATCTAATTTTATTAGAGTATTGGAGGATAATTATGTTTTTATTATACCTAGTGAGAAGCAATGTCATCGAGCAACCATTCAAAAGCATCTCTTGTAACCACATCACCCTTTCCTACAAGTGTTGTGATCGATAACTCTCCATAGCCTGTTGTTAATAAAGCAAGGGGCTTGTATTCCTCTATTGTTGGCGAGTAGTTGTTATGGAACCATTCCTCTCGCTTAATTCTTCATTTGAGAAATTAAACATAAACAAGAACGCTGGGTTTCTAAGGGGAAAAAATTGTGTTGGATGCATGTAAAATGTGGCGACAATGCTTACGACTTCTTTTGCATAGGCAATGCGATACAATCTTTCTTTTGTGGCCAGTTCATTCCCAATTTTATCATAGAGACCGAGAGGCTCCTTATAATGAGCGTGCATAGACTCGGGTAGTCCATCCATGGCATCAATATCCCACCTAAATTTGAGTCCTTGAAAATGGCGCACTTACTCTACACATGGTTTGATCAAATTCATAAGTCTGAGAAAAAGAATATGGATTACATACTTCTCAATTGCTCTGGTATAGGATACAAGTTCTTCCATATATGCCATAGATGTCATGAATATCGTCAAAAATGAAAATTAGGGCAGTCACTCTAGTTAGTATATTTCTAGCCATTGCAAACTTTGATTGGAAATATGCTCCAGCCATCCATAAGAACAACTTCACAATTTTATCTCTAGTAAATAGAAACTTCCTCACAACATTTACATCCTTCCACCACTTATATTTAAATGAATATGAGCGTTGTTGAAAATATGTTAGCTTGATGAATTCACATAGTTTAAACTAATCTTTTTGGACTTTCAAAAGCACTAGTTTGAAGGATAAATTGAAACTGGATCAGTAAATCTCTAGAAAACACAATAAAAAAAAATAATTTGGACATTGTTAAAACATAATCTAGAAGCTAATTTTATATTATACTATCGTGTGAAGTTGGTTAACCTTGTAATCTGGCAGATTTCCTTATGGTGTGGCTCTTGTAGTAAGTTGAAATCTAGTTTAGCCAAGGTGAGCAAGACCTCATCATGTGAAGGCTCTTCTTGGTAGAGTGAAATATAATGCCTTGCCTTGAGTCTTAGTAACCCCTTGCGAAGTGGTTGCTTTAGGGCATGACTCACTTGTTTTGCAAGACTATGCTTACTTCATTTCATCAATCGATTCAATGTCAATTATAGCAAAAGGAAGTGTTTCTTTGTGTTACACAGAAGAAATCAATTCTAAACACTAATTCAATTAGATCTACTCTTCATAGCCAAACTTGGAATTCACAAATAGCATCGCCATGGCACCCTAATGGTAAGCTTCATAAAGGCTTAGCAATCTACACACATATGTGATAAGCGATTTCTTGAAGTTGCCTTCATCATCCTTTAAAATTGTTAAAGACCTCTCTGCAACCAACCAACATGAGGAAAAAAGACATAATCAATTAGAAATTAGGAAGGTGATACACCTAATTAATGTTCTAGATTTTCTTTGACTTGTTTCTCCTAGAATTCGAATGAGCAATGGTAATTTTCCAAAGAAACAATTTTATGGGATTGGTTCACTTTGTTTAAGACTTACCCAATGAAATATTGAAACCTTGTTGTCACAGCAATCAAGACCTAAAAGCAATCATGTGAAGGTTGTCTCCTTTAAAAATCAGGAAAATTACAAAAAACAATCCTAAATTTATTGTACTTTTTTCTAATTTAGTCTTAAACCTTTTTTTAAGCCACTCAGTTCTACACTTTTGCAATTACGCCAATTTTGTCCATTAGCCAGAAGCCAAAGATTTGCCAGAAGCCAAAGATTTGGCCAATCAGTTCTAAACCCTTCTCATGAGGGCTGTTAGTAGCTGGGTGAGGCTCACCCTCACTAGAGGCCGTGCAATGGCAATGGCTACTAATGGCTGGGTAGTGGCTAGGTGAAGCTCGTCAAGCCTTTGGCCTGGGCGATGCCCTACCTAGCTAGATGTGGCGAGGTTGAAGAAGGCGACCTTGTGCAGCCTTTGGCCTGGGCGAGCCTCATCAGCCATGGGCAAGTCACGACTTCGCCAAATCTGGCAAGGCCTCACTCAGCCATGGCGAAAGTGGCCTCACTATCGCTAGGCAAGGCTCGCCTTCGCCATTGGTTGGTGAGGCTAACTTTGCCGGCGCCTGCCTCTGGCTAGCAGCCAACCAAAGGAAGGAGTAAGGAGAAAGGAGGAAAAAAGAGAGATAAAGAGAAAAAGAAAAAGAAAATAAAAAATTGAGAATTAAATTATTATAAAAAAAATTATCCATGTTAGTATAAGCCGGCTAAGGTTGGATAAACTAAATTAGCACAATTGCAAAAAAAATTAGGGCTAAATTAGCTAAAAAAATGTTTATGACTAAATGGAAAATTTGTAATAGATTTAGGACTACTTTAATAATTTTCCCCTTAAAAATCTCCATGGTCAAGTTGTGAGTAACTTTTGTGGATCCGTTCTAATTGCTCATCAATTTCTTGTTCAATTCCCAAGCATTGAACTTAATCAATCAAGTGAAGCATTTGTTATCCATGACAGCAGTCAATATCTCCCTCACCTCTCCTTTCAATTCCTCAACTTGTTCCTCCACTCTTCCAAGGAATTTGAACTTCTGCACATATATAATATGCCGTTGCAAATAAAAGCAAGCATGAGATACGTATAATTAAAAAGACTCCAGGGAAAGTAGAGTTACTGTGAAAATTAATAATCATGCTATCTTGGTTACAAACCCATGAAAAGATACGAAAACAAGTTATATTGTGCAAACTCCTCAATACGACGAGCATGTACTTTTAGAAAAGTGAATTAATGATAAAGACCAAATCATTTCATTTTGAAATTTCCCAAGAGACGAAATCGAACATTATTCTCTAAAAATTGAATAATCGATGCCCAAATCATTTCATTTAGGTGGAGTTATACAATTGATGTTTCTGTAGGGGGACTGTTGCATACATCGGGCACATACAGTATAGTTTGAATGTGTTAAACGTGACTGAGTTTGGCATAATCAAACTCTTGAGTTAGGAAGAAATTAAATGCGACCCACATTGAGGGAACTTGCTAAAGCAGCAGACCTAATTCAAATGATTCGGCAAAAACGTTATTGATCAACTTCATCGCCAAGAGAATGCACTTCACTTTAGAGAAGAATCACTAACCGTTGAGTAGGAGGGGGCAGCGTATTTGAGGAAGTGATCGCTCCATATGCTCACATGATATTCCGTCCACCGGCGTTTGACCCCACCTCTTCTTCCTTTACTCAGTGAAGAAGATGGAATTGCTGAAACCTGAACCGACATGTTCCCCACAATTTTCGTGCTTATGCCGGAGAAATCACGAATTGAAGACTGAGGAGAGGATTTCGCTGCGTTGCAGAACATCAACACTTGATGGGTATTCATAGTCAACATGTTCATAGCCACCTTGTCACTTTTGGACTTAGTTTTAGAGCAAACCAATCACATTTTAATGAATATTAACGCGAGTGAAGATTGGCAAAAAAAAGATATTCTCCTTATTATATAATTAGTCCAATCCACTCCTCCTTTGTACGACATCAGATATTAGTAAATTTAGATGTAGTAAATATGGTTTTATTTTCTATTGGAATCACTCACGAAAACTTATTTCTTATGAAGTGATGGATTTTGTGTCTCCATGACTAGATTTAGGGTCCCCTTTCGGGGAATTTATATACTTCCATACATACCGGGTGATAATTAACTCTTTGTAACAAGTGGAGTCTATTCATAAAATATATGAAGCATATCATTTTCACGTAAGTTGCCTACTTAGTTAGTGGTCCATTAGCTCTGGTAAGATCTTGGGTTTGGTTTGTCTGAGTCACGACAAGATCTTGGGTCCTCTTTCGGGGAATTATCGGGTGATAATTAGCTCTTTGTAACTGGTTGAGTCTATTCATAAAACATATGAAGCATATCATTTTGAACTAAGTTGCCTACTCAGTTGGTGGTCCATTTGCTCTACAAAGTTCTTGGATTCAGTTGTCTAAGTCACAACATTCTTATTTTCGCCCTACATACTATTTCTGTTGCCTGTGTTTAAATGATAGAAAATAAAAGTTTTACTAACTAGGTTTCTATTCTTTTTTCATTTTCCAGAATAAAAGAACAGAAATAGTTGTTCCGAGGAACAAAAACAACCTACCAAACAGGCCCTTAATGTACAAAAAAAATGATTTCCTTGGATTGAAACCAACAGACTTAGATCGGGGGAAACCAATGTCCACATCTAATAAAGAATGATATCATTTTTCATAAACTATCATACAAATGATTAATTATTTTATTTGAAAATGCTTTTTATAGAAAAATGTTTTCCTTTATCATGAAGATTTCGGTAAAACAGACACACTCCAAATTTAAAATTTATTTTATCAAAATATAAGAAGCAGTACAAAATGTTAGTTGGACCAGTTTTTTATTTTATTTTTCATTTTGTATATTATCATGCCAACACTAGTGAGCAACCTTTCAATGGCTCAACTAAAGAACTCTGCTACTTTGAATGTGAAGATTTCACCTGTATAGAGTTCACCACCATCAATTTTGTCAACATCCGTGGACAACCTCTTCATGAAAAATCACTTCTAAAATCAAGGAGTCCAGCGCTTCTATGTCTTGCTTAGAGTAACTTCATCCTCCTACCAACTACAATGTGACATTCTTTTGGTAACAACTACTGACTTTTAATACACATTAGTTGTAGAGTCTTACCTAGAGATCCTAAAATCAAATGACATAATTTACAATAAGTTATGATGATAAATTATGGTATTCAGCTTTAGCTCTCTTTTTTTAATAGAAAAAGAAAATGGGAGTTATTGGCAACAACAACTAACAGATTATATTTCAAAGGCCTACGGACTAGTAAACTGATCTGACATGACTTATGGAAATCTATTCGTACCTTTGTAAGAAAGGAGTCCTTAGTAATAATGACGGTGTCATGCTTCCAAGTACTCTTCCTCTTTTTCTCAATTTTCTTTTGTCCACTTTTTCCCTTTAGTTCGGATATAAAGATACTGGTATTGATACAACTCCTTGATGCTTTCAAAGTTATAACTCATAACCTCACAAATACAATAGTGTGAGTAAAAATGTCTGGCTGATCTAATTTTCGGTTAGAAAGATTGTTAATATGCAATTTTACAAGTTTTGCTTAGTCCATTTAACACCCTGAAAATTACATATAATTATGAACTTGCTATCGCTCCCATAATATTAGCAGCTATAATTAATAGATGATACTACTCATGTCATGCCCCGATCCTCAGAGTACATACTCATCCCTCCATGGTCGATCTATTAGCGATGTTCTAGGATGCATTGCCAACCCATTCTCTTTTTAAATGCACATGGGGAAGCATATATAAAATCCCCACACAACAATTCAATGGGATAGGAAAGCAGGACTACATATTCTGGAAAATTAAACCATACATTTTATACATATTAGATCACTTTAGATACAATACTACTTGATATTCTCAAAATTAGTAGTTCTATACCCAACTACTCCGACTTGTCTACTGAGCTCTTTGGGTCCACGGGATCCGGATGATACGGTGGATCCTCTACCATACCATTAGGGAGACCAGCCACATTCCCATCTAGAGCACGGGCAGCATCGATCACTTCTGTCGGTATACCAAAGTTTGAGAGATGACCTATTCTAAGACCATAAGGGATGGTATGGAATTAGGCCCTAAATCTATTGGGCCTCTCTTGCTATGGAACTTCCAAAACCCAAATGGTTGTCACAACCATCTCATACGTCCAGTCACTCTTGGGGTCGGGGAAAACTATGACTTGCTCTATTATTCTTGTGGGACGACCGAGACGTCTAGGAGGAGTCACCATCTGTGAACTTGAAAATGTGGTCCCACAATGAGGTGAGACCGTGTCTCAGCAAGTTCTACTCCCTAAGACTTGATTAGGAAACCATTACATTTTAGGGTCGCCTATGCACAACACAAGTCAAAGGACTTACCTTGACCTCAGATTCTACCTGCAAATCAACACAGTTCAATAGGTACCCAAATAATTACAATAGATCGAAACATTGATCAAATTGACCTAGTTGATTACATGTTAACCTGACCGTTTCTGTGGCACCCCTCGACGGCCCCCGATCCGTTAGGGTCGCCACAGTCCGCTCTACCTTTCACTTTCCCTATTAACATGTTACTCTGATACCATTTCAATTGCAGCGGGTCCATACAACTTGGGGGTTTACATTTTTTCTTCTTTAATCGGTCCCTTGCGCAATTCATATAGCAGAAGCACATCCATTAACTCCCTTCTCTATATTCAGAAAATGATGCACACCTACAAAATATTTTATATAAGTCAAAGCCGTACACTTTTATTTACATAACTTGATGGACGTCATTAGTCGATACATCAAATTGCCATAGTCTTTTTATACTTGGCTATATTTCAAAAGATGACCGACATCGCTCCCAACAGTCGTCTACTTTAGAGTCCATCGATTAGTGTTGGCGTCCAAAGGTTCCCTCCTTTGCTATCCTCCTTCTTACGGTCATATCCAACCGCTCAATCCATCTACTAATCTGAAATGTTGGTCCCCAAAAGGGGTGAGTACAACCATTCAGCAGGTAAAGGAATCCAATAACAACTCGATGCATCATACAAATCATACATGCATTGCAGGCATTACTTACCTTGATGCCATGCGTAATACTATCATGCATCATCATGCCTTATCATCATGCATATCATATCATCATATGTCATCATCATAATCATCATCATGGCATCATTATATCATACATGTCATCCTTATCATGACATCATCACATCACATATTATCATCATCATCATGCATATCATCATGCATATCATACCATGAGTGATCATCATGTCACATCACATATCATCATGCATATCATACCATGGGTGATCATCATATCACATCACATATCATCATGCATATCATACCATGGGTGATCATCATATCATATCACATATCATCACCATCATCATGCATATCATACCATGGGTGATCATCATATCATATCACATATCATCACCATCATCATGCATATCATCATGCATATCATACCATGGGTGATCATCATATCACATCACATATCATTATCATGCATATCATACCATGGGTGATCATCATATCACATCACATATCATCATCATGCATATCATCATGCATATCATACCATGGGTGATCATCATATCACATCACATATCATCACCATCATCATGCCATGAGTTAATTTTCATCTTTATCTTTAAATTTGATCACCACATCACCCTTCCTCGATTCATCAATTTCATCCCATATTTTACACTCGCATCCCATGCGAGAAAAACCTCCGGGCATGTATTGTGACATCCAGAATTTTCAGTATTGTTTTCTATTAAATTGATCGGGCATTTTATTGACGCGTCTATAGGGTTGTTCTCAGAGCTGATCACTCTCGAGATAACTAGACTAGCTGGGTAAGCCATTAAAGAATATTAAGGCAATAGACTTGAGAATTCGACCAGGAATCGACTTCTCGACCGTGTTCATCTTTAGAGGTCATTACTGCACAGCTAAAGATCGAATTGAAATCAGAGATAGGTCGGTTCGACTGAGATGTGTGGCCGATCGTGGGTGACTCCGCTAAATTGGAAAATTCTCGTCGACCGGCACTAATTTGATTTTCTATCGTTTGGTACCCTGTGCTGGTAGTCGAGCCCTCGAGATTTTCATGACAATTGAGAGTCGCCAATGTGTCGAGTGGGTTCATTGTGGCTCGAAGAAAATTGACCACGAGTCAATTGCCCTAAAAAGTTTTGAAAACTACCCGGTAGTCTAGGTCACACTAAAAGCACGCCGGAGTGAAATTAACCATCGATTTGAGTCAGATTTCAGAAATCGAAAGTTCAGTGATGTCACAAGCTATTTTAGGAACGTCAACTCAGTCTTAGAAGATTTTTTGGAGGTCCCGAGATTTTTACGGAAATTGGGTTCAAACGTCGCGGAAATTTGGCAGAAGTTCAGATTGGCTAAATTAATGGGAAATTTGACTTTCGGGTTGAGCCTGTGTGTGTCGGAGATTTATAGAAGCTAAATGAGGATGAATTGAAATTATTCAAGTGTCCAATTGAGAGGAGATGATGCCAATTTCGTAATCCCCCTCATGCCTAGCCAAAATGCACCATTTGAGGTGTTGTGAGAAGTGTTGGTGTGGCTCATTGGAGGCCAAGGGATTATACATGGCCAAGACCAAGTCTTGGAGATATTTGTGGAAAAATCAAGCTCAAGGGACCCTCCATTCCTTTTTCATCTCTATCTCCTTGCACTCTCTCACGCACCGTCCACCTCCATCCTCTCTCTCTCCCTTCTCATTTCTTTGTGCGACAATCTCCATTCTGCCGAGAATTACCGCCGCTTGAGGACCGAGACACCAGCAGAAGCAAGATCGTTAACCGCATGCAGAGCTTCGTGTCTTCTCCAGCAGCGTTGAAGACTTACTGAAGCTGCCCCATGCGAAGCCGCAATCCACCGAATTCTCCCTGCCAGCAAAGCCCACTTTCATTTGTCTCTGTGACACCGAACGGTCTTCTCCGCAAGCAACGATGCCAGCTCCATTCTGCCGAGCTTGCTGCCACTTGGCAGTGTGTACGCCTGGTTCGGTCAACAACAGCTTCAATTGAAGCTCTTGGTTGACCGCTTGAAGACCACCTCCACGCGTCCAGTAGCTGCGGAAGTTATCTCCACCCTGCAGCAACGTCTCTCGAAGATCCAACGCTTGCCAGCTGCTCCTCCAGTCAACTTCTTCTCCACCGAGCGAAGCAATTGTTGACCGAGCAACACCACCGAAGGAGGAAGTCTCCACGCGTCTTCGTCTTCAGCTCACGCCTGCGTCAACGAACGGTGGAGTTTTCCTCTTCGTTGACTCCCTCACGGCCCAGACGAAGCTACTCCATCTCGCTGCTTCAACGCCACGGGTCCATGGAAATTTTATGGACCCAAGAACTCCGTGCTTCTCAAGCGAGCAGCCCAATAACAGCCCACTTCGCAGCCCAAATGATCAGCATTTTGGTCCATCAAGCAGCCTGCAGTTTGACATCTTGAAGTCCAGCAATTTCCTTGTGAGCCCAGCCCATCATCAATTAGAATTGAAGCCCAGTCTTTTTGAGGCCCAGTTTCCAGCAACCAATTAAAGTCCAGCCCACCAATTTGAAGACCAAGTTAGTTCAGTCCATAATTTCAGCAGGCCCAACCCAACTTGGGTCTGGCCCAAAAGCAAGAAACAAATCTCAGTTGCTTAAGGCCTGGTTCAAGTCCGCCAGTGTTGTCGAAAGTTCGATTTCGGCCGTCGTCGCGTCGCCGTCGCGGTGATTCGGTCTCCACTTTTGTCAAGTGAGTTTTACTCACTAAAGCTTTCTTAGTTTGCTAAATATGCTTAGGGGTTGGTTAGATTTAATTAAATGCAATTAGGTGGTTAGATTAGTTTAGATTAATTAAATTAGAGACTTAATGATGCATGTTAGGTGGTTAGGAATAGACATTAGCAAGTAGACATGCCATGTTATTTATGGAGCAAGTCTCGATAATTTTCCGGGCTTGTCTTGGAATCCAATTCGGCATTATAAGCCTAAATTGGATTTTTATAATTATTTATTTAATTTTCGAAATTAATTATTTAATTATTTATTTTTCGGGAAATTCAACCGGGATGGCCGGTGACCAGAATTTCGTGCTGATTGTCGTGGTGCAGTTCGTTTATTTATTTGAGCTTTATTTGGTGCTAAAGTAATTTATGAGTGAATTTAAGATTTATTCCTAAATTGAATCTGGAGAGGGTCGGGTGGGACCGTAAAGCCACTAGTTCTTGAGAGGGTCGGGTGGGACCGTAAAGCCACTAGTTCTTGAGAGGGTCGGGTGGGACCGTAAAGCCACTAGTTCTTGAGAGGTTCCGACTGATACGAAATCGACTAGGTCAATTCGACCGATGCTTCAATCGATGATGTGATTGTGTGAATGCCTATTGAACTGTACTAATATGCAGATGGAATCTGAGGCCAAGGTAAATCCTCCAACTCGTGCTATGTTTAGGCAGCCTATAGTGTATTGGCTTTCTAATCGAGTCTTAGGGGGTAGGACTCGCTGAGACGTGGTCTAATTGGTTATTGAATAACCATTTCAGGACCCTAAGGAGAAGCTCAGAAAGAGGAACCTGAAGGGGAGAAAGACTTTTGAAGAAGAAGACGATCCTGAGAGGGATCTTGAATATAACCCGGATGTGGGCTGAGATCACATCCCTTTTGTAAACCCTGTCTTAGCATAGATAGGTGTGAGACAAGTATGTTGTGAATAGTATTGTAAATATACTATGAGTTGTGCTGTTAACGAAAGTGTGGTTGTGAATTTCAATATGAAAAAATATGGCCTACTTTCCTATCCCATTGTTTTATTGTCTGGGGATTTATAACTGCTTCCGCATGTGCTTAATCAATTGAAAGGGTCGGCGATACATAGTCCTGGGATATCGCATTCTAAAATCGACCAAGTAGAAGGATGTGCGCGCGTCCGAGGATCGGGGCGTGACATGTATCCAAGATACAACCGGGCATCTGGCCTCCCACATTCCGGGCATCTCACATCCCAACTAGCATCACGAGGAACCTCCAGGCATGTATCCAAGATACAACTGGACATCTGGCCTTTACCCTTCTAGCCAGGCATCTCGCACCCAAATCCTGGCATCGCGAGGCATTCCCTTCGGGCAAAGACCTCCGACAGGGCTTCCGGAATTATGTACCGACATACCACCAGGCCTCCCCTGAAATTACGTACCATATACCACCGGGCATCCCGACACTCCCGGGGAATCTTCGGAATTACACCACTAGGCCACCGAGCATCATCATCCACATATACCATTTCTTTATCTCAATTTAACATGGCAATTGGCATGGTATCAAACAAATCACATTTGACATGGAATTCACACTTGCATCTCAATTCATATGTCATACACATGCCAAAACTTTATCCCATACACATCCCAATTCAATACATGTACAAGGACCATGTCATACGCATACCAAGACTTTATCACATATACATCTCAATCCAATACATGTGCAAAGACCTCATCACACATATGCCACACAAATAGAATTGAATCCATGGCCAAATATAGATCCATTTTATTTTATTATTATTTTATTTTATTATTTAATATCAATAATTTCCCAAAATTACAAAAATCCAAGAAATTATTAAACAAGCCCATAGGATGATATTTACTTGCAAAATTCATGGCCAATATGAATTTTTTACCAAATTCCACAATTTTCCAAAACATCCTATGATTCTCGGATTTAAACCAAATGCACAGTTTCCGAATAAATTCAATTAAAATATTTATTCGGCCTCCAAAAATTACGAAATTTTACAGGGTGATAGCCAAGACATTTTTGTGCATCTTTCATGAAGAACTCCAAGTCAAATTCCTTATATATTATTTTATTCAACCTCACGAAGCTTCTGGAACCCTTACCGCATCGTCCAGAATACACATCTCCGAAATATTGAGATTTAACCTACCCATTCTCTTTCGTTTTCTCTGAAATTTTGATATGTTATGTGTCAAGATGTACTTTACAAGTTTCATGAATAGATATAGGTCAAATAACCAAAGTATGGTCACCATTTAAGTCCATGAAGTCTCGGGTGTCTCGGAACACATCACCAGAATCATGATCTTCAAGATCTAGTCGATTTACCAAGCTATACTTGTTATTTTCACTTCAAATTTGAGTATGTTATATTTTAAGATGTTCCCTACAACTTTCATGAAGAAACCGAAGTGATATTCTCAATACAAACCAACATGCAACCACAAATCCAACCAAAGGTCAGAAAAATCTTTCCAGATCTGGGGTCTCTGTATAATGAGAGTTTAACCCCTCAGATCTCCATCATTTTCCACGAAATTTCAGTATATTATAGTTCAAGATGTTAGATACAACTCTGATGAAGATATCACAGCCAAAATCGAACTCTAAACATGCATTCAAGCTCTCACAACATTCTGACTCAAACAGTTCATACGAAAATATTCCAGATCTAGCATCTCCGTAGGATAAGGGTTTGACACCTTAAATCTCCATCATTTTCCACGAAAGTTCATTATGTTATATTTCAAGATGTTAGCTACAACTTTCATGAAGAAATCAAAGCCAAAATCGGACTCTAAACACACATGCAAGCTCAAACAAGTTTCTGACTCCAAACAGTTCATGCGAAAACATAGGTGCAAGAGTAGAAAGTGGATTCCCAACTTGCCTCTAGACCTCACGAACAGCACGAGCGGATGGCACACGGCGGCGAACGTGCTCCTTTCTCTGCCTCTCGGCTTCCTCTCTCTCTCGCATGATTCTCTCCCTCTCTCCCTCACTTGGCCGAATGGCTAACCAGCCATTCTCTTTCCTCTTCTTCCCTTTTATATTGCATGCACTCTAGGTTTGCATGAGGGACAAGTGTTCTCATGAGGAGAACAAGTGGCAACAAGGAGAGGACAAGTGTTGGATGACATGCAAGGTTAATGGGCCTTCTTTTTGGGCCAACCTTGGGCCATCAAATGGGCTGGTCGACCACTCCTTTTTGGGCCTCTATTGGGCCGGCCATCTTGGCCCATTAAAAGCTTAGGCCAAATGGGTCTAAGGCCCATTCTAAAAATTGACCTTTTTCTCTCTTTTATTTTTTTTGAATTTCTTTTATAAATATTTTAAACTTTAAATTTTCCACATGGCCAAAGTCTTTCGACATTTCATTTATTGAAATTTAATTTATAAAGTGCATGGCCAAGCATAGATTATTAATTTATCCTATAGTCCTATATTCAAAATTCATAAACACAAGCACAATAACATATAGACCATAGGTAATTTCATTACCTAATTATAGGCTTTAATTTCTCTAGAGGATGACTTGAATTTTGGGATGCCACAGTTTCTCAGTCATATCAATTCAATCAATTAATTTACAACGTCGAATCAAAATAATGATCAATCGACCTAGTCGATTACATGTCAGTTGGACAATTTCTAGGACATTTCCAATCGCCAAATCACACGTACTCTCTCAGGCGCTGTTTTCACCAACGTGATGTAAGCAATAGATAGCACTTATGCGTTCTTTAAGGCACTGTTTTTGCCAGTGATATTCCCAATCACCGAATCATGTATATCTATATTGATGCAGGTAATGGACAGCACTCATGCGTTCTTTAAAGTGCCATTTTCACCAGTGATATCCTTAATCACCGAACTACGTATGTTTATTACATCGTACCTGATTGATCTTAGCCAAGAGTATTTCCAATTCATTCTCACAATTCTCCCCACTTTACAACTCATTGACCATTGTAAATGCCAAATAACCATACTCGGCCATCTACCAATCAATCATTCAATTTCACTCAGTTTCAATCAAATTAAGAATAATTCCTCAAATTACACAATCAATTCAATTCAGCACAACGTAGAGCTCAAATAAATAAATGGACTGCACCACAACAATAAGCATAAAATTTTGCTCGTCGGCTATCCTTGCCTAATTTTCAAAAAATAAATAAATAATTAATTCATTTCAAAAATTAATAAATAAATACTAAAAATCCAATTTAGGTCTGTAATGCCTAATTGAAGCCCGATAAAGGTTGCAAAAAATCCTGAGATGCATTCAATAAATACTAGCACATGTCTATTCGCTAATTGCATAATTCAATTGCCTAACATGCATCACAATTATCTAATAATCACTTATATATTCTAATCTAACCACCTAATTGCACTTAATTAAATCTAATCATCCCTTAAGCATCATTAGCAAACTAAGCAAAGATTAGTGAGCAAAACTTATCTGATTAAAGATCAGCTCGGATCAAATCGAAGAGCACGAGACAAAGATCAATCCTCTCCAAAGCGGTTCCACCAACTGGGGTCGAGACAGGCCCAAAAACGAATTACATAACCTGCAAACCCTTGCTGCAAAAATGAAGAAATAGGCTGTTGTGGGGCTGATTTGAACCCGGCTTGGGCTATGCTCGGCAGTCGCAAGTGATGCGGGCCATGGCTCGATCCGATTTTAGAGCTCACGGATGGAGACATGAGCTGGTCTAATGGGCTAACCAGGAAGAACACAAACAGGAGAGGGATGAGTTGAAGATGTCACCGGGTTTGGGTGGTGTTGGGCCGCTCGATGAGCCAATTCCGCGGCCACTAAAGTCAACACACAAGCAGGGGACATTGCTGGATTGACTTGTGAAGATTAAAGGGCTGAAAGCATGAAGATTCGGTGGGGTTTCTGTGGGGTAGACGTGCGGAAGACATAAATAAACAAGATAGAAAAATGGGGCAGTAGGTTCGGTGGGCAGAAAATGTGAAAGGGATGGACAGCAACAAAATAGAAAGAAGCAGCTTCGTCGGTCTTGGTGGTAGCGTCCTACTCAAAGAAAGGAAGGAACACGTGCGAAACAATTAAAGAAAAATGAAGAAAAGAGACGTATGAGGAAGGGTGGGGGAAGAAATGGATAGGACTGGCCCATCGGTCAAAGAAGTCGCAAGAATTCAATGGAAAAAAATCTGGGTTGTTGTTCTTGGGGGAAAAGCAAACCGTGCGAGAGAGGGGTCAAATTAAAAGAAAATCAAATTAAAAGATAACGACATAAAGAGGAAGATAGAAACAGCCAAGGTCAAAGGAAATTGGGGCAGTAGGTGGCCGCGTGAGTGGATGGGGAGGAGAGAGAGAAATTATTGGCCAAGAAAAAACATGCGGAAATAGAAGGGACCAATAAAGAGAGAAAATAAATCTAATCAAAACAAACCATATTCTACTCAACTTCACAACTAAGCCAATTGGTCATTCTAGGGCCAATTTCTTTACCACTCGCTTAATCTGAAGTCTAAAAGATGATCAAAATAAGACAGTCCCTTAAACCCACGAATTTCCTTTGAAATCGACTTTTATTTCATTTGTCTTGGCATCTGATTTTCTGAACAAACAAATCTGGTTGAGGTCTAATTCAAACGCAGAAAAAGCCCATACAACTTCCATGCACCATTTCACTTACACCAGATGCCAAAAGTCTCTTCAAATTGGCCCATCTGTATTTCCGTTCATTTTTCGAATCATCCATCTCGATTTTTGGTGCAATTGACATGTGGTCGATTTTCTTCGAACCACAATGAACCCATTCGAATGAACCCATTCGACACATTGGCTACTCTCGGTGATCATGAAAATCTCGAGGTATCAAATACGGACACAGGGTACCCAAAACGATAGAAAATTGGTTTAGTGCCGATCGACGAGAATTTTGCAATAAGATGGAATCACCCACACTTTGATTACCATCTCAATCGAGTCAACCAATTTCTAATCTTTGATCGATTTTTAATTGTGCCATAATGACCCTTGCACACTAGCACGGTTGAGCAGTCGATTCCTGATCAAATTCTCAAGTCTACTGCATTAAAATCCCTCAATGGCTTCATCAGATAGGTCGGTTATCTCATGAATAGACATCTCAGAGGAAAATACTATAGTCATGTTGATGAAAGGCCTAACTTATCTAATCGAAATTAGAACCTGAAAATTAGGATGTCACAACTCTTTCCCTCTTATAGAAATTTCATCCTCAAAATTTAAACATTTACCAATTCTTAAACAAAAAGGTGGGGGTGCTGTCGTCTCATCAAGTCTCATTTTTCTACGCTATTTCTTCAGTCTCGTGGTGTTGTCAAACCACTTTGACCAATGAGACCATGGTACACAAAATCTACTTTTTTTGAACCAACAATTAAATCGATTTCCCATGTATAACACTCTGTTGTCTACCCTTAATTCTTTAAGATTTAGCACTCGGGTCGAGTCAGGCTCATATGTTGTCAATATCGACACGTGAAAGACGTCATGCACTTACGCCTACTTTGGCGACAATGCAAGACAATACGTTAGGATCCTAATTCTTTCTCTAGAATCCCTAAGGAACTTACGTACCTCAGTCTCAGCTTTCCCTCCTTGCTAAAGTGCAAGGTATTCCTCATTGGTGACACCTTCAAAAAGATGCAATCACCAATTCGGAACTTTAAGGGCCTTCATTACTCAATGATTCAACTTCTCTAGAGGTTTCGTGTGGTCTTTACTCTGACATTGATCACGACAATTTCAATCACTGATTATTGAGCTGACCCTGGCCTGTGATTTTCTTCACTTCTCTTTTTTCTCACCAGTGAAATTCTGCACACACTACTACGTAAGCTTCAATAGGAACCATCTGAAAGTTCTACCAAAACTGAAAACCTCTGGTCTAGATCTAACATATAATCCATCCCTGGCATTCTATGCAGATGAATTATCTGATACATGCACGCTTCGATATACCCATTTAAATTGTGTTCTTTTCGTATTGTATTGAAGTGAGTTGGCTCCATCCATCTGTTGACCACAACTCCAAATGGAATTGGTATTTCCCGACTCCTTAGTAAGTCTCTCAAAACATGCTATCATGATATATTTACATTCTCACTTGGAACTCTCGAGTGCTTGCCAAAACTTTCCCGACTTAGAATTCTCACAAACTGATACATCCAACACTTACAACCTGTTCGGCGATATCTATCTTCATAGTGGTCTACCAACTGATCTGATGTCGATTCTGACCTACTTCGAATTGTCTGATCAAATACTATAACTACTACAGTGAATTTCAGAAAATGTCTCTTACCTGAGTGCTACATCGCCAAGTACACCCAATCACTCTCGGAACTTGAGTGTTCCATCCTCAGAAATTTGAAAGTCAGTCACTTTCTTATAAGTATCCTCTTATAGGATATTTTGAACATCTCGGTCTGTCAACTGAAGTGTCTGATTTTAACCTGAATATTCGGTTCAATTTAGAGGGTGGCCTTAAATTCAAAAAATGGCCTACTTTAATTTTAAAACTGAATTTCGAACTCTTTTCAAGTAAAGTCTATACTTTAACCAGTCTATGCACAATTGAAACTTTCAACTCAACGCCTTAATGACTTTTCTCATTCTTTCAGGATGATACCAGATATCACCATCATAGTCCTTCCAGAATCCTGTTTCACGACACCGTCTCATATTCAACTCATTTTGAGAGAGTAACACTTGAGACTTTAATAGCCGATGAGGATCTAGGAATCTTTCTTCATATCAATGATTATTCTAAATCTTTAAAGCAAAATTTGATGCTGCGAGTTACAAGCCATGCTTTGATAATTTCAACTTAGGAGGCCTTAATTGGCGGAACACATATACAACAATCTTCTTATGTTGCATTAATACACCTTCAATTTTTTGCATGACACATTATTATAGATCTTGTGTCTTCTAAGGCCAGCTGGGATGCTCAGCATAGACGCGGTATTCAACTTCTATTTAAGCTCTTGGAATCTATGCCCGCACTTGTCTGTCCCACGAACTTTTCTTCTTTCTTCAGGAGATGAGTTAATAGTGATACTGATGCTGAAGCTCCACCCACAAATCCTCTGAATGAATCTATCCAATCCACACGGCTTTTGATCTTCGACATTGTTGCCGGTCCTGGTCCGCTAACGACTATTTTGATCTTGGCTAGGTCCATGAAGATTACTTCACCTGGAATCACTTGACCATTCTAAGGTGGCTCTCGTGATCCACAACACTTAATGAATACACTAGAATGTTGTTACACCACACGATCACCATTAATCTAGATATTCTTTGAACACTCTGTTTGTTAAATCTATGATAGTGGCTGGAGTGTTCGTCAAGTCAAATAGCTTTACATTATTCTCACAAGGACCAAATCAAATACGAAAAGCTGTCTTCAGTATATCCACCTTCCTGGTTCTCAATTGACGATAACCTGTCCTCAAGTCAATCCTTAAAGACATCAACACTCTTTATAACAAGTCACCCAATTCTTCGATCTTTGACAATGAACATTTATCCTTGATTGTCACTTGATTGAGTCGACTATAGTCGATGCATAATTGTAACGAACCATCTTTCTTTCTTTCTCACTAACGAGACTGATGTTTCCCCTAGGTAATGCACCGATATTCATGGATTCCTCATTCATCAATCCTCACATATGCACCATTGGTTCTATCAATCCAGACAACAACGACTAGTAAGAAGCCTGAGAAAATGGCTCTATTCTGGGTGCTGGCTCGATCGCAATTTCTATCTCTTTCTCTGATGACAAGCCTAACCATTCTTGTAGAAACACATCCAAAAAATTTTGGACTACTGATGAGTCCTCAATTTTCAGCTCTTCAATTTGACTTATTTATGACAATCGTTAAGTAACTTAGGCAACCTCCATCTAACAAACGGATTGCCTCAGGTGATGAGGTTAAGGAAGTTGAGGGTCTTTCTCAACTCCCAATCATTTCAACACTTGTACATGCTGACAAAATAAGCTGGATTACTCCACAATAACAATTTATCACCATAAGATGCTCTAAGAGTTAACTCTTTCCACCCTTGACGATAAAGTTGTACACCAACAATGAATCAAATATAACTTCAGTCAGTGGTTCTTTTTCTACAACCTTAACATACAACTGAAATTCCATAATTTCCTCCCCAACTCTTTGAGGCACCATTCTTATAAAATCACTTCACAACATTCTTCCATCAATCAAAGCCTGGTCGGTTCCATTCCTATTTCTTTTGCCATCCTAGTGGCATCCAATCTGTAATAGCAGTGTTAGTGTTCTTTCTGAACTTAAACTGACAGTCATTCATCTGATGGCCATGTTGGCTACCATCACAGTACGTCCTAGCCATACTCGGACATAGGATTAATCCATGTATCCCTTCCATACTTTTGGCACTCACTTGGTGAGTCTTCTATATCCTATCAAGTGACAGCATGCATTCTTTCTTATATTGGAGATCTATTCCAAAAACTCTTGTGGTATTTTCTACGGCACACTCCTACTGATCTTATCTATCGACCATGGTGGCACTTGCGATTCCATCAGTGACAACGACAATTGCTGTTGTGATCTCATCAACCTTCTGGAACAGTGTCTTGCCAAGTGACCCTATCGGTCACAATCAGAACAACCATCCATCCTAAAATGGTGCGGGGCCGATTCATATTGTCTTCCATAACTCCCAACGTTCTAATTCGATGCTAACTTGTCTAACCCGCCTTTCCTACTGGGTTGAAAAGAATATCTTTTTTTCCAGTCATAGACTCTTTCTCCAAACCAATTTCCATCTCTGTATGACTAAATCTTACCTAAATGTGGTAGCTTGCTTCCCAATCACATTTCCAAGTTAGACCTCAGCAGGTGTGGCAACAACAGCGACTCGATCTTAGATTTACTGGCTCGACAAGCTCCTCGGAAAAACTTCCGCCTGAACGATCCCGCTGGATCTAGGATCGCTCGATGTTACTACACTCTCAGTACCTATTTACGGCGGTACTCTTACACTCGTGCTGGCCTAAGCCGACGCTCTGCCACAACCACCTTGGGCATCGATCCTCGTTAGCATTCTTTCCCAAGTCACAGAGGCTACCCTCCTCTTACTAAGAGCCCTCAACTCTTGATCACTCATACTACAAGATTTTTATAGAAACCTATTTCCTAACTCTAATATCACATTAGAATTTGAGTGACTAAAAAATGAGCTACCAATCAGCTATCACAGATATGCACCGGCATGAATTTAAAGGTCTTTCCTACTACTATCCCGTAGGTCATAACACCTTACCACTCCAACTACAACTATGCTCTGATATAACAAAAAGGGGATGTCACGCCCCGATCCTCAAAGTATGTGCTCATCCCTCCATGGTGAATCTATTAGCGATGTCCCATGACATATCGCCGACCCATTCCATTTTTAAATACACATGCGGAAGCATATATAAAATCCCCAGGCAACAATTCAATGGAATAGGAAAACAGGACTACAAATTCTAGAAAATTAAACCATACCTTTTATACATATTAGATCAATTTAGATACAATACTACTCGATATTTACAAAGTCTAACAAAAGGCTTGATTCTCAAAATTAGTAGTTCTATACCCAATTACTCCGACTTGTCTACTAAGCTCTTTGGGTCCATGGGATCCGAATGATACGGCGGATCCTCTACCATACCATCAGGGAGACCAGCCACATTCCCATCTAGAGCACAGGCAGCATCGATCACTTCTGCCGGTATACCAAAGTTTGAGAGAGGGCATATTCTAAGACCATAAGGGGTGGTATAGAACTAGGCCCTAAATCTATTGGGCCTCTCCTGGTATGGAACTTCCAAAACCCATACGGTTGTCACAACCATCTCATACGTCTAGTCACTCTTGGGGTCGAGGAAAACTGTGACTTGCTCTATTATTCTTGCGGGACAACCGAGACGTCTAGGAGGAGTCGCCATATGTGAACCTGAAAAATGTGGTCCCACAATGAGGTGAGACTGTGTCTCAGCAAGTTCTACTCCCTAAGACTTGATTAGGAAACCATTACACTTTAGGGTCGCCTATGCACAACACGAGTCGAAGGACTTACCTTGGCCTCAAATTTCACCTGCAAATCAACACAGTTCAATAGGTACCCAAATAATCACAACAGATTGAAACATCGATCAAATCGACCTAGTCGATTACATGTCAATCGGACCGTTTCCTAATCATATCAATTCAATTTATTAATTCACAACGTCAGATCAAAATAATGATCAATCGACCTAGTCGCTTACATGTCAATCGGACCATTCTTAGGTTATTTCTAATCACCAAATCACATGTACTCTCTCGGGCACTGTTTTCGCCAAGGTGATGTAAGTAATAGACAGCACTCGTGCATTCTTTAAGGCACCATTTTCGCTAGTGATATTCCCAATCACTGAACCACGTATGTCTACATTGATGCAGGTAATGGACAACACTCATGTGTTCTTTAAGGTGCCGTTTTCACCAGTGATTTCCTTACAACAAACCTTGTAAGTCTATTACGTTGTACCTGATTGATCTCAGCCAAGAGTATTTCCAATTCACTCTCATGATTCTCTCCACTTTACAACTCATCAAGCATTGTAAATGCTAAATAACCATACTTGACCATCTATCTATCAATCATTCAATTTCACTCAATTTCAATCAAATTAAGAATAATTCCTCAAATTGCACAATCAATTCAATTTAGCACAATGTAGAGCTCAAATAAATAAACAGACTACACCATGACGATCATCATAAAATTTCGGTTGTCGGCTATCCTTGCCTAATTTTTGAAAAATAAATAAATAAATAAATAATTTCTAAAATTAATAAATAAATACTAAAAATCCAATTTAGGCCCATAATGCCTAATTGAAGCCCGATAAGGGTCATGAAAAATCCCAAGATGCATTCTATAAATACTAGCACATGTCTATTCGGTAATTGCACAATTCATTTGCCTAACATGCATCACAATTATCTAATAATTACTAATCTATTCTAATCTAACAACCTCATTACACTTAATTAAATATAATCAACCCTTAAGTATCATTAGCAAACTAAACAATGATTAGTAAGCAAAACTCACTTGATTAAAGATCCGCTCGGATCAAATCGACAAGCACACAACAAAGATCGATACTCTTTGAAGCGGTTCTGCCATCCGGGGTCAAGACGGGCCCAAAAACAAATCACATAACCTGCAAACCCTTGCTGCAAAAATGAATAAATAGGCTGCTGTGGGGCTGATTTGAACCTGACTTGGGCTATGCTCGGCGGTCGCAAGTGATGCAGGCCATGGCTCGGTCCGATTTTAGAGCTCACGGATGGAGACATGGGCTAGTCTAATGGGCTGACTTGGAAGATCACAAACGGGAGAGGGATGAGTTGAAGATGTCACCGGGTTTGGGTGGTGTTGGGCTGCTCAATGAGCCAGTTCTGCGGCCACTAAAGCCAACACACAAGCAGGGGACGTCGTTGGATTGACTCGTGAAGATTAAAGGGCTGAAAGCATGAAGATTCAGTGGGGTTTCTGTGGGGCAAACGTGCGGAAGACATAAATAAGCAAGAGAGAAAAATGTGGCAGCAAGTTTGGTTGGCAAAAAACGTGAAAGGGATGGACAGCAACAAAATAGAAAGAAGCAGCTTCGTCGGTCTTGGTGGCAGCGTCCCAGTCAAAGAAAGGAAGGAACACGTGAGGAACAATTAAAGAAAAAGGAAGAAAAGAGACGTACGAGGAAGAGGGGGGGGGGGGGGGGGGGGGGAAGAAATGGATAGGTTTGGGCCCACCGGTCAAAGAAGTTACAAGAATTCAATGGAAAAAAATATGGGTTGTTGTTCTTGGTGGAAAAGCAAACTGTGCGAGAGAGGGGTGAAATAAAAAGAAAATCAAATTAAAAGATAACAAAGACATAAAGTGGAAGACAAAAACAGCCAAGGTCAAAGGAAATTGGGGCAGTAGGTGGCCACGTGAGTGGATGGAGAGGAGAGAGAGAAATTATCGGCCAAGGAAAAACATGCGGAAATAGAAGGGACCGATAAAGAGAGAGAAAAAAAAATCTAATCAAAACAAACCATAGTTTTCTCAACTTCACAACTAAGCCAATTGGTCATTCCAGGGCCAATTTCTTCACCACTCGCACAATCTAAAGTCTAAAAGATGACCAGAATAAGATGGTCCCTTAAACCCACGAATTTCCTTCGAAACCGACTTTTATTTGATTTTACTCGACATCCGATTTTCTAAACAAATAAATCCGGTTGAGGTCAAATTTGAACTCAGAAAAAGCCCATACAAGTTCCATTCGCCGATTCACTTACACCAGATGCCAAAACTCTCTTCAAATTGGCCCATTCGTATTTCCATTCATTTTCTGAATCGTCCATCTCAATTTCCCGAAAAATCCCCAAACTCTCCAGAATTTCCTCAAAAGGTGAGTCGATGTTCTTAGATTGATTCATGATATGACAAGACTTCTAATTTCTAAAATCAAATTCAAATTCATAGTTATTTTCAATTAAGCGTGCTTTTAATGTGACATTGCTTACTGGGTAGCTTTTAGGAATTTTTGGTACAATTAACCCGTGGTCGATTTTCTTTGAATCACAATGAACCCATTCGACACATTGGCGACTCTCAATGATCATGAAAATCTCGATGTTTTAAATACGGACACAGGGTACCCAAAACGATAGAAAATCGGTTTAGTGCCGATCGACGAGAATTTTGTAATCAGATGGAATCACCCACACTTTGATTACCATCTCAATCGAATCGACCTATTCATAATCTCTGATCGATTTTTAATTGTGCCATAATAACCCTTGTAGACTAGCACGGTCGAGCAGTCGATTCCTGGTCAAATTCTCAAATCTACTTCATTAAAATCACTTAATGACTTCATCATATAAGTCAGTTTTCTCATGAGTGGCCATCTCAGAGAAAAACACTATAGTCACATTGATGAAAAGCCCGACTTATCCAATTCAAATCAATACCTGAAAATCAGGATGTCACAACTCAAATTCAATTCATAAAGAAATAAACGAGATAGTCCATATATCTTTTGCATCGGTTGGCTCTAATGTAAAATTAGGCAAATAAGGAATTAAAGAAAAAGGATTCTTGAATAATGAGAGTTTGAAATTATTTGTCCATGTAACGGCATGGAAAATTTGATGGAAGAATTAACTCAATTATTGATATCATAGAAATCTTTGTAAACAATCATCCTAAAAGCCTTCATTAGTGATCGATAGATTTCCTTGTTACCCGGCAAGGCGCAAATAATGCCCTAGTATTTTACTAATATAAAGTCATATTCCGATTTATATTAGGTGCCATCCACCAAAAGCAATTAACACGACACAAGTCCAACGAAAGCAATAGAGTATGCACTAATGGCATAAAGAGAACACTACACAAGCGGTCTTCTCCATCTTTGATTAGGGGATTTTAACTACTCACTCTCTCATTAACAATCAAATCAAGAATGGATAAGCTTGCCTATGAAAAATTTATCTACACCGGCAATTAGGCTTAATAGTCCATGGGATGCTTAGGAGTAAATGGGGTTTTAATTGGGCTTTAATTACGTACTAAATAATTCCAAATGAAAAGCTAGGTGCACTGGCGATAACCTAGTGATAATGAGGGCACACTATCTTTTATGAGATCACAAATTCGAGTTATTTCATGAGTAATTATCTAGCATATGCTTTGTGCATTTCTTACGTTATGTGGAGAGATTTTTTGCTTATGGCATATTGATGACGGGCTCGTACCTTTATAAGTGGATTAAGTTGTAAAGATTTATATCAAATATTTCATAACGGCGTGAGATCCCGTATAGGAAGGTATACGCTGATCGTCTATTCCTTTCTTTCGTTTATGAAAGAAAAATAAGGGTAAGACAAAAACGAGAGTACCAATATAAGCATCCTTGATTGGGTTCGCAAACCCACGAATATATTTTTGTCTTTCTAGAAGATAAAGTAATTAACTTGAGGGCCGGAAAACAAATGTAAACTCAAAAAGAAGAGAATTCAACCACCTTAAGCCTGTGACGGTTCTTAGGTTGCCCCAGTTTGGGAAGTAAATATTGACACCTTAAGCCCTCAAACATTAAAAGAAGATATTTCAACCACCTTGACATCTTGTCCAATTAACCAAAATGTTGGCTTAAATCCGATTGCTTGCAACGGCATGAAAACTTTATATTTGTACTAAAAACATATTAGCGTGCTCTAGCATGCGATTTATACACCGGTATAATTTAGTCATCATTAAGTTTTATAAATTTTCTTATTTTCCTCCTAAAATTATATTTCTTGGGATTAATACTGTTAAAAATATCAAACTAGTATTTCCACGACACATTTATCTCAACCAATTTCTTGCACAAAAAATCCAACACTAGTACCCTTGACTCAATTCTACCCTCCATGACAATGCATACTTATTAACATATGTCAAATATGTCATCATCTACCTCCATAAACATGCATGCATTTTATTGAGATATTAGACGAAATGTCAATGAAGAGTGGATTTAGATTGGAGTGTCAATTGAGGTAATCGTTTGGAAATTCGTTGTGGTATTAACCCTATTTATATAGTCATTGGGTAGTGAATATTTCAAGAAACCCTAATGATCTATCTTTGCCCAATATCTACATTGCAACAACCATATTTCAATTAATTGTTGGTTTGGATGATCAAGATTTACCAATCAAAATTTTCATAATTCTATGGTCTTTGCTATAGGAAACTTAAATTATTTAAGAAAAGAAAATGATTTCATTAGACAATGCCTTAAGGACACTCGTTAATAAATAAATAAATAAATAAATAAACTTCAATTAAGGTCTAAACAAGAATATACTAATCTAAACCTCTACTTAACCTTAATTAATCATACACTAAATTAATCACACCCCTTAATCTAATCCACACTTAACTAAACTAAATTAACAACCTAAACTTATTTAGCTTAATCTAAGCCCCTAATAAGTCTCATTAACCTTCTAATTAAGGTTTAGAGGCTAAACTCACCGGAATCACTTTCCGATGAGTCCACAGCGAAGACAACAGTGAGGCGGTTGATAAATCTCCATGCGGCGGCACCAAGCCTAGAAGGCACCTAAAACGGGCCTTGAAGATTCAGAGCTTGCTGGAATTCCAGGTACTGATCTTGGTTGAAAGAAGAGGCGGCGGTGGCTAGTTGGGCGAAGGAGGATCGGTGGGTGGAAGTAGCAGCTTGCACGGGTTTCCAGCGAGCTGGACAGTGGCTCACGGCGGCTAGGGGAGCTATTACAGTGGAGGAGAGGCAAACTTGAGCAGGGACGATGGTGCTAGGACGAGTGAACAGATGGCACAGGTAGGAGTGGCAGCGATGGTCTCGACTGGCTTATGACGGTGACATGGCTTCAACGGTGGCTCCAATAGCCTTGGTGACGGCAAGCAGCTGTTGGCAATGCTAGACGATGGTTCAGGACAAGCAGACGAATGCGGAGCAGCGAGCAAGTGAGCAAAGCAGTGCACACACGGATGAGCAACGACGGTGAGTGCGAACGAGTGGTGACGGTGAGGGACTTTGGCAAGTGTGCAGGCGTGCGTCGAGCGAGGAGGGAGGCCAATCGGTCGCTGGTTTCCGTTCAACTTTCTCTCTCCTCTCCAACTCTCAAGGAAATCCTTGATTTGAGGAAGAAGATGAAGTTTGATGTGAGGGCCCTTTTTGGTGAGCTAATGAGCTTCTTCCACTTGTCAAAGCCCCGAACTTGGCCCCACCATGACCTCACATGACATCACCATCCACTCACCTCCAATCTTCCTTGACAATCTTCCAATAGGTCCAATTTGCCTCATCCCCCATGGCATATGAATTTAAATATTTGTACATCAAATTCCTTCAATTCCATTCAATCCCCTTCCAATTGAGCCAAATTGAAGTCCATAAATTTATCCGATGTCACCACACTTCAATTCACATTTTTCCTTGACCATAGAACCATCTTGGATCTCAAAAGTATGACCAAAAGTGGGCCTACCAAATTTCCCAAACCAAAATAACCATACTTTGATTTTTTGCCGAAAAACTCAGTTTGCAGAAAAATCTTCTGAAGATGAGTTAACGTTCCTAAAATGATTTGTGACACAAAAGGACTTCCAATTTCTGAATTCGATTTCAATTTCACGGTTAATTTCACTATGATGCGATCCTAACGCGTCCTAATCTATCGAGTAGCTTTTAGGAATTTTCGTGCATTTGACTTGTGGTTGTTCATTTTTAAGCCACAATGTACATTTTCGACACATTGGCGACTCTCAGTTGTCGTGGGAATCTCAAGGTTTCAAATACGGACACAGGGTACCAAAACGACAGAAAAATCGATCCAGTGTTAATCGACAAGAACTGTGCAATCTGTGGAATCACCAACTCTTGATCACATATCTTTGTCAAGTCGACCTATCTCCAGTCTTTAATCAATTTTTAACTGTGCCGTAATAACCCTTACAAATTAGCTCAATCGAAAAGTCGCTTCCTGGTCAAATTCTCGAGTCTGATGCATTAGAATTCCTTAACGGCTTCACCTGATAGACTAGTTTTCTCGTGAGTGGCCAACTTAAAGGAAAGAACTATATGCGCAAAGATGAAATGCCCATCTCATTTTACTAAAAACAGAATTGGAAAAATCGGGATGTCACATATGATGTCATCCTTCCAAGAACTCTCCCTCCGCTGGGTTCTCTTTTTCGCTCGACAGCTCTCTCCCTCTCTTCTCACTTTTTCTTAATGGCTTCACCTGATAGACTAGTTTTCTCGTGAGTGGCCAACTTAAAGGAAAGAACTATATGCGCAAAGATGAAATGCCCATCTCATTTTACTAAAAACAGAACTGGAAAAATCTGGATGTCACATACGATGCCATCCTTCCAAGAACTCTCCCTCCGCTGGGTTCTCTTTTTCGCCCGACAGCTCTCTCCCTCTCTTCTCACTTTTTCTTTTTTTATTCTTTCTCAATTTTCTTTTGTCCAATTTTTTCCCTTTAGTCTATCTTTTATTTTTGAAAATATTGGTATTGATACAACTTATAAATACTTTCCATATACTACGATATGAGTAAAACGTTTGGCATATATAAAGATTATAATTTTACAAGTTCAGCTTAGTCGATTCAACACACTAAAAATTACATATAAGTATGGACTTGCTCTCACTCCCATAGTATGAGCAGTTATAATTAATCAGTGGTGCTATTCATTTCCTAAAAAAAATAAAAGAGATTCCACATACCTTTCACATTAGTTGGCTTTAATGTTAAAGGAGACATATAGGTAATTAAAGAAAAAGGATAATTGAATAATGAGAATTTGAAATTATTTATTAATATAACAGTATAGAAAAACTGAAGAAAAAAATAACTGAATTATCACACAGCAGCGTGCAAATAACACCCGAGTATATTAGTTACATAAAGTCATATTCCGATTCATATTAGGTTTCATCCACCAAAAACAATTTACAAAACACAAGTCCAATGCAAGCAATAATAGGGAATATACCAACGGTATAAAGAAAACATTACACAAATAGTCTTATCCATCTTTGATTAGAAGATTTTAACTACTCACTCTCTCATTAACAACTAAATCAAGAAGGGATAAGGTTGCTTATAGAAAATTAATCTACACCGGCAATTAGGATTAAAAATCCATGAGATACTCGGGGATAAATGGGGTTTTGACCGGCCTTCAATTACATACTAACAAATTCCAACAAAAAAGGTAGGTGTAGGGGCGGTGCTTTTACTTTGTTTTCTATTCTTTTCTTTTTCCTTTGTTTGAAATAGTTTTTTTTTTTTTTTGGTAAAGTGATATCAACGTTTAGCTTTGATATAATATGGAAAACTTGAAACCTTCAAAAATCCAATTCTTAACACTTGAAGTGATTCGGAATTTATGTTTACATTTTATAAAATCTTCTAGAATAATCCTTCGTCATTTTTAGAATTTGGGAGGGTAGTTCCAAAAAAATACTTCAATTTTGGTATAACCCAATACTTGAACTAATCTAACGCCAACAAACAGGCTATAAGGTGGTGAAACCTTGTATATAATAAGGTCAATTTCAGTCATGTTTGAATAAAGGATTACACTAGAATAGACTAGCAAACCGATCTTCACATGATTTATAGAAATCTATTTGTATGTTTGCAAGAAAGGAGAGTTCTTAGGAGGGATGGTGCCATGCTTCCAAGAACTCTCCTTCCACTCGTTTCTCTTCTTCATTTAACAATTCCCTCGTCCCTCTTTTCCTTGTTTTATTCTTTTGCAATTCTCTTTTGTCCCTATAGTCCATTTTTCTTTTCAATTTGAAAATATTGTTATTGATACAACTCACAGATACTTTCAGAATCATATTTCATAAGCTCACATATACTATAATATGGGGAAAATGTCTGGCATATGTAATTTCGATAAGAGATTTTTAATACGTCAAACTGAAAATTACATACAATAATTGTATAGTCGATTCAACAAACTGAAAAGTACATATAATTATTGTCTTGCTCTCGCACCCACGGTATGAGTAGTTATAATTAATCGATAAGAGATTTTTAGTATGTCAATTTACAAGTTTACAATAGTCGATTCAACAAACTGAAAATTGCATACAATTCAGTTTGTAAAGAATTAAATGAGATAGTCCAGGTATCTTTTGCATTGGTTCAATCTAAAGTGAAAGTAGACAAATGTTGGATTATAGATAAAGAATTATTCATCCAAATCACCACAATTACATAGAAAAATCATGAGATAATTTTTGAAGAATTTTCTTTAACGATAATATTAAATTTGACGCACGTCAGTTAGAGAGCACAAAAGTTTGAGAGCCGCCTTCTCTTGAGTTAATCAAATAAACAAAAACCGAATTAATGGTTTGGAGAGAAAGGAGAGATCTTTCCGCAAGCATCGCTCGACTAACGACGAGGAAGGAAGAGGGTCGGAGTGGTCTCCCGTCTTGATCTTGGAGACCGTAGCCAGAAGCAGACACAGAGCGGTGTCTGCATCGGCCCATTCGAGCGGAGTAGAGCGAGATAATTCGAAGTCCCTTCTCCTTGTCCTCTTTCTCTTTCTTTGCTGTGTCTCCTCCATATTTTCTCCGCACCGATGGAAAACTCCTTGTAATTGTTTCAAGGACCACATTAAAAAAACTAAAAGTTTTAGGTTGATATTGAATGAATTAAAAACTCAGAGATGACATTGCACACTAAATCAAAGCTCATGGGCCATTTGTGTCATTTTCCTTTATTAAAAAAATGTTGAAAGTGAGATTTATCTTGAATAAAGACCTGAAATGGTCATTTAATCTCAAATAAGTGATCTGATAGAACGGTCAAAGGAACTTTCCTCAAAAATATTTGTTAGGCTCTTTCTCTTCATTCTCGATCAGCTTAGGCTCTCATTTTTTTATGAAAGATCTCCATCATCTTCTTCCTCCCCCCACCCCCCTCTATCATTGGATATTGATTTTTCCCTGTGTTTCTTTCGGCACCATCCACACACAAAAGAGCTTCTTCTCATTCCCTCCCCATTTTCCTCTCCTTAACGGACGCCCCTTCTCTTTCTTCTTACTAGAGTCGACGTAAATTGGCAAGCTCTCTCTCCAAGATTTTAAATTTTCATCATTTCTTCATTTTGCTTGGTTGGGATACTACAGAGTAGGAGTGAGCATGATTTCAGGGTAGAATTGAGAATTGAAGAACTAGACTGATGGGAATCTATCTTGTTCCAGGTTCTAAAAATTCGGGAATCCGTTTCAACGGATAAGTTTCAGATTAGGTGGAACCTAAATCTTAGAACCTAAAACAAGTTTTTGTGTTTTTCTTAGTCTATGTCTTCAGTCAATCTTGCGATATTCTATAACATCTAATAATGAGTGTATAATTTGGAACAACTAGTCTAAACTTCCATTTTATGATCAAGACTTTTATTATATTAATATTTCGTATTCTTCGTGTGTTTAAATATAAATTATGGTTAATCGATTTTAATAGTAAGTGAGGATTATTAAATATGGTGATTCATTGCAATCATTCAATTAGTAATACATGTGAAACTTGAGTAGAATCTGAAATCGATCCTAGAACCTATGATAGTGTAAGTTTCAAGTTTTAAAAAGTAAGGAACTTGTTCAAGCAGATACATTTCAGGTTTCGTACACAAGTTCAGGTAAAACCTATATGGAACTTGAAATCGTTCACTCTTACTACATAGACTACCATTTGAGAATTTTCTCTCAAGAAATTATCATTATAAGACAAAAATGCCTCTAACTATGTGATCAAAGCTTGCTTGCCAATGACAATTTAGGCAACCAGCGAGCTTAGCCTAGTAACAACCATTTCGCCTTTATCTCTCTTGAATTCCTCCGATCCATGTTTGGTTTGGCTTTGGGGAAATGTACTTTGGGAAATGCAAAGGTCTTTAGCCTAAAGGGATTTGACGAAATGCAAATACTGTTTGGTAAACTGTAATTAAAATTTGTCCTAGGATGCAACTTTGGGAGAAATGCATGTTTGGTTAACGTATATTTGGAAAATCCTTTGGTGTGCCAATTGGAGTTTTTATTTTATTTTATTTTATTTTAACTTTGATTTGTTTAAAATTGAAAAATAAATAATGACTATAACTTTTACTTTTGCATTAAAAGTAATGTAAAAGAGATGTATTAACAAATTTATAAATTAAAAAATCACATCAAAATGGATCTTTCTCAATTAAAATAGAGTAATTTTATTATAATAAACATGGTCACATATATCTTGAGGAAAGATATACGTTATATTTATATATATTAAAAACCTCTTTAAATTTGATCATGTAAACATGCAATTTCAAGAGATGCATCATGGTCAATTGAATATCCATAATCAGGATCCAAATCTTACTTTTATAAATATCAGGGAGCTCTTTCATGATCTAGAAGTGCTTTGAATTTTTTGCAATCTTTGACCATTTAACTAAATTACACTATTTGCTCATGAACTTCTCTCATACAAACCCATATGAAAAGAAGAATGACTCAGGAAGCTTTCACCAGAGTCATCAATAGTTTCATAAGGAGCTCAAACCACTGTAATGCTTCTACCGCAGAACATACAAAAAGTGTGATATCTTGCTCAACCGATGTCCAAGATGCAATTAAAGTGATAAAACCGATGGCACAATACATTACTATTATTTTTTGTACTCTTAAGTTACAGAATTTCCCTTCTTTAGCCTTCAAGAAAAGATACGTACATATCTCCCAACAATGACTTATTTCTTTTCATTTGCAGTAGATACGAGTGGAGATTTGACGATCCTTAGCTAACCACCTTCCTTGTTAGCGGCGGTGGCCGCATTCACTTCATTGCAGTGGTTTATGAACTTGCTCATCTCCTACAGAATTAAATCACAAGCAAAAAAAAAAAAAAAAATACCAGGTCATTATTGATTGGAATTGGAAGACAGATGCACAGGTTAAGGGATTAATTCTCTCTTTTACCAGATCATTATTGATTGGAATGGTAGCCCAACAAATTTCAAAATGGTAGAAAGTGTAATATTTCTTTCTCTAAGATCATCAACCAGGCGTACAAAATTAAAACCTCTTAATTTTGTGGATGTCTATAGAAATCCCAAAAGACACTACAATCTTCAGCTGGATCCAAGAGACAGGAGGGAGATCAATATGCTCACAATAGGGCATTGACATGACAAAAATTCCGCAGCTTTTGTGAAAATAAACTGGCACATTAACTGATCCAAAGAGGTAATTTACAAATTGGCACTACACAGTAATAAAGGGCTTTTCATTTGTATAACTTGATCTCATTAGCCACAAGATAGTATTGGCAACATAGCTTGCAAAGTAATTAGCAATCTGAGTTCCTAAGGAAGCAATAGCAAATTAATATATGTATGTTTTTCCATAGTCCTCCAAAACAGACACTAAAACAAAAACCAACCAAATGGACAAAACCAAATTTGCATTTATTTCATATCCAATAAAGGAAAATTAGAAAATTAAAGAAGATGCAGATGAACACAGGCATTAGAAGCAAATAACTGGGCAAAAAGGAAGACTCTTTCTTAGGAACTCAAGTTCGGAATGCAAAGAGACCAAGAAAATAAACAGAAGACTGAATAGAACATAGCTGCAAAGAAGAGTGGTTAGAATTGTCAAAGTAAAATAGGGGATCAAAGAGAAGGGGAATGGGTGAAATCACCTTTCTATTGGAACTCAAACCAAACATTTTGTGGGCACCACAAGCAAAATTATACTAATCTGAAGAGATCAAAGGACAAGCTTCCACACAACAAAACCCAAACAAAGAATAACTTAATGCCACCACAAAAGGACAAGCTACACAAAACAAAAGCCTGAAACGAAAAAGATTACAAACTTCTTTCCCCCACAAACAAGAAAAGTGAAATCAACTTGATGCCAGCATTACGAACTAGAAAATTATATGGATATGATGGAAAAAAAAGTCTTCACATAGCATATACCAAACAAAAATAATAAAACCATCGCTGAGAAAAACAAGAAAAATCTCTTCAACATCCTTTCAAGAGAGAGATTCTACCCTCTGACGTGTAGCAAAGACAAAGAGTTCTATTCCAAGGGAAAGACACAATGGGCGACGAACTTGATGAAGGAAGAAGAAAGGAAAAATGGGAGAAACGCAATCTTCACCTGAGCACTTCCGTGAGGAAGAGCGAAATCTGATGAAGAAGCTTCGTGAGGAGAAACTGATCAGTATTACGATGTTATTTTTAACAAGGGTAAAATGGGAATTCTAATTATTAAATGAGGGTCGGATGGGAAATAAGAAAAATTTCATTAACTCCGCCTCAGCATTCTGAAAATGCTAGAATGTGAATGCTGCTCTGGCGGTGCATTGGCTCCAAGGCCTTTAGAGCCCATTGAAAATGCAATTGCATTTCTCTAAGGCTCTTCAAAAAATTTGCCAAATGCTATTTGCATTTGTGCAAGGTACTTTAGAGTCTCAAAGCCCATTCTAAATGTTGAACCAAATAGGGCACATTCTGTCTTTTTTATGGTAGCAAGCCAGCATCTAGTCTATTAACAACACTAGTATAAGGATGTGTTTGATAAGATTTTTCCAGATAAATTATAGATTGAATAATATAAAAGATTATCATAATCACTGTTGGAAAAATCCCCATGAAATATGGAATTAGTTTGAAAGATCTGGATAAAGACTCAAATAATTTAGGGTAAAAGCCACCATAAATCCCAAATCATGCCGACTGTGACACATTTATTCTTATCTTTATATTTAACACTAAAAATCTCAAATTTATACTTATGTGACATATTTACCCCAAACTTGCCAACTGTATCACATTCATCCCAAATTTTTTTTGCATGATATTAAAAATCTCAAACTTGTATTCGTGTGACACGTTTACCCCCCAAAAATTTGATGCCATGGAAAAGAGTTTGGAGTCTTTGGTATCACCAAAAAAAAAAAAAATGGAGTAGATTGTCACATAAATACAAGTTTGGGATTTTCAGTATCACAGAAAAAAGTTTGAAGTAAATATACCATACGAGTACAAGTATGAGATTTTTGGTGTCAGAAAATAAAGTTTTAGGTAAATGTGTCACAATTGACAATGTTTGAGATTTTTTTATGACTTTTTCTCAATAATATATTCAGGCATTCGGCGAGATATATGTTTAGCCCACCATGGATATGATACATAAATTAAACATAAAAAGGAAAAAAAGGAGAGAACGGATTTGTCTATTAAATTGACCAAGTCTCTGCGCCTCTTAAATTTGGTTGTGTGATATCTGTGTTAATACTGTCGCAGCTTTATGTTGTCGACTACGTTTTTTTTTTTTTCCCAGCAGAGGCCATGTTAATTAGGTTTTATCGAACAGCAATTAGGTTTTCTTATATTCATTTGGCCTTTTATAGTTATTATCATTGAATTTCAGCGCACTTTTTGTGGTCTGACCGTGGAACCATAGAGCAATCTCAATCAATCTCCAATCGTTTGTGGTTCAGATAGGAGTCTTCATCATAAAAAAAGTCATAAATTATGGGGAAAATTTCAATGAAGGGCCTAAAGTGGAATCATTTTCTCAAAAAAGGGCTTAAAGTGGACATTGTATCAAATAAGGGTCCGCAGTGACCGATTTAGTCTCGAATAAGGGTTTCAACTTGAAAGCCAGTCAAATCTTATTTGCATCTAGAGGTGTTTTCGTCCAAAGACTTTTTTTTTTCTTTTTCCTTTTTGTTTCTCTTTTATTTTCTTTTTTTCATCTTGCTCACCTCCTTCTTGACAAATGCATTAGACTCCTCATGCACGAGCTTGCACAGGTGCAAAACAATTTGAACAATTTAGGAAAAGAAGAAAACGAAAAGATATTCGAGAAGTTATGCAGTTTTGCAAAACTACAAATTGCGTGCTTTAGTTCTACAGCCTCCCTATCGGCAAACTTCAAAGCACATGCTCTACATTATGCAATTCTACATCCTCACCCAAGAACTCATCAATTTCGGCATAAGCCGATTTTTAAGTTATTCGCCACCACTCACCTTCGCCAATGACGATAATGAACTTGAGAATCAAGAAATATCCATTAGTGGGTTTTTTTATTATTCAATTTGCTTGTAAAAACTTATTATGGCAATTAAAGTAACAGTTTCATGCTCTCCCCACCAATGAAATTGCCTATGCCACGATAACTTTCACTCGTAGTTTCATGGGAATGTTTTATTGGGTCTGAGTTGGATTATTCATAACAATCATAGACGCAGCTTGCATTGAGGTGGAATATGTCACGCCCCGATCCTCAGGCACGCACACATCCCTTACCCTTGGTCGATTTTAAATTGTGATATCCCAGGATTATGTATCGCCGACCCTTTCATTTATATATGTACATGCGAAGCAGTTATAAATCCCTAGACAATAAAACAATTGGATAGATTAGGACTAGAAAATTTAACCTGAAAGTCAACATCCTTATGTACATCTGTAATGACTCAGTCATACATGAACATATACAGACCATGCTAAAAAGGTTGGTTTCTACTCAATTAGATTCTACAGCAACAGACATCAGGATCTTACTTTGGATCATCCTCGGGGTTCTCCTTCATATACTCCTCTTCTAGTTCTTTCTCCTCAGGGTTTTCCTCGTCAGGTTCCTCCTACTTAAGCTCCTCATCCGGGTCCTGAAATGGTTATTCAATAACCACTGAGACAACGTCTCAGCAAGTTCTACCCCCTAAGACCCGATTAGTAAACTAATACACCTTAGGGCTGCCTATGCATAACATGAGTCAGAGGACTTACCTTGGCCTCAAATTCCACCTGCATATTAGCACAATTCAATAGGCACCCAAGCAATCATTTAAAAGATCGAAGCATTGATCAAATCGACCTAGTCGATTACATGTCAACAAGACCACTCACGGTCATTTTCATTCAATCAACCAATTCACATCATATCAAAACAATGATCAATCGATCTAGTCGATTACATGTCATTCGGACCATTTCTAGGTCATTCACTCCATCCCACATAACCTCAAATAGTACACTTAGTCACAGAGCTCCATCAATGCTCTCGGGCGTCGTTTTCGCCAAGGTGACACAAGTAACAGACGGTCTACGTGCGTTCTTTAAGGCGCCATTTTCACACAGTGATATTCTCCATCACCGAACCACGCCCCTCATAGGTCACAAATCACTGACAGTCTACGTGCATTACTTAAGGCCCCGTTTTCGCACAGTGATGTACTTTTTCACCGAACCACGCCTGTCTATACTTCGTACTTGATCGGTCTCAGCCAATAAAATTCTCAGTTAGCTCTCATCACTTTCTCCACTTTACAGCTCATCACAGCATTATAAAGGTTAAATAAACAAACTCGGCCATCAACCAATCAATCATTCAATTTCATTCAATTTGGGATAAATCATTAAAATTGCACAATCAAATCAATTCCATGCAATGTAGAGCTAAAATAAATAAACAGACTGCACCACGGCAATCAGCACGAAATTCTGGTCACCGGCCATCCCAGTTGAATTTCCAGAAAATAAATAATTAAATAATTAATTTCGAAAATTAAATAAATAAATACAACAAATTCAATTTAGCACAATATAAAGCTCAATTAAATAAACGGTCTGCACCACGATCATCAGCATAAAATCCCGGTCACTGGCCATCCCAGTTGAATTTCCGGGAAATAAATAATTAAATAATTAATTTCGAAAATTAATATTTAATTCCTACAAATTCAACTTAGGCCCGAATCGCCTAATTAACAACCAATAAGGGACGGGAAAAATCCCAAGAAGCATCCAATAAATACTACAGGCAATTCTCTATCTAATTACACTAATCACACAACTAATATGCAAAGCAATTAACTAATAATCACTAATTAATTCTAATCTAACAACCTAATTACACTTAATTAACACTAATCAATATTTAAGTATAATTAGCGCACTAAGAAGGCATTAGTGAGTAAAACTCACTCAAAATGACAGGCTCGACGCGAGGATCGACTTTCCTCAAAGCAGGTTGGGTATCCGGGCTCGGGAAGGCGGCCAAAACGGGCCAAAACCCTCTGCGATACCCATTTCTGCACTCTCTGATCGCTGCTGGAAGGGGCGGCTCCGAGGCTGATTCGAGCCGATCAAGGGCAGCTAGGGTCTGGTGGAGCTCCGACAGGTCGAGGTGGCGGCGCATGGTGGCTGGAGGTGGCCGAATCGTGACTTGAGCTGGCTAAAACATAGCTGAACAGAGGCGGTTGGGAGCTGGGCTCGCACGGCGAGGTGATGAGAGGCGCGGCCAAGCACGGTTGCATGCGCGCTCGCGCGGGGATAGGCGACCGGCGACAACAGCAGCTCCGGTCCAGCAACGCTCGCTGCTGCTCCAACTCCGGTGTCCTCCCAGATCTGGGACCCCGAGCAGCAAACGAAGGGGAAGATAGAGGTGTCGACGGCAGCTGGGATGGGTGAGGGAGAGGCGGAGACGAACGACGGAGCGGCAGAGCGGGTGATGCGCCGACGAGGACGGCTTGCGGCATGAGGCGGGGTGGAGTAGCGACGGCAAGTTGCTGTCTCTATTTTCTGCTTCTGCTCGCTCGAACCACCCGAGAAGGAGAGGAAGAGAGATGCCGAGCGGATGAGGGAGAGAGATAAGGATAAGAGAGAGAGAGAGAGAGAGAGAGAGAGAGAGAGAGAGAGAGAGAGAGAGAGAGAGAGTATAAGTTTGAAAAGTCAAAAAGGTGGGGAAGCAAAGTTGGAACCGGCAGAGGGAGTTGGTGGGGGTTTCGCACGATGGGAAAGAAAAGAGAGGGAGAAGAGAGAAAAAGAAAAAGAAAAAGAAAGAAGGAAAGAGAGAGAGAAAAGAGAAAAAAGAGTGTTTGGCTAAAAAGGGAAAAGAAATGGGAATATCACAAAAATAAAAGGATTTCCTCTAATAGAAAATCCTAATCCCAATTTCTTTTAAATAAGCTCATAGATTCTCAGAAGGATTTTTCAACTTAGAGTTCTTGATCCCCACTTGCAATTGCATCCAATTTCCCTCTTGAATTTCTCTCAAATGACTCTCAAAATCAATTGATGTCTTACTTATCAAATTGATCATTTTCTTTATCCAAGAATCCCTCATACTCCTCAATTTCACAATCCTCGGCTTCAACTTAACGAAAACGGCCCATTTATCCAGTCGAAATTAGAACCCGAAAATCTGGATGTCACAACTCTTCCCCTCTTATAAAAATTTCGTCCTCGAAATTTAAACCTTTATCAGTCCTTAAACGAAAGGCGGGAGTATTGATGTCTCATCCAGTCTCACTTTTTCCCACGCTAATCCTTCAGTCTTGTGGTGTTGTCTGACCACTTTGACTAAGTAGATCACCTTAGTACACAAACTCTGCTCTTTCTGAACCAACAACTGAACTGAACTTCTCACATAAGACACTCTGTCATCCACATCTGATCTCTTTTTCTTGACTCCCTAATAAACCTTCGAACCTCGACGATTCAAAATTTCTGATAGTTCTGCTTAGTCTTTACTCTGACATTGATTTGACAACTGCAAACACTGATTTCTGAGCTGACTCTGGACTTGCGATTTTCTGATTTCTGATCTCATCTCAACCGACTGAATTCTTGTACACTCTGCTCTGTACTGATTAAAAAGAAACTATCTGACTGATCTGCTGAAACTGGGAACCTCTAGTCAAGATCTAATATAACTCTGGCACTGATCTTGGCAACTGCAATCACTGACTACTGTACTGACATTGGCCTGAAATCTTCTTCACTTTCTTTTCACCACTAAAATTTTGTACCCTCTTCTATAACACTGCTTAAAAAAGAACCCTCTGAAAACTCTGCCAAACTTATAATCTCTGATCTAGATTCGAAATATAATTCATCCCTGGCACTCCATGCCTACGAATTATCTAATGCACACACACTTCGGTATACCCACTATGTGACAAGATAGGATCTTTAATTTCTGAAATCGAACTTAGATTGGTGGTTAATTTCACTCCAACATGCTCTTAGTGTGACCTAGGCTACTGGGTAGTTTTTGGAACTTTTTAGGACAAATGACCCGTGGTCAATTTTCTTAGAGCCACAATGAACCCACTCGACACATTGGTGACTCTCGATTGTCGTGAAAATCTCGAGAATTCAAATACAGACACAAGGTACCAAAACGACAGTAAAGTCAAATTAGTGCCAGTCGACGAGAGTTTTCCAATTTAGTGGGGTCACCCACGATTGGTCACTCATCTCAGTCGAACCGACCTATCTTTGACCTTAATTCGATTTTTAACTGTGTCGTAATGATCTCTAAAGATAAGCACGGTCGAGAAATCGATTCCTAGTCGAATTCTTAGTCTATCTGCCTTAAAGTCCTTAATAACTCACCCAGCTAGACTAGTTATCTCATGAGTGGCCAACTCAAAGAAAAACACTGCAATCGCGTCGATGAAATGCCCAATTTATCTAATCGAAATCAGAGTCTGAAATTTGGATGTCACACACTTAAAACAAGATCTATTCGTACTGTACCAAGGTGGACCGACTCCATCTATCAATCGACCACTATCCCCATAGGGAATCAATAATCCCTTGAATCCTTAGTAAGCTCATCACAATGTCCCATTGTGGTATATTTTCATTCCCATTGGAGACTCTCAAGTGATGGTAACAGTTCCCCTGGTTTGCATTACTGAACTTCCACTTACTAACATCTCTGATACTTGCAACCTGCTTGGCGATATCTATCTTCATATCAGCCTACCAATCTAGCTGACATCGATTCTGACTTACTTGCACTATCTGGTCAAAACTGCAATACTATAGTAAACTTCTAACAAGATCTTTTCCCTGAGTGCTACACTGTCAAGTGTATTCAATCACTCATGGAACCTGAACTTTCCATCCTCAGAAATCTTAAAGTCAGGTTCTTTCTTACCATTATCCTCTTATAAGATATTCTTAACATCTTTGTCTGTCAACTAGGCACTGATTCCAACTTGAACATTTGGCTCAATTTTGAGGGTGGCTATAAAATTCAAAAGGGTAGCCTACCTCAAATTTGAAGACCGAATTTCGAACCCTTTTCAAGTAAAGTCTATACTTTAGCCAGTTTATGCACAATTGAAAACTCTCAGCTCAACACATTAATGACTCATTTCGTTCCTCCAAGGTGATACCCGATATCACTATTATAGTTCTGCCAAAATTCTGGTTCACAACACCGCTTCGTATTCCACTTATTGGGTCTCAACTGGCGGAACGGTGATGCAACAATCTTCTCATGTTGTATCAATGCATACCTCGTCCTCTACAAGACACATCACTAAAGATTCCGTGCTTTTCAGAGTCAAATGAAAAGTTTAGCACAAGTACGATAGTCAGTTCTTACCTAAGCTCTGGAAACTATCCTCGTACTTGTCTATGCTGATGAATTTCTCTTCTTTCTTAAGAGGTCAACCTCACGATGATATTGATACTGAAATTTTTTTCACAAACCTTCTGTAGTAATCTGTCAAATCCCCATGGCTTCTAATCTCTGACATTGATGTCGGTCCCGATCCATTAACAACTAATTCGATCTTGGCTGGGTCCATGAAGATTCCTTTACTTGTAATCACACGACCATTCCTAGAGGCTCTTGTGATCCTCATCACTTAATGAACACCCTAGAATGTCACTACACCATATGATCACCATTGATCGAGATATACTTTGAATACTCGGTTTGTCAAATCTATGACAGCGGTAGGAGCGTTCGTCAAATCAAATGGTTTTACATTATTCTCATAAGGGCTAAATCAAGTGCGAAGTGTTGTCTTCAGTATAACCTCCTTTCTGGTTCTCAACTAACGATAACCTGTCCTCAAGTCGCTCCTTGAAGACATCAACACTCTTTATAACAAGTCACCCAATTAAGTTGACAATGGTTGATGCATGATTGCAATGAACCATCTTCATTTCTCTTTCCACAAAACTGATGTTCCTTAAAGCGATGCACTAATATGTATGAATTCCTCATTCATCAATCTTCACATCCGTACCTTCGGTTCTATCAATTCAAACAACAATAACTCGTAAGAAGCCTTCGAGAGTGGCTTTATGATGGTGCTAACTCGATCGTAATTTCTATCTCTTTCTCTGGCAACGGTCTGACGTTTCTTATGACAACACATCTAGAAACGCTTAGACTACTGAGATGTCTTCTACCTCCAATTCTCCAATCTGTCTTAACTATAACCATCACCAAGTAACCTCGATAATCTCCATCGAACAAATGGGTTGTCTTCAATCGACGAGATTAAAGAAATCGAAGATTCATTTCGACTCCCAATAAACTCGACACTTTCATGTGCTCCTGGAATAAACTGGGTTACTCCACTATAACAATTCATCACCACAAAATACTCCAGATCCAATTCTTTCCACCCTTGACGAATAAGTTTTACACTAATAACCCATCGAGTACAACTCTAGTCAATGGTTCTTTTCCTACAGCCTTAACAAACAACTGAAATTCCACACTTGGATTCCCAATACTCTCTGTCACCATTCTAATGAAATCACCTTAAGACATTCTTCCATTGAATAAGGTATAGTCAATTCCATTCCTGTTCCTTTTGCCATCCTAATGGCGTCTTATTTGCGGCATCAGTATCAGTGCTCTCTTGGACTCACACTGATAGTTTTTCACCTGACAGCCGTGCTGACTACCATCATAGCACGTTTTAGCCATTCTCAGATGCACGATTGATCCATGCCTTTCTTCCATACTTTTGGTACTTACCGGGTGAGACTTTTACCTCTTGTCAAGTGCTAGCATGCACTATTTCTTGTACCGGAGACCCATCTCAAAAATTCCACAGTGCATTCTATGGCGCACTTCTTCTGACCTGTACTATCGTCGGTGACAGTTGTAACCGTTGTCGAGATTCCATCTACTTATGCGGATACCCCATAAATCACTGTCCATGCTAGCGACACATACCACAATTTCCTGTCCTCAACATACTCGAGACTGATCCATACCGTCTTCTATGGAACAACATATTCCATTTGTTTGAATGCTGACCCGACTATTCCACCCTTCCTATTGGATAGAATATAATACCTTTCCCTCAATAACAGTCATTACCCTAACCGAATTCCAAGTCTGCCTGTGCTAAATCTTGACTCGAATATCAAAATATGTTCCCTGATCAACCTTCCAGGTTGGACTTCAGCAAAGGTAGCAACAACAACAACTTGATCTTGATCTCACTGACTCATCCAAATCCCAAGGAACACTTGCATCAAAACGATCTTATCGGACTTAGAATCATTCAACGCTGCCACACTAGTACCAACCTGCGGTGGCACTCTTACACTCAAGCTGGCTAGAGTCAACACTCTGCCTTCCGAATCCACCACGATTAAAAGCAAGCGATTCACACATGACAAACAATTCTACCAATCAGCTATCAACTACATGCACCAGTCATGAATTTAAAGGCCTTTCCTACTACTATCCCATAGGTCATCGCACCTTATCACTCCAATACCTAACCATTGCTCTTATACCACAAAAAAGGGGATGTCACGCCCCGATCCTCAGGCACGCACACATCTCTTACCTTTGATTGATTTTAAATTGCGATATCCCAGGACTATGTATCGCCGACCCTTTCATTTATATATGTACATGTAGAAGCAGTTATAAATCCCTAGACAATAAAACAATGGGATAGATTAGGACTAGAAAATTTAACTTGAAAGTCAACATCCTTATGTACATCTGTAATGACTCAGTCATACATGAACATATACAGACCATGCTAAAAAGGTTGGTTTCTACTCAATTAGATTCTACAGCAACAGACATCAGGATCCTACTTTGGATCATCCTCGGGGTTCTCCTTCAGATACTCCTCTTCGAGTTCTTTCTCCTCAGGGTTTTCCTCGTCAGGTTCCTCCTCCTTAAGCTCCTCATCCAGGTCCTGAAATGGTTATTCAATAACCACTGAGACAACGTCTCAGCAAGTTCTACCTCCTAAGACCCGATTAGTAAACTCATACACCTTAGGGCTGCCTATGCATAACATGAGTCAGAGGACTTACCTTGGCCTTATATTCCACCTGCATATTAGCACAATTCAATAGGCACCCAAGCAATCATTTAAAAGATCGAAGCATTGATCAAATCGACCTAGTCGATTACATGTCAACAAGACCACTCACGGTCATTTTCATTCAATCAACCAATTCACATCATATCAAAACAATGATCAATCGATCTAGTCGATTACATGTCATTCGGACCATTTCTAGGTCATTCACTCCATCCCACATAACCTCAAATAGTACACTTAGTCACAGAGCTCCATCAATGCTCTCGAGCGTCGTTTTCGCCAAGGTGACATAAGTAACAGACGATCTACGTGCGTTCTTTAAGGCGCCGTTTTCGCACAGTGATATTCTCCATCACCGAACCACGCCCGTCATAGGTCACAAATCACTGACAGTCTAGGTGCGTTCTTTAAGGCACCGTTTTCGCACAATGATGTACTTTATCACCGAACCACGCCTGTCTATACTTCGTACTTGATCGGTCTCAGCCAATAAAATTCTCAGTTAGCTCTCATCACTTTCTCCACTTTACAGCTCATCACAGCATTATAAAGGTTAACTAAACAAACTCGGCCATCAACCAATCAATCATTCAATTTCATTCAATTTGGGATAAATCACTAAAATTGCACAATCAAATCAATTCCACGCAACGTAGAGCTTAAATAAATAAACGGACTGCACCACGGCAATCAGCACAAAATTCTGGTCACCGACCATCCCGGTTGAATTTCCAGAAAATAAATAATTAAATAATTAATTTCGAAAATTAAATAAATAAATACAATAAATTCAATTTAGCACAATATAAAGCTCAATTAAATAAACGGTCTACACCACGATCATCAGCATAAAATCCCGGTCACTGGCCATCCCAGTTGAATTTCCGGGAAATAAATAATTAAATAATTAATTTCGAAAATTAATATTTAATTCCTACAAATTCCACTTAGGCCCGAATCGCCTAATTAACACCCGATAAGCGACGGGAAAAATCCCAAGAAGCATCCAATGAATACTACAGGCAATTCTCTATCTAATTACACTAATTACACAACTAATATGCAAAGCAATTAACTAATAATCACTAATCAATTATAATCTAACAACCTAATTACACTTAATTAACACTAACCAACATTTATGTATAATTAGCGCACTAAGAAGGCATTAGTGAGTAAAACTCACTCAAAACAATGGGCTCGAAGCGAGGATTGACTTTCCTCAAAGCAGGCTGGGCATTCGGGCTCGAGAAGGCAGCCAAAACGGGCCAAAACCCTCTGCGATACCCATTTTCTGCACTCTCTGATCACTGCTGGAAGGGGCAGTTCCGGGGCTGATTCGAACCGGTCAAGGGCAGCTAGGGTCCGGTGGAGCTCCGGCAGGTCGAGGTGGCGGCGCATGGTGGCTGGAGGTGGCCGAATCGTGGCCTAAGCTTGCTAAAACGGAGCTGAACAGATGCGGTTGGGAGCTGGGGTCACACGGCGAGGCGATGAGAGGCGCGGCCAAGCATGGCTGCATGCGCGCTCACGCGGGGACGGGCGACCGGCGACAATAGCAGCTCTGGTCCAGCAACACCCGCTGCTGCTCGAACTCCAATGTCCTCCCAGATCTGGGATCCCAAGCAACGAACGAAGGGGAAGATAGAGGTGCTGACGGCAACTAAGATGGGTGAGGGAGAGGTGGAGATGAACGACGGAGCGGCGGAGCGTGTGATGCGCCGACGAGGACGGCTTGCGGCGTGAGGCGGGGTGGAGTAGCGACGGCAAGTTGCTGTCTTTATTTTCTGCTTCTGCTTGCTCGAACCACCTGAGAAGGAGAGGAAGAGAGATGCCGAGCGGATGAGGGAGAGAGATAAGGATAAGAGAGAGAGAGAGAGAGCGAGAGAGAGAGAGTATAAGTTTGAAAAGTCAAAAGGATGAGGAAGCAAAGTTGGAACCGGCAGAGGGAGTCGGTGGGGGGTTTCGCATGATGGGAAAGAAAAGAGAGGGAGAAGAGAGAAAAAGAAAAAGAAAAAGAAAGAAGGAAAGAGAGAGAGAGAAAAGAGAAAAAAGAGTGTTTGGCTAAAAAGGGAAAAGAAATGGGAATATCACAAAAATAAAAGGATTTCCTCTAATAGAAAATCCTAATCCCAATTTCTTTTAAATAAGCTCATAGATTCTCAAAAGGATTTTCCAACTTAGAGTTCTTGATCCCCACTTGCAATTGCATCCAATTTCCCTCTTGAATTTCTCTCAAATGACTCTCAAAATCAATAGATGTCTTACTTATCAAATTGATTAGTTTCTTTAGCCAAGAATCCCTCATACTCCTCAATTTCACAATCCTCAGCTTCAACTTAACGAAAATGGCCCATTTATCTAGTCGAAATTAGAACCCGAAAATCTGGATGTCACAGAATATGTGGCTTCTTGAGAGGGTCCAATTGTGTCGTGCATGCTGCTTATTTTCAAAGGCTACTGAATCATTTTGACTCGTGATTGAAGATACTCACCTTTGGTGGTGATTCAAATCAGACAGCAATCAATCTAAAAAATGAATGACTCTAGTCTACACATGTTCAAAAAAAGTTACCTCTCTAACTCTAAAATATTATCTACACAGATTTGAGAGAGAATAACAAGAGGAAAAAAAAAAGTGCAAAATCGCTCAGAAATCCTCAAAACCACATATTTCACTGAACAAATCAAGGCACATGAGTATAAGAGATTCCTTAAAAAAACTCTAATAAATTTGGCTTAGGCACTTTAATCTGGCTTCTCCTCGCTAAGATCAATCATAGCCTGCGTGAGCACCAATTTGAATTCAAACATCGACAACAATGAGGGTAGCAAGCTAATGGCTTATACCTCATCATGCTTCGTAGTTGACCACGACCAAAAGATGTGGGGATCGAATCGAGCTGAGCGTCACATCTTGGTCTACTCATGCTCAATCTAGGGCTTGAATTGGCATCCATCTTTCAACAAAGGTACTAGAATTGTTGTTGAGGGCAATGACAAATGAGGTTGAGTGCGTTGATGACTAGTTCGGCAAGGAAGATAGATATGGACTTTGGAGAATGCGATCTAAAGAGTGAAAAAGGTGAAGGCACGATGATGATGAAGAAAAGAAAGAGAAGGAGAAAATAAATTTAAAAAAGAAGGAAAACAAGTCTTTAGACGAAAATACCCCTAGATGCAAATAAGATTTGGTTGGCATTAAGTTGAGGGCTTTATTTGAAACTAAGTTGATCACTTCAGGTTCTCATTTGAGACAATGTCCATTTTGGGTCATTTTTTGAGAAAACGGTTCCACTTTAGGCCCTTAATTGAAATTTTCCCTAAATTATGAGCATTTTTAGGGGACTAGTCCTGCATTCGAGGTGGATCATCGTCGGCTAAGAAAGGAGAAAACGTGATCCCGTCATATACACTCTACAAAACCAATTTTCTACTGAAACAGAATGACATTAAAGGAAACTTATGGATGCAAAGTTGATGAAATTTACAATGATTAAGAAAATTACGATGATTAAGGAAAACTGCTGACACACATGTTGCAAAAAATTTACGAAGTGTAATGAGCAATTAGATATTTTACTAACAATAACATAAAATAAATTTACTGTTAATTTAGGTAGATTCCTATTTGTGTAATATTACAACCATGGGACTCGGAAAAAGTACTGCCATCAATAAGAACTTATATCCTTTAAATAAAAGTTGCAAAATAATATTTTATAGTAACTTACTATGAGTGGGGATAATCTCTCGCACTATAGAAAAGTTACAATCCATTAGGTAAGGTGAATTATTTTATTTTTATAAGGTATTACAAATCATAAGATCCATAGAACTTATGAAGGCAAAAGGGAAATTATGGATACGCACATCACTTTGAAAAGTGTATACTAGTAATTATAATTTTCCTCATGCATTCTAGAATAATTGAGAGTTCAAAGGCATGATTGATGGACCCTTTATTTTCAATAGCACATTGGTGTGACATATTTCATTCAAATTTCAAATTGGTAAGGGACTAACAAAGAGCGATGTGATATGCTCTTTGAGCTCAGTCTTGGAGTGGGTGTAATGATCTCCACCATTGCTGTATAATAGATCCATCACCCGTGAGAGATTGAGAATTGCGGTGAGAACCAGCATTGGGGCTGTGGTCGGACGAAGAAACTCTTCATTGATGTCCTTCCAGGCATCAACAACTCGTTTCTGGAGTTCCTCCTCAGCTTCCTGTTCCGAGACATGATTTTCTTTCATGAACAACTCCACCGAAGATGCTACGTGTCCCCTCTTTTGCTCAAACTATATTTCAACAACATTGGCATGATCAGGTCAACATTGTTTCCGATGATTAATCTAATTTTATTAAAGCATTGGAGGATAATTATTTTTTTATTATACCTTGTGAGAACTAATGTCATCCATGAACCTACATATGATTTGTGAAGCCCTCAAAATCTTGCAGTCACCGAGCAACCATTCAAAAGCATCTCTTGTAACCACATCGCCCATTCCTACAAGTGATGTGATCGATAACGCTTCATATCCCGTTGTTAATAATGCAAGGGGGATGTATTCCTCCAGTGTTGGTGTGTAGCCGGTATGGAACCATTTGGCTTCGTGAAAGTAACATTTTGCTTGCTTCTTCATCTGAGAAATTGAACATGAACAAGAACATTGGTTTCCTAAGAAAAATGAAATTTGTGTTGGATGCATGTAAAAAATGTGCCAACGACACTTACGGCTTCTTTTGCATAGGTGAGGCGGTATGATCTTCCTTTTGTGGCCAGATCATTCCCAATTTCATCATAGAGATTGAGAATCTCCTTATAATGAGCTTGCATGTACTCTGGTAGTCCATCCATGGCATCAACATCCCACCTGAATTTGAGTCCTTAAAATTGACGCACTTACTCTACACATACTCGATCAAATTTAGAAGTTTGAGAAAAAGAATGCAGATTACATACTTCTCAATTGCTTTGGTGTAGGGTACCAGTTCCTCCAATATGCCATAGGCATCATAAATATCATCGAGAATGGAAATCAGTGCAGTCACTCTAGTAAGTATATTTCTGGCCACTACAAACTCCGGCTGGAAATATACTCCCACCATCCAAAAGAACATCTCCGCAATCCTGTCTCTAGCAAATGGGAACTTCCTTGCAACATCTATATTCTTCCACCACCTATATTTATATGAATATGAGCTTTATTGGAAGTACATTAGCCCAATGAATTCACATAGTTTAAACTCATCTTTTTGACTTGTAAAGGACTTTCAAAAGCACTATTTAGAAGGATAAATTGAAACCATATAAGTAAACCTTTGGAAAACACAACCAGAAAAAGCGGATGTTTGGGCATTGTTAAAACATAATCTAGAGACTAATTTTATATTATACTATCATGTGAAGTTAGTTGACCTTGTAATCGCGCCGAGTTCCTTCTGGTGTTGCTCTTGTAGTAAGTTGAAATCTAGTTTAGCCATGGTGAGCAATACCTTGTCATGTGAAGGCTCTTCTTGGTAGAATATAATATAATGCCTTGCCTCAAGTCTCGGCAAACCTTTGCGAAGTGGCTGCTTTAGGGCATGACTCACTTGTTTCGCAAGACTAGTGCCAACTTTCCTTTCATCAATTGATTCAAGGTGAGTTATAGCAAAAGGAAGTGCTTCTTCCAAAATAGCATTGCCATGGCACCTTAAATGGCAAGCTTCATATAGACTTAGCAATCCCTGCACATCTATGATGAGCGATTTCTTGAAGTTGCCTTCATTGTCCTTAAAATTGTTAAAAACCTCTGTGCGACCAACCAACATGGGAAAAAATAGGTAATCGATTAGAAATTAAGAAGGCGATACACCTAGTTGATGTCCTGGATTTTCTTCCACGTGTTCTCCTAAAATTTGAATGAGCAATAATAATTTTCCAAAGAAAGAATTTTATGGGTAACTTATTGGATTGGCTCACTTAGGTTAAGACTTACCCGATGAAATATTGAAACCTTGTTGTCGCAGCAATCGAAACATAAGAGCAACCATGTGAAGGTCATCTCCCTTAAAATCTCCATGGTCAAGTTGTGAGTAACTTTTGTGGATTCGTTCTAGTTGCGCATCTATTTCTTGTTCAAAATGGTAGTCAATTCCCAAGCGTTGAATTTGATCAATCAAGTGAAGCATTTGTGAAGGCTTATCCATGGCATTAATCACCATCTTCCTCACCTCTCCTTTCAATTCCTCAAGTTGTTCCTCCACTCTTCCAAGGAATTTGAACTTCTGCACATAAATAATAAGCCATTGTAAATAGAAGCAAGCATGAGATACGTACATTTCAAAAGACTCAAAGGAAAGTAAAGTTACTGTGAAAAATAATAATCATGTTGTCTTGGTTACAAACCTATGAAAGGATATGAAAACAAGGCAAATTGTGCATACTCCTCAATATGACGAGCATATACTTTTAGAAAAGTGAATTAATGGTAAAGACCAAATCATTTCATTTTGAAACTTCCGAAGAGACAAAATCTAACATTATTCTCTAAAATTGAATAATCGATGACCAAATCATTTCATTTAGGTGGAGTTATACAATTGATCTTTCTGAAGGAGGGACTGTTGCACACATCGGGTGCATATAACATAGTTTAAACATGTTAAATATGACCGCGTTTGGCATAATCAAACTCTTGAGTTAGGAAGAAATTAAACGCGACACACAGCGAGGGAACTTCCTAATGCGGCAGACCTAATTCAAATGATTTGGCGGCGAAAACGGTATTGATCAACTTCATTCGTCAAGTGAATAATCTTCACTTCACTAGAAGAAGAAAAACCATGGTATAGCTCTTTCTTTTCTTCGTTGCTACCTTTTTCTTTCCAAGGGATGGGTTGGAAGCATATATGAACCTATTTTTATTTTTATTTTCCGAGGACGCCTGAGAACAACTCCTAGATCGATTAAGGATCACGCGTAGGAAACTGATAGGATAAGATAAGGTAATAGATTGATAGAGAAATTCGTAAACCTAGGTAGCATAGGCGAATCAATAAAGAGGATGGAAATCAAGACAAAAGCCGAATGCCCGAGAAAGCAGAGACATATTAAAAGTCAAATCCGGCATGATTGTTTATTGCTTCTCTTGAATGGACAATTTAATTACGGTGGAAATAATCAAGCCAACCATATAGTCATGCTGCTAAGATTTTGTCCTAAACCAAAGAGAAAAAGAACACTGTATTCGCATTCTCTTTCTCCCGCATGAAAAGGCTCAGAGGAAAAAAGTCCACGAGGAAGAAAACTTTCTTCTCACTCAACCCCGGACGAAAGGCTAAGAGAAAAAAATTTAAATTTTGGCCGCATTTGTATCATCAAAAATTTAATAATAAAGGAAAATAATTTCCATGAAATGGTTAGTTTTCACTTGTTAAGCAGTTTAGGAAAAGTGATTTCTTTCTAGTCAAAGGGAAAGTTATTTTCACTTAATCTAAATTTATCGTTTTCAATTCATGAAAAATATTTTTTCATAGATCAATCAGTTTTCTATTCTCCAAATACTGAAAAGTTGGAAAACATTCTCTCGAAAGCAGCTCTTTTTTTTTTTTTTTTTTTTTTGGAACAAACGGACCCTTAGATCTTTGACGCTATCAATTATCGCAAACGCAAAGACTTTCATTAAGTCTGCAAAACGCAATTGGAAGAAAACAGAGGTAGTAGACATAAAGAAGGATTACTAACCGTTGAGTAGGAGGGGGAAGCGTATTTGATGAAGTGATCGCCCCATACGCTCTCATGAAATTCGGCCAACGGGCATTCGATCCCGCCACTTCTCCCTTTACTCGGAGAAGAAGATGGAATTGCCGAAACTTGAACCGACATGCTCCCCGCTTGTTTCGTCCTTCATCTGTGGATGTCGAACGAATACGCGAATTGAAGACTGAGGAGAGGATTTCACTGCGTTGCAGAACATCAACACTCGATGGGTATTTGTAGGCAACATGTTCATAGCCACCTTGTCACTTTTGGACTTATTTTTAGAGCAAACCAATCACATTTTAATGAATATTAACGCGAGTGAAGATTGTTTCGTGGAGAAAAGAAGATATTCTTCTTATTATATAATTGGTCCTGTCCACCCCACCCGTCTTTGTACAACATCTGATATTAGTAAATTTAGATGTAGTAAATATGATTTTATTTTCTATCAGAATGATTCATGAAAACTTATTTCTTATGAACTGATGGATTTTGTGTGCCCATGACTAGATCTAGGGTCCTCTTTCGGGGAATTTGTATACTTCCATTAATGCCGTAGCTCTTTTCAATAGGCTGCTTCTATTCATAAAAATGTACGAAGCATATCATTTTGACGTAAGTTGCCTGCTTGGTGGTTGATTGGCCCTGCTAGGTTCTTGGATTTAGTTGTCTGAGTCACAACAAGATCTTGGGTTCTCTTCCCGGGAATTTGTATATTTTCATATATACCGAGCAATATTATCTCTTTGTGACAGGTTGAGTCTGTCCATAAAATCTACGGAGCATATCAATTTGACATAAATCGCCTACTTAGAGTGTGTTTGGTAACGTTTCTATTCAAAAATTGTTCCAGGGAACAAAAATAGAAAAAAATATTTCTATTACGGAGAACAATTTTTGAACAGAAGAACGCGTTTGGTAAACTTGTATAATTTATGTTCCTGGAATAGAAAAAGAATAGAAACACGTTTAGTAAACTTGTATAATATTTTTGTTTCTTTCAATTTTTTAATATTTTTTTAAATTTTTCCTTTTTTCCTTTTTTTCTTTTTTCTTCCTTTTGGCCGATCGCTGGCCTCGCCTAGCCATGGCAAGGCACGCCGGCCCCCGGCGATGTCGCCGGCCAAAGGAAAAAAAAAAAAAGCAAGAAAATGAAAAAATAGGAGAGAGAAAAATATTTCTCATAAGTGTTCCCGAGACCAAAAAAAATAGATTTTTTGTTTTTGTTCCCCGAAACAAAAGAACAGAAATTGTGTTCTGGGGAACAAAAAAAGAACACAAACAAACAGGCCCTTATTTGGTGGTCGAATGGCTCTCTAAGATCTTGGATTCAGTTACTGAGTCATGACATTCCTATTTTTGTCCCTTGCATACTAATCTTGTTGTCGGTATTGAGATGACAGAAAACTAATCAATTTATGAAAAAATAATTTTCATGGGCAGAAACCAACAAACCTAAATTAGGGGAAGACAACTTCCGCTTTTGACAAGAATGATATCATTTTTCATAAACCATTAAACAAATGAAAACTAGCTATTTTCTTTGAAAATGTTTTTTATGAAAAATATTTTTCTTTATCACGAAGATTTTAGTGAAATAAACACACCCAAAATTGAAAATTTATTTTATCAAAATAGCAAGAAGCAGGACAATAAACATTAGTTGGACTTGTTTTTCATTTTGTATATTATCATGCCAGCACTAGTGAACAATCTTTCAACGGTTCGATTAAAGAGCTCTCCTACCTTTTTTTATTTTTTTTGGTCGAAACAACTTATATATTATACGAAGAGAGGAATACAACCAGCTAGTAGGGCATCACTAAGTACAATGTTCTGGAAAATATAAGGAGTGAAGACAAGCCAGTTACCAACGGAACCGTGGGCCCGATGGGCTTTGGCAGCCCAATCAGCGGCTAGGTTGGCCTCGCGACAGACGTGATGAATGGAAACATTAGGGTATTGAGAGAGCAGATCGTGGAGAACGGCGAGGAGATGTCGTTCCTGCCATGGCTGCGGTTGTTTCTGCCGAAGGAGCTCCACTAATAATAGGCAATCTGATTCAACCCTAACTCGTTGGAGATGAAGCCGCTGCTTGATGAGATGTTGGAGAGCCCGAATCATGGCGAAGATCTCTGCTTGAAATGCCGATTGAGCCGGTACACTGCTGGTAAACATGTCAATGAGTTCTCCTTTGAAATTTCTGAAAATACATGCTATCGCCCCTTGCTGATTACCTGGAACAAAAGCCCCATCTATGTTGCATTTGATTGTGCCTTGATCAGGTGGTTTCCATCGGTAATCGGTACTGACACTTGATTGTGTAACCCTAGGTTTTTGGGGGTTGGAGACTCTTGAAGATCCTGCACTGGGCAAGAGCATTATCCACCGCTTGGACCGGGTTTGGAGTTAGCTGCCGGAATATGGCGCTGTTGCGTTGACGCCAGATCTCCCACAACAGATTGGCAATCGCTTCAAAATTTGGGGAGGAGCGAGGATGAATGGCACGGGCCGCCAACCGGGCATCCAATCTCTGTACTGAGGTAAGTGAAATAGGTATCCTGATCTTTGCATTTGCCCAAACTTCACATGTCCAATTACAGTAGAAAAATAAATGTTCAATGGTCTCGGAAGTATGCTGATCACATAGGGTGCAGTAGGGGTTGGGAGTGATATGTCTGAAGTATAGATTGGCTTTGGTCGCTAGAGCATTTTTACAGGCTAGCCATAAGAAAACACGGATTTTTGGAGCTGCTTCCATATGCCATATCTTTTTCCACAGTTGATGAGGAGGCTGATAGGAAGATGAGGCACTGGTGGGTGGGTTTTGTTGCTTGGAAAGTAAGTAGTGATAGCAACTTTTAACTGTAAAAGATCCTGAGAAGGTGGCTGTCCAGACCAATTGATCGTGACAAAGTGAGGAATTTATAGGGGTGGTTAAGATTGCTACACATACCTGTTCATTGAAGAAATTAGAGATAAGTTCCTGCTTCCATGTTGCCGAAGATAAATCAATAAGTTCAGCTACTTTAATGGGTTCCCCTACAGCTGCAAACCCTCATATTTTCCCAATTGAAAGCCAAGAGTCTGCTCTGATGTCAATCTGCGAGCCATCTTTCACCAGCCATCGAGTGTTGGGAAGAATAGCATCCCTACCCTTTAAAATATTGCGCCACCCCCATAAGGGTCTATAGCCTGAAGTGGCATGCTGAAAGGAAGATCGTTTGAAATATAGACCTTTAAACAACTGACTCCAAATTGCAGTAGGTTGCTGTAGTAAACGCCAAGCTTGTTTACCTAGCATCGCTAGATTAAAAGAAATAAGATCTCTGAATCCCATACCCCCGTCTGTTTTCAAGTGCTTTACCTCAGACCATCTCATCCAATGTATGCCTGAATCACTATGATTTTTACTCCACCAGAATGCTGATATCTTGTTTTCCATTTGTCTGCAGAGAGACAAGGGAAGCATGAAGAGAGACATCGCATACTGAGGTAAGGCCTGAACTACTGCGTTTAATAAAATCTCCTTGCCCCCTTTAGATAAGAAGTTTTCCTTCCAACCAGCTAATTTCGCATTCATTTTCGCTAGGATCCAAGAGAACATCTCCCGTTTAGAACGCCCCCAATCTGAAGGGATGCCCAGGTACTTACCAAATCTACTCACCACAGGTATTCTCAGTTCCCTTTGAAAAGTATCCTGTAGTGTCATTGGACAATTCTGACTGAAAAATATTGCAGACTTATTCCTGTTGATAAGCTGACCCGTTGCATAGTAGTACTGGTATAGATTTGTGATATTTTGACATTCAGAGATTGAAGCTTTGAGGAAAAAAACTGCATCGTCAGCAAAAAATAAATGGGAGAGCTGTGGGCAGGCACGATTAAATTGAATCCCCTGTAAATTACCCATACTGATTGCTTGCTTGATAACTGTTGATAAAGCATTTGCCATTAAAATAAAGATGTAAGGGGATAGGGGGTCAACTTGACGGAGTCCTCTAGTAGGTTTAAAGTATGGAAGTTGTTCTCCATTGAACCGAATACTGAAATAAACCGTAGTGATGCATGCCATAACCATCATTACCCATCTATTTGTGAAACCCAACTGTTTTAAATATGCTGCAATAAAGTCCCATTCGACACGATCATAGGCTTTCTGCATGTCTGTCTTGAGAATTAGGTTGAACTTTTTAGTTTTGGATCGAACCTTAAACTGGTGTAGTACTTCTTGAACGACCATGATGTTATCTTGAATCTGTCTGCCACTAACAAAAGATGCTTGTTTTGGAGTGATCAGTGTAGGGAGCCAACACTTCAATCTATTTGCCATAACTTTAGAGATAATCTTGTATGCGAAGTTACAGAGACTAATAGGGCGATACTGGTCAATGCTTTCAGGGCGATGAACTTTAGGAACCAAGGTCAGAATCGTTTTGTTTAAGTTTGGATACATGTGAGCAGATTCAAAGAAGTCTTGCACCATTTTTACAATTGTTTTTTTTATGGTGTTCCAGTGGTGCCTGTAGAAAAGACCATTGAGGCCATCTGGACCAGGGGCCTTGGATGCTCCCAACTGAAAGGTAGCTTGATATACCTCTTCTTCTGTGGCTTTACTCATGAGGTGTGCATTCATCTGTGAAGTAACTATCGGTGGACATTGGAGTAGGAATGGATTAAAATCTCTGTGTCCCACTGATTGATAAAGTCCAGTAAAAAAACCATTGTCATTGCTTTAAGTTGTTCTGGCTCTCTCTGCCAGTTCTGGTTTGCATCTTTTAGTATACAAATTTTGTTTCTCTGTCGCCTTTGCACTGTGCAAGCATGAAAAAATTTTGAGTTCTTGTCACCCCATGATAACCAGTTAAGCCTAGAACGCATTGCCCAGAATTGCTCTTCCTGATTCCACATTTGCTGTATTTCAGTTCGAATTGTAGTTGCTAACTCTTTATCTCCCATTTGATAGCATTTTCGATTTGTAATGGTCTGCAGCTGTTGCTGAAGATGCTGAATACTCTGCCTGGCATTACTGAAGCGAGATCGACTCCAGCTAGTTAACTTATGAGATACTGCTTGCAGTTTATAAGGTAAGGAAGAGTGACTCCTCTCCCACACTAAGTGAACTACCTCGGTACATTCAGTATGTTGACTCCAGTAAGCTTCATAATGGAAGTTCTTTTTTGGCTTGACAGACTAATAATGAGTATTTAGCACAAGAGGGCAGTGATATGATCCGATCGATGGGAGAGCAAACACTGTGGATGACAGGTATGTTAAACTCCAATCCAAAGAGCAAAAGACATGATCTAGCTTCTCCTTCACTAACGCATCGCCGTCTCGGTTGTTAGACCAAGTAAACTCGCAACCTTTACTTTCCAGTTCTATTAAAGCACAATCATTGAGTATCTTCCGAAACGCTGCCATTCTGGAATAATTTGCTGGTCTTCTGCCCATCTTCTCCCAGGGATATAGGAACTCATTGAAATCCCCGATGCACATCCACGGTAGGTTAATAGATGCATGAATTATCCTGATCGTATTCCAAAAGTTCTGCCTAGCTGGGAAAGAAGCAGGAGCATGCAAACAGGTAACTTGCATAGATGTAGAGGTTTGAGTATCCATAACTAACATATTTACAAAATACTGACCCGAAGAAAGAACAGTAATGTCAAAAAGGTCATTCCAGAACAGAGCAAGGCCTCCAGATAAGCCAGCAGGAGCCCTCAAAAAGGAGTGAGCGAAATGAAAACGACGCTGTAAGTTCTTCAAAACTGAATCTGCATTTTTTGTTTCCATTAAAAACACAAGGTCGGGCTGTTCAGAGGCTACCATAGCCTTTAGAGCTTGAATTGTCAGGGGAGTGCCCAACCCCTGACAATTCCAACTTAACATTTTCATTTGGACCGTGGGGGCTGTTTAGGGCCAGCCGCCAATGCCCAAGAAGAGTGATCATTTGCTTCAAAAACAGGTGTGTCGAGTAAGTGGGTTTCATCCAACTCAGAGATATGATTTGTGCGAATCTCATAAGGGGAATATCGTTTAGGTTTCTTGCTGGATCCCACTGCTATCTGTGATCCGGGAGTCCTGTGTTTTTTCTGTTGCGAAGAGTCTAGGGAAGAACTTTGAATACCTTTTAACTTTGCATCTGCATGGACCAAATCAGTGGTTCTGGGGGTTGTATCGGCAGGAACAGGAGGGATAACATTGGAGGGGACTGGAATCTCGGGAGCAGGAGCTATGGGAGGTAAAGCTAGAAGAGGGGGGTGTATAGTAGGTGGAGTTTCAGGTATGGTCTCTTCCATGGGTTCTAAATTAGATAGGGGATTGTAAAAGGCATCCCAATAGGGACTATGCTATGCCTTTTACAATCCCCTACCTTGAATGTGAAGATTTCACCTGTATAAAGTTCACCAACATCAATTTTGTCAATAATATCCATGGACAATCCCTTAATGAAAAATCACTTCCAAAATCAAGGAGTCCAGCGCTCCTATATCTTGTGGTAACTTCATCCTCCTACCAACTACAAAGTGAAATTCTTTTGGCAACAAACAACTGAAATTTAATACACATTAGCCTTACCTAGAGTTCCTAAAGCTAATAACATAATTTACAGTAAGTTATGATGATAAACTATGATATTCGGCTTTAGCCCTTTTTTTCATGGAAAAAGAAAAGGGGACCTCTTGGCACGGACCACAGAGTTCCTAAAACAGTACTAATTTAAAGAAATTTATCTGTACCTTGGTAAGAAAGGAGAGACCCTAGGAGGGACGGTGTCGTCCTTCAAAGTACTCTTCCCTCTTTTTCTTTTTTATTCTTTCTCAATTTTCTTTTGTCCACTTTTTCCCTTTAGTCTATTTTTTGTATATCCAAATATTGGTATTGATACAGCTCACAGTTACTTTCACAATCATAACTCATAAGCTCACATATACTATGAGTAAAAAGTATGTCATATCTAATTCCGATTAGAAAGATTGCTAATACGTAATATTACAAGTTTAGCTTAGTCAATTCAACACTCTGAAAAATTACAATAATTATTACCTCTCACTCCCATCGTATTATCAGTGGTTCTACTCATATTCAGGTCGTAATGAAATAAACGAGGCAGTCCACATACCTTTCGCCTTGGTTGGCTCTAATGTAAAAGTAGGCACATACTATGAGTGTCTAAACCGAACTGTAAAATCAAATTGAAACTAAAACCGATCTAAATTGAACCAAGTTTTCATACATTTTCGGTTTGGTTCAGGTTTCAATTTGGATAGTGAAAAGAAAAAAATCATGTATCTACACCAGTAATTACGCTTAAAATCCATGAGATGCTTAGGGCATGTTTGGTAAAATCTGTTTCTGTTCTCAAGAACAAAAATTTCTATTCTTTTGTTTCGGGGAACTAAAAAAAAGAATAGAAACATGTTTGGTAAAACTTTTGTTCCCGAGAACAAAAAAAAATCCGGGAATAGATTTGGAACAGAAACAGGAAGTAGAAAAAAAATAACTTCTTGTTCCCGGGAACAATTTCTAAAATCAATTTTTATCTCTCTTATTTTTTCTTCTTCTCTTTCTTTTCTTCTTCGTCTTCTTCCTTTTGGCTAGTCGCCTATCTTGGCTAGGGTGGGTGCCGGCAACCTGCCAGATGAGGGCTGACAACCTTGCTAGAGCGTCACCGGCCCTTGGAGACGCCGAGCCACACGAGGCTTGTCGGCTCGAGCCTTCCCATGGCTGGGCAAGGCTGCGCAAGGCTCAGCCTCGCTAGGGTTGGGCGAGGTCAACCTAGCCCAGATCTAGCGAGGCCGAACTCACCCAACCACTAGTGAGACTAGGCCTTGCCAAGCCACCTCTAGGAAGCTGTCACCTGGCGATGGCCCACCAAGGCCAAGTCTCATCGGTGGCTGGGCGAACTTGGCCTCGCCAGATCTGGGCGAGGTTGACCTCACCCAACCAAGGCGAGGCTAAGCCTCACACGGCCAGAGTTACTCTTGTTATAAGAGGAAGGATTCCCTTCAATGTCAGTCAATTTTCCTAAATGTACATATTTTCGATGGTCATGACAGCTTTTTCTTACTTAACTAGATTGCTCGTGCACCATTCTAAACTCATCCTTTGAAATTTAAAATAAAAATAGATCTTCGAAAGCTTAATTTATTTCTAAAATCAAGGAGTCCCAAGCAGCTCCTATGTCTTGTACAAGGTGACTTCATCCTCTTGCCAACTACAAAGTGACCTTCTTTTGGTAACCTAAGAAACACCGACACTCTTCCAAAGTCTTCGTGTTATGTTGAACACTCCGACACGTGTCCGACACTTTCGGACGCTCTCAAACACTCCATTAACACATGTTGAAAAATCTGACACCTGGTCAACCTTTTCGACACTCTCCGACACTCGAGTCGGAATTCTGACATGCAGTTTCCAACATATAATTCCAACACGCTAGATTAATTTTAAAAAATTTCAATAAATGATGAGTCAAAATGCATATATGTGAAAAAAATAATAATAAATGGTGAAAGAAGAAAATCCTAACATTCTCTTCTCTTCTGACTCTCACTTTTTGTGATACACAATTCAATCCCAAGCTTTTTTTTTTCTATTCACTTCTGATAAGTCTAATACATGAATCCAAAATGTGAATTGCTTATTTTTTTTCCTACCAAGGTTTATGAATTATTGGAAGGGAGTTGAATTTGTCAAATTGAAACAATGAATGATTTTAATAAATGGTGGATTAATGTTTTTAGTGTAAATTCATTCTAGGCTTTGTTATTATTTATTTAGTTGTGAATTTGAATTAAATTAATTTGATTGAAGTAATCATAAAAATGATAATTTATTATCCATATATAAAAATACACACATTTAATATACAACAAGTCTCAACATGTTAAAATTTTTTACTTTTTGAAAAACGACGTGCCGGCGTGTCATATCGTGTCGTGTCGTGTCGCGTGTCGCGTGTCACATGTCTCCTTTCACATGTGGTACGAAACCAGTTGTAAATTATGTCATTAATTTTTAGGAACTCTAGGTATGACTGTATAACTAATGTTCGTATTAAATGTGGATTGTTGTTACCAACCAAGTAGCAACAACTGACATTTAATAGCATGGGTTAAAAAGGACTCTCTCTTGGAGTTCCTAAAATAGGCTAGCGAACTGATCTTAACATGATTATATAAATCTATATGTACTGTCGCGACCTAAATTTTTCAGGGTAAATCCTAAAGTTTAGGTTAATGGATTACTAAGTCTGAAGACTTAGCGCGGACCCTCCCAAGTCCTACCAATCGCGACTTGATAGAAATCTATTTAAACATGCAATTATATTCAATTTGGAGCCGCCACTAACCAATTAGGGTTGGTTAGAAACCCAAGTAAAGTATGGGAGAATACTTTACTTTTGCGAACCAAAGATTCAGTAGGTTCGGGGACATGATTACGCTAGATTAGTCTAACGCCCTTTCGGTACCTTTTATTTTAATTTCAAAAATATTTTGTAGGCAATGTTGATTAATTAAGCTACTAACATACAAATGGTGGTCATGCGGGTGCACAATCAATAAAATAACATTCAACAAAAAATGCTAATAAAAATGCATGCCTTGAACATGATTTCTAAATAACCGGACACCTAATTTTTCTTTTTCTTTTTTTGTTAAAAAAAATGTTAATTATATGCAATCTTGATCTAAATTTAATATGCATGGATTTTACTTTAATGATATGGACATGCAATTCGTATGGCCTAACTAGAACTATCACTATATGTATGCAATCTAATTTTTATAATCCTAAATATGCATGTGCTACATGATATGAGATGAATGACATGGTATTTTTACATGCATGCTCTTTTTATGATTTTATTTTAATGATGATTCATTTTTAATGCATATATGCAACCTATGCTAAATAATGATGATATGAGATTAATTATGAATTAACCTATTAACTAACCAAGAAAATGATCTTTTTTTTTATGACATAATGTTTTTTTTATTGAAAATAAAGTAACTTAATGGTGCAATGATCATTTTTTAGCATTTTCTTTAAAAAAAAAAAAAAACTATAACTCACATGGCATATATAACATTTTTTGTTCCTCTTTTTGTTTTACTAAATGAAAATTGACTTAATCTAAAACTATCTAGGTGTGTTGCTTTAATATGAAATGCATATGGGCCTAAGTGCCTATATCCTAGATATGACAATATTTTATTAATAAACAAATTCTAACTAAACCTATTATGCAAATTAACTAGCATGTACCTAATATTTTTTGGATTCTTTTTATTGAAATTCAGAATTAAAACTAATTAGACTAACTAAAGTGAATGATATTCTAATCAATTTAACTTAAACTATATCTTAAAAGCTATATAAAGAAATCAAGACATGCCAACATTATTTAAATTAGCCCTAACAAAAATCACTCATCTAAAAGTATAATCTAAAAATTATAATCCTATAAATGCAATTCTAATTTACTAACCCTAAAAATATAGTCCTAATTTACTAAATTTAAATGCCCTAATGCAATATTTAGATTTTTATGTACTTTCTGATTTTTTGATTTTTTTTTTAGTCTTTCCAAACAAGTAATTATTTTAAAAGAATGAAGATAAGAATTAAAATAACCGAAAAAATAATCCGTTGTCTCACGGATTAAATTAACAATTATTTTAACTCTATAATGATTTAATAATTGAAATTCTATCCAAATTCCTAAAAATTAAAGTAATTAAAAAAATAACCCGACGTCTTACGGGTCAAATTAATAATTACCTTAATTTGGGATAAAACTCCTAATGTCTACAAGGTCTACAAATATTAACATACAATATAAGCTAACATAATAAGTAAAATAAATAAATAAATAAACTACCTAAGGCCCTGCAACAGAAATAGGGGAGGCAATAGGTGGGTCAAGAGCACGGCAGCAAGCTCGGATCAGGAGCGGCGGCGGCAGGAGCTCGAGGCGGTGGCGTCAGGTGTCGCCCGGGAGGGGGCTCAACGAGTGCGGGGCTGAGCAAGAACAAAAACTTCGTTGCGGCTGGGGGGAAATGATGCACGGTAACTCGGACCGCCGGTGATGGGCGTCGCAGGCAGAGGATTCCGGGTGCGGAACTGGTTGGAGCAGTGGCACGGTGGAGTGGCGGGGAGCGCGAGCGTTGGCGGCTGTGATGCTGCGTGTTAATGCCGAGTCTGGGGAGCGAGATCGGCACTCCGGTGCTGTCGATTGGACTCCGAGCAGGTGCGGGGACTGAGCAGGAAGCGGTGATGGCGTGGTGGCGTTGGTTTCAATGGCGAAACTTGGGCGTCGTGCTCCGGCGAAGGGAAAAACCGGCATTACAGCGGGTTCAAGTTCTGGCTCGTGGGCGGAGCAGCTTGGATTGCAGCATCGGGTCGCTGGTCTTCGGCTCCGAACAACGTCAGCGCGGTGAACAGGGATGTCGGGGCGAGTTCACGGGTGCAGAGGCGAGGCGGCGGAGGCGCGGCAGCGTCGATTGCTGCAGAGGCGGAGTCGCGGTGGCTGAGGCACGGTAGCGGCTAGCAGAGGCGTTGGAGATGGAGTGGTGGTCGGCAGCTTGCTGGGCGTCGCAGAGAGCAGCAGTGCCGTGTAGAGCAGCAGCAAATGGAGGAAGAAAGTGAACAGTAGGGGTCTTGTCAACCTTTTTCTTTGTTTTCTTCTTCTTTTTTTTTCTTCCCAATGACCGATCACTTCCTCGCTTTCTCCCCTTTTCTTTTGACTTTTCTTCTTTTTCCCTCAAAAACTGAAACTCTCTTCTCTGTTTTCTCTCTTTTCCCTTTTCAATTTCTTTGACGAAAAGAAGCCTCTCCCCAAAGGTGAAGAAGAACCCCTCTATTTATAAAGCGAAAATTCGAGTTTGTTTCGCCGGTGGAGATTTTCGCTCAACTTCTCCAACAAAGAAATGGCTCCAAAATCCGGCTGTTGAATTATTTTGAATTCAAAATTTCTTTTCAAAATTTCCCTCTAATCTTTTATTTTCTAAAAATTGAATCTAAATTAGGTGTCAACATGTACCATCGTAAGGAAGGAGGGTTCTTAGGAGGGACCACCATACTTCCAAGAACTCTCTCTCCACTCGGTTCTCTTCTTCTCTTAACAATTCTCTCTTTCCACTTTTCCTTTTGTTATTCTTTCTCAACTTTTCATTTGTCCATTTCATCCCTTTTATTCATTTTGCGTACGGTAACATTTCTGTTTTTGAGAATAATTTCTATTCAAAAATAATTTTTTATTTCTTTTTCTTATGTGAGTTTTTGAGTAAAAAACGCATTTTGACACAATCTTAAAATTTATATCCTCAGAACAGAAAAATAATAGAAAAACATTTAATATCCTTCCTTCTTCTTTCTTCTCTAATTGATCGTCAAGCCTTGGTGATGACTGGCAAGGCTTGACCTCACCAAACTCCAATCTGCCTAGGCGAGGCTCAACATCTCCAAACTTAGACAACATTAAGCTTATTGGCCCTCATCTCTAGCTGGTTGATAGCTATTGCCAATGTCTATCAACATGCAAGAAAAAGAAAAGGAATGAAAAAAGAAAAAGAAAATCACATTGTTTTGGAAATTGTTCCCAGGAATAAAAAAGTATTTTTTTACTTATTATTTTTGTTCAAATGTAATCCTGTCGCTGATCTGTTCCATGAAATAAATAAATAAAATTAGTTGATATTATCAAACAAATTTCTATTTTTTCCGTTTTTATACTCTTTTTCTATTTCGGGAATGAAAGAACACAAAAATAGGTAACTAGAATAGTAATCAAATAAGCTTTTAATTTATTTCTAAAACCAAGGAGTCTAGAGCAGCTCCGATGTTTTGTTTAGGATGACTTCATCCTCCTACCATCTAGAAGTGACATTCTTTTGGTAACAACAACCAACGATCAATACAAACATTAGTTATATAGTCTTACCTAGAGTTCCTAAAAATTAATGACATAATTTACAACTAGTTCCTTACCACACGTGAAAGGAGAGTTCATGGTAATGCACGTGGGTTAAAAATTCCTCTCCTGGAGTTCCCAAAAACTCTGCCTCCATTCGGCTGTCTTCTCCTCTCGACGATTCTCTCTTCCCTCTTTTCCTTTTTATTTTTTTAAAATTCTTTCTCAATTTTCTTTTGTCCACTTTGTCCATTTAGTCTATTTCTTTTTGTGAATTTGAAAATACTGGTATTGATTCAACTTACAGATATTTTCAGATTCATAACTCATAAGCTCACATATACTATAATATGAGTAAAAAAATCTGGCATATCTAATTTCAATTAAAAAGATTTTTAACACATAAATTTACAAGTTTAACATAGTCGATTCAACAAACTGATAAATTACATACAATTATGGTCTTGCTCTGGCACCCACAATATTAGTAGTTATAAATAATCGGGGATGCTACTCAATTCAGTTCCTAAAGAAATAAATGAGATAGTCCAAATATCTTTCGTATCGGTTCAATCTAAAGTGAAATAAGACAAAATGGGATTCTAGATAAAGAATTATTTTTACAAATCCCATAAATACATAGAAAAATCATGAGATAATTTAAAAAAAAAAAAAAAATCTTCATCGATAACATAAAAGAAAGGCCAGATGGTTTTGAGACTATCAAATTTAACAAGCCCTACGACCTTAAATTTGACGCACGGTGGTTAGAGAGATACAAAAGTTTGTGAGCCGCCTTTCCTTGATTTAATCGAATATACATCAACCGAATTTCAAGTGGGGATTAGAGTACCTGCTAAGATTAGATGATCCTAAGATGATCCAAAAAGGTTTTACATCATTTTCATTGATGTGCTCATCGACAATCGCTCTATTGGAGATAATGAGTCTCTTGAACTTGCAAAATAAAAATTATGCACAAGAGGGTTAGATTTAAATTGATTGAGAATTGTAAAGTTCCTTCAAGCCATATGATGGTACGGGAAAATTGTTGAAAATAGTAGTCGTAATTGATAAATATTAGTAATTACATACACCTGAAAGCCTAGGAGAAGCGACGGGATTTTACTTTGCTCTTCACTCTTTCGTTTTTCCTTTTTTAAGTTTGAATTTTTTTGGTAAAATAATATTTAAAGTTTGACTTTCATGTAATATGGAGCACTTTCCACCCTTAAGAAATCCAGTGATTAACATGTAAAGTTATCCGGCGTTTTATTTTAGAACCTTCTGGAGTGGATTTTTTTTATTTAAAAAAAAAATCTGGAGGGAAGGCAAAAGAAATATTTAATTTTTTTTATAACCCATGCTATAATTAACGCAAAACAGACAAACTAAGCTATAACGTGGTAAACTGAAAGCAAACGCTTCATAAGAAACTCTTTTCCATCGACAACCTTCAATTTTTTACCAGCTTCCAAAAGGAATTTGTAGTTTTTGTGACATTGAGGTTTTTGTGTTTCACGAAAGCTTCCATCGTGGCCAAATCTAGCTTTTTTTAGTCACACTCATTAATAAGATAATAAAGACCGCTGAGCATGGTAGTCCAGTGATAATAGGGTCATATTATATTTTATGATGTCATAGTTCGAACAATGCCTCCTAATAGTTGGCCCATCTAGAAAGTCCTAAACTAATTGTACAATAGCCAATTTAGTCGTAGACCTTTTAATTTTGTCAATTTTGTTTTAAATCTATAAGCTAATGACACAAAAAAATTCTAAAGTTAATATACATGTGACATATTTATCTTAAACTAATTTTTTAACCACTAAAAATCTCAAACAGTTACACCAGTAATAAATTTATCCTCCATTAGTTTCCGGTAAATTCTACAATCAAATTGTTCAGTTGGATGACACGTAACAATTACCTGTTTGTGGTTTTTTTCTATATTAATCTAATTTAACAGAAATTAATCCAAGGTAAATTTGTAACAAACACAACAATCTGAAATTTTTTGTGGTTAAAAAATTAATTTGAGGATAATTTGTCATTGATGTACTAATTTGAGATTTTTTATGGTATTATCTCTAAATCTTTTAATAATATGCCAATTTAGTCCTAATTTTTTTTACTATTTGCCAAAATAGTCCTTCCAACCAATTGTCCAAATAAAAAGTTTATGACTAATCGGAAAAATTTCAAAAAGCTTAGGACTAAATTGATACGATTAAAAAGTTCATGACTAAATTGTCAAATTATCAAAATATTTAGGATTAAATTGACACAAGTGAAAGGTTTAAGGCTGAATTCATGTTCTAGGATATTGCCACTAGTGATTGTGGCATCCCAGAAATTCAAAGCCGAGCCTTAAGGTGAGTTAAAATTTTTGATTAGGTGATAGAATTTCTTTTGGCTTATGCCTTAGCCAATTTTTCTTTTAATTTGATGATTTGTGTATTTAAATTCATAGATTAATAATTGGCCATGAGATTATAAATTTAAATCTTAATAAACAAAGTATCCCAAGACTTTGGCCAAGATGAAATTTGAATTTAGAAATATTTATAAAAAGGAATTCAAAAAAAAGAAAAAAGAAAAAGGGGATTAATTTTCGAAATGGGCCTTGGGCCCATTAGCCTAAAGCTTGGTGGGCCAAGCTAGTCGGCCCATTAGGGCCCAAGAAGGGAGCTCGACCAGCCCAAAGGGAGTGGCCGGATGGGCCTAAGCCCAAGCCCATTCAAATTCAAAAATAAAAATTACATATGGCACAAAGGAGAGCATGCATTGGTTGGACATGAGGTGAATCAATCATTACTAATCATGGGCTTTAAGGGAGTATAAAAGGGATGAGGAGAGAGAGATGGCCGGTTCTTTGCTCCATTTTCGCCCAAGGAGAGAGAGAGAGAGAGAGGTGTGCGAGAGAGGAGGAGCGGCCGAGAGGAAGACGAAGGGAGGAACCGCCGTGTGCCGTGTCCGATAGCCGTGTCCCGTCGCCGTTCGTCGTTGCTTGTTCACCTATAAGGCAAGTGGAGTCCATAACTTCCCTTGCATGTTTGTTGTGGTGTTTGCATGTTAGATTATAGGTGTGATTTGTGCGAAAAACCGAGGTAAGAGTTGATATTTTTGCAAACCGTGTGACTGTTTTCGTTCGGTTTGTTGGAGTCAGTAGCTTGTTCGAGTTTGCATGTGGGTTTGGAGTTCGATTTTGGCTTCGGTGTCTTCATGAAAGTTGAAGCTAACGTCTTGTACTATGACATACTAAAAATTCGTAGAAAACTATGGAGATTTGATGGGTCAAAAGTTCTATTGTACGGAGACTTTAGATCTGCAAAATTTTCACTGACCTCTTGTTGATTTCTTGGTTGCATGTTGATTTCTGTTGGAGATCTCACTTCGTTGTCTTCTTGAAAGTTGTAGGAAATACATTAAGCTACAACTTAATCAAATTTTAAGGGAAATGAATGAGTGTAGCCTAGTAAATCGGCTAGATCTCGGAGATGATTGATTCTGATGAAGTGTACCGAGACACCCGAGACTTCATGGACCAAAATGGTGACCATAATCTGGTTATTTGGCCTAAATCTCTTCATGAAACTTGTAAAGGACACCTTGGTACATAACATACTCAAATTTCAGAAGAAACGAAAGAGAATTGATGGGTGAAAACTAATAAATTCGGAGGAGTGTGTTCTGGACGTCGCGGTCGTGATTCCAGAAGCTTCGTAGGGTTGTAGAAATTAATCTAAAAATAATTTGGCTTAGAGTTCTTCATGAGAAATGTACGAAAATGTGTTGGCTATCACCCTGTAAAATTTCGTAATTTTTTAAGGCCATATGAGTATTTTAATCAAATTTATTTGGAAACTGTGCAAGTCTGGCCATTATCCGAATATAAGGTGTTATTTTGTGAAAATTGTGAAATTATAAGAAATTCAATTCGGCCACAAATTTTGTATGAAATTGTGATTCTATTTGTTTGCTTAATGATTTTTGAGTATCATGATTTTGGGAAAAATCATAGATATTAAATTTAATATTTATGGAAATAAATAATAATATAATAATAATATAATAATATAATAATATAATAATAATATTATAATAATATAATAATATAATAAAAAATGAAATAAAATGGATTTTTATTTGGCCATGGATTCAACTTCATTTGTGTGGCACTTGTGTGATGAGGTCTTTGTACATGTGAATTGAAATGCATATGTGATTAAGCTTTGGCATGTGTATGACATGTGAATTGAAATGGATATGTGATTAAGCTTTGGCATGTGTATGACATGTGAATTGAAAATGCAAGTGTGATTTGTTTGATGCCATGCCAATTGCCATGTTAAATTGAGATAAAAGGATAAATGTGGATGAGAAAGAGGTTGTGGTGGAGGATGTTGTCTGGTGGCCTGGTGGCGTAATTCCAGAGATTCCCTGGGAGATTCAGGATGCCCGAAATGTGGGGGGGGGGGGGGGGGGGGGGGGGGCCGGAAGCCCTGTCGGAGGTTTCTGCCCGAAGGGAATGCCTCGTGATGCTAGTTGAAATGCGAGATGCCCAGAATGTGGGGGGCCGGAAGCCCGGTGGCCATGGGATGGCTGAGTTTGCCGGGAACCCTGTTGGAGGTTTCTGCCCGAAGGGTTGATGATGAGATTAATGATTTGAGAGATGGGTGATGTGGTGATCAAAATTTAAAGATAAAGATGATAATTAACTCATGGCATGTGATGTGATATGATGATCACCTATGATAATATATGCATGATGATGCATGATGATGATGGCATGTGATGTGATATGATGATCACCTATGATAATATATGCATGATGATGCATGATGGTGATGTGTGATGTGATATGACGATCATCCATGGTATGATATGCATGATGATGCATGATGATGATGGCATGTGATGTGATATGATGATCACCTATGATAATGATATATGATATGCCATGATGATGATGATGATATATATGATGCGATGATGCATGATACGCATGATTACAAGGTAGGTGATGCTTGCAACGTGTGATGATATGCATGATGCATTGGAATGTTATTGGATTTCCCTATCTGCTGAGTAGTTGTACTCACCCCTTTTGGGGATAACATTTCAGATTATAAAGATGCCGCTTCCTACCGTCACGCGAGGCACCTTCTATGGTATTTCGTCAGATGTAGAAGTAGAATGTACGGAGATCGACTGCGTCACTATCCCTGGACTGACATTTGTGCGAGTGCGTGTGCTGGTCATGTACGACGTGGGCCTGGCTGAGGGCCCAGTCATCCAGGAGTTTTTGTCTGTTCATGTCCTCCGAGACAGAGTGTTTAGGGGGATGTTGCCACCACCACCACCCGATGCACCTGGATGGGTGTGATGGTTGCGTGAAGGGTAGAGAGCTGGTGTCATCTTTTTGGGAGTAGCCGCCACTGTTGGATGGGGGGATGTTATGTGATTTTCTTTAGGGGTCGTAGTATCTTTTTGGGATGAGGCCGAGTGTGGTTGAAAATCTTGGTCTCCTTTTCTTGTATCGACCCATGAAAAACCCATCACGATAATATGTAAATAAAAGTGGCATGGCTTATCTTTTAAATTCTGATGATTAGTGGTGTGTATTTGTATCATGGATTGGTAGGGGGATAGATGATGATGTTTAATTTGCTTCCGCTAAGAGTCGCGCTGGGACCGCTTTAAAAAAAAAATGCCTGTGATTAATGACGCTTGTTCAAGTACAAGATGAAAAAGGAAATCAAGTGTAACATCGGCGCTGGTGACAACCTGCAAAGGGTTCGGGGTGTCACAGTGATTATCTCGACATATCTGGTGCTGGATGTGAATAACTTTTCTACTTTATAAGTTCATGCAAGATGTTATTGATTCTCATAGAGCAGAGTGAGGAATCCCTTCAAATCCCGGCGTTTGTTGCATGATTTGTCAATTAACCATTTAGCACGATATGCATGGTACCGGAAAATCTGCTTTCTACATTACGGCGCCAGCAGACCTTAAAGAATCAATTATGCCTTTCTTATGGCTGGTGGAAGCGGAGTGCAGAATACATCCTTAGGGACGGCTCCCATCAAAGGCGTCGTCCTTGTGTTTGCTTCAGGACGGAACACATCAGTTAGTGCTTTGACCTATCAGCAAAATATTTTAATAAAGTAATACTATTTCCTATATCTTTCCTGTGAGAATTACGCATATGATGCAAAGAGAGAACAACAATGACAAGGATACCCCAAGTTTCCCTGAAAATCATGTTTTGATTGTCGAGACAAGACTGCATTTTGTTGTTTGAATGTATTTTCAAATGTCTCGTATTCTTTGGCATATGAGTTTGTTTGCAAGGATGGATTTGGGGGGAGCTGGGGGAAAGCCTTGCCCCTCCAAACATCAATGCGTCCGTCTCCTTTATTTGGACCACACGTGGTTTTTCTCTACCTAACTTAGCTTTTGAGTAGGAATTATTGCGTTGGACGAGTTAGGCCGGTATAAAAAAAAATCCACTATTTTTAGCCGAATTGACCGATTTACCCCTATAAACTGACAGGGTCAAAGCACTAACCGACATCTTTCGTTGGATCCGTAGCCAACATCTTTAGCCCCCGTCTCTCCCGTATATGCTGCAACTTACTCCCAATAATATTAACCAAATCCATTTATCTCTGAAACAACTAAGAAGTCATCTCGTTTGGCAAATGTGAGAGTATGATTTTCAATGAAGTCGCTTTATCACTCATGGTAATGAAAGGGGAAAAATCAAACTATTGAGTAGCTTTATGTGCACACAAATTATATTATACAACTCCTTTAGAAAGCGACTTCCCTTCAAGCCTTAAATCTAGGAGTGTTGTTGTTGTTACTTTTTTTTTTTTTTTTTTTTTTTTTGAAGTGGCGAATGGCTCAACTCTTTGGATGTAATGTAGAGTCCTCCAGGGTAAGGTTAACCCTAGCCAAATGCTCAATCCATGGCATCCGATGTTGATGTCTTGCGATCTTTCGACGATAGATTTGTGAAGGCAATTTAGTCAACCTAACTAACAAGTCGTGGAAGTAGAATCGCTATAAACAAATTATAACACGTTTAGCAAGGTCGATATATCTCTTGAAGCAGTGAAGTCTGCACTATTCTCAATAAATGAAGCAGAGATATCGAAAAGCGAATGACCTACAAGGTAACAGTTCAATTATAGACAATTTTAGCTGGCAATCGTTGATGCTGTCGTTTATATCGATTATTCGACGTAATACGACTGATGTTAATGTAAATAATTTTTTAAATTTTTTAAGCCTTTTTCTTTTCTTTTTTGTTCTTTTCTTTTGGATGTGTTGCCGACCATCGCCACATTTCAGTAATAAAGAAAGGAAACATAAGGAAAGAAAATAAAAAAATAAGTCATAAAAAATTCATCAAATTGTAAAAGAAATTATAAAGATTGTCTACGTCAGTGTGAATGATCCTGCCATATCACATGAGACGGCTAATATTTATGTCAGCGATTTTAAGTTAAAATTGGGCAGAAAGATTACATTATCTTACCATCAAAAATTTTTAAAATAATTTGATTAAATTGAAATGTTTAAAACCAAATTGACGCTTACGCTATAGGTTCAGGACCTCTTCAATAATTATCCTAAAAATTGGATATAAGCAATATGAGAATTTTTTTTATCCAATCCTATTCTATTGCATCTGATTTGGTTCCTTGACGACCAAACAAAAGGTGAGCTGTTGTCGATGAACCGACATTTTATCCCCATCTGCATTGCTTACTTTATTTCTGATCAGACGTGAGAAAGAAGGAAAAAACACAAGACTACCTGTGTCAACCATGGGGGAGGAGCAAACGCCATGGTCACCTTCTTCGGTTCATAAGCTCTGATTCTGAGCAGTGTTGGGATTTACTAAATTGAGTTCCCCAGGGTGGTCGAGTTTAGGTAAATCCACTCATGAAATACCTTATTAAGCTCATTCATGCGTTAAGCTGGCATTGTGCTTGGGCTCAAGTGGACGTGATTAGAATCTAATTGCCACTTGTTTATGGCAGTGAGGGTAATGTGGAGTTACTCACAAAATTCATCTTAAAGTGTGCTTGCTTCGAAAAACGTTTCATAGTAAAAGAAAATACTTTTTAAAAAATTATTTTTCCGAAAAATGCTTTCCCCTTTTCATGTTAATGATTTATTCCTCTAACTTTAAGTATGCATATTTTCTTCGACCATAAATGATTTTTTATTAACCAATCATTTTGGGGAAAAGTATCAAAAAGATCATAAACATATTGCAATTGTATCAATTTAGTCCTAAATATTTTTACAATTTACCAATTAAGTCCTTGTAACCAATTTTGGCTAGAAATTGCCAACATGAACACCAAATGTCTTATGCGGCACAATCGACGTTGGTATGAATTTACAAGTTTAAAAAAAAAAATTGAATTTTTTATTCTTTTTTTTCCTTTCATTTCGACCCTTACTAAACACTAGGCAAGGGCCACCATGCCCTCGCCAGCCATTGGTAAGATTGAAATAGACCATCTCACCAGTATGCTTACCGCATTAAGGATTGAATCGGAAATTATCCAGAAAATTAGAATTCTGCAAGAATCCGACCCAGAAATTGTGAAATTACGAAATAGAGTGTCTTTAGGAAAAAGACTAGAATTTCAAGTCTCTGAGGATGGAATAGTAAGATGTCAGGGACGACTATGTGTTCTCGACAATGAAGAAGTAAAAAGGGAAATCATGTCGGAAGCACATAGTAGTAATTATAGTATTCATCCAGGTAGTACAAAAATGTACTGAAATTTACGCCAACGGTATTGGTGGAATGGCATGAAAGTGGATATAGCTAAGCACGTCTCTCAGTGTTTGACTTGCCAGCAAGTGAAAGCATAACACTGCAAACCTGCAGGGTTGTTGAGACCATTAGACATACCAGAGTGAAAATGAGATCATGTGATGATGGATTTTCGTGCAAGGATTATCAAGGACGTCAAGTGGTCACGACTTTATCTGGGTGATAGTAGATCGCCTGACTAAGTCTACCCATTTTCTAGCAGTCTATGTAGACTATCCGATGGATAAATATGCTAAGATATATGTAAGCCAAATAGTATGCTTACATGGTATTCCTGTAACTATTACGTCGGATTGAGACTCGAGATTTACTTCAAACCTTTGGCGAAGTCTTCAAACCGCCTTAGGGACTAAGCTCCAATTCAATACTGCTTTTCATCCGCAGACGAACAGGCAAACAAAAAGAGTAATCCAGACACTAGAGGACATGTTAAGAGCCTACATGATTGATTTTAAAGGAAATTGGGATGAAAAGTTACACCTAATGGAGTTTGCGTACAATAATAGTTTCCAACAAAGTATAGGCATAGCTCCCCATGAGACATTATATGGGAGAAGGTGTAGGACTCCTGTCTGCTAGAATGAGCTAGGTGAAAGAAGACTGGTAGGACCTAAACTAATACAAATTACTACAAAGGCTGTTGAGATCATCAAGAAAAGACTTAAAATAGCTTAGAGTCAATAGAAAAGCTACGCGGATAAGCGTAGAAGACCCTTAGGATTTGGCATAGGAGATCACGTATTCCTAAAGGTATCCCCGATGAAAGGAATGTCGCGATTCGGGATAAAGGGTAGGATAAGCCTTCGATTTGTCGAACCTTTCGAGATTCTCGAAAAGGTAGGAGATGTAGCATGCCGGCTAGCATTGCCTCCTAAAATGACAAATCTGCTTGACATTTTCCATATGTCAATACTGAGAGAGTATCAACCTAACCTTGGTCACATACTCGATCATGAAGCCATCAAAGTGGATGAGCAAGTGAAGTACATGGAAGTGCTGATCCAAATACTGAACTGGAAAGAGCAAGTTCTCCAAATGAAGAAAATTCCGCTAGTTAAGGTCTTAGGGCTACACCACAACATGGGAGAAGCTATATGGGAAAGTGAAAAAGAGATGAGGCAAAGGTACCCTCATTTGTTTAAGGAGACGTAAGTGATGTTCAATTTCGAGGACGAAATTCTCTAAGAATGGGAGATTTGTGACATCTGGATTTCGCCAGACCTTGAGGACATAACTATCCGAGAAGGGTCGACGAATTGTTAATCGACTACGTCGTTGGCACCACTGGTGGATGCCGTTTCATCACCACACTTGCCGTAACAAAACATCACGTTTCATCACATTCTTGTGATAGCTCATCGTCTAATTTTCTCGCTTAACACAGTCAGCTATGAAGACACGTTAACCTTGAGCAGCCTCACAAATCAACGGAGTTGAAGACCTCGATTTCGTACCACCTTGCCACCACCGTCCTTCTTCTTAGACGGCCTCATTGATGACCATGCATGAAGGACCATGCAACCACGATAATTGCTTTCCCCATGCAGCCGTGTGAGTCCATGCATTTTCATGCAATGGACGAAGACCTTGACCGCATCAAGTCACGCCACGTCCATCTCTCTCTTTTGGACAACAACACTCGAAGACCTTGTCCATGCAGCAGCCATGCACGTCGTTCTCCTCTGCTGACCGACGCCTAGAAGATGGAGATTAGACTTTGACCGCACTACTTGCATGAGGGAGCAAGCGGCGTGCGAAATTGGCTGGCTGAGGGACACGTTGATCCTATCTGTTCCTCCCTCAAGCAGCCACATCCAAGCCGCGTCTTCTAATTTGTCAACCAGAGAAGTAGTTGACCGAGAAGCAGCCCCACTCGGCCACGTCCTCCCCCTTCCTTCGTGGCCGACCAACACATGCATGCGTAATTAAGGAGTCAACTAAAGGAGGGTTATTGACCGAGCAGCCACGTTACCTAGTCTTCGGTGGCCAGCAAAGAAAGATCTTGAATTATGCTGCAGCCACGTACGTGCATGGAGCAGCAAGTGTCATGGGCGAAGTGGAAGGACTCCCCACGCAAAGACACGGAGCCATGGAGTTGTCTCCGTTCCCTGCTGCCACGAAATTTGGTTTATTGACTTGCAAAGTCAACCGAGAAACTTCATTTCATACACACAAGCTGAGGAAGGATCGAATACTTCCCCACAACCATACAAGATTGGTTGACCATGCAATTACGTTGTGCACGCGAGTGGCAGCCAACGGAAGCCACGTTTTCTCTCCCTCTCTTCCTTGGTGACAGACGGAGGAAGAGCCTCACATCCAAGAAGACACGTTCTTGCATGTGGGAGCCAAACGTGGAAGCTGCTAGCGCCTTCGGCTGCCACCGTGATTTTTGGATTGCTGACTCATGGAGTCAACGATTGGTGAAGATAGCAGCAGAAAGTGCTGCCCTCATTCTCGAACACCATTTTTCCTAATTAGTCAACATGCAGCAAACGATCTTCCTTCTTTCTTCTTCGTTGATGCCCGGCCTTGCACCATTTTCAGCGACAGCTCTAGCAACTTCCCGAACCAAAACCCTTGTGCCGTCCTGGCCGTGCTCCACTGCTAGCCACCGATGCCGTGTGTCAGCCGTCTCACCGCCAGCCTCACCGTCATCCTTTGGTTGCTTCCGGATTAGGAGACTCATAGCTTACGCCTCACCACACGCCGCCAGCACTACTCGCACGCACTTGCTGTTGCCGAGCCGCGTCCATGATCCGCGAGCTCCTCAATCTGCTTGCCGTCAACACCATTGGATTTAAGGCAAGTTAGAGTCTACTAACCTATGTAGTGTAGTGTTGTTGTTTGAGGAAGTGCTGTTAGATTAATAGAATGTGGACTTTAGTATTGGATACGGGTTAGGTGATGACTGAGAAAATTGGGGTCAGGAAATTGAGAAAATGTTCAGGTTTCCTATCTGTGATTTCAACTTTTTGGATTTAAATTGAACATAGATTTCGGGGACTATGAAATCTTGGAAATTTGCCATAAATTGATTAGAAAAACCTCCTAAATTGTATGAAAAACTCTATTTACCATAGCTGCGACCTCAAATATTTTAAGAAAACAAGCGGTGCTTTCAAATCTCGAATTCTATATCAATTTTTCTAAACCATTGAAATTGGGTTGAATTGATCTAGAACCATAATGGGGTTATCCTAATCACCACCTCCCTTCCTTCTCGCGGGGGGATGATTTTGGACTTACCTTGCAAGTTTTCAAGTTTACTTATCGTTTTGATAAATGATTTGTCGTAAGTGTGGGTACTATTCTCAAGTTACTTTTGGTGGATTTTGAAAATGCTGGAAGGGTGAATTGTGAACATGGAATTTCGAAAAGAATCCAAGGGATTTCAGATGTCGATTATTTGAAAATGTTTTTGGTATTGAAATAATTTGATGTGTCATTGCTGCCGTTGGACTCTCGGGTCAACAATTCCCCGGGAGTCGGGTTGCCTGAAGGATCGTAGTGGCGATGCCTCTAGATGCCTAGGGACCAATGAGCCCCAAAGGTTCCCCGAGAGAGTCGAGATGCCTGGATGTATGACGATACATGTTCCAGAGGGTAGGGGCAATCATTGATTTGGCGAGCCCTTGTGATTCCTCATGAAGCTAGGTGAGGGTGCGAGATGCCTGGAGGTGTGACTTAACACGCTCTGGATGCCCGGTGATTGAAATATGAAACCGGAGGCTTTCGTGACGTTAGGTTGGGTGCGAATGCCTAGAGTGATGCAAACACTGATCCTCCAGGAGAAAAATCTTTTGAATTTTAAAGCTGATTATTCTGCTGAGTTACACCATTTTAATAGTTGCGCTTGATTATGGGACAAAATTGTGTGGCACGGTATGGGACGTGTTATAACGGTTTGGCCTTATAATTGAGGACCCACGTGATTGAAATGATGTGTTCTGGTTATTAAACCACGCTTGCCATTTCATTGAAAAGCTTTATTGACTTAATGCGCATCTATTCTTTTGTTGATGTGTTTTGTGGATTTTGCATGAAATCAGATGACAATAATTCTACATAATATAGTTTAGTAGATCTTTAGCTGCTAAGTGGTTGTACTCACCCCTCGTGAGAACTAAAATATTTCAGAGTAAGAAAGATGCCTCTGCTGTCCGCACCTCCTGGTACATTCTACGGGATCCCTATTGACCTACAGTGGGAGCAGTCGGAATACCAGGACCTTGACTTACGTTCGAGTGAGGGTGATCGTGATGATTGACACCAATCTTCCCTCAAGTCCTATACTCCAGGAATATGTCGTCCTATTCGTCCGTCGAAACGGGCAAACTCTAGGGCTGTTGCCACCACCACCAGAAGACAACGATGGGGGATCGAGTGGCATGGAGTGATCGCAAGGGTGAGGACAGCAGAGAGAAAGTTTTTTGATGCCAACACTGAAGGATGGACTCTATGTAAATGGCTGCTGAAGATGTCGATTAACTTTTGAAGTATGGCTTTTTGGATGTATCGACAAACAATGTCCATTTAGTAGATATGTGTAAATAAAAGTGTCCAGCTATTATCTATAAACGTGTTTAGTGTGTGCATCATTTATGTGTGTAGGAAAAGGGGAGTTGTCGGATACGCTTCCACCATATACATTGCATAGGGACCAATCATGTATATGATAGATCCCCACATCACTTCTCTAAAACCCATTGATCTAAGGAGAAGGACATCCAGGACAAGGAAAGAAGCGATGTGGCGACCCTAACGAATCGGGGGCCGTCAGGGGGTGCCACAAGGCCATTCTGATTATCGCCCCACACAAAAAGAGATACGGGGGAGGGGTTTACAACCTTCAAGGTGAGCCTATCTCCTCTAGCAAGATATTAACCAAAAGTGGCTCTCCTACGAGGACCAGCTACCTAAGCATCACCTACTGGATTGTCTAGTGGGCCAGCATCATCGCTTAATCCAAGCGGACCACGGAACCCACGGAGGGGTCAAAAGAGATTCTCATTGAACCATGCATACCAAGCTCACTAGCTATGGGGGACAAGATCTCAATAGCCTTCATCCACCCAAACAGTGGTAGTCATCCTTCGAAAGGCAGTATCCTCTTTGAACACATCCATGACTATGACCTCCATACTCATGAGCACGCCAAATTGCATGAAATGAGCTGGCAGCAAATTTGTACCTATTGGCCTAAAAAAGGTTAAATAACAACAACTAAGTTGAAAACTCAATAAGTAAATAACCTAAATATCGTATAGGCGAATGCCTCGCATCAAAACCTTATGAACACTTGACACCAATATGTCAATGGCAGATCAATAACAAAGCATATGCTTTGCCCTAACAATGAATATGAAGTAATTCATCCTCTATTTGGACAACCGTCCTATCAAAATCTACGAAGTATCCCATACTCACAAAACTTCTAAACATATCAATTAATAACTTTAGCATCATACATAAGTCTCTCAAGTCCTAAATAAAAGCATAAAAATCCGTAGGTGCTACAAATAATGCAATTAATAGCCAATGATATTCCCATGTGTCAAATATTAGCGTCCAAAATATTTCCATGGCCTTCGAGACTCAATTAACAACTTTCAAAACATTCATGTACCTCTCACCTCATAGATAACAACAATTCTAGCATGCACATGCCTTCCAAGTTACTATAAATGACAATTAAATTATATACATATCTCACATATTTCATATAAGGCTATATCAAACATGCAAGAGCCATAAAACAACTTTCAAAGTATGCACATAACACTTAAATACTTCACACATATTTAGTGCCTTGAGAATCACATAATACCCTATAATATTATGTTATTTCTAGTTGAATTATTAATCACACATTGCCGTAACCCTACAGCTCTTCTAGAAATATTTGGGGTAGTGTCTCGCCCAATCGAGCATGGCATCCGAACCCCCATCACGCATCCTTTTAGGCATCATTCCATAATCATACCCGCAAACGTCTTCCAAAATCCTTCGAGCATCACCCCTCCAATGTCTCTCAATGGCGGCATCGTCCTCCGAAATCTTTGGAGATGGAATCCCTCGTATGACCATATGAATTAAACATACAACCAATTTTATCTTCCACTTTAGTCCAAAAGTATGAGTGTTCCCAAGGGCATGCCAAGCAATGTGTAATTCATGACCTGTTGGAAATGCATCAATAAAGTATGACAAGCACAAAACAAGAATCATTGCTTGACTTGTTATGTTCAAGCACCAGCCTAAGACAAACTTGGATTAGACAATACAACTTAATATCACTGAACAAAGAGAGTGACCTGGCCCGGCGTACTTACACACGTCCAAGAACCAACACCATTCTAGCTTTGGAGGCTTGGTGTGGTTTCAAGCATCGACCATGACCTATGGACGTCTATATGCAAAGACCGCATCCATATTGCATTAACAATCCTTTACAATCAGATATAGTAGTAACACACATTGAGAATTCAACCAACAATAGTCATAATCTACATCACGTAAAGCTTATACATTCAATCATAACAATCAAACATTAAGACTAAGCCTAGGTATCGATAATGAACAGTCCACAAGCAATAATTACGGCAATCTTTTTAGCACATGCAATCAAATCTAAATAGACCATTCTACCAATCAAGCCAATATGAACAATCTCGATGATCACATATCACTCCTCGTTTATTCCCGAACCTTATAGTAAAAGCATAGCATGAACAAATTATAAAAAATTATTCACATGAGCTCTTCTACTTAGGATAGCTCTAATAACACTAGGACCGAACCTAAGCCAAGTTACATAACACAACAACCTAGCCGACATTCAGGAAATTTTCTTACGAACAAACGAGATGTGAGACATAGATGGCGGGTGGACAAGGGCTCAAGGCTCATAACTTGGCGGCAGCATGAGGACAATGAACAACAAGACGGCAAGTAGACAATGATAGCAATGACATCACGGTAGCAGCAATGGTGCAACGACAACGGGTGAATGAACGGGTGATGTCACGACCCCAACTCCATTCCCAGGGTCACGACTAGCAAGGGTTATTTTTGCGACATCCCAGGCATATCGCCATCTCATTTCTTTTTATCTTTTCATTAAGTACATGCAAAAGTGTACATACAACACCAAGACAAAAACAAGCAGCTAGGAAAACAACCATTTACAAACACACAATTACATTAGCTACGTTTACAAGACCTTCTATCACAGGCCGTTATATTTACAACTACCACATCTTCAAAAGGTCGGGGTAAACCTTAGCTCCTCTAGAAACATTGCAACTCCCAGAATTGACGTGAGACTTCCATGCCTACAAGACTGAAAGGATGAGGGGTGAGTTTTGGGGAAACTCAATAAGTAAAACCCGCTAATTTCCGGGTAGGAGGATGTCTCGCCTATCAACAAGCATATAACGCATCCAAGACATTAGTTGATAGCAGATCAATAGCAAAATAAAAGCTTTATCTCGGATGAAACATGAGAAATCCTCAGTCAACAATATGCAAGCATAACTCGATATTGACCCACAACATGAGGAACTCACACCTCACTCAATATTAAACCAACATAATTAAAATCAATTCTAATACGAGGAATGCACGCCTTACTCATATGCAAGCATTTATTAATTAACAGTTGAAATCCATCAACTCTTCCAGAATCCACCGAGCATCCGAACTTAATTGGGCAACGTCCCCTAATCGAAGGTTGACGGCTAGAATTATCACAACATCCCGTTCTTATTAATGAGGCATCCCGTTGGCATGGGGGCATCCTATTGGCGAGGGGGCATCGTCGCCGAATTCATTGGTCGACGGCATAAATTAGTCTATCGTATGTCCATGCATCAAGCATCGCAATCCGGTTCTTATCTTTGCTTTAAGTTCAAGGGCCCGAAGGCGTACCATGCATAAATGTGTGAAATGACTTACCAGAACCAAGACGTTGAACATGCCGAGCACGAATTAAGGATCGGGGCTCAATCCGACACGTTTGAGCACCGATCTAGTACCTAACTTGGCTCGGGAACGAAATACCTTGATATCGTGCCAGAACCATGAAAGGACTAATCCAACGTGATCTCACATATGTTCAAGACCAACGAAACTCCTTTTTGAAGCTCGGGATGTGAACTAGAACATGCACTTGTGAAATCAGTTGGAAATAGTTTTATAAGGAAATACCAAGCTTTCACAAAAATGCTTTTCAAATAGGTTTGTATCAAAGCAAAAATCAAAGCATATCCAGTAAACACATGAATCAGCTTCTTCCAAAGCAACTCAAACCAAAGCACAAGCCAAAACTCATCAAACTAAAATCGAACTCAATCAAGAAACAAGGTCTAAACTGATCCAAGGAAACACAACTGACGCTCAAGCAAGAACATAGTCACAACGTTTCAATCAAGGACTCGCTACACGCTTGGATTAGCGTAACACAACACCCTAACCATATATTAGTAAGTTCTACTTACAACTTTTTAGATCGGCAGCCTTAAGTGGCAGCGAACGGCGGCAAGGACACCTAAAGAGAGAGCCGAGGAGAGAAAGATGGAGGGGTCGGTGCGGGCGGCCAAGGAAGAAGAAGAGAGGAAGAGAAATTTGGGTGTGTGCATGCTTTGGGGAGAATGAGCCTTTCCCCTATTTATAGAACACCCTCATTAATGATCTTGATAAGGCATTTAATGTCAATAGCTTAGGTGAAAAGTCTAAAAGTAAGATGGCAAGTCTATAGGTTCTTCCAAAGGCTTCTAAGTTCCAAGTGGCAAGCTCCTAATTGGTCCATCTAGATTTGTATTGATGGCTCTTAATATATGAAGTGATCCTCCTTATCTCCCCTAATAATTGTTATCCAAGATATTCTTGAAGAGCTCCATTATTGGCCTCTAATATTTCCTAAGTCAAGAGTCATTTATTGAGGGTACTAAATGTAAAGCAACTTGGTCTTCTAGTCTCATCCTAGGGAATGATTAGTTATATGCCATTTGGCCTCAATCTTGCCATTGAAGGACTAAAGTCCAAAAGTGTTTAATGCATCCTCATCCTAAATTAAGAAGACTCTAGATTAGTTTTACTCCTTAAGTTGGGCGTGCAGCCCCTCCCCTTCTAAGTTGGGCGTGTGGCCTTCTTATCCTGGGGTAAAAACAGTTTCAAGCGATTTTCAAAATCAGTATTAATACCTTATCAAATGAGCTCGAAAAATTATAAAATTTTAATATGTTGTAGATAATACCCTAAATGACATTTTTGATGAGAAATACAAGTCCAATTCGTTCTGTGGAAAGAGCAGAAAATCACTGAACAAAGCCCATATATTCGTCTGTCGAGCAGATTCAACGGTTGGAGAGAAAGACTTATTTCAAAATCTAAATATTCACAAAACTATTTGAAATTTCTATATGTTGTAGAAATGGATGTCCTTTAAAATTTTTGTGAAGAAAGCATGTTTAAATTCGAAAGGAAAAGTTTTATAAAAAAATCGAGAAGGCGATTGGTTCGCTGTTTTTACTACGCCAAGCAAGTTCTGTACGGTAATTGATTGGACCATCGTCCCAACTATTTCACCTCAGAAAAATATAAAATTTAAGTATGTTATATAGTAAGATGTTTTGAATAACATTTATGAAGGAAGTTTCTCCAAATTCAAAGTACAAAGAGCTCTGTAAAATTAGAAAATGACAAAGGTCTAGGGATTTTGAGAATCTGAAGAGTCAAAACCTATGGAGCCTTAAGTGGCAAGCCTAAGGAGAAGGGGTGGCACCCTACTTGATCTTCAAGATCCCTTGTCATTATTTTTTTAGGCTATGAATCACTCCTTATCATTAATGAGCTTATGACTCACCCCCTTTAATATATAACCATCCAAAATTTCATGATTACCTTTCAAGAGTAAGACTAATTGTGCCAAGTGTCCTACTTAGTCATCATACATTAATAGGCTACCTTCCAAGCACATTAAATACACCAAGGGAAATATCAAATTAGAAGGTCATCTCATTGGGCAAGAGTCAATCGAGTCTAATCACGATCGATTACCTTATTTGGCCCGAGGTTCGTGCCTAAGCCATAATCGAATAAAGCCAAACACAATTGGGCTTAACTGGTGAAACCGAGTTTCGACTTCTCTTTATAAAGGGCTCGAAGTTAAGAATGTTACAGGTGAGTCGAGAGAGGGAGAGATAGAGAAGGAGACATGAGGGAGAGGAAGGAGAGGGAGAGGTTGGCCAAATGAGGGGGAAAGGGAGAGAAATGAAGAGAACTCAAGGAAGAAGGAGAAGGAAATAATAGAGGAGAGAGAAAATATGTCACTCAAGCATTTAATGCAAATTTGCATTATTTTCCTAAGCTCATGATGCCCTCTTGGCTTGAAAAGCAAGAGGCAATCTCAACCCTTTATCTTGTCTAAGCTTGTTATTCAAGAATACTTGGCAAATAATGCACCGAATTCAAGAGTAACTAGTCCAGTTGCACAAACTAAACTTGGTCTTCCTCTTTGTTCTCTCCAAAGTGGCGCCTACACCCTTGAGTAATGACCACTTGATTTTTGTCTCGCTCAATTTAATCTCAAGAAGTTAAACCGGTTTCATCTCAAGGGCTACTAAGGTCTATATCCTTATATTAGCACATTTCTCCAATTAATGTTTTAATCCGGTTTCATCTCGAGGGCTACTAAGGTCTATATCCTTATATCAGCACATTTCTCCAATTAATGCGCTAATGGACTCACTAATATCATTTCAATTGGATAGAAATGCCTTGATAACATTCATAATCAATACCCATAATCAAACCAGGGTTTGCGGCTAAGTTCTGATCGAAAACAACCTTAATGCAAACCTACGTAAATTTGGCCGGTATTGACGGAGCTCGCACAGCTAGACTCGAACTAAGTTTGACGCTTGTCTAGAGTTTTACACGTGACTTTTATTTGAGCTTGGTTGATCTATGAATGACCATCGATTGTCATGTAATCGAATGAAATCAATCAGCTCGCTCTAAACTCACGATTGTTCGGGATCAGATGAGGGTTGTTGATGAACGATACATTGACCATGCGGTGTCACCTGTGACCAGTATATACTCGAGCTCAATCGATTTATACCCGTCCATTAATCGATTCATGATGGTACATACATGGTTGAACACTTCGGTCTATCACAACTTTGATCCTAAGTCGCTTTCCTCTAATCAGCTAGTTAGCTCGTGAATAATCCCTACATTTGAGTTACAGTCTATTCTTATTACTGGCATACTGATCCTTAATTCATTCCTCATGGTCTAGATAGCGGTCTGAATTGAGGATGTCATAAAAAGTCCTAAAAGTCAATTCGTACTCTAACAAACACACGTTGGAATATAGAGCATGTGACTCGGTGCTTAACGACACCCATCAAAGGGAGATACATGATCAAGAAAAGAAGACAGCTACACAACATCACTCAACGGAACCCCCTCTCTTTCCAGCTTGTTCCTTTTTCTCCAATTTATTTATGTTCTTTTTTTCTAATTTATTTTCCTTTTCTGGTTTCTTTCTATATATTTTACAAATTTTGTTGATTTGGCAATGACATATAAAATCACATCCAAAAACACAAGTCCCCTGATGAAGTTGGATTGCTAGTCAGATACCAATCTTACCAAATCAAACTGAAGAAATAAATTGGTCCTATTGAAAAACATAAGGACCAAATTATAAGTGAAGAAAAGTACATGGACAAATTATGGCATTGTCCCTTTAATTTCGAACCATTAAGTTGTCATATAGTCTATTGAGTCTCTTCAATCTTTTAAAAGAGCAAGGAAAATCTTTGAACAAAATTTTAGGTGCCAACAATAGCCAATATATGTTGCTTTGAATTCACAAATTATGGTATCTCCATTGTAAACAGAAGAAGAAAGATTATACTTTGCAAACTTTTTCGTAATGGCAAGTGTAGAAACCTAGACAATCCGGCTTCAATTCGAAACACAAATAGTCCAATTCATTATAGGTTCAATCACAAGATATCGTACAGAACAAAGAAAAGTGCCACAAAAAGCAGAGACCCTAGACCAAAGCCATCATCCCCACCATCATAGCTGGAGCTATTGCCGTGATGGAGTTTTGAGCTGCCAACGTATGTTGGGAAGTGGAGAGAGGGAAAGAAAGTGGTGAGGAAGTGGAAGAAGAACAGCAAGGACAGGCAAAGGAGAACCATCGCAAATGACATTGCACCACCTCCATCATCCCCATTGGATTGAAACATTGGCAGCACAAGCTCCGCAAGCCACATCAAAGTTGGCTAGAGGATGACCACTCCTAATGCCCCAACCATCAGTGATGGCACCAATGGGGATGGCCCTCCTCCTCCTCCTCTGTCCATCTCTCTCTCTGGTGTGGTGTGGTGTGGTGTGGTGTAAGTGTCTTTATATTATGCCACTGTAGGGGAAAACAATGATGAGGATATGTGGAAAGATGTGACGGAGAAAAAGGGTTAGATGCAAATGGAGATGATTTCTAGGCAATTTGGCTTACATTCTTTCAATTGGAAGTGTGTGGCTAGTTCACCAATGTAGCAAAAGCTCTTCCCTTTTGTCTTGTTGATAACCCACCAATGCATTAAAAATTCTCGTTGTAACAAAAAGGAGGGTAACCCTTATTCTTTGGAGGTTTTTATTCATTGACCACTCAGTCAACACAGTATATCTATCATGGATCTGTGATCACTTTAAGAGCTTTGGAGCACATTCAGGCAACAATTATGTTTTCCTCTTCTTGAGAGATTGGTTAAGTCTTTATATACGCTAGTTATTGCACCGCCAATGCTTTTAACTTGAAATTTTGCTACATTTTATATCTAATGAAAGGCATCTCCATAATTTTTAATAAAAGGGGAGTAGCATGTAATCAAATGTTTTTCTTTATCTGCATGCTCTTAGCTTCAATATTTTTCATGGGTGATAAGATTCATAGTCATAGAACTTCAATCTACTCTTCTCATGTGTTCTACGGTACTAAATAGAGATAGGAACTATCATGTTATGATGCTATCAAATCGTCGAACATAAAAAGAGAACAAATCTAATCCTTGCTTTCTCTGCATCAAACGCCAATTCCTACAAATATGAATTGATATTTTACTGATCTACCACCTAAGAGGTGATAGAATAAGCTGTTTGTGAATTTTGAGTAGAGGCCATCTAATATGAAGAATGAAATACTTGAAGCACTGTACATGTAGGTATCCATGTCTCTCGCTGTGTCCTGTGACGGAGGAACTGATTCATGAAACTCACTATGTGGACAAGGATGACTTATAATGTCTAACCTGGAAATTCATTGAACAGAACGAACCCCCAGATTAAATTCTCCATAGACGGCAAACCAACTCAAGACAATACGTTGCCATATCAGAATCAGCTTACTATGTTAATCAGAAGATGGAGTAGTTGTTCGGCTGTGTAATATTCTCACATCACGATCCGGACATGATTGCATAGTTTGAATTCCCAATCTCATCGACATTTTATTTACGTGAATTGCTTGCCAAGGTGACCATAAAAGAGGCACTGTATAACTCGACAAACATCGGACATGACTTAGATTCCAACGATGTCACAAGTTTCATTTGTCAAGATTCCAACGATGTCACAAGTTTCATTTGTCAAGACTTGATTCAGAGTAAGCTTATTACAGAAGAAAATTCAAGAGGATAATCATTTATAAGCGCATAGACGAATATACATGTGCCACCAACTTCAAGAACTAAAGAATTCTCAAGTATATCATGGCTGCCGCCAAGTAAAATCAAATAATTAGAACAGATCAACTTCTCTAGGTGCATATTAATCACATTTTCATCTTTCTTTTCTTCACCATTATCATGCAAACTGTGTAGGTCTCGCTCACCACCCCATTTCATTGGGGGGTATGAATGCTAAATGGATCTAAGGGCATCCCCATCAACCAAAAAAATTGGTTTGCAATTGATAGTTTACCACCCGATGCAGAAAAAATTTAAACCAACATAGAAAGTACGTAGCACAAGAAGTCCTAACTCTTAGGAATGTTCTTCCCCACAATCTTAGCAGGCGCTATCCGCAAAAGATTTCCTGGCTTTCCAGGAACGGCGCCTTTGATCATGACTACATTCAGATCTTTATCAATTTTAACAATCTTAAGCTTCCTAATTTTTCTCTTTGTTCCTCCCATCCTACCAGGCATCTTCTTCCCCGGATATACACGACCTGGCGTTGTTCCCGCACCAATCGAACCCAACTGCCTGTGGCTCTTGGACCCGTGTGTCATTAGACCTCTTTTGAAGTGATGCCGCTTGATCCCACCTGTCAGGAAAAACATAAATACTCAAGGTCAGCCTGTCTGATATATTTCATAGAAAAGAGTAAATATGAAGCATTTCTATGTTTCCTTGACCTGAATAATAAGGAGCCCATATCAAGAATTTTACCCCCAGAACAGGGAAAAAGAAGCATCCCCTTAATCGATTGACTCCATATTAGCAAGAATCAGGAAATTAAGGATTAAAGAAAGGCAACATACTAATTCTACAGCTATAGATGTCACTCACAGAAGTTCTCATGATCTGAAGCCTAAAAGAAGTCAAGACTGATGATACCATTTAGAAAACTAGAGAAAACCTTATGTCTGAGGAATAAATCAGAAGTCTATCCCCTTATTTAGGTGCTCTCCCCACATGCAAAGGGTAAAAGCCCATTGATGTCAAAGCTCAAGCCCTAGCTCGAGGGATCTTATTCATCCTGAGTCTGATGTGTCATTACAGAAATGGGGATCCACTTTCCTTTTGATAGCTGGACAAGAACACCCATGCCTAATGCTGAAAATTGCTTAATCTGCTTGTAAGACATACAATTATCAACAGACCTATGGAGTACAGATATCGACAGCTGTAAACTACTTCCATTGCACCTGAACAAACTTGCGATGGTACAAACAAGCCCCAAGCTTCCATACTCCAGCAAACAGCCCACGTGCTTTTGCACAAAAGACTAGATCCACATCAATGAAAAACACAGAGCATCCAATTCATTTCCACTTGAATCACATTAGCTGACAACAAAACACAGGGACCACCACACAGAAAACACCAATCAAAATGAACTTAAGGCCTTATGCAACTTTAAGGAGTTGCAAATCCACTGCCATAAATCCTCTCAATGAGATATTATTTAAACTAAAACCACCATCAATCAAAATTTTGTCTTCTGGAGATAGACATGTCTCAACCAGCGAGTCTAACATGAGTAAGAAAAAATATGCTTAGTTAGGTGAAAAGGGTGAATTCTGGGGCTTTGAGTCATCTACATTCTGGATTGGCTCAACCAGCTCATGCATTTCAGTTCATGTACACAGGTCGAATGCATGGATACATGCACGTTACGTAAGTGCAGTGCATGCTCCTATTCACCCATGTGGAGAGAATGAGACAGAGACAGACAGAGAGATTTTGACTCTCTTTTTTTGCCCCCATTTATATATGAAACTAAACATCAAAGCAAACATTTCAATCAAAGAACCGATGAGTTAATGATGCACCATTGTAATTGTACAGGTGAGACATGAATGCCGCAATTTGAATCTGGCGTCCATCTGACAAACAATGTAAACTTAGATATGCTCTTTCAAGTATACTATCACATCACTGAGCATATACCTAAGAAAATTACTGGTTAAAATTAAATCATATTTATCACCCACATGTTAGTATCTATCAAGTTATGATTTCTTCCTGCACCTCTTCCACAAGACGAAAGACTGATGCAAAATCAATGTGAAACAGTAGTCTTTTCTTTTACTAGAATCAGTAACGACTTCTCCTATAAAGGGATTTGTTGGGACAAGTTATAACAAACTTCAATGCTGTCTAAGTTGGCAGCAGAAAAAGGCATAGTGCTTTTATCTTAACCTTTCTGGCTCTAAGTACAGATAGATCCAATGCACTGTCATCAAGAATAGCCACCAGAAAAGGCTTCATGGAAATTTGGTAGATTGAAAGAAGTCCTCATTCACAAAACAACCAACAGATATTAAATTAAGGGAACTAAAACACCACATAAACTATATACTCCCAAATAGTATCTTTGTCAGAGCTAATTTCAAGAAAACAGTGATGGATCCAAAGGGGGCCGGTGATGGCCGCTGCCGCTGCCGCTGCCGCTGCTGCCCCCATTAACAACTTGATGCGTACTAAGTTTACCTTGTAAATTCTTTTCAAGTAAATCTTATGCATATTAGCTTTCATCTAGCCTCCCATAAACTTATCTTCCCAAATGCCCCCCCACCCTTTCTTTTCTTCGCCTCTTTCCTACCTAATTATTGCATCCCCCGCCGCAACAAAAGATGAGACGACTCCCAAAATCTTTACATGGCACTCTTTAAATATTCAGCATTATGTGGTCTTTCAAACTGGTATCTTCTACAGTACTGCAAGAACAACTACATTATGCTACTGGAAGATGGTCCAATCCCTAATAACTGGACAAAAAGGAGCAGACACAACAGTAACAACCTAGAACCGCTTTGAAACCTCACCAGACAACTGCGAGGTAGACGATCAAAAGCCCCTCCCTTGTGTCACTAACTGAAGCAAAAGCAGTGAAGCTGAAGCCAAAAACTTAGGAGAAATGGACCAGACATATGCTTGGACATCTGTTTTCTTCATAATTAGATCAAAGGCTCACATTCAATGTTATTAAAAGTTGCAATGACTAAAAAAGTACCCTGCCCTGTTCCTCACAAGCATCTAAAAAGCCCAGGCATCTTCCTGCCTATCAGTTCAGAATAGCTTTTTGCACTTTCACAACCAAATAGATGAGTAAAATGTCTTGCTCAATTCCCCACTAAGCTAACACTTAAAAGGTGAAGGTGATGACTCCATTAGTAATTAACTGAGGAGGCTCATTTTCAAGAGGTTGATGAACAAGAGACATCGTTTGACATGTAGAGTAGGGTCTGTATTAGTCTTATTGAAATCAATTTAGCCGAGATTGCGACTTTCGGCAACTTTTTCTGTAACTTTTCAGAAAGATAATGATCACTGCCAGTGCTTAAACCGGCAGTAACATATTCAAGAGCTCAACCAACAACAGCACATTGTTCCACAGTGTAATCTTTGTGAGCGAATTGCATCTGAATTCCTCTTCATGATTACATTTCCTAAAGTAATTTTAAGTTCATAAGACCTTATTGAATACAAATCAGCTGTTATCGCTGATTCTTGAACAAGACAATCATTCATTAGAGACCGAAGAAAAAACAACCCAGAAGAAAAAAAACACTCATGAGAAATCAACAGCTTCAGTCATCCACAATCACACTGACACCCTTTCATGAAGCTGCAATCACATATCTAGAAGACGCATTGCCACCTCACATTCAATTCAAACAGACAGCACTTCACAAATCTTGGAGAGAGATGAGAGAGAGACAAAGAGAGACAGAGAGAGAGAGAGAGAGGGCACCAAACCTTGAAACCCCTTGCCAATGGTGGTCCCAGAGACGTCCACGAGCTCGCCCTCCTTGAAGACCTCGTCCACCACGAGCCGCTGGTTGGGCTCGAACCCGTCCACGGCCTGGAGCCGGAACTCCTGCAGGTGCCTCATCGGGATGGCCCCGGCCTTCTGGAGGTGGCCCATCTCGGGCTTGGTGAGCTTCCGGTCCCTGACCCGCCGGTACCCGACCTGGACGGCGTCGTACCCGTCGGTGGCCTGGGTCTTCACCTGGGTCACGATGTTCCCCTCCCGGAAGCCCACCACGGTGACCGGGACCACCGTGCCGTCGGGCTCGAAGTAGCTCATCATGCCCAGCTTCGTGCCCATGACGCCGATCCCGGCCTCCATGCTCATGGCTACGACGGGTCGACGCCGGGGGGCGGTGGGGATCCGGAAGGAGAGGCGAGGGGCGGCGGCGGTTTGGAGGGGGAGGAAGGAGGAAGAGAGCCTGCTGGGGAGAGAGGGAGAGGGGTGAGGGTGGCAATGGCCGATGGAGAGCGTCGAGGGCGTGGCCATCTTCGCGCAGATAGAGAGAGAGAGTTGCAGCAGCGGATTATATCCTTCTTTCTTCGCTTTATCCGTTTTCGGGGTGGATGAGCAGGGAAGGAGCGCGGAGACGCTATCCAGCGGCGAAATTTCGATTTTGTCCTTGGAAGTGGCCTCATTTCCTCATGGACCGTCCAATAAAAGATTGTTCTCACAAACAACTTCAAAATTTGATGCACTCATTATTCATTAATTTTTATTAAATTTTATTATTAAATTACTGATTTGCACTGATTTGAGATTTCCTTAACCATTTATCATAGAAGTATGAGTTTGTGGTTTTTTTGTGAAATTAATCCAATCTAACAAAAATAAATGATAAATTTGTCATAAATATATCAATTTAGTAGTAGAAAATTGGTTTGAAATAAATCTATTATTGATATACTGATTTGGTATTTTTGGTAATCAAAAAATTAATTAAGGTAGATTTGTCGTAATGTACCAATTATGAGATTTTCATAGTATTAACTCTTAAATAAATAAGCAAACAAAATGAGTAAATATGGGATCACAACCTTTCGCCCTTAAAACTTTTTTTCTCGATGTTGTTTACAAAACTCCCTATTTAATTCAATCTAGTCCTTATTAACTTTTCTAAATTGTCTTAATGTCATCCTTCAACTAAATGATCCACTAGCATTAACTGATGTGGAAGACGGTGTCATTGCAATTAGAGGTGTGCAAAAAAACTGGGACCCGCCCGAACCATCCAGAACCAGACCGGAACTGCCCGGAGCCATTGGTTCTTAAGGAAACCGGTCCGGTTCCCGATTCCAATTTATGAAAACTAGTGGGTATTAGTTTGATTCCCAGTTCCATGGGCAAATCTATCCACCTACCCACCCGAACCGAACCGGTTATATTATAATAATATATTAATATTTAATATTAAAAAAATTGAAATTAACAAATCTAAAATTTAGGGCTTCAATCATCATCTTGTCTCAATTCACTACTCTCCTACTTTATCTCGTCTCTCTTAATTCAAAATCTCCCCGAGCTCCCTCTTCCTCTCTAATTCATCTCTGGATCTACTCATCTCCCTTTGAGTCCTAGTCCAAACTCGACAAAACAGTGAGTTAATTCTCCTTTCCTCCCTTGAACTTGAACTCTCTCTCCACGTTGTCGCCACCTCCGCATTCACTGTCATTATCATCACCTTCATTGTTGCACTCGTCTCGCTTCTACCTCCCCTCTTCCTCCTCCCCCTCCTTAGGTTTCTCCCCATCATCCTCATCTTCGGGGACGGGCGAACTCTAGGTCTAAGAACGACTCATCGTCCCCGTTGTCCTCCTCATTGTCGGTCTCAAGGGAGGAGTGGGAGACAACGGAGGCGGTGGCCAAAATGGTGGTGGTGGCCAGGACGGAAGCAGAGCGAGGGTCGCAACTGGTTGAAGGTGAAAAGGGAAAGGCGTGGAGATTGGACCGATTCTATTGATCCACCCGGGAACCGGACCAGATCGGCGGTCCGGTTCTCGAGTAGATCCATGCAACTAGCGGGCGGTTTCTAATTCCAATTTTTCGAAATTAGTTCTTAGGAGGCGGTTCCCGGTTCTAGGTTGGGAACCGCCCACCCAGACCATGCACACCCCTAATTGCAATCGGACACTTGCCAACCATGATCTTGATCAAAAGAAGAGATCCTCTATAAAATCAACGGTGCATGCTTTAGAAGTCATTAGAAGAATTTTCCATTTCTTGGCCATCAATGCCAACATATAATTTTGGGAAAATGTCATAAATAGTCCCTAAACTTCTACTTAATGTGTAATCTCAACCCTAAAGTTTTAATTTGTTCAATTTGGTCCCTGAATTATCAATAAAAGTCCGATCTATTCTCTGACTATTTGAAAATTGACCAATTTCGTCCTTCCGTTAATTAAAGTTAACGGAATTGGGCATTTTGGTCTTTTTATCTTTTTTAATTTTTTTTTCTTTTTTTTCTTCTTCTTCTCTCTTCCCTCTGCCGGCCATGGCGAAGTCGGCGGAGGGAAGCTAGCATCCGGCAAGGATCGCCCTCGCTTGGACTAGTTAGGGCTGCCCTCTCCGACGTTGGGCGAGGGCCATCCTCGCTCGATGCAAGCGAGCGCGGCCCTCGTCGGCGTCGGGCAAGGGCCTCCCTCACCACATCTCACGAGGGCACCCCTCGCTGAGTTGTTGGGTTCGCAAGTCGCACCACAATGGAGTGCAGGCTTGGCGTAGAGGATGGAGGAGATCATGGTAGTGCCAACAAAGGGAGGCCGAGGTTCAAAGCGGGTGTAAGGGGATTGGGTGCTGGTGTCACTGGAGCTGTGGTGAGGAAGTGAAGAGGGAGGCCGACGAAGTATATACGTGGTGGAGGAGCCATGCAGTCTGCATCCTCATCTCATGGCCTTGTGCGGTGAGGCTCGGCAAGCCGTGTCAGGGGGAGGCCCTCGCTCGACGCCGACGAGGGGGCGAGGGCCGCCCCTGCCGGCGTCCGGCGAGGGCAACACTCATCGAACGCTGGCTTCCCTTCACTGGCTCTACCATGGCCAATGGAGGGAAGACATAAGAAAAAGAAAAAAAAAAAGAAAAAAAGAAAAAGGAAAAACATTAGTCACTTGACGATTTGAACGGAATGACTAAATTAAACATTTGTTAATAGTTCATGGACCAAATTAAGCTAATCGAAAGTTTAGGGACGAAATTGAACATTACATAAAATTTCAGGGACCATTTGTGACATTTTCCCTATAATTTTATGTGCGGGTGCAATAGGAAATTCCAGCAAGCTGAGATAAGGATTTAACCTGTGATCTATTAATAGAGTCATGCCCTTTCTAGGTACCGATCGTACTTCGTTGGTTAGATTACTAGCAGATAAAGCTTGTATCCCATCATTTAACCAACGTGAATCTTCGTTCCATCTTCAGCAAACCATAAAAAATCTTGAACTTAGCTAGATGCTTGTTGAAGTAATTGTCACTTGAATCCGCCGCCCAACAAGCAAGCATACTTAATGCCTGTTAATGAGAGCGTATATCTTTCCATTAAGCTGTGTTGTAAAGATACGGTTCCATGATTTGACATTTTCGAATTTTGCCTGTAACTCAGTATAGGCTTGTGAAACAAAGTCAAAATTTGTACGAATGATATATGTAGCAACAATGAGGAAAAAAAGGATTGAATAGAGGAAATTCCAAACATCTAGAGATCTTATATGGGTCAATATCAATGATGACTCTCTATTTCAATGAATCATTTCATCGGGCAGAAGAAGATTATGTAAACACTTAATCTACGTGCATTCGTTTCGTAAAAAATGAGTAATTTGAAAAAATCTTTGAAAAAATAATTGCTTATATTGTTTAGATTAATTAGTCAATGCAACATACTTTCATCATTGATAACAATTTATGCCTAATTATTTTTTTAGGTGATAAAAAAATTTCCATTTATTTATTTTTATAAGTGATAAAGTGATTATTTTTTTAGAAAATGTTTAGGAAAAAACCACCAAAAATCCCAAATATTACCTAAAGTGACAAATTTACCTCAAACTTTTTTTGTAACATGAAAAATCCCAAAGTTTGCTAACCATAACACATTTACCCTAATTTTTTTTTTTGTAACACAAAAAATCCAAAACTTTTATTTGTGTGACACATTTACCCTAAATCATAGGGGCATTTTGATCTTTTTACTTTCAAAAACTTTTTTCTTTTTTTCTTCTTATTCTTTCTTCCCTCCACCGGCCATGGCGGAGCCGGCAAAGGGAAGCCGGCATCTAGCGAGGGCGGCCCTCGATCGACGCAACTAAGGGCGTGGCGAGGGGAGCCCTCGCTGGACTTGCGCCGGCAAGGGCAACCCTAGCCAGCCCAGGCAAGGGGTGCCCTCGCCCGACGCCGGTGAGGGGTGCCCCTGCCGAACACCGGCTTCCCTCCGCCATGGCCGATGGAGGGAAGAGAGAAGAAGAAAAAATAAATAAATAAATAAAAAGAAAAAATAGAAAGAATAAGACGAAAATGCCCTTAATAGGGTAAATGTGTTACAGTTTACAAAGTTTGGAATTTTTCATGTCACAAAAAAAAGTTTAGGATAAATTTGTCACTTTGGGCAAAGTTTGAGGTTTTTCATGGTGTTTTCCCAAAATGTTTTCCCAATCTCTCATTTTTCGTGAAAAGAATGCACCCCAAAATTTATCTTCTCATCACCTATCTTCATAACAAATATGTTTCATTGTCAATTTAAGACCCTCGTATATAAAAAATAATTAAGCAAACATGTAGATCTTATCAACACGTAAATTACTAGTTCGGCGCAAGCTGGCTCGTGCCTTGGCACCTAAATGTCCAGCCGTCCAAGAGATGGTGCAATAGGGTTGAGTAAATTTTTTTTTTTTTTTTTTGGTAAGGAGGTTGAGTTAAAAATTCATCTCTCAATTATCAAACAAGAGGTGTAATTGGTGCTGCAAATCTTCTTCTACATATATATGACGCGGCCATGTACAAGTTCCTAAAATAACACAACAAACTTCGCTACATATAGTATGACTATATAAAAATAAAAAATAAAAAATTAGCTACATATTGAAAAGGAAATAACGAGCAACTCTAAAACAACGAAAAAGGTCTCATGTAATACACATGGGTTTGACTCGATTCGATAGGCAAAGTCGATAATCACATCTCAAGCAACATTGTAATACACATGGGGTAATGATAAAACCACATGTTCGAAGAAAAAATTACAACAACCTAGTGCAAACGATAACCAAGAAGGCTGAAGAAAGCCAACCAAAGGAGGGTGAACCAATAGGATACATTAACCTCTTCCCATGAAACACGTAAAATTAACTCATATTAACAATTTTCAACATGTTAATTTAAACATGTTGATTTGTGTTTATATGGGTAGGGCATGTCAATTTGCGTAGAGTATAATATTATCGTGTCATAAATGAGTTTAAATGTATCGACCGATGTTTAAACAGCTTTAAACGAGTCTACTGTGTATGACACAATTTTTCTTGTGTCATCCCATTTATGCTAAATGGGAACTTATTTAATTACGTGCAGTAATCATGCAAATGAGTTGTGTTAAGAATTGATGGCCCTAACTTTTAAGTAATGTGGCAAATTACAATTGACTTTATGCAGGCAGCTATATTTGTAATTAAATCCGTCACATCAATTAATATATGAAGTTTATAAAACTTCTCCATATATTTGGCCTTATTTCTTGAAATTATGTAAATGGCTACATTCATCTAATATAATAATTAATTTAATCAACGTGAATTACATTTCCTCTTCAGCAATCTATATAGAATCTTGAATTCTACTTAGATGCATGTTGAAGTATTCAGTATTCACCATTTGAATCCTCACCCAGCAAGCAAACATAGTTAATGCCTTTTAATTAGAGCACATATCGTCCTATTAAGTTGTGTTGCAAAAACACGATATAAACTCTACTCATTTTTTTTGTTCAAAAAAAAAAAATCTACTCATTTTCGTAATAAATATGTTTCATTGTCGTTTTGAAGATGCTTTCCTCTCAACTTTTTAAATGGACAACAATTGAGAAAGGTTTTGATAGTATGTAAAGACCATCCCCCAGCAAACCCTTTACTAAGGATGCAAATAGTAGAGATACTCCTATATAAAAATTAATTAGGAAAACATGCTATTCTTACTAACACGTAAATTAATAGGATTGAGTTAGGAGTTCCTCTATCAATTGTCAGACGAAAAGTGTTATTGGTGCCGCAATTCCTCTTCCATGCAAACATGACGCAGCCATGTACAAGCGTCGAAAATACCACCACGACTTAACTGCATATTGGAGAGGAAATAACCTACTACTCTAAGACAATGAAAGAAAGGTCTCATGCACACAACTATATACAATGAACAAAAATTCCAAAACAGTAAAGTATGTTGGTACACAATAACTTATATTCACACATTTCAACATGTTAATTTAAACTTGTCAATTTGTGTCTAAACAGTTCACGTAAGACACAATATTATCGTGTCATAAACAAGTTTAAACATGCCGATTCATGTCCATACGGCTTAAGTGGGTCGACCAAATCATACCATTTGGTGATACCAACCCATTTATACTAAACTAAAACCTATTTAATTAGTGCAGTAATCATGCAATATTCGTGCAAATGATTTGGGTCGACAATTCCTAGCCCTAACTTCTGAGTAGTGTAGCAAATTACAAGTGAGACTTTTTGTAGATGAGTTATATTCAAATCTAATAAGACTTCATAAAAGTGCTGGCAAGCAGCCTCGACCTCTGTGCGCTCCTTGACGGTGCCGGCCTCGGGGTCGAACTCCCAAATCTGCCTCCCCCACATAGTTGTTGGTGCTGGATAAGCAGGGACCGTGTTCTCCTTCTACTAACTTCAGCCTCCACATTCTGATCTCCTCATGTTCTCTCTTCCTTTATACTGTGACTCTCTGTATCTGGGTACTCGCGAACCGTCCTTCCTGATGATTATGCAAACATAAAAAGGAAAGATATGAGTTTTGCTGCAAAATCAAATCTCCTCAGTGAACTTGTTCATTATACATTCATGAACGCCGTTCGTTTTCTGAGACTAATACTAATATCATCACTTGCATGCATAAAGATGTCAAAACTCATCACGCCGCGATCTTAGTCCAGCATAGAGAAAGCATGAACCAGTTACACGGAGAGTCATCTACTTCTTCTGTTTCTGAGAGATTTGAGAGAGGTGATGATAAAAGAATAGAGCTCTCTCTCCAAAACCAAAGCGAAGTTGTGTTTTCTGGAGAAGAAAGGGGACCTCTATTTATACCCACGTCTTGGGTGGCTAGCTTCTTCCTCTTTCTCTCTCATTTAATTCTGGTTTTACCGAACAAAAGCAAAGCAATGCTAGATCTACGCAACAAAAATGTTAGATATAACTATCAGTGCAAAGAGCCATATTTTCTCATCTCATCCCTGATTGAGTGTGTACGATGAAAGAGATCCTTCGCTATGTGTACGATCAGGTTCTCAATATTTGTCTATTTTAAATAATCCTAGTGAATATTTTGAGAATGTAGCTGCAGTTCTAAGTGGTATATAGAAAAAGAAATATGTGCTCTATCTTAATTTTGTACGAGGGCAAAAAATTTTCTCCGGCCATGCTTCCGATGGACAAGTGGCAAGTTATAGATATCACAACATACGAATTTAACTACATGAAAACTTGGGCGATGCTTGTATACAGGCGTGTACAAGTTCCAAAAATGGCACCACAGCCTAGCTGCATATTGGAGAGGAAACAACCAGCTACTCTAAGACAAGGAAACAAAGGTCTCTTGCACACGACTATATTCGATGAAAAAAATTCTGAAACATGTAAAATACTTTGGTACAGGGTAACTCATATTCACATGTTTCAAGATGTTAATTTAAACGTGCTGATTTGTATATAAATGGATTAGGTAGGCCAACATATTAGACACGATATTATTGTGTAATAAATGGGTTTAAACATGCCAATTCGTGTCTAAATGACTTGAGCAAGTCAACCGCGTAAGACACGATTTTTCTCGTGTCATCCCATTTATGAAACTTGTCACGCCCCGATCCTCGGACGCGCGCACATCCTTCTACTTGGTCGTTTTTAGAATGCGATATCCCAGGACTATGTATCGCCGACCCTTTCTTTTTATTAAGCACATGCGGAAGCAGTTATAAATCCCCAGACAATAAAACAATGGGATAGGAAAGCAGGCCATATTTTTCATATTGAAATTCATAACCACACTTTCATTAACATCACCACTCATAGTATATTTACAATACTATTTACAGCATAAAAGTCTCACACCTATCTATACCAAGACAGGGTTCACAAAAGGGATGGGATCTCAATCCACATCCGGGTTATATTCAAGATCCCTCTCTGGATCATCTTCTTCCTCAAAAGTCTTTCTCCTCTTCAAGTTCCTCTTCCTTAGGTTCTCCTCAAGGTCCTGAAATGGTTATTCAATAACCAATGAGACCACGTCTCAGCGAGTCCTACCCACTAAGACTCGATTAATAAACTAATACGCCATCCGGTTGCCTAAGCACAACACGAGTCAGAGGACTTACCTTGGCCTCAGTTCCAACCTGCAATTCAAGGTTAAACATAGATATTCCAACAATTCACGACATTCGATCAAGCATTGATCAATCGACTAAGTCGATTACATGTCAGCCAGACCCTTTCTAGGTTATTCCCACTCATACCACGATTTCCCAGTGGTGTACTCATTCACCAAATCACATGTGTTTCTCGGGCGTCGTTTTCGCCAATGACATACCGATCACCGACACCGTGCGTTCTTTAAGGCGCCGTTTTCACCAGTGATAACCTTGATCACCGAACCACGTGTCCTTTCAAGGGCGTCGTTTTCGCCAAGGTGACATCGGCTATAGACAACATCGTGCGTTCTTTAAGGCGCCGTTTTCACCAGTGATATTCCCATAACCACCGAACCACGTGTGTCTATAAGTCATTTACGTGCGTTCTTTAAGGCGCCGTTTTCACCAGTGATACTTCTAATCACCGAACCACGTATGTCCAATACTATCGTACCTGATTGGTCTCACCATTCTCCCTACTATATAGCCCATCAACGTACTGGCGCTATATATCCATACTCAGCCATCCATCAATCAAATATTCAATAACAAACAATTTAGGACAATTCCTAAAATTCCACAATAAATTCAATTCCACACAACGTAGAGCTCAAATAAATAAACGGTCTGCACCACGACAATCGGCACGAAATTCCGGTCACCGGCCATCCCGGTTGAATTTCCGGAAAAATAATTAATTAAATAAATAAATTTCGAAAATAAATAAATAAACATTAAAAATCCAATTTAGGCCTATATTGCCTTATTGGAGCCCGAAACGGGTCGGGAAAAATCCCGATATGCATTCAATAAATAACCAAACATTTCTACTTGCTAATAGCTAGGTCTAACCACCTAACATGCATCATTAAGTCACTAAATTAATTGTTCTAACCTAATCTAACCACCTAATTGCACTTAATTAAATCTAACCAACCTTAAGCATAATTAGCAAACTAATAAAGCATTAGTGAGTAAAACTCACTTGGAAAAAGCCGAGATCGAATCACTGCAACGGCGACGCGACGGCGGCCGAAAAGCCGAACTTTCGGCGGCGTCGACGGACACTCGGGCCGGGCCTACAAGCCTCGCAAGCTCGCAGAAATTTCTAGGCTTGGGCTTGGCTTCGCGGGCTTCAAATTTTGATGGGCTTTGCTGAGATGGCTGCTGGACCAACAAATTTCGCTGGGCTTAAAATCCAATGGGCTGAACTTCAAGTAGGCCTATTTTCACGGGCTTCAAGTGCTGGAAAATTTGGGCTTCAATTCAATTGAATAAGCTGAACTGGAAGGGCCTGTTGCTGTGAAGATGGGCCTCCAAAAACTAACTGAAACTGAACTTGCGTGGGCTGGATGCTGGGCTGAAAATTCACGTGAGCTGATGGACGAACGGCAGTAGCCTCGGCGGATAGTTGGACGAAGACGCTGGACTACTCGACTGCTTCAGTTGAGGAAAAATTGAAGAAATCGGGGCAGCTTCGGTCTTCGTGAACAGCCAGAGGAGATGTGGGCTTCGTTGGCTGCTTGATGGACAAACGGGCAGCTTCATGGTCAACCAAAGAGCTGGGTGGAGAGGATTGTTGACCGGTGTTGGGTTACGGACACATGGCAGCGGAATTTCAAGGCCGCGTGAAGCAGCTGCAGGAAAATTGGATGCTGGCTTGCTTCGGTCTTCGTGGTAGCTGCCTCAGTGGGATGAAAATGAAGTTGCTGTGGTGGCCGCGTGGGAGAGGGAGCTCGGTGGATTGCGCGGACGTGCGGCTTCTTTGGTGGAGTTGCTCGGTCAACAAGTTGCGTCTGGGTGTGGCGTTGCTGACCAAGGAAGACCAGGCTGTGGACGAGAGCTGGCGCGGATGAGGGGCAGCTCCTTCGGTGGTTTTATTCGGTGGTCAACAAACGATGGAGGGGATGGTGTGGATTGACAAGCGTGCGGCAGAGGGGAGGAGTCAACAAACCAATTTTTGCTGGACTCTTTCGTTGACTGGGCATGGGGATTCGGCCATCCGTGGGCTTGGATGTGCGGAGAGGGGGATTGAGTCTTCGGTGGAATTGCAGGGAAGTTGGATGCTCAAAGAACTTGGAGTTTCGCTGGTTCTGCCTCCCTTTTTGCTGGCCACGCACGGTCTTGAGGATAAGAGAGAGGGGAGGGCTCCACCAAGGCTTGATATTTCCGCACAAATATCTTCAAGACTCAATATTGGCCATGCATGGATGCTTGGCTACCAATGTTCCACCATCACCCCCCCCCCCCCCCATGACCTCTCAAATGGTCCAAAAATACTAGGGTGGAGGGGGTACACGAATTTGGGGGAGATGGCTTAAATTGAATTCAATTTCTCCAATAAATTCCCAAATTGAGGTCCAATTTCAACGTAGAAAAATCCCAAATGATTTTCTATGATTCCCCGACACACAACGGCTCAGCTTGAAAGTCAAATTTCCCATTCCTTTAGCCAATCTGAACTTTTGCCAATTTCCGCGACGTCCGAAACGGTTTTCCGTAAAATTTCCTGAATCTCTGAAAAATCTTCTGAGACTGAGTTGACGTTCCTAAAATAGCTTGTGACATCACTGAACTTTCGATTTCTGAAATCTGACTCAAATCGACGGTTAATTTCACTCCGGCGTGCTTTTAGTGTGACCTAGACTACCGGGTAGTTTTCAGAACTTTTTAGGGCAATTGACTCGTGGTCGATTTTCTTCGAGCCACAACGAACCCACTCGACACATTGGCGACTCTCAATTGTCGTGAAAATCTCGAGGGCTCGACTACCAACACAGGGTACCAAAACGACAGAAAATCAAATTAGTGCCAGTCGACGAGAATTTTCCAATTTAGTGGAGTCACCCACGATCGGCCACACATCTCAGTCGAACCGACCTATCTCTGATCTCCGTTCGATCTTTAACTGTGCCGTAATGACCTCTAAAGATGGACACGGTCGAGAAGCCGCTTCCTGGTCGAATTCTCAAGTCTATTGCCTTAATATTCTTTAATGGCATACCCAGCTAGTCCAGTTATCTCGAGAGTGATCAGCTCTGAGAACAACCCTATAGACACGTCAATGAAATGCCCGATTAATTTAATAGAAAACAATACTGAAAATTCTGGATGTCACAAAACTAACCTATTTATACTATAAAGATGCCTATTTAATTACGCGCAGTATTTGTGCAAAATTTGTGCAAATGATTTAGGTCAAGGCCCTAACTTCTAAGTAATGTAGCAAATTAATAGTGAGACTTATGCACTTGAGTTGTATTTCAATCTGACGAGAGTCTGTCACATTAATTAACATATCGAGAATTCTCTATATATTTAGCATTATTCCTAAAAAAATTAGTAAAAGAGCTATATTCAAACTCTTTTCGCATCATTAATATGCCAATTTGTTCAAATTAGCATTATTCTTTAGTTAACATTGAGCTATCATGTTGTTTTGTGCTTTCATTTAGTTACTGTACCAAATGTACTTCAACCACTTTTTATTTCGAAGGTGGGGTGTGTCATGACCAAAAATAAATTGATTAAGTCGATTTCCTAACTTCAAATTAAGGACACTCACATCTTATTTAATATATAAACCCATCTAATAAAAATTCTATTAAAAGGGGGCTACTAGGCAAGAGCTCAAATGCAGTTGCTTTAAACGGCATGTGATTTCAACGGTGCTAATCTTAATTGAGCAAGTAATCATGTTATTAAAATAGACATTGACATTTAGCTGCAAATCCAAAGTTTAATCACACCTTAATATGCACTGTTCTCTATAGTAGCAGTACGAAATTAACATATTAAATTGGCTTGCATATATATTATCCATTGCAAATGCCATAACCTAATTGTTAGTCCAATGAGGAGATGTGGCAACATATACTCATCAAGCCCATTGGAAAAAAATAAGAATATTGATCAATTAATATTTTCAGCTTAGTAAAAAATAAAAAGATTGATTTTAGTATCTATAATATATATATATATATATATATCAAATTAAGTAAGTGTTATTGATTATCAATAAACAAATATTTGAACATATTCAAATCTACGGCTGTTATTAATTATCTAGATTTCTAACCAAAACAGGATAAAAAAAATGAAATTCGGGGAATTCATTATATCATGTCCACTATTTGGTGAATAGCATTAATAAAATTGAATATGTCTATATCCTATTTTGTTCATTATTTGGTAGCAATTACACATCAATATAAATGAACCTTAAAATGGATATGGTAAGAGTCTCATGATACACTACTAATGAAAGTACAAATGCACAAATGGAGACAACCTCTTGTGATTAATCCATGAGTTTTGTACGATCTAAATCTTCAACAAAGGAGCTCTTTACAACATCTCAAAGCCACAAGATTGACTATAACAAGAAATGTAAATAGGCAACGACATAGACAATATCGATTAGTTGGCGAATGCCAAAACTAGTAAGAAAGAGAAAGCATGATCATTTACTTTCACAATTCCCAAAAAAAAAAAAAAATGTGTCTTGGGAAGCTTTGACCTGAATTAGAGGGCTACAATGAAATAATAAAAATATGTAATAACTATACCAATGTGCCTAAAATATGTAATAAATACAAATATTCATATGTATAGAATATAGAATATTAGAATAGAAGGAAATTGAAATATGTAAGAATGATTAAAAATGAAAATTGTTGTTATTTATGTTTTGTTTTAATTTATTTCTTATTTAGAATGTATATGTTGTTCATAGTTAATTATTGTTGTAATTTTATTAATTTAAGAAGTTCTTTTATTAAGAAAACAGCTTTTAGACCATGGAAAAAAAATCATATATAAATTTATCCCACCCTTACATGAGATATTTTAATTTAGGCTATATTCATCTTATATTTGGTGTTATCCCCTTTTTTCTTATATATATATAAAGATCCAAACATAGGATATGATATATTTCCAACGTAGCTAGGATAGCAATATCAATAGAGATAGACGCACCCTTCTCCTTCCTAACTCCTGAGTTTCCTTGTAACAAGATCGATGGAGGTGTCCTAAATAGCAACAAGAACAAGGAAGAGACCAACAATGAAATATTTGCCCGGTATATGCACGAGATTTGCAAATGGGAAGTGATGATACTCTAGGCTCTGATCATTTAGAAAGGGATACCGTGAACTATTTCTTATGCTCAACAAATCACATCAAAGTATTTAAAGAGCGGATGATAGCATGGCTGATCTGTAAATTTTCATTTAATGTTCAATGTGGTCCTTAAATTTTATTTTATTTTATTTTGTTCAGTCTAGCTCTTGAACTTTCAAAAATCCAATCAATGTAGTCCTTTCATTAGAAATTCCAACATCGTTAGCTGATACGACCCTAATTTCTGTTAACCTAATGTTAAATTTATCATGTTGGAGTCCAAGAAGCTTCTATTTGTGTGCATATATATATATGGCCCAAAGAGAGAGGTTAAGAATTGCTAATTCTTCCATTTGGGAAAACGGCGTGACAATTCACATCATTATTTTAGCCTAATAGAACCTAGCTTGGCAATTGGCATCACAGTAATTTGCATCACCTGTCAATATCCTTAACCGAACGACTACATTGAATGAAAATTTTGGAAGTTGAGAAATTACATTGAATTAAAAAAAAAAAAATTCGACAATGACTCCTGATATATATGACATTCTTGATCTTTCCTTTGACTAGTCTTCGCGGCTGGAATTATAAACAATTGTCAGAATTTTCCTCTAAGGCTTTCGACTCCCATCTAGCATTCTCACAAATACCCTCTCTAAAAGATGCGCAGCTTTTCAATATAATAACGTCTCTATCATGAAAGCAAGTGAATGGGGCAAGACTAGATCTGTAAATCCAACTCCAAAACCCGTAGAAGTCCTCCTCATGATCACTGAAGCTTTTTTTGTGGAGTAAGCGGGCGACGGTGGAGCCCTATAAACAAAAAAGATAGGAGCTGAATTGTGCATTTATTTCACAGAAAAAATCATTTTAAAAAAATTCCTAAAATTGATCACTAATATCTCTTATAAAATTAAAAGAACAAAAAACTATTTGTATCATTCACGAATAATTTAGACATAAATTGTAGTTGATAATGAATATATTGTCCATTAACTCATTATTTCAAATGATACAAGCAATCAATTTTATGAAAATATTTTATAAATCATTCATTTTTCTAAAATAAACAAACAGAGCCGAAAATGTTCTCTATGATACGAACAAGAAAGCACATTGAAAAGGCTTTCCATCTCAAAGCACTGCCGTAGATAATCAAAGGCGAGAATGCTCGACAACATCCCAGCCCCCATAGTAACCTACAAGCAACAGCAAACAAGCCGCCATCGACTCCAAATCGCCCGAGATCTCAAAAGCGAAACTCAATATATCGGACTGCTTCATGCGAGCGGTCTAATGAAGAGATAAAGCGATGGCTCGATCCACAAAACCCGTTCCAAAAACCCGTGAAAATCTTCTTTGTAATCAGCGAAGCTCTCTTTTTCGCGAAAGTAGATACTATGAGTGTTATGATAGAAACTGAAAGGCAGGAGCTGGTGCCACACTTATCTTCTCCTTGTTTTCGCAGCAGACCAATGAGCTGAAGGTACCCACTTGCCAAGGAAGTAGATGGGATCTCAAGGGGAATGACGAATAAAGATAACCGAAAGACTAATCATCCCTGTAAATGATCCCTTTCCATCATACTTTTTCGACTGTTTAGTACTATGAAGTTCTCGACTTCCAAATTACCCAAGATTCGGAAAACAAAACTCAATATGCTGGAGTCCTCTGCGCACGCGTTATCTACAAATCTCGTTGCAAAACCGGGAAAAAAAATCCTCCCTATGCTCAGTGAAACTATCTTTTCAGTGAAATTAGCAACCGTGTGACTTATAAGAGAGAGACAGAAGCTGAATGGAGTTCGCTCGTTTAGTCGCCACACGACATGCATAAAGATGGGACCAATGCAATCCCGTAATGAGAATATCCATAAGAGCATAATATGAAGCAGGATTTGGTACCGTACTTTTCACGGTGATTTCGATTGAGGTCGTTTCATACCTACACGAGTTTTGCACAGTGCCTGTGCAGGATGTGCACATTCGACATACCCATTTCTTTAAAGAATTTGTGCCAACAAATATATACATTGATCTTATTGTTAACATTTTTGAGAGCATGTTGCTGTATCAAGGGCAAGAACTTTGCAATGAACGAGATTCTCAATTTACCGTTAGCTTTCTATTGGGTTATTTGAAGAAAAATGGAAAGTTACATTGAGTTGTCATGAACAAAACAAATGTCATTCTCAAAGCGAATAATCTTGTGTAGCTCGTCTTTCAAGATTAATACGGGAGGTGGCTCTGCACAGTGACGATGGCCTGAACGACGACTTGGGCAAGCACAGGGGTGGCAGCGGCGAAATTGTCAACCAAGTAGTGAGGCAGTGACAAACTCGACAACTTTGTCACATTGGACGAGGATGATAAAAGTTGGAGAGAGAGAGAGAGAGAGAGAGAGAGAGAGGGAAGAGAGAAATGGTTAAGGTTGTATAATGTTGCATTGTAGTGACTACGATTAAGATTGGTGTATTCTAGCCGAATAGAGCATGGAACTAGCCCCACCCAACACAAAAGCTATGAAGCTGCTATAAGAAAAATGAACTGTACTTTTCGGTCAAACCCGAAATAGTATATGAAATTCTGAGAATTATAAGGACAAAAATCCACGTCATTTCAGACAAGCTATCACAGATTTCAGGCATCTAATCAGTTAAACAAAAACTTAAGAAACTAAAACGAGACTCGTTCCAATAAGAGCTAACCCATGCGTGACGCTGGAAGACGGTCATGCCAAACGGCTCAAAACTCCAAAAGAAGCCAATACAACTTATTGCAAGACCAGTGAGCTTGGCAACCATCTTTGGAGGGTTGAGGATGACAGATGAGCATAACCACCAGAGAATCGAACTTGAACTAGCCGGTTTGAGCCAATTTTCAGGTGGAGCCAAGATCAATACTCACCCTTAAGCAAGACCAAGTGGTAAAAATTTCATTTCTTAGGATTTTTGGTTGATGGTCGAGCGTTATTGGCAATCTTGAATGCGTACTCCCTCACGTTGACCTGGTCCATGTCCATTCATGATTTTTACTCGTAAAACGCTCCCACCAATTTAAGCACGAAACCAGTGGGTAACACCAAACTCTCTTAAAGCACACCTGATCGGGAGTACTTTCTTTTTCTTATTATATATCTATGTCATGCTTGATATGTATGATATTCCCAGAAAAAAGAAATTTCTAAAAGCAAAATAAGAAAAAGAGTTTCCACACAACCATAGGAAGCAATTCAAGTCGATAGAATTTCATTTATTCTCTGAGAACTCATTAAAATAATTGTTGAATTGTCCCTATAGGATTCAATATTTATAGGTATGCGCCTTACGCTTACATTGCACATGTTGCCGTGCCATAATGGTTAGAACGCGTCTAACAGGCATTTTATTACTACCTACATTCCTATAAAATCTTGCAATTAAATAAGCTATAAAAAATTCAAACTAATGATCACAATATGAAAAAATACATCAACCACATGTAACTAGTTCAAAAATATCTCATATTTGAAGATTACCAGGATGACTACCCATGTCAAATTGCAAATCGGTTGGATCAATGTGTAGCCCTGACAATATACATTATACACATATTAAAGCCGTTTCAAGCACGAATTAACTTACATATTGAAAAGTACAACTAAAGATAATGAAAATAGGATCTATCCAATAGATTCTGCAAATCCACGTATTGAAAAGTACATAAAGAAAAGAAAATTATGTGGAAATATTAGTTGAAAAGTAATACCAGCACAAAGGAAATTAGTATATAATGAGGAGAAATAAACAAGGTTGGGCTGGTGAAAAGAAATCCGCAGGCACTCTCTAGACTCTCCCCTCTCTTCATGGCGCAAGATGAGGAACTTCCCCTTACAGTACATTGTAAATAGATAGATGATGGAAGCTTTCATCAAGCATTTTAGCTTAAAATACGAGGCAACTAGAAAAGGAATAACTGTTGATACCGCCCGAATAACATCAATGGCAGGCTTGTACCTGTTGAATCTCTCATGGGCAGTTCTCTACAAAATTACACAACAATTTTATGGAAAGACGAAAGACGAGTGATCACCAACCATGCAACAGCCAACATGATAAAGCAAGAGGCCGGAGGTGGATATTCAAAGGATCCAGTAGAGCACACAGCAACCACCTTCTAGCCTTCTATTGGCTAAGCTGCCGCCCCAATGTTATCCCCAGAACAACTCAGATCTCTTTTCTTGTCGCACAAGATATTGACTTTCGTCTTTATTTAATTGACATCAAAATTGCATTGCCTTGAATGAAAAAGTCGCCGAATCAGTTGAAAAGAAAGACCTCATCCTTTATGGGATCAAACACATGCTTGGTGGCACATAAATAGCCCTCTTTCAGCTTGTTGCTTGGGTTTTTATTTCCTTATTTCACAGTACATAGATATAAATTGAAAGTGAAAACGGTAATGGGAACAAAACTATCTAAGAATGAATCACTTTAAATGAAAATGTTGTGCTCTTACATTCCTTGAAATCATCTTCTCATATATCCTCAGGGCCGTTTATAAGCTGAATAATGATGCAAAAGAATTAGAGAGCAGGAACTGAGCTGAGTGAAAGGAGCACATCCATGACAAATCTAAGAATCCCACAGCAATACCTTGTTGTCAAGTACTACTCCATCAGGAATTTCAATCCTCATCCCAGGTCTTGCAACAATGCTGACATTCCCCTTTTGGCAGAAAACAAAAAAATTAAGAACAAGTAATAATTCCGAGAGACAACCCCAAGCATCATTCTTAAGTTGCAGAATTACTGTGAAACATTGAAGTAAATAAGTGAAAATCCATTGCTATTTAAGTGAGATCAACAAAGATGGTACCAGACCTACAAACTTATGACAAAACAAAATGGTTATGACAATACTAATTGATTAATTTACATGACAATTTAGACAAGATACGTCCATCCTGATATGTCTTAGTTTACAGTATATTCTCTTCAGTGATTGATTACAAATTATATCTGAAAGTAATGTAACACATGAGATAGCATCATTTCTATGGAAAGCGGAGTCTGCATGATAGTCTAGATCTAAATAGAGCACTATTGCCAATACTGCATCTTTAAGCAAACATCGATTTTCTTGCAACTCATACTCTATAGATGGACTAAACAGAGTAAGTGAATCTTCACAGTTTAACCCATGGTCTGATGGGTTGCACTGTAGGACCCATTTCCTCCATCTAAAATTGTAGTGGGTCCTTAATAATCAGACAAAGTATATAAAAACAGATGCCAAGCAGACTGTCCATACCTTGAGCTTAATGCCATTTCCAAACCACACATCACCAGTGACATTCAAGCTATCTAACTCAACTACACTGGGAATAGACTTGAAGCGGCTTGCAAAACTATCCAACTGAAAAAGGCAGATATAATGAACATAACATTAATATCCGTAACAGGCGGTATAAGAATACACAACTAAAGTAATTTTCACCTTATCAAATTCAGGTCCTAACTCGATAGAAGGATTTTTGGGATTAGTTCTGGCAGCATTTCTAATTAGAACTCCCTTGGATGTGGCATATAGATCCGACTGCATATGAACATTAGAGTAAAAGATAGCACTCATATCAAGTACAACGTGCAGATTCGAGAATGTTCTGTAGTTTGTAATACCTGGAGAAGAAGCAGATCTGAAGTTGAATTTAGTGGAAAATAATGGGATGGAGGGATGGAAATACCAATTGCGTGCTCAAAAAACTGGATCAAAGGAAAGAAAATAATTTTCCATAAGAAAAAAGCACCAATCAAATGCAACAAAGGTTGCAAAAGAAACTCATATGAAGAAAGGCGTTTACTCGTATTATTGAACTAGCTGCTGTTTCTTGCATTAGAGATGAACCAGCATCTACTTCCTGCAGCAACAAGAGCAAAAAGTTAGCCATTTCTTTTCACAAATATGTATCTAAATATTAATTCACAAAACAGCAAAAGAAAATTGTCATAATATTAAATAAACTTACCCATTTCAGTGCATCAGTCTCCACAAGTCTTTTGATGGCATTCAGATTGATCCACCTGTAAAACAAAGTAGAGAACTGAGCTTTCAGGCTTATTTCAAAGCTTTAGCAAGCCATATGAAAATGAAGTAAAATTTTACTCACATGTTTTTTGTATCAAGCAATTTGAACTTCTCTGACAACTTTGAAAACATGAAGAAAAAGCTCGACGTTAGACATGTAATACAATGATACGCCACAAATATGAAAGCAATTATATAACAAGCAACCTTCCTTAGTCACAGTTTGGGATGCTTACTCTTTCAGAAGGCTTCTGAGCAATTTCTCCAAGCTGAGTGCACCATAAAAAGGACAAACTCATTATTATTCACATTGTTGAAGGACGAGCTACATTTCAGCTTTTGAAGAACTCCCCACCATAAGCAAAGCATACCATCATCCCCACAGATTGTTCCAACAACAACTAGAACTAGCTATACTAAAAATGGGAAGAAACAATTTCCTATTCATTATTAATCAATCGTATCATTATTCACCAAGCTAATACAACAGCACTTGCGATGAAGCAAATCCTACCAATGACACACCTACATAACAGAAAGTACAGCCAATGGCATAAAGATTACAAAGCAGAAAGCTGTTAGTCTGTGGTATATGTACCCCCTCAGACCTGATTAAGAAACGATCCAATTGATCAAGATGCACAATGAGGGGAAAGGATAAACCTATGTATATACGTATACGGACTGACTAAAACAAATTTATTTAACTGTTTGATCCCAACAAACTGTCTTCTTTTTCCCTTTTACTTTTCAAGTTTTTTCTAATTTGGGCACCTCCAATCCATTTTCTAACCACTTCGTCCTCTTACAATTATCCAGACATAAATCAATTCTTAAAATTCATTTCCATTGATTTTCCTTAAAAAACTTCTACATTTTTTTGGATAAAAACACCTAATGTTTTTCCTCTTGGCACCATTAATGTTTGTGTTGCCGAGTCATTTATATATAGGGAAGAGAAGAGATTTACACTCCAACTGCACAACCAAAATTATGTTCAACTTCATCAGTAAAACAAAGCTTTTCCAAAAGATTTAACAAGGCTTTCAATCGACATCAGCATTATGGCCCATAGTTTTAAAAAAATGGACCACAGGAGCAGTAAAGCAGTAATATACTACCCACCTGGAACTTCCTCTCTTCAAAATTTGCAAAGTTCCCATTAACATCAATGGATGCAGTGGGCCTTACCTGAACAAAAAATTCCAGAGTCATTGCTAATGAAACATAAAGAAAACAGAAAGCAATCTTGGCTACCTACCTCCATACAACATTCAACTTTGTTCTGACTTAGGTGGTTTAGTATCTCTGTAAACAGACGTTAAGGGTATCAAGTGATAGCACAATATCCACAAGCAGTCAATAAATGAAGAACCCCCAAACGCACCCCCCCCCCCCTCTCCCATAAAAAACTTGGGGGGCGGGTGAAAGAAAAGAAAAACACAAGGATCAAAGTCAAAGTAAATGTCAACAATCACCATAAGTACAAGGATACTTGGATCAATGATCACCCCGGCATTATCTGAGTTCGCCACAAGGATATACTCCTTACCCTGAAAAACAACTCATTTTAAAACCTCTAAATTAATAGCTCACTTATGATTCTAATATCATTGATAGTATAAAACCAAAAAAGAAATAGCAACTAAATAGGAAAAAAAGAGAAAAAAGAATAACCTGTGAAAGTAACACATCAAGGGTTCCACTTCTCATCAATGATACGATTACTGCACCCTGGTTAGCATATGCCCTATCACCAAAAGATATCAGTTGGCTTCTCCCAGGAGACAAAAAGTTGAAACATATCAGCGAAATAAACCAAAATGACCAAGTAAAAAAAAAAAAAATGAACTCGATGTACATGGAAAATTGGTTGATCTAACAACAATTTGATGTTAACATTGGCAATTTTTTGTGAAATTACCCAAATTAATTACTTTATGACCAAGTTTCGCATCTGAACAGGTATGTTAATAGTAATGTATATGAATCAATGGGCAATGAATACAGCAGTTCAGCAAGATTTACTGAAACAGATAAATTCAACAACTGAATGTGTCTTCATACCAAAAAAGGATACACAAATGAATTTAGTCCAAAGTGGTCCAAGAACTAAAAGGATTGATGTGACTATCAATTGCCGATTCTTATAAATTGGAGAAGAAAAAGGTGCAGCATAACCTGATAGTCTGCTGTAGAACTGTATGATTCACAATCCAAACTGTTTCAATCAGTACACAAAATGATTCAACTTGAAGGTGCAAATTGAAAATGAACTAAGCTTGTTCGACTCGGTCTTGATTCGTTTACAATTTGATTCACTTAATTTGACAATTTAGTCACAGTTCCAGTTTTGTTAATTGCCAAGGAAAGCATGAGGTTGCAAGTACCTAGGCACAGAATTGATGTTTCTTTGCACCAGTCAAGCCTATTAATTAATTGGAAACAGCACTTCTGGCAGTGACAATCAAAATTTACTCTGTACAACAAAATAACAAGCAAGTACATTTAAAGTAAAGAACAACGTACAATTCATTGTTGCTGCTCTGCTCTCCAGATGATCTCAGTTGGGAGTTTTGGTTCTGTGTCAAAAAAATAAGGATTAACAAAATTCTTCCACAAAAGCTAGTATATCAGATAAAATTCTTTGTGTACTGAGGCAAAACAAAGACTAGAGAACACGAACCATCTCAAAAGCATGAAAATCAATTTTTGGCTGGGAATATTTACCCCAAACCTGGATCAGGAAGCAAGACCATAGAAAGTTTCATGAGTCCCCAAAATCAAGAACTAATACAAGCAGATGAAAAAGTTCTCACCTCAAGGGTAGCATCATGTGTTCTTGATGAATTCATTAGAAGCAGGGGCACATTGCATCCATACTTTGAGTTAAGATGCTACAACATGCAAAAACAGAAGAATTAGACCTTTCAAGGCCAAGTGTGGTCAGTTTTAATTTCAACTACATATCACCGACAGAAACAGCAATATACCTCAATCTGAGTAGCTGTCAAGCCCAGAATTGTCATTCCATTGCCAATTTCAATGGTAGATCTGCACTAGTAAGAAGGGAACTTGATAACATCACATATCAAACACTGCCAATGTACGTAAATGATTCTCATCATGTTTTATTTTTCCTCACATCTACAGACAATCACAGAATATGTGGCGTAGCTTTTGGGAAAAAGGATAAGCAATCTTGACCAACTTTAAAGATTTGCACGATCAGCAATACCTCAAGCAACTTTCTAAGGAATACAAAATATCATATATGCAATATGCTCTGCATAGATTTGCATTCCCATCTCCATCAAATCACCATTCCCCAATCTTCACAACCCCAGCATAAACCACCCCCCCCCCCCCCCCCCCCCACAAAAAAAAAAAAGGAACAAAAAAAACAGAGAGAGAAAACCCCAAAAAGGAAGGTAAAGGTTCTCAATCTGATACCCCTACCTTCACAAAGTGAGAGGACATATCCATTTTGCACCAATTTCCAATTAAATTCATGCAGTATATGTGACTACTCCAACATAGAACCTTGGGGAGGCTGAGGATCCCTATTTTACAGCATACCAGAAAACTTCTAAAACAAAGGGTACCCTCATATAAACAAAAGCCAACTTTCACAAAGAAAACCAAAAGAAACAAATTTTTGCGAACACGAATCATCCACCTTAAGTAAGATACAATTGCAATAATAAATTATACAATACATATTTCAGGCAGAGATCCAAAAATAAAACCAAGTTTTGAGAAATTTCCAGATAAAGAATGACGCTTACTTGGGACCATCAAATCCCATCTTTGTTCCCAAAGCTCCATTTAACTTCAGGACAACAAGTTTGTCCAAAAGCTTCTTAGTTTCAGCAACATCTGTATGAATCCAAGAAACAAAAACCTTCTTATGAAAATGGTCATGTTTTATTTCCCTTCTCTTTTGGTATGAAAAATTGGAGACTTTATCAGATTAGACAGGTTTATTAGCGGCAGTTTCAGGAGGCATACAGAAATAATAAATGAAAAAATAAAATCAAAGCAAACTAGACTATAGAAAATCAGGAAAAAGAAAAATGGAACATTGGACCGATATCATCCACAGTACAAGATATAGCCCATTATATCCATTTGTACCAGTGAAAAGAGCAGTACATGACATCCATCATATCAGTTTCTAGATTGTAACTATGGAATCAGATAAAAAAACAGAATCGCCACAAATGTATACACAGAAGCTGCACCGAAGGATTGGACAATACCTTCAGGAAAAGGAGCTAATCTTTCATAAGGAATTATAGGCACTTGAATCTTTGCAAACTCGGTCCCACTATCACTCTCGCTCTTGCTCTCTTCAATGCGTGGCGCCTCCTCCCTTCAATCCAGAACTCAATAATGTAAAAGCCAAAAACTCAGCCACTTGCTAACTTTAAGAACTTCTAAACATCCATGAACAAAAAAAGAAACCGCGAAATGCTTATGACAAAGCCATTTAGCACACCAGGAGCTGCATGAACAAAGGAAAGTGCTAGGCATTTGAAAAGATTTTACTTTCCAACATTCAAATGAAAGAAAGAATAATTCCCCACATGCGCAGCTTTCACCAATCCTCATAATGCAGTCGCAGAAATCATTTGAAGAAATTCAAACCAAACAAGAATGAATCACGCGGTCCATCAAAATGTAAAATTGCATACCGAGCTTCAGGCTTGGGGGCAGAGGCAGGGGCAGAGGCAGAGGCGATGCCGAGCCGGTCCTTGGCAGCAGCGAGCTTCTTCTGCTCGAGCAGGAAAGTCTTGGTGATCATATTACAGAAGAGGTACACGAACTGCACCGAGTCGTTGGCTGGGATCGGGTACTGTATCTTCCGGTAGCACTCCCACGGCATGCTGGAGTCCACGAGCGCCACCACGGGGATCTGCAGCTTCGCGGCCTCCTGGATGACCGACGACTTCCGCTCGGTGTCCATGACCACGAGGCAGTCGGGCGGCTGCGTGGGGCCGAAGCAGATCTTCTTGTTGCGGGAGCGGAACTTCTTGGGGCTGCAGCTGTTGGTGAGGAACCCGCCCGTCCGCCACAGCGCGTTGCCGCTGGGGGAGTAGCACCCGATCCGCCGCGTCATCTGCTCCACGATCTCGTCGAACAGCGGGTTGGTGTTGACGAACATGAAGCGGCCGCGCTGGCGCGCCAGGGCGGCGATGAAGTCGCAGGCGTTGCGGAGGCAGACGAGGGTGCGGTCGGAGTCGATGATGGTCATGCCGTTGCGGGTGCCGTAGGCGAAGAGCTTGAAGTGGTGGGGGCTGGCGACGCGGCGGCCGAGGTGGGCGTTCGTGCTCAGGAGCTTCTGGATGACGATGGAGTGGAGCGTCATCCTCGGCGGCTTTGGATTGGCTCCGAGTTCCTGCTCGAGGTTTCGGGGAATTTTTGGCTCGGGAATGTCAGATGGAATCCATGGCGACTGGTGGTGCGCCGGCGGGGTGGGGACTGAGGTTTAGGGTTTACTACTGTCAGGCGACGCGGCCGAGGGAGGCGGAGACGAAGAGCCGATGAGACGGGGGATGCCTGAGCTACGGGCGGCCACGTATCTTTGAATGACGGACCAATGAGTTCCTCGGAAAATCCCCCGATTACCCGGTTGGTAGCCACGTGCGTTGCACGTGATAGCGGCACGTGTTTCGTCCATTTTATGTGAATAAGGGTATAAACGCATAACGCAGCATATGGTATGTGGACTTTGGCCTAATATATAGTAGGGATATGTTCCGTAGAAGTCCCGTAGAAGTCCCCGTAGAAATCTTAAAACTTGTTAAGAAAGTGCAATTGAATTCTGAAACTTATAAAAAGTGTAATGAAGTCCTAAAACTTGTTATGTTGGTTCAATTAAGTCCTTCCATTAACACCGTTAATTTATACTAACGAAAATTACTGACATGACTTATTTTAATATTTTCTCTCTCCTACGTGGCAACTAGGGCAAGGAAAATTGTCTAAATCAACAAAACGACATAGTTTTGGATATTGCTCATTATTCAAAACGACGACATATCCTCTTCTTTTTTTACGTGCCGCTAAAAAAAGGATAATGCTTTATCTCTCCCCTTGCATTTTCCTTCCATCCCTTCTTCCCTGTCCTAATCAACCCTTCCTTCGTATGAATCCTAAGCCCTAAATCTTGACGCAGATCACGATTTGGTGCCTCGCGAGTTGCAGTTCTTCGTCAAACGCAAGTGCGAGTATGTGCGACACTCATCCCACAAGAGCCTCGGTGGTGGATCGAGCGGCGTCGACAATGGAGGCAGTCACTATGACTGAGCCACACTTCTCCTCACTCGTCTGAGCTAGGTTTGTATCTTTGTCGTCTGTAACTTGTTGATTATGAGATTTTGGGTTTTTAGTTTTCAAAATCTAAGCCCTAAATGTGATCTGTGTGCCGATTATCCCCAAAATTTCATTTTGAACTTGAATGATATCCGTAAATCTTGCGATTTAGTTGTTTGTCATTAAAGTTTTGAGCCTGCTTTCTATTATAGGGCCCTGTCAAATTAAGGTATTTAAAATAGCACTTTAGGATTGAAAAATAGAACATTTTGGGAACAAAAGGTGAGTTTTACTATGGCAAGTTTTGATTGTTTCCAATATAAGATTGATTCTGTTTTGTTGAAGGCATTGTCACTTACATAGAGTACATGAGTATGTGCTTTGCTTTGGTGAGACAATTTGATTATGAAAGTCTGGATATTAATCAAATAATTGCGATCATAGTCTAGTCAGCCAAGCTTGTAATTTTAAGTTGTAGGCTTTTTAGCCTATAGATTAATGAAAATATGCAAATGTGATAAGTGCATTGAACTTGTGAGTGATTATAATCTCTATGGACTAGCTTTGCAGCATGAAAACTAATTGTAATTCAGTTTTAGGTTTCAGTTCTTTAGTTTGCTAGTTTTCTCTTGCCTTGCTACGTGATGGCCAGATCTTGGTACATGCAAAGTCGTAGGAGACAGGTACACCGTTCTGTTTCACTTGAGTGAATAATTAACTTGATGCTGAGAGCATTAAAAATGACTTAATGACGAATGAAAGATGTGGTTTCTTTATCTTATGTAGACCATGAATTAAATAATGTTGCATCGCAACTAATCAGAAGAGTGTTGATATTACATCGCAGGATTGCTCCAAGATTCATGTGTTGAGGTAAACAAAAGAATGAAAGAGGAGAGAGAAGATGCATTTTTCAATTAATTGCAAATTTCCCCAACCTAGTGTCTCTTGCAGTTGCAAAAAGCTCCCCATCCTAAATAAGTTGAATGTTGTTGGTGCTTAATGTATTCAAACAATTTCTCTCATTACTCAAGATATTTTTCAATGAATTAACTTGTCTTTATTCTCCTATGGTGTAGGTTTTGCTAGTTTGCAACTGTCATATCCTTTTTTAATATGGTGACAAGAAAAATGAGGGTAACAACTTCTAATTAAGTGGTGTAACTCCTAATGAGGTCGAATCAGAGTTAACCTACTTTTGTGGTTTTTGATCACCTCTTCTTATTGCAAAAACAAAGAGAAAGGCAGGAAGAAGGTTTTGTGGATGTGCTAAGTTTGATGGTTCAAGTTGCTGCAATTTTTCCATGTGGGTTGACCCAAAAATACCGGATCAAGCGAGGGACATGATAGTCGACCTCCTTGAAAGAAATCAAGCACTACCGAAGTCAAGCCAATCCAAATGCGATGACGATTATGTGAGCTCACTAATAGCTAAAATGAAGGTGCAAAAGGCGAAAAATGGACTTTTAAAGGAAAAGCTTGCACGAGTAAAGAAAGGAAAGACGCTCTATCAATTTGCATTTTTTCTATGCATGTGTTATATCATTATGGGGATTATATTTAATGTGAAAGATAGTGAGAAGTTTCTAAGTCTTCCATAGTACCTTGTTTCTAAGTTTGTATTTAATTGCTTTATTTCGATTCTCTTTTGTCCTGTAAAATTAGGAAACTCATGTTGCATGGAAATGTAAAGAAGCTTAATTCATTTCGTGTGTTCTTTCACATCCAATGCAAGAGCACAAACTAGAAACTTTCATTTAGTGAATGCTATTTGGATGAGGATGTTTAAATGTTCCATCAAAGGAAAATTTATTACTTAACATTGTTTATGTTAAAGCCTTGTTTGTCGGATGCATTCTCATTGAGCCGTGAGCCATCATTTCTAAAGATTTAGAGGCTTGTTTGCGTTTTTTCACTAGCTTCTACTCACAAGGAAGAGCATTGGTAGTGGCCAAAGTCTGAAAATTTGAGTCATTTATTAACATTGACACAGAAATACAAAAGTTAAATGCATAATCTTTATAGAGAAAGCCATTTTTAAATAATTTGTGTAAGGCAAGTAACTTGAAATTTTAATGTATTGTGTCCACTTTCTGTGCCTATCCAGTAATAATCTACTTTCTAGTGTTTCAAAGCCAAAGCATCTAGTTATTTTGAAATTTCCACTCAAATGCTCACATCTAAGTTTTCTGCCTTTTGGATGTGCTATACTGCTTACAAGTCTTACTTCTCCACTCTTATGTTGGACCTCCCTTTGGCGGAATTATAGCAAGTAAATGATGCATTATGTGCATTATTGATGAGTTTAACGTGTTGGACCTCTCTTGATTTTCTCATTTCCTAGGTACCTGATTTTGAAGTGGTAAAGCTGCTGCAACAACATAGGTTATTTTGCCTTTGCAAGAGATTGAGTTATCTACTCTCCACAAAAGGATCTTCAAATAGTAAATCAGTGTGAAAACCACTTGCAAGAGATTGAAAGATTGAAGCATGAGTTATCCGAAAAGGATCTTGAGATCTCTATTCTCCATAAGATTGTGCAACAACATAAGAAAAAAGAGTTGCGGAGAAAATCAAGGATGGGTTTTTGCCTTTGCACTATAATGGTGCAGAAATCCAATTTTGGGCAATGACGTCACTATGTGGACCATTTAATTGATAAGTTAGGTATTTTTTTTTTTTTTTGCTTGTTTTTGTTTTTCAGGCTTGAGAAATCATCTAGGTGTTACTTCTTACCAAAAAAAAAAAAAAAAACAATCATCTAGGTGTTACTACTGCTTTGAAGAGAAATTAGTTGCCTCTCAAAGCTGATTTCTGTGTTTTGGTTTTTCTTTTTTTCATAGAAAACTTCAAATGGAGTTTGTATTTCTGAAGTTTTATCTATCAAAAGACATACTTAAAACCGTGTTGTTTCATCATCCCTAATGTAAAGAGCATATTAAGTTATGTGGGTACGGGGCTGATCTTTTCACTATGTTTGCTTGTTCTTGAGCCATGCTTCATTTAGAAAGTGACGGTCAATCGAGATGGAAGACCTCATACGATTTGCATGGTTTGAAGTCTTAGAAATTTCTTGTGGGCTGTTATTCAATGCATTGATCTGCCTTTTGGAAATGGCGAATGCTTAAGACGTGACCAAGGTTTGTTTTCTAAAGATCACTAAAATGTGAAGTAATTATTCAACTCTTGGCCTCCTAATTTTATTAAGACCATTAACAGTGGAACATTTATCTCGGCCTTTTTGAGGAGACGAAGTTATGGTTAAATCATAAGAAAAAGAAAAAATGTAAGGAAAGCAGGAAGGTAATTTCAATGTGACATTTGAAACTGAACCGTAAGCAATTGAGAAGAACAGGAATTGAACCCGACAGGGATGAGAAATATATGAATGCAATAATTATGCAAGGAAGCCTATTAACCAATTCTTCTCAAGTTTAGATGCTCTTGTCCTTAATAAGAGCTGAAGTATCATGTATTGGTGCACATCCTTTTGCAAAAGCATTGGCTGGAGTATCTTCAATTCGTACACTAGCTTTCGCAAAAGTATTGGCAGAAGTATCTTCTACTGGTGCATTAACTTCTACAAAAGCATTGGCTGAAGAATTTGTTTGCTCACTATTATCTTGTACAAGTGCACTAGCTTCTGCAGAAGCAATGACATGGCCTTTGGATCCTCCTTTAGCCTAAATATATATCCATCATTAGTAAATCAAAACCTTCACATTTATAACTTACAATGCATGAATCTATCACAAATTACTTGTCTTTTTTTGGGCCTTGATCCACTGGTCCACTGGAATTGACTTAAGATTGAGCATAATGTTGAGCTTCAGGTGCATTTGCATGACCCTAAAAAGCACATAGTAAGCATTCATGACAAGACAACAAGCTTAGAATCAACAAAATCAATTAGTTAAGAAATACTTTTTTCAAATGACATCCTTTGCAATCATGTCCAACCACACTGCAAGTAAAATAAGTCATTCGCTTACCCTCTTTAGTCATTATGTTTTATCTTACAAGCTTAAGTTGTTGCTTTCTTCTACTCATTTTTGGCCTACCAGGCATCTTTTTGATCGATGGGGGTTGAGGGGCTTTTTTATTAGTTTTGCCCCAAAATTTCTGTCCTCTCTTAATAGGCATCATGAATTGATAAGCACTTACGTATTTATTCTTGTTGAAGCACTTGGCTAGGTAGTCACCTGGATCATTTTTCTTGTGGTGTAACTTGGAATTCCACTAACTTCCCAAGCTCTACAAGAACAAGTTTTCAAATTCAAATCTACAACATATTTGTCACCATCTTCCATAATCTCATATCTTTGATCTCCATTCCATATCAAATAGCAATATCTACTAGCCATTGTATTATAATGTAACTTATGCACAATCCTTGGACCATAATTTCTTGTTCACTTAGCACATGCATCCATTTGACTATGCATTCTATTCATAATTATGATTCTAATATCTTCTAGCATACTCACGATGGCCTTGCACCTAGCTTCCACACACCTACCATTAAAAGTTTCACTAAAATTATTATCAACAACATCAGATTTCATGTTGGTGTCAAAGAAGGTTTTAGACCAGTGCTTTGGCTCAATCTGAAATAGATCATCATGACCTTGTGGAGTCATTTCGTTCAACCTCTGTCTATGCACCCCAAAATCTGACATATTAGTACTCTTAGCACATTTCCAAAATTGTCTTATCAACTGCTTTCCTTTGTATTTTTTACCCCAATTAGAATATATATACCCCACACACATTCTATGTTCTGTATTTGGCAAAAGTTCAACTATCGAAGGAATGGGACCCTAATATATATATAAAGAAGAAGAAGAAGAAAATATTAATATTTGAAATCATTAGACACATTGTGGCAAACAAATTCAAGATAAGCAATAGTAGTATTACATACCTTTTGTTGGTCACTTATTAAGGCCCAACCATCTAGGTAGCACCGACACGTTCAAAATGTCTCCGTGTCGTGTCGGACACCCCGTTCAGACACGCTCGGACACGCGGTCAACGCGTGTCGGAGTTTCCGACATGTGTTCAACTTTTTTCGACACGTGCGTCGGAGTGTGTCCGGACGGCAGATCTGTAGGTGCGAAAGAAGAAGGTGATGGAGAGTGGAGGCAAGGGTGAGGGAGCCGTCGCTCAAGCGAGGGAGGGTTGCGACCACTGACTGCAACGCCGGAGAAGGCTACGACTGCCGACTGCACCGAGAAGCCTTCTTGATCGTCTTGGTCGGCTGCGACCGCCGACTGCAACGCCGAGATGAAAAACCACAACACCGTGATGGAGGGTTGGACGAGAGGCTTCGACGGCAAAGGGAAGAACGGAGGCGAGGCAGCGGCGAGAGAGGTGGAGACGTCAAACTGAGCAAAGGAGAGGAAAAATATGGTGATTGCTAGGGTTTTTGCCCTTTGGTCTGTTTTTAGGGAGAAGAGAAAGGAGAGAGACGAGGCGTCGACGGCTTCCGGGGAAAAGAAAGTCTCATGCAGGGGAAAGAAAGCTTCGTGCAGGGGAAGGGACAGGCGCGGGTGCAAGGGAAGTGACGGGCGCAAGGGTGGGTGAGGGTGGGGGAAGAAAACGTGTGCTGAAATAAATGGGTGGGACCCATTTAAATCCTAAAAAGAAGTATGAAACATTAAATAACTTTATTAATACATGATAAGGCTAAAAAATAAATGAATAGACAGGTTAAAAAGTTATTTCAAAAAATAAAAGCACTAGATATTAAATAATGATAAATTTAGATCATCATAGAAAAATATAAATTTATTTTGACTCTAATCTTTCATTAGTTAATTATTTCATCGATAACTTTTGTTAAAGTAAAAATGTCTTTTCAATTTTTTTGAATAAATTTATTAATGTTATTAGCATAGATTTATTATAGGCTCTTTTTTTTATTGTTTTTTATTTATGAATTTGAATAAATTAATTTAAATATAATAATTTATCATGTATATATAAAAATATTTATTTAATATTTAACGTGTTGGAACGTGTCGGAATTCTCTACTTTTTGAGAAATGGCGTGTCGCGTGTCGTGTAGTGTCGTGTTGCGTGTCGTGTAGTGTCGTGTTGCGTATCGCGTGTCGCGTGTCGGTGCTACCTAGCCAACCATTAACATTACCCATGCAAGATCTTCCTTCAACAAGTTGATAAACTAGCTCCATGTGTCATTATTCTCAATTCTTACAATTGCCCATGCTACTGAATATATTTGATTGTTAGCATCCCTCCCCACAGCACACAACAACTCACCCTTAATCAATCCCCTAAGAAAACATCCATATAATCTAATGATCTTCCGACACCCTACCAAAAATCCTTTCTCGTGGGCATCAAAGCAAATATAAGCCCTATCAAATAATGATAGAGAATCTGGTAGTGGTCTTTCAACTTTCATTTTAAATATGCTCACCTGGCTTGCAATATAAAGATCTCACAAGTAATCGTACATTAGTACATAGTCCTTATAATTGCATTGTAATTCATTGAACACTTTTAGCTTTGTTCTTCTACATTGACTCACAGTGACATTCACCCCCAACTGCTCTCTAACTAATATCTTTAGCTAAGATGCACTGATTTTAAGTATTGCAGAAATGAGAATCATGAAGTGTTTAGCTAAGAAAGAACTAGAAACTCTCTTATTCTCAAAAGTGATAGCACATATATGCTCATCAATGTACTTTTTCAAATGAAATAATCCAGTTTTGCTATTGAGAGCATCATAAATCATCCAGTTACAATTAGCCTGGGCGCACCTAGCTCTTACAAATCTAGTGGTGTTCTTGGTGTATTTAATTGCTCTTTGATCAGCCATCGAGTACTTCAAAATTGCATATTTAAACTCACTTGAATCTTCAAATGTCATGCCAATAACAAATACTTGATTCTTACCATTTCGATCATATGATAGAAACCTACTCCTCCTTCTTGAAATAACATCATTTTCTTCTTTTTCGCTCTCATCATCTAAATCTGAATGAAGACTTTCATCTTCATCTAAATCATAGTACTCTGTTTCGTACCCAAAAGTATCCACCATTAGAGGGTCAACTAATAATGGAGTTTGAGAGTCAATGTCTAATTGGGAAGTTTCTTCAATGTTAGTTCCAATTTTGAGTCTATGTCTCGCTAAAAATTCCTTTAAATTTCTTCTTGCATTAACCAATTCAAAATCATCATTGTCACTCGATTGTTCCGCATCCACTAAATTACATGCATAATCATTCTCATCATCCGAATCCCTACTTTTACCCTCAACCTGATTCCTATCACCATCGACATTTCCAATTATATTTTCAAACACATTATCAGCTATATTGTTAACACTTTCCATATTTACATCAAACAAACATCCAGTTTCCATCTCAACTCCCCCTATCTTAGCAAGCGTCTCTTCATCATTGACATGCTCAACATACAATTTGATATTTTCAGAGTGAAGATGATAATAAAATTGATCTATCACATCGGAGTTATCTCATAAGTACCTAAGAGTTACTCCATCTTCAAGAATATTACTTCCAGGAACTCTATAAAAGAGTTTTTCTATTTTACGCCCATACAAAACCTCAATAGCTTCAATTATTTTGGATAATGAACCCGTACTTAACTCTACTTCAACAACATCGACCCTTCCATCTACATATTCTAAGGGTGGTCCAACTTGAAATTTACCTCTAAAGAAAACAGTGACATAAACTTTGTTGTTGCCTGTTGGACCTACAAAGGAATAAAAACAAATAACACTTTCAATCGTAAAATTTCAACTAAAAACCATTAATGACTTCACTTGTAAAGAGTAATGGGTAGGGTAAACATACCCGTGTGACATAAACTTTATTTAGGATGGGGAGCTCTCTGCAACTGCAAGAGACACTAGGTTGGGGAAATTTGCAATTAACTGAAAAACGTATCTTCTCTTTCCTCTTTCCTTCTTTTGTTTACCCCAACACATGAATCTTTGAGCAATCCGGCGGCGTATTATCAACACTCTTCTGATCAGTTGCAATGCAACATTATTTAATTCATAGTCTACATAAGATAAATAAACCACATCTTTCGTTCGTCATCAAGTCATCTCTAATGCTCTCAGCATCAAGTTAATTATTCAATCAAGTGAAACAGAACAGTATACCTATCTCCTATGGCTTTGCATGTACCAACATCTGGCCATCACATAGCATGGCAAGAGAAAACCAACAAACTGAAGAATTGAAACCCAAAACTGAATTTCCAATATTACAATTAGTTTTCATGCTGCAAAACTAGTCCATAGAGATTACAATCACTCACAAGTTCAATGCACACAGCACATTTGCATCTTTTTTTTTTTTTGGTAAGGAATTTTTTTTTTTTTTGATAAGGGAGCACATTTGCATCTTTTCATTGATCTAAAGGCTAAAAGCCTACAACATAAACTTACGAGCTTGGCTGATCAAACTATGATCACAATTATTAGATTAATATCCAGACTTTCATAATCAAATTGTCTCACCAAAGCAAAGCACATACTCATGCACTCTATGTAAGTGGCAATGCCTTCAACAGAACAAAATCAATCTTAGATTGGAAACAATCAAAACTTGCCGTAGCAAAACTCACCTTTTATTCCCAAAAAAGTTATATTTTTCAATCCTAAAGTGCTATTCTAAATACCTTAATTTAACAGGGACCTATAATAGAAGGCAGGCTCAAAACTTGAATGACAGACAACTAAATTGCAAGATTTACATATATCATTCAAGTTTCGAAATGAAATTTTGGGGATAATCGGCACACAGATCACATGTAGGGCTTAGATTTCGAAAACTAAAAACCCAAAATGTCGTAATCAACAAGTTACGGTGAAATCGACGGCAAAGATACAGACCTAGCTCAAACGAGTGAGGAGAAGCGTGGCTCGGTCGTAGTGACTTTCTCCATCGTCGACGTCGCTCGATCCACCACCGAGGCTCTTGTGGGACAAGTGTTGCACTTACTCGTACTCGCGTTTGACAAAGAACTACAACTCACAAGGCACCAGATCATGATCTACATCAAGATTTAGGGCTTAGGGTTTATACGAAGGAAGGGTTGATTCGGATGGGGAAGAAGGGACCGAAGGAAAACACAAGGGGAAGGGAAGGGTTTGATGGAAGGAAAACGTAAAAAAAAAAAAAAAGAGAGGAGATGTCGTTTTGGATAATGAGCAATATCCAAAACTACGTCGTTTTGCTGACTTGGACAATCTTCCTTGCCCTAGTTGCCACGTAGGAGAGAGAAAGCATTAAAATAAGCCATGTTAGCAACTTCCGTTAGTATAAATTAATAGTGTTAACGAAAGAACTCAATTGAACCAACTTGACAAGTTTTAGGACTTGATTGCTCTTTCTCGACAGATTTTAAGACTTCTGCTGAACATATCCTTATATAGTATAATCATTGAACATTTAACATTTTTCAATACTATCTCTCAACTTTATTTCAACGTGCAATATTGTTCTTAAATTTTTATTTCATTTGATGTGGTTGCTAAGCTTTTGGTTTACGTTTAATTTAGTTCTTAAATTATATGAAGATGTATGATATTATTCATGAATTTCAATTAATATAAGGAAAATATTGAACATTCTCATATAGTTTAGGAAATAAATTTAATATGTACCAAAAGTTCAAGGATGATATTACATATTAGGTTAAATTTCAAGGATAATGTTGCATATCGGGCCAAAGTTTATAGATTATTTGTGTCATTTTTTCTACATGAATATCTCCCACAAAGGAGGAACTAGATCAAATTATGTTATCTAATCTGTTGGAATCATTCATAAGATATTTGAGCAATCCCGAGAATGGACAACTTGATCCTAATGATCCTATTGCCTTGAAAACTTACAATCAACTTCCTCTAAATTTGATCCTTTTGATCGAATCAAACTCGGAATCAAAAGTATCGCTTTCATGTTCCTCTTCCTCCTCAATTCCTGCTATTGAATCCTTTTTTTATTTTTATTGGACTAGCCACTTCTTCGATATTTATGGCCAATCCTCTAGATCATGAAATGGAATCAAACCCTTCTAAACCAGAGGTTATTCTACCAAATAACTCATCCTAGACTCCAACCTCCTCTTCCAAATAGTTTTTCACCATTGGTGATATTCCTTATTTCAAATGGTCAGAAAGATTCGAAAAATTCTACTCTTGGCTAAATACCTGAAATCTTGCAAACCATGATAAGTATGAGGTTCTCCTCAAATTTGTTATAAGATTCACTGGGAGTCTTAAACATTTGTGACAATTAGCTGCAAAACAAAACCATGTTCAATTTTCGCTTTTGGTAGATTTTGGCCAAGCCATGACATTTGTCCATCACTTTTTCATTAGAAAATATATCGATCTCCTTAAGCTCAAAAGAAGAGAATATTTTCAAAGAAAATATTACTCTCTCCAAAAAAGAAACCTCGATGAACATTATCGAAAAATGTTTAAACTTTTCTATGACCTTGAAGCTAATGCAAATCTAAAGCAAGTTTTCCTAGCCTATATTCTCAGAGAGCTTTCCCAGTAAGTTGAGAGATCCTTTTTCAACAAACAAAGGAGAATTGTGAATATTCCCTTTGGAGAAATCTAGTAAGAGATTCATCTTTGCCTTGATGATTTGTGTCTAAAACGCCAGATGATGAAAACCTACATTCGACACAATTGAGAACTTGATGATGCTTGTTCACACCAGCATTTGAAGATCAAATGTTCTAAAAACGATTGTGATGGCTCTTGCGAAAAACTTTCCAAATAGAAAAAGCATTTTAAGAAATACTAAGTGGGAAAATCCAAGCATGGATTTAAGCATTTTTAAAGAAAGAAGAAATGGTGATTTTTGCGAAGAAAGAAAAAATGCACGAACTATAAAAAAATCAACTCAGTGCTTCTTCTAAAACAAGAAGGGTTATTTCGCCAAAAATTATTCCTAGGCAAATAAATATATGTCTCAACAAACATTTTGTGTCATTCCTTATTATCAAACCCCTAGCCAAACTAATTCTAACTCAGACTCTAAAGAATTTTATCATCTATCTCTAACATATGATTCTGACTCGCCAACCATAGGTGAGGCTGCCCGACCCTCGTTAGCTCTATTTTAGGGTGCATGCCACAAGTGAGGGTCGGCCAATCCACACTGACTCTAGGAGAGGATGTCATGGCTCTCACCATTTCTAGGTGAGGGCTTGTGCCCCCTCGCCCAGAGCCACCGAGGGTCAGTCGACCCCTGCCTATGACCGCTAAAGGTAAAAAGAAAAAAAAAACGACGTAAAAAACATAAAAGAAGAAGAAATCATAAAAAATTCAAAATATTATGAAAATATTATTAAAGAAAGTGCCATATTAGTATCAGTCGTCCATATTAGCAATTTACAACCAAAATTAGTCGAATTGATTGAATTGGCAAGAAGTGAAAATGTTTAGGATTGAATCGACAAAATTGAAATGTTTACAATTAGATTGACAAAAGTGTAATAGGTTTATAATTTTTTGAATACTTTTCTCAAAGATATTGTAATGATGATATCTCTCTATCATCAATTCTTTTTCTTAATTTATTTTTCGTACAAAATTTGTTATGAGAGAGCAAACTTTAATCCACAGCTTTGGAGGGGGTGCAATTTGAAAAGAAATGCAAGTCGATCTTTTAAATCACATGCATCGCACATATTAACAGAAAATATGGATGGATTTTGACGGTTGTGACGAAATAAAGTTCCGAGGGGTTCTGACAAGATTAAAGATCCTCGACCCCCATTTGTACTCTCGTTGGATGGCTAATCTTAGCTATAGGTTAACGCGATAGAGGTTAGCTTGATTTATCAATCATTACATTGATAAGGGAAGAGTATTATATGTTATTTTTTACAAAAGAATTTAGCTTGCGCTACATTTTACTGCAAACATCCCTTATCACCTTAAAATAACTACCATATCACTTGCGAATCCCAATTATGACTTTTACTATTATTTCTTACCTTGTTTTTCTTTTTTCTTTTTTATTTCAATTTTACCAAAAGGCAAAACTACTCTTACCTTGTATTATTTGTACTTGCTCAAATTATAACAAAAGGTTAAACTCTCATGCCAATGGATAATGAAGAATATGCTCATAAGAAGGCAAACATGAAGGAAATATTGAAATATAATAGGTGTAGAAAAAGTAGCTATTAGCTACAGTGAAAAAGAATTGTTTGAGAGGACAAGGCTAGTTTTGTCTTTTAGTGAAATTGAAGCCAGACAAAAAAAGGGAAAAAAAAGGTAAGACTAATCAGAAATCCTACGGGGATAATCTGATCACTTCAAGGTGGTAGGGGACGTCTGCAGTAAAATAAAATAAAAAAAAAAGTGGAAAAAGCACAGGCAAAAAATTTACTCTAAATAGACTTCAACCCACATTTTGCACGGATTGTTTGAATAATTTAATCATATGCTACCCAATTAAGTAAAAAGAGAACATATTAGTGGAATATAAGAAGTACAATATAAACTTAAAATTAAGAATTTGGAGCAATCAAACAAATAAAATAGCAAAAAATGACTTCATTAGTAAAGATAGAGATACTTTTGAAACATAGAGATGTCGCAACTTAAATTGAGAAATAATGAAGATTGATTAAGGAGGGAGATGAGTAATAAATAGGTAGTGTTATGATGGAGAGATAAGTATAGTTGCCAATTAAGTGAAATGGCAAAAGAGAGTGCTAAAACCCTAAGATTACTCTATTTGCAATACCTTCCATTATTCATATATAGATGCAGATAAATATATGTTGATGGCAATTGTAGTAAGAGTTTCAAGAATATGATGGCATTAGTCACACCCTGCCCTTCTTTAGGCTTATGGTATATTCACACACTAAAGTGCAGAAAATCTCAAATAAAAGTATTTATTGCTGTTGCAACCTAATTTTTCGAGTTCACCACCTAAAACTAGGTTAATGGATTACTAAGTCTTTAAGCTTAGCTCGGGCTCTCCCAAACCCATACCAATTCGCAACTTAGGTTTGAATTCTTAACATGCAAATGATTTTCAACCAGGAGTCGCCACTAATATATTTTTGGTGGGTCGATTAGAAACCCAAGTGAAGTAACGGGAGATTTACTTTACTCCTACAAACCAGAGATTTATGAGTTCGGGGACTTGGTTACACCAGATTATCCTAGTGCCATTTCGGTACCTTTTTATTTCATTTTCAAAAATGTTTGGCAATTGAATTGATTTTAATTTAACTTCCTAACATGTAAGGTGATCATACATGTGCGCATACCACCAATTTAACACTCAAGAAAACAATTAAATATTACAAAAACATACCTAGAAGCAAAGAAAGCATTTGCATTGTTAAATCATAATTCACATCAACAACCCTAGATATGATTTATAATTAACACGTAATTACCCAATTTTTGTTTTCACTTTTCTTAATGAAAATCATGCGATGCATGCTAATAATCTAATATGATATGGCAGCATGACCTAAACTATATAACATGAAGAAATGCAATAATTAAATGCAATCTAAATGACCTAATTCTAATGACATGCAATGCGATGCAATGGCATACAAATTATTTAAACTAAGATGACATGCAGCATACAATTTAGTATGCGAGTTATATATCATGCGACATTTATTAAATGACTTAATCTAATGACGAGGAAGTTCTAATTAAATGAACCTAATAAAAACTAAACGACGTGCATTTGATAATTCTATTTTTAAAAATGCAAAAATGATCTAGCTAGATTAAAATTCTATCTAATTTAAACTAATGATTAAGTCACATTAAATCCTAATTTAAACTAAGATATTATCTTAATCTAACATACAATTTATCTAATATGCAATGACATGCAAATAATGCCCTAATTCAACATGATATATGCATAATGATTTTTTGAGTTTTTATATTAATTTCGAAATTAAAATTTCACATGCAATTCAAATAATGATAAAACTAACAACCTAAATGAATGCACTTTTTGTTTTCTTTTATATTTTTCTAAATTCATAATAAAATCCATATTCTAGATATGCGAGATAACAAGAAATATTCCAAAACAAATTGAATCCTAATTCAAATATTTTTAGATTTTTTAGAGGTTTTCAAAAACAAGCAATTATCAACTAAACATTAAATCTAAACAATCAAGATATTCAATCAAATAAAGGATTAAAATAATTGAAAAAATAACCTATTGTCTCATATGTCAAATTAACGATTATCCTAATCCTAATTATCACGACAAAGAGTTCAAAATAACTAAAAATCTGATCCGAATCCTTGCGGATCAAATTAATAATTATATTGATTCAAAAATTAAAGTACTATCAACAAATCCCAAAAATTAATATAATTAAAAAAACAATAATTTTAGGGATAACTCCTGTGAGTAATGCCTACAATATTCATACCCTAAAAGTCAATTCACAATATTCAAACGTAAACAATAATAATAAAACTAACTAAAAGTAAAGTAAAATAATAAAAATAAAAGAAAAATAAACAACCTATGGAAAGTGGAGGGGCAGCCAATTCGTCAACAAGCAGGGGGTTTGGATCGCTGGCGTTCGGGGCTCCGGCGAGGTGAATCACCGGTGCGACTAGATGGCGACGGCTCAACTCGGCTCGGGCAGAGGTGAAGCAAGGCGGACAGGCGGTTGCTGTGGCGTGCGTTTGCTCAAAGCGTGAGATGCGCTGCTCGGGCTGCCAGGGAGACGAGAGCAGTGACGATGTGGGCTCCGGTGGTGTCGGGACACGACAGGGATAGCGGCACGGCGTCGGCTGGGCGTTAGGCGGAGGCGAGCAGGGACGCCGGGACTTCTGGTGTCGCAAATCAGTGACAGTAAGGCGAAGCAAAGGCGTTCGGGTTGCGGTTGTTGCGAGGGTCTCAAATCCGTCGGCGTCGGGCTTCACGGACGGCGAGCAAAGGCGAGATCTACTGGGCAATCTTGGGCGAGTGGCAGAGCAAGGCAGGAGCGGCGTCGGCAGGGGGAGTCGCGGACGACTAGGCTGGCGGAGGCATGTCGACTGGCTCGAGATCTACTAGCGTCGGAGCAGGAGCGTCGCGGGCGAGATCGGTAGAGCGGTAGTGGTGTGCGGCGGGGCTGCCCGTCGCGGCGAGACCGGCGAGACGGCAGTGACCAGCGAGCAAGGGACGTCGGATTGCTGGATTTGCGCTGGGCGATATTGGTGCGCTTCAGCTGGGGGCAGAACAGAAGCGGCGTCGTGGTGCAGCAAGGTAGTGGCTTTGTCGGATTGGCGGAGCTTCAGTGTCGGCGGGGCAGAGGTTCGGAGGTGGAGCGACGGAAAGCTGGCACGGGTCACCGGCAAGGCACGGCCGGCGGTGGCGAACGCCAGCGACGCTGCTGCTCGAAGGTCGGCGAGGGGCACACCGAAGAGGAGAAACAGTAGATTTTGTTTTTTCCTCTCTTTTTTCTCTCCTCTGCTGTCCTCTCTCTCTCTCTCTTCGCACGTCCTCTCACCTCTCACCGGTCTTCTCTCTCCCTCACTGCAGACTTTTTCCTTTTCCCTGTAGTTGTCAGGAAAAAGAAAAAAAGAAAAAGCTCTTTCTTTGCTGAAGATGGACGAGGAAGAAAATCTCTCTCCTTTTCACTTCGACCTCCAAGCCCCCCTTTTTATAGAGCAAAAACGAATCAATCTGTTCTATTAATGAAGATTTCATATATTGACTCAGCGATTGAAGATAATCTAAAAAAAAAAAAATTGTGAAGATTTTTTAAATGATTCACTCAAGATCCATTATCCAACTCTAAAATCTTTCGAAATCTTTATCTGCAACAAAATATTTTAGATTATTTCTTATCCTCCCTAATATTCCCAATGATTTTACCACCAAAAGACTAAAGATAAGATTGCAATATATATTTTTTAAAATGTCAAAAACCACCGTAATATCGCATCAAATCTCAATTTCTCATAAGATAATTAATTAAAAAGCAACGGGCTTTGGCTAATTTGCTCTTTTTGTGGGCCTAGCCGAGCCTACCCAATTAGAGCTCATAAACATAAATTTAAACTCATTCACCACCGGTCCAATAAAATGCAAATAAAAAATAAATGCACCTACAACTAAATGCTATGCAATTAATTAATTAATTAATTAATATATATATTTAGGGGTTAAAATTAATCTCTAATTTCTTAATGCGACAAATGACTAAACGGGTAGCAAAAATTTAGGTATCAACAATTGCCATTGATGAAAACTATTCAAATTGTAAAAAATGGGATTTTCATAGTAAAATACACTACGTGCAAAGTTCCCATTCACACGTATCTTACATTATTAGCAAAACACACGACATTCATCCAAGCCACCATCCCGTCTACATGCAAATGCATATATAATAATGAAGAATCTTAACAACGTCTCGGATCTTCCCAATGAAGAATCTTAACAATGTCTCGGATCTTCCCCTCGCCCCTTTTCGGAAAATCGCCCGAATGCTCCTTCCTTAGCTGGCAATTGTCAAAACTAATCCAGCGAAGCGATAGTAGGACCAAAAGCTCCAACCTTGATTATTATCATACAAAGATTCAACTCGTGTCGTCGTCGTACCGTCATGAATGTTTTGGCATAGTTTCCGTCGCCAAAACAAAGCAAGAGCCCTAGGACTCATCGCTAGCCGCTTGTCTTACCTTGCCTAGGTTATAACCACATTCCTATGCTCGCCACGCCATCCACCACTCTTCCATAGCTCTCATCAAACAGCTGCTCACTCGGCAAATGCAATGCCGCGGTCATCCCTATCCACATACTCGTCGCCATTCCCACTATCTGCCTCATGGACCAAGAAGCTCTTCGCCAACCTTCCCTCCTTTGGGGACCACCGGGGCAAGCTTTCGGCGCACTCTGACCTGACTGAGGAGAATCTCCAGGAGCATAACCAGAGGCAGGCCGTTGTCGACGTCCGGAACTGCAAATCTAGTCCTTACTACAAGGGCTTGACCGACCAATCCCTAGCGATAGGGCGCCGGAGGCCCTTGGTCTCTAGCCCCGGATGGGAGAGCCACGCAACGACCATGCGCACCTCCTCAACCTCGACCTTGTCCTTTGTGAAGAAGATGAAGGAGTGGCGCTCTCGCTTCAACAAGAATAAGCTATTTGTCGAAGATCTATCCAAAGTTGTTGGCGAAGCTGATAAGTTGCTGGTGCATGGACACAAGTGAGATGCCTAGAGATCCCAAATTGAGCATCCGTGCAGGTTGTATCAAAAAAGTTCTAAGTGGTTCGCTCCATATGTATTAAAATGTGTTCATGCCAGAACATAGCTAGTTCTCCAGCGATGCCAATAGGATCGAGCACATGAGAGTTTCTAAATTTGAGACGTTGCTGAAGTCTAGTTATTACCACCTCTTTATTCTTGGTCTCCATGAAAAAACTAAGTCGGGCTTTTCTTTGGCCTTTAGGGCTCGAATTGTCAAGGGAGAGCCCAGGCCCTGACACTTCCAGCAAAGTAACTTCATTTGTCGTTTGGTGGCTATTGAGGGCCAGCCATTATAGCCCACTTTTCAACCTCTTCAGCTAGTAAAATGGGTGTATCAAGTAGTTGTGTTTCATCTAGAGTTTCTGTTATGTTAATCCTCAACTCATAAGGATTGTATCTTCTAACTTTCTTTGTTGCTCCTGCTTTGGATGAAATTCTGGTAGTTTTCAACTTCTTATGGTAAGGGTTGCTCATGGCCTGACTCTATAACTCATTCATTTGTGCAGGAGCTGGAAACATCGCGCCTGGGAAAGGAGTGGATTGGGGAGAGTCCTTATGAAGTTGTTTTGATGGTTGGATGAGTTGCTAGTCGTTTCAGGAGTCCTGTGTACATATTGGAACTAGAGTGTGGCACATTCTGAATTTATTTAATCTTTTTAGGTACCTTGATCAAAGCACTAGTGGATGGTTCCCCCCGCATTAATCCTGTCTGGCAGTGCTGCTGATTTGGGGTATCAATGGACTAGATTGGAGGAAGAGCTAGTTGTTGTAGATGGGTTGAGGAAGGTGGAGTCTCTGGTATTACTTCTTCCTCAGATTGGTCTGGCTTTTCAAAAAAGGTCTTCCAATATGAACTGTGTTCTTTTACTTCGGCACGTAACCATTGGCCATAAGCCATTTTCTCTTTGCCCTCCAATTTCGCCTCAGTAAAAAGAATATCCTTGCAGTACATAGCACAATGACCTATTTTACCACAGGAATAGCAGAAATGTGGCAGACGTTCATAGTGAAAATCAAGCAATATTGCTTTCTTGGATATTCGTATTAACTACCATGCTTTTAATGGTTCCTTTAGATTTAGCTCAACCTGTGCACGGCCTGCTCTAAGAGTTGTGCCATCTTTGTTGTCAAGCTTAACCTCAAGCACACGTCCCACATGTTTCACAGCTTTTGCAATCATATCATTCAAACACCATTCTAGTGGTAACCCAAAAACTTGCACCCATAATGCACAAGTAAAGAAATCATAATAATGTTATGGCGTGTTTTTTATCCATGGCTTAAAATAATTAAGGGACTAGAGAACAACCAAGGAACGCCCTCACTCTCTGTTTATCTTCTTCAGACTAGAATTTTGCTACATAGATGCCAGCTTTACGGTTGGGAAATGTCAACTTTGTCAGTTTGCCATGCACGCTTCAAGGTATTCTAAAAAGCTTGATAGTTTATAGAGGGGTTTGATAGGATTTTACCTACTAATATCAGTTCACATTCTTCAACTTTTTCCAATGGTGGCGCATCGTTCCAATCTTCAATTTGTTGTTCAGACTAGAGACGCCCCATTCTGTTGCAAAGAGCTGCAGTCTCGAGTCATCCTCTTGTTCTTGGGGTTCCATGAGGTCAAAACGCCAGGGCAAAAAAACTTGCAGACTCACATAAGAAAGAGAATTCTGTTGGATGCAAATTGCGCAATCCAAAGATCTCCATAACTAGAACAAGAACATGCATAATTGAATAAAAAGATTAACACACCTGTTTTAGGATCCATACCTATTTTAGGATTCATTGTTCTTGAAGCGGAAGCGGAAACACAATGTTCCACACGCAAGTACTTCTCCTCTATTGCCCTCCGTATCACTGGCTCAATGAGGCGGCCCCCTTCACATTTAGCGTTAGGTAAACGCTCTTTAGGTGATGATACATGTGAGAATTAAGGTTAGAGAAGAGACTTGAGCACTATTTATAAAGTTTTCAACCAGGCTCCCTCATTATGGGCCAGGCTTAACTCGGCCCACACTAGCTAGTCCCATATTAGACTAATTAAGAAACATTCTATCTCACTTTAGACTAACCCTGCTTTACGGTAATCGTAAAAACAGTAAATTACAATATCAATTAATTTAGTCCACATTAGAAAAACTCTTACATTTTCTTACTTCGACTATATTAATTGAAATCGTATTGTATGTGCGCACATTTGGTCCAGAGATAATTCTTAATAGTCAATCATATCCCTTAAAGTCTTAAACACCGAATCATGGCGGTAACTACATGTATACACACAGAGCTTTTCATGGTCACGAGTGCTCTCAACTTTATTGATATGGATTCAATATAGTAGTGTGCAAATGGATATCATCTCTCATAGAGAGATTCCATTTGTCAATCACCATTCTCTTACCTTAGGCGACACAAAAAACGTGTGCCACTAGAGAATGTCTTTATGGTTCCAATAAACCCACATATGTCTTATCTTTACGATTAACCTTTCTTTATGTATAATAAGACATATGCACAAGACTAATAATCGGATGCCTCTAGCATTCACTCAAGGTTTATATAGTACTTTAAGACTTTATCAATATGTATTTAACATAATAACAACATATTCAAAAATATTTTATTAAATATAAAAGTTGATACATATCAAACCGTTACGAAGTGTAACGAACACAAATGAAACATTTATTAAAATAAAGCCAAAATAGTTCCCACTAAACAACAGCATCTCATAATGCTCATAAGCCCAATGACATGCCACTCAAAAACGCATGGGCGTAAGCCTTTAATTAGTGGATCTGTAACAATATCATCTGTGAAAATATGTTATATTATTACATTATATTTATGTACAGTTTCCTTTTGGTTAAAAATTTTGATCATCATATATTTTGACCCATTGAGACCTCTGTAGTAAATATATAATACTACAAATTTATTGTCTCAATACAACCGTATGGGTTTATCCATAAAATTAAAAACAGACAACTCCTTCATGAGGTTCCAAAGCCTAATGGCCCAAGTAACAACCTAAAATAAAAAAAAAAAAAAAATGTTACAAACTCTGCGTACATAGTAGAATATGACATAGAACTTTATTTACTGCACTTCCTACTAACATAAATATGTATTATGTTATTGATCACATGTCATCATAACAGTTAGTAAAGTTTACATCTAAATACCTCATTAATTGCAAGAATTGAATATGTCTATAAATTAGCATATTCTTTAAGTACCTCAAAACCTTTTTGGCAGCAACCCAGTGATCACGTCCTGGATTTGACTAATATCTACTTAGAAGTCCCATCACAAAGATGATATTTAGTCTAATGCAAATTCTAGCATATATTATACTTTTAAGTGCACTGATACAAGGTACTTTAATTAGATTTTCTCAATATCTAAATAAGGACAATGTGCTAGATTCAGTCCATCACCCTTAACAACATGAGTAATTCCTGACTTGCAATAATTTATATTGAATATTTTCAAAATACAATCAACAAATGTCCACTGAGATAAATCTAATAAAATATGATGAGAACCATCCTTACGGACCTCAATGCAAAGGACAAAAGATACCTCAAGGTCACTAGTTATAAACAAAATATCATGTTCACTGAGTATGAGAAAGATAAATTTCCTCCCACTGACCTTGCAGTATATTGAATAACTTTGTTCCCAATTGAACAAAATAACAATACTATGAAATTTTAATAATATTGTCTAGAAACTTGCTTAAAATTATGAATAAGACTTTTCAATCGACACACAAGTTTACTTGAAACGTCTGTTGCAAAATCCTCCAGTTGCACTATATAGATTTTTTATATCTATTTATCGTAACTCCATATCAAAAAGAGCTATTAGTGTCATGTTCACTCTGAAAGAATCTTTAAAAAATATTAGAAGTGAATAATTATTTCTTCACTATCAACTATCTATCCCTCTTTCAGAGTAAAAACTTTAGTTACCAATTTGGCTTTAAATTTCATAATCTTTCTTTGAAATCCTTTTAGTTTTGTATGCCTATTTGCAACTAATGAACTTGTGATCTTTAGGCAAGTCAATAAGTTTCCAAATATTATGATGTTTCATAGATTGTACATCGTTTTTTATGGCATCTAATCACATACTTGATTGAGAATAAAAAAACAATATTTATTTATGTCATTAAACAACCATGTAGTGAATATTACAGTCATGCTCTCACAAATAAATTATATAGTCTGATGGTATAACTAATCGTTTTTCTCTAATAAATCTCATTAATAAAGCAGCAACCACTTCATTCTGCACTTGAGAGGTTTAAGAAATTTTATTATGAACTATATCAAAAATAGTATCTTGAACCTCAACAAGTTTAGTCTATAGTATCTGTATAAACAAAGACAAAAACACAGTAACCTCAATCATACTATTATCTTTAATAATCTAAGAGCAGCTATCATCTACAATTACGTCGATCTTTAGAAACTTTAGAGTATGTGATTCCATAATTCTTGTACCTTCTTTAGGGCCATAAAATCAATACTCCTTTAACAATCTTAGATAAGATACAAAATAATTTCAAGTGGATTTGAATTGCAATACATTTAAAATTGGATTAGATAATCTCACTTTTACATGGCACCTCTATATTTTAATATGATTCAAGTTAAAATTCTGTTCAATTTATAACTCAAAAGAAGTTTATGAAACAATTTTAGTAAGAAACACATTTTGTATGTGAAAAAGTTGCTTTCATAATATCAACTCACAGAAGACCGATAAATTAGTCTTACTAATCATACTCATCACCATGTTTATTATGGTGCAATTATGCCTTTTGGCCAAATCTTCTTGTTAGGATTTTCAGGCATAGTAATTAAATTACCACCCTAGAATTTATCAAGTATTTGACAAATGATCCTTTAAGTTATTTTGCATTGTCATACTTGCCAAAATACTCACTACCACTATTAAACCTGACAACCTTTAAGACCAATTCTAACCAATTTATTCTTTATCTCGATCATTTTACTTCCACAATAATGAACAGAAATTTTTAGATAACCGTTAAGAGTAGACAAAATATCAATATTGTCAATTTTTTTATTCTTCCTTTAGACATGTGTGAGACTATTTCTTAGACAGAAAACTTTAGGAAACAACATTTTCAACCTTATAAGAGATGCATATATCATTAGGACTTAAACACAATCTTTGCAGATGTGTCCTAATTTCGGTATTAGATAAAACATAACTTTAAGCCATTAAGGCTTCCATCATTTTTTAGTAGTGTAGTCCGCAGGCAAATAACCTTTTAAGTGTAGATGTGAGGATTGATGAATGAGGAATTCATGCATATCAGTGCATCACTTGAGGGATCATCAGTTTTGTGGGAAGAGAAATGAAGATGGTTCATTGCAATCATGCATCAACCATTGTCAACTTAATTGGGTGACTTGTCATAAAGAATGTTGATGTCTTCAAGGATCGACTTGAGGACAGGTTATTGTCAGTTAAGAACCAGGAATGAGGTTATATTGAAGACAGCATTTCACACTTGATTTTGTCCTTGTGAGAATAAGGTAAAGCCATTTGATTTGACGAACACTCCAGCCATTGTCATAGATTTGACCAAATCGAGTGTTTAAAGAATATCTAGATCAATGGTGAGTGTATGGTGTAGCGACATTCTAGGGTGTTCATTAAGTGATGAGGATCACGAGAGCCCCTAAGAATGGTCGTGTGGTTACAGGTAAAGGAATCTTCATGGACCCAGCCAAGATCGAAGCGGTTGTTAATGGACCGAGACCGACATCAATGTCAGAGATCAGAAGTTGTGGGGATTGGACAGATTACTACAAAAGGTTTGTGAAAGAAATTTCAGTATCAGTATCATCGCAGGATTGACCTCTTGAGAAAGAAGAGAAATTCATTGGCATAGACAAGTACGAGGATAGTTTCCAGAGCTTCAGTAAGATCAGGCTACCGTACTTGTGCTAAACTTTTCATTTGGCTCTGGAAAGCATGAAATCTTTAGTGATGTGTCTTGCCAACGACTGGGTATGTATTGATACAACATGAGAAGATTGTTGTATAACCGTCCCGCCAGTTGAGACCCAACAAGTTGAACATGAACAGTGTTGTGAATCAGAATTTTGGCAGAACTATAATGATGTTATCTGGTATTATCTTGGGAGGATGAAAGAAGTAATTTATGTGTTGAGCCGAGAGTCTTCGATTATACATAGGCTGGCTAAAGTATAAACTTTACTTAAAAAGGGTTCGAAATTTGGTTTTCAAATTTGAGGTAGGCTACCTTTTAAATTTTATAGCCGCCCTCAAAATTGAACCAAATGTTCGAGTTAGAATCGGCACCGAGTTGACAGACAGATGTTCAGGAGATCTTATAAGAGGATATTGGCAAGAAAGAATCTAACTTTAAAACTTCTGAGGATGGAACGTTCGGGTTCCATGAGGAATTGAGTGCACCTGGCAGTGTAGCACTCAGGGAAAAGATTTTGTCAGAAGTTCGCTATAGTATTGCAACTTTGTCCAGATGGTGCAAATAAGTCAGAATCGGCATGAGCTAGATTAGTAAGCTGATATGAAGATAAATACAGCTAAGCAGGTTGAAAGCGTCAGAAGTGTCAGTAAGTGGAATGCGAATTGGGAGGATTTTACCATCACTTGAGAGTCCCAAGTGAAAATGGAAATATATCACAATGGAACATTGTGATAGGCTTACTAAAGATTCAGGGGATTACTGATACCATTTGAGAATAGTGGTTGATCAATAGATGGAGTTGGTCCACTTTGGTACAGTACGAATATATCTTGTTTTGAGTGTGCGATCCAGATTTCGGGCTCTGATTTCGATTAGATAAATTGGGCATTTCATCGACGCGATTATAGTGTTTTTCTCTGAGTTGGCCACTCATGAGATAACTAGACTAGCTGGGTGAGTTACTAAAGACCTTAAGGCAAATAGACTTGAGAATTCGACCATGGATCGACTTCTCGACCGTGCTCGTCTTTAGAGATCATTGCGGCACAGTATAAAATCGATTTGAAATCAGATATAGATCGGCTCGACTGAGATGAATGACCGATCGTGGGTGACTCCACTAAATTGGGAAATTCTCATCGACCGGTACTAATTTGATGTTTCTATCGTTTTGGTACCCTGTGTCCGTATTTGAACCTTTGAGATTTTCACGATAATCGAGGGTCGCCAATGTGTCGAGTGGGTTCATTGTGGTTCGAAGAAAATCGACCACGGGTCATTTGTCCTAAAAAGCTCTGAACACTACCCGGTAGCCTAGGTCACACTAAAAGCGTGTCGGAGTGAAATTAACCGCAAATCTAAGTTCGATTTCAGAAACTGAAGATCCTAACTCGTTACAGAGTGGGTATATCGAAGTGTGTGTGCATTAGATAATTCGCCGGCATGGCGTGTCGAGGATGAATTATATTTCGAATCTAAATCAGAGATTATAAATTTGGCAGAGTTTTCAGAGGATTCTTTATTAAGCAGTGTATAGCAGAGGGTACAGAATTTCAGTGGTAAAAAGAAAATGAAGAAGATTTCAGGCCAAAGACAGTACAGTAGTCAGTGATTGCAGTTGCCAAGATCAGTGCCCGAGTTATATCAGATCTTGACCAGAGATTCCCAGTTTCAGCAGACCAGTCAGATAGTTTCTTTTTAATCAGTGCAAAGCAGAGTGTACAGGATTTCAGTCGGTTGAGATGAGATCAGAAATCAGAAAATCGCAAGTCCAGAGTCAGCTCAGTGATCAGTATTTACAGTGGTTAGATTAATATCAGAGTAAAGACTGCTCAGAACTGTCAGAAATTTTGAATCGTTGAGATTCAAAAATTTATTAAGGGGTTGAGAAAAAGAGATCAGATGTGGATGACAGAATGTCTTATGTGAGAAGCTCAGTTCAGTTGTTGGTTCAGAAAGAGCAGATTTTGTGTACAAAGATGATCTCCTTGGTCAAAGTGGTTAGACAACGCCACGAGACCGAATGATCAGCGTGGAAAAGTGAGACTCGATGAGACGGCAATACCCCCACCTTTCGTTTATGGATTGGTAAAGGTTTAAATTTCGAGGACGAAATTTTTATAAGAGGGGAAGAGTTGTGACATCCAGATTTTCGGGTTTTAATTTGACTGGATAAATAGGATCCTGTCTCATCGCTCGTCAATTTATTGACGAGTCCGAAATTTCAATAAAGAAATTATCGGAAGAAAAATTTGAAGCTCGAAAAGAAATAAAAAGGGAAAGCGAAAAGAGAAGAAAAGAAAAGAAAAAAATAATACCATGTGGTATTATATTAGTATTTTTTTTCTCTCCTCTCTCTTCTTTTCTTTCTTTTTCTTTTTCTCTCTTTCTCTCTCTCTCTTCTCTCCCCTTTTCTTTCGTGCGGACAGCCCCCTCCCCACGCCAACTCTCTCTTTCCTTTTCCCCCTTTTGCCGTGTCCCACTTTGCTTTCTCTTCCCTCTTTTACTAGTCAAAATTACTCTCTCTTATCTCTTCTTCTCTCTCCTCTCTCTTCTCCCCCACGTGACCTTCTTCTTCTTCTTCGTTGTTCTTTGTGCGACCCAACCCGAAACCAGCAAACCGAAGAAGAAGAAGCAGCTCGTAGGAGCCGTTGCCGCCCGCACCGCCTCCCGGACGCCCGTCCCGCCGCGCACGCCCCCGCGTCCACCGTTCGCTGCCGTCCTCCCCCGTGCGACCTCACCCCTGCTCCGCCTCTGTCCATCTCAATCCGACCACCTCCGGCCGCCGTTTGAGCTCGCCGGACCTCCACCGGCCCTCCCCGGAGTTCCGCCCGCTCCCCCGAACCCTTCTCTACCCCTAACCATCCCTATTTTCCTCTGTTTCGCAGCAAACCAGCAACCCACGAAATGGGTTTCCAGCTGGTTCGGGCTCGTTTTGGGCCGTTTCCGGGCCCCGGATCCGTGAGCCGCTTTGGGAAGAATCGTTCCTCGCGTCGCCGCCGTCGGATTGATCCGATTTGCGCGCGATTTGGTGAGTAATCTCACTAATCTTAGATTAGTTGGCTAATTATGCTTAAGGTTGATTTAGATTTAATTAATTATGTTTAGGTTGTTAGATTAGAAAAATTAGCAATTATTAGTCAATTGTGATGTGATTTAGATAAATTGATTGTGTAATTAGCAAGTAGACGTGGTCTACTAATTATTGGAAGTGTCTCGGGATTTTTCCCGACCCTTAGTGGGCTCCAATTAGGCTTTTCGGGCCTAAGTGGATATTTTTAGTATTTAAATATTCATTTTCGAAATTAAATTAAATAATTATTTATTTTCTGAAAATTCAAGGGAGATGGTTCGGAACCGGAATATTGTACTGATGACCGTGGTGAAGTCCGTTTATTTAATCGGGCTTTAATTTGAGCTAAATGGGATTTTTAATATTAATTATTTAATATTCGAAATTAATTAAATAATTATTTATTTTTCGAAAATTCAACTGAGAGGGTCTGGAACCGGAAAATTATGCTGATGACCGTGGTGAAGTCCGTTTATGTAATCGGGCTTTATTTTGAGCTAAATTGAATTTTTAATAATAATTATTTAATTTTCGAAATTAATAAATAAATTAATTATTTTCGGAAATTAAGATTTTGATGGCTGACGATCGAAATCTCGTGCTGATCGTCGTGGCGCAGTCCGTTTATTTATTTGAGCTCTACGTTGTTTGGAATTGAGTAAATTGTGATATTTTAGGGATTTACCCTAAATTGATTGGAATCGATTGAGATTGAATTATCGATTGGCTAATGGCCAAGTATGTTTATTCAGCATTTATAATGCTTTGTTGAGTTAATTTAATTATTTGATTGAGTATTGATTGGTGAATGGCCAAGTATATTTATTCAGCATTTATAATGTTTGTTGAGTTGATTTAATAATTTGATTGAGAAATCGTTGGGCATTGGTTGTCGATATTGAAAGTGAATTGGTAACCACTGCAAAGAGGACACGTGGCCCGGTGAATTGGAGTGTCACCTGGGAAAATGCACGTGAGTTCAGTGGTTGAATATGTCACCTTGGCGAAAAGGTCGCCTGAGAGAATGCACGTGGCTCGGAGACTCGGTATGTACTCCTAGAGAATGCACGTGGGTTCGGTGACAGAGGCTAGCATCTAAAAGGGCACGTGGGCTCGGCGACTTGATGCATCGCTTTGGTGAAATGCACCTAAGAGAATGCACGTGGGCCCAGGCATCTAAAAGGGCACGTGGGCTCGGCGACTTGATGCATCGCTTTGGTGAAATGCACCTGAGAGAATGCACGTGGGCCCGGGCATCTAAAAGGGCACGTGGGCTCGGTGACTTGATGCATCACTTTGGCGAAAAGGATCGCCTGAGAGAATGCACGTGGGCCCAAGGTTCGAGGCACGTGGACTCGGAGACTTAGAAGGTCATCCTGGGGAATACACGTGGCCTAGCTTTTAAATATCCCACAGTGGGGATTGATTTGTTTGACATGTAATCGACTAGGTCGATGCTTTGATTTGATGTTGTGAATTGATTGACTGAATGGAAATGACCGTGAGTGGTCTTGTTGGAATATAATCGACTAGGTCGATTTGATCGATGCTTCGATCGGTGATATGATTGCTTGGGTGCCTATCATGAATTGTACTGACTTGCAGGTGGGATCTGAGGCCAAGGTAAGTCCTCTGCCCTGTGCGTGTTTAGGCAGCCTTTAGTATAGTAGTTTACTAATCGGGCTTAGTGGGGTAGAACTCGCTGAGACGTAGTCTCATCCCAGTTTGGGGAAAAACATTTTAGGACCCCGATGAGGAGCTGAGGAGGAGTCTAGGAAGGAGAACTCGGAGGTGAAACTTAAAGAGAAGGATTTTTGGAAGAAGAAGATAATCCCGAGAAGGGCCTTGAGTATGGCCTGGATGGGCTGAGAGTCTACCTTCTTTTGAGATCTCTTTTGATGTGAATAGTTATGAATTGGTTTGTGTTTTGTATAAAAGTTTGGTTATAAATTTCAATATGAAAAATATGGCATTGCTTTTCTATCCCATTGTTTTATTGTCTGGAGATTTTAATTGCTTCCGCATGTGCTTAATAAATGAAAGGGTCGGCGATACTAGTCCTGGGATATCGCATTATAAAATCGACCAAGGTAGAAGGATGTGCACGTGCCCGAGGATCGGGGTGTGACAAGTTACAAGCATAATCATATAATTACCTTTGGGCAGAATACATGATATGCAATTGTACACTCCCCACATGATAACGGTTATGAGAATATATTCTAATCTTTGTGGATTCATCACCTTTGAGCATATGAACCACTAGGATCAATCATTCCTCCACCACACCATCATGTATCCCTCCATGAACTAATACACAATCACTTCCTTTGGAAGTATGATTATGCATTAGACTAGGAGACATCTCAATCTATATATGAGATCAAAAGTTCTCAAACCCAATCAACTGTGCCACTTTGGCAGTCACAACTCAATTGAATCATCGAAACTCTCTCATACTAATGATATAATCTTTACATCTCACTTACATCATATACATGTGATCTTTACTTTAATGATAAGGACAACATATCTATGAAATCACATATCATGCTAATTACATTGCTTTATTCATTATAAAAATTAATCATACATATATATGTATGTATATACATGTATATAAATATACACATGTATATACATGTGTACACACACACACACACACACACACACACATAGCGAACTTAAAAGATAGATTCTTTCGATGAGATCATTGATTATAGCAACACAAGAAACTTCTCATAACATAGAAGCAAGTATCTCTTGTGCACCCCAATTACAAATTACTAGAACAACATAAAAAGAATGATGATACAGAAGATTTATTAAAAGTTAACATCAATAGCAGTACATGGTACACCAAATTGACAAGCTTGATAGCTGATTCATTATTACTCATGAGTTTTATAAGGCAAAAAATGACTCTAAGGCCAACAATTGATTTATTAGCCAAGTTTTAAGTAACAAATTATCATTGTAATTAACTAGTGGCCTATTAATTGAGTCAAACCAGAGAACCAAATATTTAAACTTTAACAGTAGATACTATTGCTCTGCGTAAATGTTGTTATACTCCTAAACAATAAAAAATATTCAACTTAATGAACATTAATCAGTGACCAGATGAGTTTAAGTATAGTATGTAATGATTTAACTGACATGCATTACCCATATTCAACAAATGTGTTAATTAGTACAATCAATTTGGTCACAGGTTCTTAAGACGTCTATTATTCAAATGTTACTTGCATGTAAAGGAATATGCATAAGCAACAAAAGTTTCATAACCTTTTACTGTTTGCCATCACCTCAATACATAATTCAATTACTATCTCATATTGGTTGTATCTCATTAAGCCAGCTTTAATTTATAATAAAGTTTGATTTTATTAATGAATCACATCATTATAATGTTTATGTGATAATATATTTGTAAGCCAATACTTGTATTTTCAAAATCACAAAAAATACAAGAAAAATACGCAAAAATACACTAAAAATACACATATTTAGGGCTTTGTATATATTTTCACATCCATAAAATCATCAAACATGTAAAATAGATACACCACAACATAGGGGATGGCCATACGAATCCAATGCCGCCACCCACGCACCTAACAGAGGCTCCACGTGCCCACACGCGTCGCCTGAGTGCGAGGCGTGTGGAGCTCATGTGCGGTGCGTGTTTGATGCCCAGGTAGCACGTGGCCTCGCATGGGGGTGCGTGCAACATCCTTTGGCGACACACCGCCTACGGTTCTTCTTGTCTCATCGAGCCCAGTCCGAATATATAATTTACTTTTATTTTTATTGAAGAAAAAATCTCGAAAATCTCAAATTATGGCAAAATCCTATGCGTTTGAGTTCTAGGGTTATGGAGGCTTTGATACCACATGTTGAATGTAAATTGCGCAATCCCAAGATCTCCATAACTAGAACAAGAACATGCATAATTGGGTAGAAAGATTAACACACATATTTTAGGATCCATCGTTCTTGAAGCAGAAGCGAAAACACAATGTTCCACACGTAAATCCTTCTCCTCTATTGCTCTCCGTATTACTGGCTTAATGATGCAGCCCCCCTCACGTTTAGCGTTAGGTAAATGCTCCTTAGGTGAGGATACATGTGAGAATTAGGGTTAGAGGAGAGACTTGAGCACTATTTATAGAGTTTCTAGCCAAGTCTCCTCATTACGGGCCAGGCTCAACTCGGCCCACACTAGCTAGTCCTATATTAGACTAATTAAGAAACCTTATATCTCACCTTGGACCAACCCTGTTTTACGGTAACCGTAAAAATAATAAATTATAATATCAATTAATTTAGTTCACAAAATGAAAACTCTTACAATTTTTGTCCCTCAAGGGACGTTGCACTTGACTGAATTATTGGTGTAAGAGATTGTGATCATCAGTTTTGCCATGCAGACTTTGGATATTGGGTATGAGTTGTGACCCAATCGGAGGAGAAAATGGTGCGGACGAATTGATTGTTTGATTCTAAAGGAGGGGAGAAGAAAATGGTATTTGACATTGTCAGTGAACATTGCCCTAGAACAAACTGAAACAGGGGAATTGGGTATTGTTTTTAGTGGACGAGAAGGAGATAATGGATGGAAATTTGTCGAAAGTCATTCCCAATTCAGGTGAATTCTAGAACGGGGGGTTGCAGGAGGTATAGGCGAGATAGGCAATATGTCGAACCAAAATTAGGGTTTGAGATAAGAAGAAACTACCATGACGGTAGAAGAAGACTCTACGTCACGAGAGAATCTGTTCATAATCTCGAACTCCATTAGATTTAATCCACAGCTTTGGAGGGGGTGCAATTTGAGAATTCAGGGGGCCAAAAACATTTCCTACTTTCAAATTTTCGAGAGACGTATTCAAGATTAAAAAAGAAACGCAAGTCGATCTTTTAAATCACATGCATCGCACATATTAACAGAAAATATGGATGGATTTTGACGTTGTGACGAAATAAAGTTCCGAGGGGTTCTGACGAGATTAGAGATCCTCGACCCCCATTTGTACTCTCGTTGGATGGCTAATCTCAGCTATAGGTTAACACGATAGAGGTTAGCTTGATTTATCAATCATTACATTGATAAGGGAAGAGTATTATATGTTATTTTTTACAAAAGAATTTAGCTTGCGCTACATTTTACTGCAAACATCCCTTATCACCTTAAAATAACTACCATATCACTTGCGAATCCCAATTATGACTTTTACTATTATTTCTTACCTTGTTTTTCTTTTTTCTTTTTTATTTCAATTTTACCAAAAGGCTAAACTACTCTTACCTTGTATTATTTGTACTTGCTCAAATTATAACAAAAGGTTAAACTCTCATGCCAATGGATAATGAAGAATATGCTCATAAGAAGGCAAACATGAAGGAAATATTGAAATATAATAGGTGTAGAAAAAGTAGCTATTAGCTACGGTGAAAAAAGAATTGTTTGAGAGGCCAAGGCTAGTTTTGTCTTTTAGTGAAATTGAAGCCAGACAAAAAAAGGGGAAAAAAGTAAGACATAATCAGAAATCCTACGGGGATAATCTGATCACTCCAAGGTGGTGGGGGACGTCTGCAGTAAGAAAAAAGTGGAAAAAGCACAGGCAAAAAATTTACTCTAAATAGACTTCAACCCACATTCTGCACGGATTGTTTGAATAATTTAATCATATGCTACCCAATTAAGTAAAAAGAGAACATATTAGTGGAATATAAGAATTACAATATAAACTTAATATTAAGAATTTGGAGCAATCAAACAAATAAATTAACTAAAAATGACTTCATTAGTAAAGATAGAGATACTTTTGAAACATAGAGATGTCGCAACTTAAATTGAGAAATAATGAAGATAGATTAAGGAGGGAGATGAGTAATAAATAGGTAGTGTTATGATGGGAGAGATAAGTATAGTTGCCAATTAAGTGAAATGGCAAAAGAGAGCACTAAAACCCCAAGATCACTCTATTTGCAATACCTTCCATTATACATATATAGATGCAGATAAATATATGTTGATGGCAATTGTAGTAAGAATTTCAAGAATATGATGGCATTAGTCACACCCTGCCCTTCTTTAGGCTTATGTTATATTCACACACTAAAATGCAGAAAATCTCAATTAAAAGTATTTATTGCCATTGATGAAAACTATTCAAATTGTAAAAAATGGGATTTTCATAGTAAAATACACTACGTGCAAAGTTCCCATTCACACGTATCTTACATTATTAGCAAAACACACGACATTCGTCCAAGCCACCATCCCGTCTACATCCAAATGCATATATGATAACGAAGAATCTTAACAATGTCTCGGATCTTCCCCTCGTCCCTTGTCGGAAAATCGCCCGAATGCTCCTTCCTTAGCTGGCAATTGTCAAAACTAATCCAGCGAAGCGAGAGTAGGACCAAAAGCTCCAGCCTTGATTATTATCATACAAAGATTCAACTCGTGTCGTCGTCGTACCGTCATGAATGTTTTGGCATAGTTGCCGTCGCCAAAACAAGGCAAGAGCCCTAGGACTCATCGCTGGCCGCTTGTCTTACCTTGCCTAGGTTATAACCACATTCCTATGCTCGCCACGCCATCCACCACTCTTCCATAGTTCTCATCAAACAGCTGCTCACTCGGCAAATGCAATGCCGCGGTCATCCCTATCCACATACTCGTCGCCATTCCCACGATCTGCCTCATGGACCAAGAAGCTCTTCGCCAGCCTTCCCTCCTTTGGGGGCCGCCAGAGCGAGCTTTCGGCGCACTCCGACCTGACTGAGGAGAACCTCCAGGAGCATAACCGGAGGCAGGCCGTTGTTGACGTCCGGAACTCCAAATGTAGTCCTTACTACAAGGGCCTGACCGACCAATCCCTGGCGATAGGGTGCCGGAGGCCCTCGGTCTCGAGTCCCGAACGGGTGAGCCACGCGACGACCGTGCGCACCTCCTCAACCTCGACCTCATCCTTAGTGAAGAAGATGAAGGAGTGGCGCTCCCGCTTCAACAAGAACAACAAGAGGTTGAAGAACGAAGAGCAGGCCCCGACTGCTGGCCAGCCGTTCGTGAGGAGGACCAAAAAGACAACGCTGCTGAAGGAGATGGGCGTGAAGGGCGTGAAGGGCCTTGACACGAAGGGCCTCGACACGAAGGGCCTTGGCAGCGACAGAGGAGTTGTTGCGGTGGTGAATGACAACCAGAAGCCATTGAGGGAGAGAGTATCAGAGTCGAAGTCCAAGCGAACATTGCCAAGGTCTTCAAATGTCAAGTCTGAGCCAAAAGCTCAAGCTGGCGGTGATGTTTTGGCGACGGGAAAACCCTATCAAGGGATGGAGAGTGATGACATGGTGGTGGAAGTATCTGATCAAAGTCCCAATTTGGAAGACATAGATGGGGTTATGAGCAATAAGGGCAAAGGGGCAGGTGCTGATGACATGCTGGTGGAGAAGGAGTTTGTGTGGGCGACCAAGTACAGGCCTAAGGCCTTGAAAGACTTCATTTGCAATAGGGACAAGGCACTCTCTCTTCAGGCCCCGGTAAGATGTCTTCTACACAATCAAAATTACTCGAGATGTATCAAAACTAACTTACAAAATTGATTTTATAAATAACTTGATATTTTCCTATCCAGTGTCGTCTAGTTAGGTAAATTAATTTCAGGCATAAATGTATTGAAAGTCCTAAAACTTTTAAAAAGTACAATGAAGTCTTAAAACTTATCATAAAGGTTCAATCAAGTCATAAAACATTCAACAAGTGGAATTAAGTCTTAAAACTTCTCAAGTTGGCGCAATCAAGTCTTTCATGAACTCCAACCAACTTGACAAATGAAAAACACTAACAAGTTTTAGGATTTAATTGAACCAACTTGACAAGTTTCAAGATTTGATTGTATCAATTTAATAAGTTTTATGATTTAATTGTGTTTTGTGATAAGTTTTAAGTCCTACTTGTATTTTTTAGAAGTCTTAGAACTCAATTGCACTTTAATGACAAGTTTTAGAACTTTAAGTATATTTATCCTTTAATTATATTAATCAATCAAATATATCTAAGGTTAATTAAATTTTTCGGAAAAGATAGCAACTTCAGCAAAAAAAAAATGAAGATGACCATAAGTGAATTTGTTTTTAGGAATTCAAAATGTGAGTCATAAGGGAATATCTTAGGTAAGAGTCGTGCGGTGGACTTGATATAATAAGTCAATCCTATTCTAATAACGTGATTATAGCAAAGTATGCTTTGTATTTTAAATTATTCTAATTCTAATTGATGATGTGCAATAATAGTGATATTTCTCAAAGTGATGGATGAAAAATATAATGCTCCGAGTCCAAGGATATTTAACTAACCAATGAAAAATAACGTCAAATAGAAATACTGTCTCTATCTAACTCAAATGCTTCTTGCATTTTTTCGACATGATTTTCTCTTTGATAAGTACTTAATTTTTTTCAAGCGAGAAAATAGGAGGAGAAAATAAATATAAAAAAAAAATGATTCGTCTTTTTGCAGACAAAAGATGGAGATTGTGGCCATTTCATATTCGAAGGCCCACCCGGAGTGGGAAAGAGAACCATGATTTGGGCATTGCTTCGAGAAGTCTTTGGTGCTGAGAAAGTACAGGTGCATAATTTAATTTTAATTACAGAATACCAAACTTTACCAACTGATTGTACATTTATCATTATCAATATTTGCGATCTCGCAATTTTCGTACTTCATCTCTTTCTTTATTTGTGTTCTCATTTAGCCTCTTTGATCCATGTCATGAAGTGCATGAACGTGACAAGTTTAATAAATCTAATTTTCTCTTTGAGATTAAGTAGAATCAGAGTAAATTTGATATATTTAGTTCACAAGTCATGACAATGTGCTTATCAAAGCTTGCTTATGCTTCTTCATTTGCAGGCTAGGGAGGTGCTTAAGGTTTTTGACTTGAAGGTGAGAGAGTTAGAATTACGTCGATTTATATTTTATGTCGACTCTTGTTTGCTTCACCTATTCTTTCTCGTCAATTCTACTATATTAGAAAAAGAGCACATGTTGTCACATCCAAGGAAAGATAAGAGGGAAATTAGGGTTTTAAAAGGAGTAAGAGATTCTGTTAAAAAAAAAAGGAGTAAGAGATATAATAACCTATGAAACTTTGATTCATATTGGGAAATATGAGTTTATATGGTTGCGAAACTGGGACAGAAGAGGAGCTAATACTGAAAAGTTATCTTTGTTTGTTTGTTTGTTTTTTTTTTTTTTTTCAAAAAAATTGAAGTTGGAAGATTCATGAAATACTCGATAATTGTTTTGATTAGGTTTAGCTACGATATTTCATCAATAATTATATATGTTACAGTTTATTTTAGACATAGACATGGCCTCTATTAATATACCCTTCCATTTTTTAATGAAAAATGCGGGTTATTATTTTTTAGTTATATTGTCTAATATTCTCTTCCCTGAATACCCCTACCAAAGTTAACTGACTTATACTTTCAAGTGAGAATAAATACAAAAACAAATATTCTAGTCAAGAAGTCATATAAAACTCTCTTATTTTTTAGGAGATTTTTCCGATTGGTTCATCTAAAGTTACTCTTTTAAAGTGGATTTTTACTTGCTCGCGATTGAGAAATCGATGCGTAACTTCAATATTTTTGGCAAAATCAAATATAGCGGATTCACTTCTTATGTCTAATTAACTTTTCGAATATGTCCATTTTTTTTTTTTGCAAGAAATTTGGTATATTTGCTATTATAACAAGACGTGGAATAACTTCTTCTGAAAAGAAGAAGAAGGTAATTGTGATATAATGACACGTATAAATATAGATATAACCAATTTTACAAGTAGAACATTACTTGAACTAAAGTAGTAATAAAAATGGTCATGCTACATGCACAACTACACCTGTGCGCTAGACCTTATCATAGGCTAGGCAATCCATCCGAGCCTGCTAAAAATTATTGAAATTTTAATTGTAAGTCATAAATAGCCCCGCCTGTCAATCAAGTCTAATGTGTACAGCTTCTCGAAATAGAGATAACAGTAAGCGGGTTCCTACTTCTGGGCTATCCGGTTCAATTTTTCCTCCTTAAAATATTCTTAATTTGCTATTTTCGATACATTAAATTTGAAGACAAGATGAAAATTAAGTATTTTCGGAAAAGAAAAAAACCAAATGTGCATAAAACTAACACCAGTTAAAGTACTTCCCTTTGTTTTCTTCGTCATCCTTTCCTTTCAATGTTACGCAGTTTAAGAAAATTGCAAACTTAGCATAATAAAAAGATGCCCTGACCATTTGCCATTTAATTTGTGTAAATACGTGCATAAAACCAATAAGCAACTCGGGCTTCCCCATGATGAGAGTTTTAAATTACAGAAAAATTGCGCTCTAATTTAATAGTAATTACAAAAAATGAAATATTTAATTTGTCTTTTATGAATGAAGTAACAATATTCAAATAAAACATGACTGATTTCAAAACTAACTCAGCTTCGTACATTGAGCAAATAAAATTGAGTGTAGACCATTTAAAATGCTACGTCTACACTATATATAAAACAAACTCAAAAGTTCCTTTTCTTTTAAACGCAGACTTTTCTTGAAAATATAGTATGGTTTGCCATGCTATTTTAGGATTAAATTCAATCGCCTATTGTAGGATAAAAAGTAATTTTGTTGTAATCGCATAGCGTTAAACTATTCGTCATTCTAATTTAAGAGTAAAATGAGTCATAGTGTTTTCTTACATATCTAAAATTCTTATTTATTTTTTAATATACACACACTTGTTTTCTCGCTACTACAAGAAAAACAGCGATAGCGTTGTCCTTTATGGTCTAATAAATCTGCAGACAAGTTGAGGTAATTTTTTTTTTTTTTTTTAAGAAGGAGCTTGACTGAAGTTCTTTTGAAGACAAAGAATTACGAGGGAAGAAGAAAGTTAAAAGCTGAAAAAGAAAGAAGCTTATTAAATCAGTAATTATAATAATCACATGTAATCTGATATATAGGAATAACTGTTTTGACCACACGATATATTCTTATAATGTCGTCCAAATATTATGAAGTGTGAAGTAAAAGAAAAGGTTATTTTTTGAAAGCAACAGAGAGAAATTGGAGTAAAATTTCACTTTTTTTTTTCCAACTGAAGGCAATAGTTCGTGACCAGACGGGAACTTTCTTTCATAATTTTTTAAGAACAAATGTCAACTTGGTGAAATATCAAAGCCCTCTTAAATTGTTCAGAGAACAGTTTTCATTACATGATATATAATAATTTTTTGTGGCCATCCATTCATGAATCAATTAATTAAAAAGTTCCTCCTAACAATCATTGCATCATTTAAAAAAAAAATAGTCAATAAAAAATACTTTGATTATCAATATCAATTTATGCTCAAACATATTAGTTAATGATGAAAATAAGCAATTAATATTAAAAAAATAATTTTCATATCATTAAATTTCTGAGAATTAGACGCACCGTAGCAGCGCACAAAACCTAGAAGCACCTAAGAAAGTGAAAAACCTCTTTGTGAACCCAGCTTATTTATGCATATTCCTGTTATTCAACAACTGTACAATGCTCAATGACATTCTTTTGCTGCGTTACAGGGAGAATCCCAAGCCTCTATTGAAGTCATTTTTTGGGAATCACCTCAGCACGTAGAAGTAAGTGTCTCTGAACTCAAAGGGTATGAGAAACATGTCATTGTGGAACTCATTAAGGAAAACCATAACAGAATCTCCAAGAAGGCTCCCAAAAATCATGATATCTGCCGAGGTATAGTACTCTGGTTGGTTTTTTTCCTATGTTTCGACCCCTTTTCACCATCGAACATCTCGTAAGGAGCAAGGACATTTTCCCATTTACATATTCGATCGCCCATTGTTCCACAGCGATGATCTTGTACGAGGCAGACCGGCTATCAACAGATACACTGCTGTACTTAAGGTGGCTCCTGGAAAGATACAAGCACTCCAAGATCTTCTTTTGCTGCTCCGATGTCTCGAAGCTCCAACCAATAAGAACGCTTTGCACTGTCATCCAGTTGTCTCCTCCCTCCGAAGAGGAGGTGAGAAGGAAGCCCTTAAGCATCGAGTTTTGTGGTTATCAGCACGGTAATCCTACTAAGGACTTATGTTTTTCTGCATATGTTTTAGGTTGTTGAGGTGTTGGAGTTCATAGCTAAACAGGAGGGCATAAACCTGCCACACCGACTGGCAGAGAGATTCGCGGACAGCGCCAAGAACAATCTACGTCAAGCAATCCGGTCATTCGAGGCAACCTATCAAGAGAGGTGAAGAAAAAAGTGCGATAACATTTGCAAAATCTCTTAGAATGCATTAGACCATCTTTATGATATATGTCCGGTGGAGCGTCTTTTCTTCAACCTCTATGTTAACCGAAGCAACTTGCAGGCATACATTGACAGATGATCAGCTGATAATGACAGGATGGGAAGATGTAATTGCAATGATCGCAAAGAGAATAACAGAAGAGCAGAGCCCCAGACAGTATGTTTCTTCCATGGATTTTGTTGGACTAAAATTCAACTACTAGTTAGAATTGGAAAATCATCTACAACCAACTTCTAACTATTTTTCTTCTGTCAAATTATGTCACATATAGATTTAATGACATTCTAGTGCTTTAGCAAGAGTTAGAATTGGTTAACGCCATGCACCCTCTCATTAGCCACTATATAAGTGAAGATTGTCAAGCAACGGATTATTGCTTAAATTCTCAACTGTTGACGTTATCCGTGAAAGAACTCCGCAATCAGAATTAGGTCTGCTAGATGCATCAGATTCAATAGTCACTTTTACAACTGTGTTCTCCTTTTGTTATTCCATTACAGGCTTTTCATGATCCGTGGGAAACTTCAAACTCTTATCGAGCATGATGTATCGACAGACTTTATCTTGGAGGTAGTAGACTTGGGGCTTTATCTAATTAAACAACGTAAGTTCAATGTACTGATTAGGCATTGTTTATGACGTGCAGTCTCTGGTAAAAGAGCTGAAGAAGCTTTTGAGCGAGTCGCTGCAAAATCAAGTCACAAGCTTGTACCAGAACCACATTGTACGGAAACAACCCTCCTTCGACCTGCACAAAATTTCAACTCGCTGAAATATAGATCGCCTCATTAGGGCCATCTCTAACTTCTTTTTCTGGGGGCCTCGCAGATGCACGAAGAGGATTTGTACAAGAACCGCCAACGGAGGTCTTCCACCAGTGATCCGAACAAGGAAAATGGAATGAGGTTCAACGACCCGATGAGGGAAAATAACGAGCAACTTACGACGATTGAAGGTAATATGAACAGTTATTTCATGTTCTTTACGCGTGATTTAGGTAAAGCTCATAGTCATCCACAAGTTGTAGATCATAAACATCCTCACATGGACCCAAAAAGAAAACACAGTTTGATATCCTTTTGCCCTTCATTTATCTTGATGATCCTCACGCTACCTCATAGTATTTCTGATTCACGACAACTAACACGGTGTTTGTATTTCTTTGCCCTTTTCTTCCTCTAGAGTTCATCGCGCTAGTTATGAGCTGTTACAAATCATCAACGACGAACAGGAACGGCAGTAGCTTGTATCAAATTTGAATTTCCTGTAACTAGTTTCGTTTGGAACTGCAGTCATTTGGAGAGGTTCATCTATGGATGAACTTTGTTGTTGTATTGTTTGATGTACTGTTTTGTTTTGAGATCTTGGACCCAATAATATGCTGAGTTTAAGTTTGAAATTAATACGTTATACCGTGAAGTATGTTATGTATTTGTTTGCAGAACGTCCAAATCATTCATTTTTTTTTTTCGGAAATAAATGGATTCTAAGTAGAAAACTATTCATTATGTTGTACAGTGCATCATGCTGGACTAGTCGATATTAGGTCGGGTCAAGTTATGTTTTGACCTCGATCATGTGGGTTCAAATCATAAACCATGTTGTTATACACGAATTGAGATTGTCTCATCCTGTATCGCCCCAAATGTAATTATCCATTTTTTACGTTAATTTTGCTAATGAGTAGTCCTTAGATATGCAAAAATCTACAAGTATTGATTCATAATAACTGAGAACTATTTTGTGTTGCACAACTAATTAGAAATTTTTGAATACACATATATAATAATAATAATAATAATAATAATAATAATAATAATAATAATAATAATAATAATAATAATAATAATAATAACAATAATAACAACAACAATAACAATTACAATGGTGAGAGAAGTGAGCAATCTCAAGCTGTGGAAAGTTTTAAAAGGCTTTTAATGGATAACCGAGGCTTGTGGACAAATGGAATCTTATTTATATTAATGTGCAAATAATAGAGCTTGATAATTAATAGGTGTGCAATTCATGTCCCTCTTCATGTTAAATGTGTACTACAACTACAATGTAGATAACTTGAACAGGACATGATTAATTAGTTGTATGTATCTACTTGACATGAACGCGAACTGAAAGTTAATTGGTTAACATGACATGATCTTCGTATTGACAACGACGCATGCACGGATGGCCTACGACGGAGAGAGAAGAGTAGGCTAGCAATAGATGGGACGTGCCTTCAAAGAAAAGCAGGTGGGCCGCTGAGGAGCGGCTAGTTTGGCCGCACCAAGGCCGGTGGGCATGCGAAGGACCAGCGGCCGAAGCCTCCGTCGACCGACCTCCTCGGCCTATAAATAGGGCTTTCGACGGAGGCCAAAGGACACATAGAAGAAACGAGCTCAAGGACTTCCCTTGAGAGACATCAAGGGAGGCCCAAGAGCACGTGAGATTTGTGAAAGAGATTAAACGAGAAGAGAAGAGGAAGGCCAAATCACGAAGACCTTCACCCCCGCGAGACCTCTGCCGTGTTGCTACCGCCCGACGCCATACGTTGCAAACTTCGGCGTCTCCTGCTTCGCCTAAGTCGAGTTGCATTTTCGCTTTCCCTCGACGACATGCCATTGCCCACCACACGACGCTAACCCTGTCGTTTGGCCATCCCCCGACGGCCGTCCTCGTCGTGGCGGTCCCTCTCGCATATTAGAGTTGAGTCGATGGCTATGAGCCAAGCTTCACGCCGTTGAACCCGTCGTCGTCTCTACCACTGACTCGCCACTTCACCGCCGTGTCTGCTAGTCTCGTGGTGACCCAACGCTGCTCGCTGCGACTAAGCCGCAACGAACTCGGCCATTCGCCACCATCTACCGTGTTTCGGCCCTATCGAACAGCTCACTGCTGCCGCCTTGTTGTGTTGCTGCTGCCATCGACACCGAGCTACCGCTCGGTGACATCCCAGTCACCCCTCATCGGCACCGCAGAAAGGTCAAAACCCGGGCCAGGCGCGGGTTATAATAGTCGAGTAGGGTTTCCGGCTGTTAAGAGAGAAGTGGGCTGGGCTTGTTGTTTTTTGGGTCCTGGCCTAATTCGGGGATTGGGCCACGTCTTTCATTTCCTTTGTGGCTGGGGGTGCGGTTGGGCTGGGCCCATTCACAGAAAATAGCCTAGCACAGGCCTGGGCCACACGCTCGGGCCGAGTTCGACCAGGTTGGACGCGGAGTTACAACCCGGATCCGTTTTTATAAAATGATATATATATATATATATATATATAATTTTAATATTACAAATATTTTAATAATAATAAAAATATAAAAAAATAATAATTGGTTTTTCCAAAAAATCAGAAAAACCCAAAAATATTTCATATTCTTAAAAAAAATCAGAAAATGCTTAAAAGATAGTTTCATTTTCCACAAATGCATGGAAAATCTTTGAAAGTCCCCAAAGAAAAAAATACATTTGGGTTTAAACAAAAATAAGTACTAGAAAGGCATTATGATTAACTAGTATAATTAAGTCCATGATCCTAATTTCTTTTGTTGTGCTGGAGTGAATTATGTTTCCCAATATATCACTTGGGTTTCTAATCGATTTAACTAATCGATCCACCTTAAATCGATTAGTGGCAACTCATTTTTAAATTGACTTACAGGTTAAAAAAAAAAAAAAACTCAAACCATAAGCTGTGACTTGGTGGGCTTGGGAGAGTCCAGGCTAAGCCTAACACTTAGTGAGCCATTAGCCTCCACACGCGCCTACGTGTAAGGTCACCCGAAAGGGAGTTCGCAACAATAAATATGATTGAATCTTGAATCTTAAATGAAATTGGAGTTTTTCCTTAATTGATTGAAGAAAATCTAGATTGATTGGACACCTAATATCTAGTGAAATCTTATATTACTTAGATTTTTGTGTCTAAGACATTACATAAAAATCTTAGGTTTGGAGGTTCAGTCACATGTGAGACGAATTAGCATACATAGAGCCGGCGACCCTATTTCGATGTAATTATGAAGTCCAATAGAGGAAAGTAATTTTTAAAGCAAATAGGCATTTCACCTTTAATTTTGTATGCCCTAAATTATTGTTATATATTGAGGCAATATCTCTTGTAACTTGTAACTTGACACTCTGATCCTAATAGTGAAGAGATTACTTAGTGTGGTACTATGGTTTTCCCATTTTGATTTTTGAAAGGGTGTGTCACATAAAAATTTGCTTTTCTTCTTCTATCATTTTGCTCTTTTATATTTCGTGCTTCTAAGAATTGGCATTAGAGCTTGGCTAGGAGGAATAGTGGGTGCGACAAAGATGGATGAAACAAAGGTGAAGATCGATTGATTTGATGACAATGAACTCTCATTCTGGAAGATGCAAATCGAGGATTTGCTATATCAAAAGAACCTACATCAGCTTTTGTTAGGGAAGAACCAAATTCGATTAAAAAAAAAAAAAGCCGACTGAAAAATGTTAGATTGGCAAGCCCTAGGTGTGATTTGTCTCATGTTGGCATGGGACATCACCTTTAATATGCTAACGAGAAGACAATGATGGATGTGATGGCGGCTTTGTCCTACACATAGGACAAACTTCTCTATGTTAAATAAGGCGTATCTAATGTGTCATCTGTTCAATTAGAAGATGGATGAAGGTGCTTATGTGACGGATTGGATTGACAAATTCAACATGATCAAGACTTAATTGAGTTCGGTGGAAATCAAATTTATTGTCAAGGTAAAAGATTTAATTCCATTAAAACGTGAAAAGTTAAGAAAACCCACCTAGATACTTCTACGGAACAAGTGTTTTCAATAAGTAAATGAGATGAAAGCGTCCTCTTTTGGTGGCTGACCGTCGCTTATTACGTGGATACACTACTTGACAGTGGAATCTGCAGACAAGGGTCTGGAATAAAACCCCCACACACAATCAGTGCTAGGAAGTAAAAATTCTTTTATACGAAGAGGACTAACCCTTGGTCAATCCGCACTAAGTGGAGTCATTAGATTACGCTCCTGCATATTTTTAAGTGACAGAGCTATTTCTATTATTGATGCACAAATTCATCGCGCCAAATGGCCATTATCTCACGCCCTGTGTAGGTTCCTTAGAATAATTTCCTTTCTTCTGCCTTTCAGTATCTCCAATTTTTGACATATCCATGCCTTTGTTTTGTTAATCTTATAGAAATGGTTGAGATTTCTTAATGATTCAAAGAGTCAATGTAAAATAATGACGAGATCTCAAATTATAGAAAACAAAATGCTAAATGTAAAAGCCATACTATCTGAATAGTACATCATTGATTTAGGGCTTGCAGAGAAATGCCTGTTTAATTTAATGTAGGGAAGATAAGGGTGATGAGTGCTTGAAGTTAAGATTTAAAAAGTTCCTCAAATGGAGCTGCCTTCGATTGACACTTTTGTTTTTCTTTGTCAAAAGAAATATTTTATTCATTTCTCATAGTAATATTGGAGAGATACATAAAAGGTTTTCAAATCTAGCAAATTCCAAATAACTACAAAACAAAACAAATGCCAAAATGCAAACAAAAAGGCACAATTTGCATCTAGAGGCACACTCTCTTCCTTCAAAATCAAATTTGACACTATAAATTTTGATGACCCGATCACCTAATATGGTGATGAGTACTTGTCACGCCCCGAACCCCGAGCGCGCGCGCATCCCACTACGGTCGATCAAAAATGTGACATCCCAGGAAGTGTCGCCGACCCCATTGATTTGTTATTGCGCAAGTGGAACGTATTATAAAACCCCTAACAATAAAATACGGGATAGAAAAGCAGGAAGCAAAACCACAACATAACACTTCCATAATTCAACAGAATTACAAACAGAGGTCTACGGCCAAAAGTCTACAAAAGACCGGCTCTTAAAAAGGAATTGTCCTACGACCTACAAGTCGGACATGTTCTCCAGTCTTATGACTTTACCTCTGCAACTACTCAAAGCCAACCAAAGCTATCTGGTCGCTCCGTCCACCAGGGACTTGAAATTTTAATCCCACAACCGGGATGAGACGATATCTCAACAAGTTCAACCCCCTAAACCCCTATTAGAAAGAAAATACGCCCCGGGTGGCCTAGCCACATCACACAGAACACTTACCTCGCCTCAGCCTTCATCTGCAGGTTAGCACAATTTATATAATTCAACCACGTACAATTATGATAACCAAACAACCATGGCACAATCACATTATCAAGACAATTCAACCACTTGGATCGTCTCAGCGATCAATCGACTCGGCCGATTACATGTCATTCTAGCAAATCAATTATTGCTCTCAATCCAGACCTTATAGGAAGGTTTAACAATCAGCGGCAATCATGGCCCCACTCGGCACGACCTGTACTCAGGTGGTAATTCACGGCCTCATCAGGCACGACCTCTAATAGGTGGTTTATCACGGCCTCACTGGGCACGACCTCTTATAGGGGGTTTATCACGGCCTCACTGGGCACGACCTCTAATAGGTGGTATTTCACGGCCTCATCGGGCACGACCTCTTATAGGTGGTTTTTCATGGCCTCATCGGGCACGACCTTTCCTAGGTGGTACATCACGGCCTCACTGGGCACGACCTCTAATAAGTGGTCAATCACAGCCAATCTCCCATCAATTTCTACACTTAGGATTTCATAAAGAATCCCTATAAATCGCAATCACACTCAATTTGCCACAATCAATCATCAAATTCAAATTCTAAATACACAGCAACGATCAGCACGAAATTATGAGAATTTAGGGTCCCAAAATAATTTTTCGGAATTTATTAAATAATTAAATTTATTCCGAAAATTAATATAATACTAATATCCATATTTTTCATGATCCACGCTCAATTTATAATATCCAATCATCGATTTCAAAATCCGACTACACAACAACGACCGGCACGAAATTCTGAGAATTTAAGGTCTCGACAAAATTTTCGGAATTTAATAAATAATTTAATTTATTCCGAAAATAATTAAATAATAATATTTTAATAATTTCGAATATTAAAATATTATTTAATTATTCAATAATTTCTAGATATTTAAATAAATCAAAAGTAAATTCCTTTATGTCACATCAAGGTTTATACTAATATAAACACTCACTTAACCTTAAATTAAACACAATTTAAGTTAATCAAACACCTTAATATAATCTACACTTAAATAAATTAAACTAACCACCTAATAACACTTAACATAAACTAAGCACACCTAAAGCATCATTAACCCTCTAAGCGAGGTTTAGTGAGTTAAACTTATCGGATTAGCGAGCCGAGCGGACCAAAACGACGAGGATGACGCGAGGATCGACTTTCCTCAAGGCGGGCTGAGCATCCGGGCTCGGGAAGATGGCCAAAACGAGCCAAACATGGGCTTCCATACCCATTTTCTGCAACTTCCGATTGAGGCCGAGAAGAGGCGGATCCGAGCTTGATCGAGCGGAGGAGCGGCGGAGGAGAGGGGCGGCAGCTCGTGCGGGTGAGGTAGTAGCTCCGGTGACCCTTCGGCAGCGGCGGTGGCAGCTTGGGACGGCCTGGTCGACGAGCTAGAGGCGTGGGCTGAGCGCGAGTTGACCGGCAAGCTGGCGCGCGGCCAGGCGCGGGCGAGCACGAGGTAGACACGCGACGGCGGCGACGGGCAAACGGCGAGACCTTCGGCTGGCATGCAGCTTCGGACGGGACTTCTCTGGTTGCTGCTGGGTCTCAAAGCAGCCAAGGGAGATGGAGAAGAGAGACCGCAACGGGAGAGGAAGGGGAAGGAGAGGGGGTCGGCCAATGGCGGTTCGGCATGACGGCGAGGTGGCGAACTCCGGTGATGGGCGGCCGGTCGAGCGGATAAAGGCGGCGTTGAGGCTGGTCGCACGAGCAGCTCCTCCCCCCCCCCTCTCTCTCTCTCTCTCTCTCTTCCCAAGCTTGAAGATGATGTTGATGGGTGCCCTTTTTGAAATCAAACCTCCACCTTACACTTGTCAACATCCTAGCCATTCTTGCCCCACACCATGACATCACCAAGTGATGTCATATTCCACTATCTCAAAACCTCCCACAACATTTTCCAATGGTTGCAATTTCATTTTCCGCCGGGGTCCAATTCTTGTACATCCAATTTCTTCAATTCTCATCAATTCTCTTCCAATTGAGTCCAATTGAAGTCCATAAAATTAATCCAATGTCCCAACACTTTAATTCACATCTTCACTTGTCTATATAATCAACTTAGATCCCAAAAGCGCGACAAAAGCGACCTACTAATTTCTCGAGCCAAATTAGCCATTTCTTGATTATTTTGCTAAAAAGCTCGGCTTGCATGAAAAATCTTCCAAAGATGATTCAATGATCTTGAAATTATTTGTGACACACCCAGACCTCCAATTTTTGAATTCGATCTCAATTCCACGGTTAATTTCACTTTGGCACGATACTAGTGCGGCCCAACCTACCGGGTAGCCTTTAGAAATTTTCATGCATTTGACCTGTGGTTGATCATCTTAAGCCACAATGTACATCTTTGAAACATTGGCAACTTTCGGTTGTTGGGGGTAATCTCAAGGTTTCAAATACGAACACAGGGTACTCAATCGACAGAGAAGTCGGTCCAGTGTTGATCGACAAGTATTATGCGATCCGGTGGAATCACCCACACCTAATCACATGCCTTTGTCAAGTCGACCTATCTCCGGTCTCTAATCGACTTTTATTTGTGCCGTAATGACCCTTGCAGATTAACTCGATCGAAAGGTCGCTTCCTGGCCAAATTCTCGAGTCTAATGCATTAGAAACTCTTAATAGCTTCACCCAATAGATTAGTTTCCACATGAGTGGCCGACTCAAGGAAATGAACTATATGCGTGCCAACGAAATGCTCGTCTCAATTAATTGAAAATAGGATCGGAAAAATCAGGATGTCACAGTACTTATTGAGCTTTCCCACTTCATTTTCAATGGCTGGTACAAGATTAGATTCAACCTCTTCCTCACCGTCACTCTATAGAGACACCAACATCAATATGTTGAACCAACATAGATCAAACACTTGTAATGAACGCCCAAATATATATCCAACTCTAGTTCAGGAAAGTAAAACCCTAAGATCTAGACATAAATTTAAATTGGGAGAGGAAAACGGCCTAATCTTGGAGAGATTGTTCAGTCACGTCATGAACATTCTCATTGGTGGCTATCGACAGATGAATGGTTGAATTGGTCTCCATGTTTACCCAAAATCAGTCGGAAAAATTTATTCACACGCACCAACTCCCAAAACGGATCAAGACAGAACCACTAGGGATTGTCCCAATGGCTACCCTTCTCACTTGGACAAGGAGAGGTGGAGAGTTCAAATCCCCACATTCTCAGAGGGCATGAATTGGGGATGCATGAGTGAAGAAATAGGGCTTTGCGACCTATGTATAACACATATCATACATAGTGGCTTATAAAATAGATATAGAAGAGGACAAGACCAAAAAAAAAAAAAAAAAAGATTAGGAGAGAGAAAGCATAGATAATCAAAGCAAAGAAAAAGAAAATCAAAATACTAAGTAGGCTTTCAACTTTAGAAACTGAAGTTGAGAGTTCATGAGAGAGCTTGAAAGAGGGAAGCGTTTTTAGGAGATAAGGGAGAGAGAGAGACAAAAAATTAGGTGGCAACAAAAGGTCCAATTGGCACATTAACTACCGTCATAATCTGATGTACTATTGGTCAGACATGTAAAATATGAGAGAGGGCCAAGGGACAATGAGCAACTTGTCAAGAAGTACTTGGTCCCACAATAAACGAAGGAACATCTATTTATTTTGCAAAAAATGAGTGATTCAAAATATAATTTCTATAAAATAATTAGTTAATGAAATATTTTTATTATTGATAACAATTTATGTCAAACATTTTTGTGGACCATAAAACCTTTTTTCGTCATTTCAATTTTGTAAGTGATATAAACGATTATATTATCAAATTCATTCATGAAACAAACGGAGCTAATAGCACTTCCAATGTCCAATGTCTCAGTTAGGACTCAAACTCCAGATCATTACGATAGCTAGCAGACCTAGATGCGAAGTCAGAGAACCGAGAAGGGAGAGAGACTTACTCGGGTTTTAAAAAACTTAAACTACATTATGATATTCAGATATCCAAACAAATCCTTAAGAACTTCTAATAAGTCTAGCGACTCTTATTTAAGGGGTAAACAGCAGAAAATACAATGACACCATCCGGCTTTACGATAGCCTCGTCAATCGATGCCAACAAACCGGATAGTTTACTGACATTATCATTGTACGTGAGTTATTTCGGAATGAGAATGTTTACGTAGCACAATATTAAGCAACAAGCACATGCTGAGTGCTAAAACCTGCCGCTACTTTCCGATCTAGTCCCTTGTTGCTTCACATGGCTGAGAGCACCAGCGGGCGGAACCCGTGCTGGAGGCTTGCTTCCCATGCTTTCTCTATGTCGAACATCATGCTTCCGCACTCGTTCACGTTCCATCCTTCTAATGCATGCACTATCCCTGCTACTCGCCAAGCACTCATCACCCTTCTCGGCAACCAGTTCTGTAGACAAATAACTTGGAGTTAATTGTATGTTGCGAAATAATTTCACATGCCATTCGCGAAGTAAAAATGGTTAGTTTCTCTTACTCTGTGTCTACGCATGGGTGGGTGTGACGTCGATTTAATGGGAGAGATCAGTGGCCTTATTGTACTTTAAAAAACAAACCAAAGTGACCTACCAATTTGTGTAGCGATCGATATCTTCAAACAAGAACTAAGTCTCCCGTCTTTCTTGTTTGAACAATATACAAGTTATGGTTAGCCTTGCATAACAAATTAATGCAGGATCTTGTTCACCTCATATGATCAAGTACGAAGTTTACATTTTTCTTGTTTGGACAATATACAAGTCATGGTTAGTCTCGCATGATAGATTAAAACATGCTTTGTTTGCCATTGTCATCAAGTTCTAATGAAGTCACCACAAATTGGAATGAGTTCAACAGATGTAAAATCTTTGTAGCCTTTTGTTTTGCACTGTAAATAGAAACGGAGGACCAAAATCGTTCAGAGTTAAATGATGAGTAATGTATGATTGGAATCTACCAGTAAGATAGCCTCGCAGTATACCTTGTGAACTTACATGCTTCCAGTTTGCCATCCCCATTCTAAAACACAACGTAACTCCATAATACATAATTCCGTCGACAGAATTGAGCAAACGAACCTCACAGGAGTGCAAATTATCGAACGACTGGGGAGCGATCATCGCTGGAGTGTTCTGGTAAAGGCAGTCTTTGCGGATTTGCTTTGGAGGGAATTGAGAAAAGGGTATGAACAACGTTCCCTTGGGTGCCTTTTTCTGTTCTTCTTCGGCAAGTTCATCTCCTACCAACCATATCTGCAACTAATATTTTATTAATATCGTTCTTACATAAATTAAAAGTTGCTTATCTTCAAAAACTGCCTCGTCAAATACCTCAAGTCTCACCGAAAAAAGAAAAAATACCTTTGGAGAAAAAGTTCTTGAAAGAATCAAATTGCCTCCTTCCTTTCCATTGAGACTCCTTTTGAGCTTCTCATGTTCGTCCTTAGAAGCTACATTTACCTGCCATATTTCTTGCATCAATTGGATGAAAAAAGAAGTGCATATAACTATATATTGATTGCAGGCATAAACCCTTTGAGAAAAATGCCTTGCATCACTTTTATTTTACTAAATCAAATCAAGAAAAAGATAATCTCATTAAAAATATTAGCATCCTCATTTATACTTAAAAGACAAAACTGTCGTAAATCTTTTCATTGCGGTTTTAGTTAATGGCCCACTCCTTTTTTCTATTTTTTCCTCTTTCTATTTAGGATAGTTACCATAATCAAGAATTTCACGTATTTTTTCTTGTGTAAATATTCTTATAATGTTTTACATGCTCCATGTAAAATTATCATGCTAATAGTAAGGAAATAAAACATTATTTGATATAATATAAAATTAAAAAAAATCTGTTCTTCATCATTACTTTTATAACAGTCTATCTATTTGCCGCTCCTCTTATAACAAAGCTCACTTTCCTGGTGAACTTGTTATTAATTTCGTTAGTCTAAAATATATATCAACTCCCTTTATTTACTATATCAAATAATTTATATTTTTTCCTTACTATATTAGTGAGATACTTTTATACAGAACATGTAAGAAGTTAGAGAAATATCTAAGAACACACTAAAAACATTAGGCACAATTAGATATCTAAACATTTTTTCGTAAACTATTTGTTGATGTTAGTAATTTTTGTCAAATCAAAATAATGAAATTTCACCAGCATTTAAAAAAAAATCTTACTCTATGCAATGTTTTGATTTAATTAAATTTCATCTACTTAACAATGTATCCATAAATCTAATCGACAATGTAGAAAAGAAATAGATATCTTGGAAATTTCTCTTTTTGACCAAACAAATTTTTATGAAAGTAATACTAACAGTGAAAAAAAAGACGTGGTGCCTCTAATATACATGGAATATCTACAGTAATCTAAAGCTAAATACATGCAATTCTTAATTATGGTAGGTAGATCTTACATAGATATAGAAAAAAAATAAAAATAAAAATGAATGTAAATAAATTTGGGATTGCCAATTTAAATTGCAATTAAATGATAGAGGGTAATTTTGTCTTTTTGGTGAAAATTGGGTGGATTTAGTCATATAGGGGTAATAGCACCACCCAGTAATAAAGAAATGTGTAAAAGAAAACCAAAATGGTTTTATATAAAAAAGAGGAGGACTGAGCACCTGGATACCCCTTGCACATAAAGCATGGGCAATGGCATACGCAAGCTTGTTGAGATTGCCTCTGATGAGAACTTGGCTTGTCCCTTTGGGAATGCTATGAAGCACAACTGCCGCTGCCAAGCTACTCCCATCCACCAACTTAGTCCTCAAATCACTGCGCTTTTGAATAAACAATTCACCATGCCCATTCGATTTCTCTCCCTGAAAGCGAAAAAAAGCAAAAATAAAAATAAAAATGGAATCAATAAGCACTATATAATTTGGCTTAAAGTAGGGACCCCAATAACAGAATTTTGAGTGTAAATTGACAAAGTAGGATCAGGCTCGCTGTAATTCTCGACAACATATAAATAGATTAACATTATTTATATTGGAGGGCTGCCTAGGGAAGGAGACAATATCTTGCCTGATTGAGAAGACCCAGAGTCAGAACCTTGACTCCTTTCTGGTTAGCATCCAGTATAGCTTCTTCTATCAAGGCATTAATGGCTTCTGTTCGCCATGGTAATTTATACTACAGGAAAATGAAGAACATGAAACCGAGTTGACACACAAATGGATATACATATGTCCCGGAGAAAATAGAAGACCAATAAACTCAAAACGTTCAGTCAACACCCGCATTAGATGTTTTGAACCATCCAATGTTTTGTTAGTAGGTTACATGGTCAATGAACTTAAATCATCACCCCATGGTTTTATGCGCAGATTTCTTAGTGGAATGAGATTTTCTTAGTGGCATGACAGGGCGGGACGGGGCTGAAGGATCAGTCCTCGTATCTGTTCTGCTCTCCCCGCCTGTCACCCATCTCTGTTCCACCCTTTGAGGCAAACGGGCCGGCCGTTCACAAGTTGGGAGCATCGTCAGTCTCCCGTTAGGACGTTTTGCCTATCTTCAAGAATGCAATATCGTAACAAAGTAATTCATCGAAGTTGATGCCCCTAGAAACAACATGGGGAAATAAACACCAAGTTTGGAAACAAAACAAATTCTCGTCTTGGTTCTTACGTGGACATTGTATCTTGGAATCACCCAGGATTGCAACTTGAGTTTCTTGAAGGCATTCCTCTCCAAGACGAAAGAGTGGCCATAGGTCCAAGTCCACACCACCGAGGCAAGCGTGAGTGGCCACATGATCCGCAAGTACTGCTTGGGCGAGTAGGGTCGAGATGCGAAGGAGGCAAATCCCAGCCGCAGATGATAGATGGACTCTGGCGCTGTCAGGTGCGTTAGATACACCACATCCGGTGAATCTTCCACTTTCTGAAGAGATGTCTCGTATGTGGCATTTGTTGACTCATCCATTGTTCCGTATATGTGGTCATAGATTGGCATGAAAAGGCTGTAGTTTGTTCGGAATTGAGTGTGGTGCAACGAATGAAACCTGTCGATGTGCCATCACTCATGACTATGAACAGGAAATTATTTGGCCAATAAGCGCTTGTATTGATCGAAACGTCAAATGAACCATGCATGAATTTCTATTTACGCCTTTTACTCATGCTCAAGTACTTCTTTTGATATTTTCCTTTTCCATTTTCTTTAGCCAAAGTGTCCTTTTCCAAACAAAAACAACTGTTAATTTCCCCATCTTCCACTGAGAATCATATGTATCTCACATTTACATACACATATCTATTATTTTGGCCTGTTTTCTTCAACTTTGCGTAAATAATTTCGTGAGCACTTTTTACGTTTCAAGCTTATACTGGCATGGAAACAATGAGAGAGAGAGAGAGAGAGAGAGAGAGAGAGAGAGAGAGAGAGAGAGAGAGAGAGAGAGTAATTGAAAACAATTAAATGAGAACAATTATTGCACCGTGGGACTTACGTTGGAGTGTACATCAAATACTTGAGAGGTGGAAAGATGGTGAAGAGCCTATTAGGGATGAGCTCGAAGTTGCAGTGACCCATGTTGTTCATGAAATCAATGTACATGATGTAGCCAGTGATGGATGTGATTGAAGCAGTTCTCGTGATCACCGTTGTGTACATGGGTATTGCAAATAGCGTTGCATACGCTATATGTTCCGCAAATGGATGAACTATGGCTACAAAGAGAAATAATATAAAGAAAAACATGAAAAAAAAAAAATCAAAGTTTGCCTAACTATATCATGAAATCAAACAATAAAAGCAAGAGTAACTTAAATGCAACATCAACTATGTTGGCTATCTAATTACAATGAGTCATCCAATCCCTACTAACTACCATGCATGCTAGTTCTCCTAGTTGATAAGTAGCTGTCCGTCTTTACTAAAAAAAGTCTAACACAGAGTTCGATCTGATCGGATTTTGTAAATCATCTTAGTATACCTAAGTCATGTAAAAAGAAGTTGCAGTAGATCGTTGGTCGGTCTGGGAGTATCGACACAGTTTCATCGTAGAAGACACGGTTACACTTTCAAAGACAAAACTGTCAAGGTTTGACAAGTCTTCTAATCGCATAATGGACTAAATAAAATAACGTTAAATTAAATGTGATGTAAAGCATAACTTACATGAGATGGGCTCGGTGACAATGGAGGAGTGGTGGTGAGAGTGATAGCGAGAGTAGAGAAAATGATGGTGCAGGGCTCGATGAAGCCAATAATAGAGAGATTCCACAACCAATGCATGAATCAAGAAGGTGATGATCACACCGTCTGTTTTCCAAAGTGGCAAGTGAGAAGCTTGAGGGATTGCCCAGTGAAACATGTATAATATAATTGCAGTGAGCAAAATCTGGTCGTCCCTGCATAGAAAGACAAAGAAGGGAAAAAGAAATTCACCTTAAAGATGAGTAAGAACTGACTAAACTATAACGGCCCTTAATCACTACGTCCTGATTATGCCGTGTTATTGATCGAGAAGATAGGGCATCGTATGATACAAGGTTGTAGTTAAATTATATGAATAACCACTGTGCACAAGGGTCCGGCTCGTTTAAACATACATCCTAGAGAGTGAGTTTAACCGGCTACTGTTCATATGTAAACTTGACCACCTATTAATCTTGTTTGGAGCAACATTAATCAATGCATGGCTTCATTTAATAGAAAATACAAGAATGATCTGCAACAGAGAGAGAGAGAGAGAGAGAGAGAGAGAGAGAGAGAGAGAGAGAGATAGAGCAGTTGCTTTCTCGGTCCACCTGCTCGAACTCTAGAGAGAGAGAGAGAGAGAGAGAGAGAGAGAGAGAGAGAGAGAGAGAGAGAGAGACCAGTTGCTTTCTCGGTCCACCTGCTCGAACTCTATGCCTCTGTCGAGGATCCGGTTGTTGCCTTTGGCAGTTCGGTGGCGAGAAAGGGAGATCCAAATCTGATTGTGAAGCATCCTCTCTAGAAGAAATGGGAGTATAAGGAAGTAGCTGAAGTCCCTTTCGCCAGGCCCTTTCGCAATGAATTGGTATGTGCCGTGAACCACCCATGGCGCCAAAATCACGTACTATTGAAGGGGAACGTTTCACGGGAGAATCAAAGGATGGTGAGCGACGAAAAGTGACTATGCGAAACTCGCAAGTGCATCCATGTACATCTCTCATTTAAACAAATTTGGGAGATTATTGGTTGATTTTATTTGATTCTTGATGCGTGTGTGTCGATAGTTATCCAATTAATAGATTGAACCAGACATAAATATTGTTCAGAGGTACTTCTTGCGTGATATATAATTTGTATATGTTGAAAGTAGTGTGCTATTTCCAGAGTTATCAGAACTACTACTCTCTATTCTATTTTCTAGATAGTTGAAATACTGATTTTTGTTATCACACTTGTAAACTGATTTCTATTGTCTCACTCGTAAAACTTACTTTACAATAATATATTCCCGATACGATGTACCCGAGCACTATCAAGTGAAAATTCTTTCGTCTGAAAATAGATTGTGCGTACAAAATGCTTCTACACAACTCTAATATCGAGCAATTTATGTGGCATCGTGAAGAACTACTCAAGCCGACTTTTTGAGAAAATTCTAAATTCACCAACCTTAGGCAATGTCTTTGAAACCGGCCAAGAAACACGAATTAAAAGCGCAGTATACCTTGAAGCTCCCTAGAGGCTTCCATGGCCAGTCGGTGAGAATTCCTGGTTTGGAAGCCATTTCTTCTTCTCTGCGTTTTGCGAGACTATAATTTTAGTGATTACCAGACCCTTTGTGCTACAATTGGACATGCCCGACATCTCTTATAGAACTCTTCTCTTGCTTTAAGTGCGTCCCACCTACTCCGTGCACATTTATGTTCCATCAACCACCGCTCCAAGATAGGGATACCCGGATCCCTAAAGTGCCAAAAGTTCGCATAAAGGGACATTTAAGTGTCAAAAGTTACAAAAGTGACACTTAAATGCCAAAATCGAAGCAAAATGGATTACTTAAGTGCTAATCCGACCAAAATCCAACCAAAACGCTGATGTGTTAATTTTCCAACGAAACAAGTGCAAAATGTTGTCGTTTTGATATTGACATGGTAAAAAATTAATATAAAAATTAATTTAATTAAATTTATTTACAACATTTAAAATAAAAATAAAAATTTTAAATTTAAAAAAATTGATTTTTTTTAAATTAAAAAAAAAAGTGAGGCGACTGAGAGCCACTGCCTCCCCACTGCCGTCAAGAAGGGCCAGCGGCCACCTTTTTTTAATTTTTTAATATTTGTATTTGTATTTTCAAATGTTTTAAATAAGTTTAGTTTAAAAATAAATTTAATTAATTTTTATATTAATTTTTTACCACGTCAGCATCAAAATGACATCGTTTTTGCATTGTTTTGGCCGCATTAGTATGCAAAATAATGCTGTTTTGCACTTACTTCGACGAAAATTGCGTACATCAGTATTTTGGCCGGATTTGTATTTAAGTGATTTATTTCTCTCCAATTTTGATACTTAAATGTCAAGTACTTAAGTGTCCATTTGTGCCAACTTTTGGCACTTGAAGTATACTTTTGCCCCAAAATAGGACTATACCAATCTAGTCGAACTAATGCGCCGTCCAAACGGTGGTACTCAGGGTGATTTTGTTAAAATTTATTATGTAATTTTAGAAATTTTTCTCATAAAGTCTATATATCTCCCCATCCCTAAAATTACAACGTGTGGATTATTTTGCTTGCTCAAGTTGAAGTCTTGTCAGTCATCAATAACGATGCACGAAGGATCATCAGATTTTCCGGAACTTAATTTTAGTGTCACAATAACAAATATGATTGATAGATTAAGTTGCAGCACAATTTTTCAGAAGAACGTGGGATTTTATTTAGATCAAGTGCAAGTATTGTAAAACGTATTTTGTTGACAAGTGCATAAAGGGCACTAATAAGTAACTATGACTAAGGAGTGCGTTTTCTAATGTCCAAGCCGCTAATGTTATGTGTCATTCATCGCTCTAAAAGCCAAATTATTTTAAATGAAACATGATTAATAAGTTTCCCTCGAATATTCATTACCATCGTCCTTATTTCTTTATTTTTTTGGTTGGAAGAAAATTATATTCATTACCCAAAAGGACACAGGAAAAGTACATGGACTTTCATGACAAAACAAATTGAAGCAAAGTAAAGGCTAGAATACTACAAAACAAAAGCAAATCTTAAAAAAAGCAAGATAAACAAAACACCAACAGGGTTAAGTATAAACTAGTTTCATAAGAATGGATCTGTCGAGCAAAATAATTAACAGTCAATCTCTAGATCCTATATCATCCTCAATGATGAGTGCATGATGGAAATTCTTTTTCCAATAACTATGGTGTTGCTAGTTGGTGGTGCCTGCTTAGGTTTGACTTTCTTTACTCCGTCCTGTATGCAAATAACCAAGATAGGTTGAATAAACATAGATTTAACTTTTGGAAACAAAAAATCTTCGTAATTCAACAAACACCAGAGCTCTGGCAATTTTCATTGAAACTAGAGGCGGAGAACCTCTATATGAACAAAGCATGGGGGTCTTCAATATTTGAAAACATTATTAAACTCCCAAATCTAAAGTGGAAGAAAAAAAATCCTAGGTCTAGAACTAGATTAAGAAGGTTCAAACTTTCAGATTTAGAACTAGATTGGAAAAAGAAAACTTCTAAATCTAGATCAGAAGAGAAGAAAAAAGAAGAAAAAAAAAATAGGAAAACTAAAACAAAATCAATAACAGATGGAAATTTTGACCACATCCAATTTATAATGGTTTTATAACAACAGTTTGATTTATTTCTTTATTAACCCTCTAATTTATTTGCCTAGAAAGGGAATCTTAAATCATAATAAAAACATACAATGAAAAACAAGAAATGCTTTCTTTTCCTTCCCTTTATTTGCTGGATTTTTAGATACAGATATTTTTCGTGTTCCCTCTATTATAGTGGAAGATTTGTTATATATTAGGAGGGTGTTGTTCATATTCACTCTACACCATCACGTATGAAGACAATCAAAACATGTTGAATGAAAATGTATCGGACTTTTAGAAGAACAATTTTTCATAGTTCAGTGAGACGCCTGAATTCTTGCAATTATCATTAAAACTAGAGGAGAAGAACTTGTGTACAGACAAAGCATGGGGTACGGACAGAGCATGGGCTATCGAATGCCTAAAAACATTATTAAAATCCCATATCTAGATTTGGAGAAAAGAACTCTTAGGTCTAGAACTATCTCAGTAAAATTCAAACTCTCATATTTAGAAATAAAGCGAGAGAAGAGAATTCCTAATCTAGATTGGGAAAGATCAAGAAAGAAGAACAACAAAACTCAAATAAAATTAAACAGATGGAAATTTTGACCGCAATCAATTTGTGATGGTTTTATAATGTCTGATTTGATTTATTTCTTTATTAACCCTCTTATTTATTTGCCTATAAAGGAATGTTTAAATCACAATAAAAACACACAAATAACAAGAAATGCTTTTTTTTTTTTCCATTTATTTTTTGGATTTTTGTATACAAACATTGTTCCTGTTCCGCACCTTCAGGATTGTTGATGATAATTTCAGGAACAGAAGGTTGCATAGGAGTTGAAACATTGATCCCATTATCTTCTCAAGGGACCCTTAATGACCCATCCTTTTTAGCCGACGCTTGAGGGAGCTGCTGTTGCTTTGGAGCTGAGGTCTTTTCTCCTCCTTCACTGAGGTGTTTATATTTTGAAGTCGATTGTTTATGATGTACTTGTTTTTAGTTGTGTGTGTCCTTGTCCGTGTTGTTGGGTGCCGCGTTTGTGCCTTTTATATCATGGTATCCTTCCACTCATAATGATTTTATCGTCTTGAGTGTAAGTTTATCGGTGCGGCAATCTTTTGTACATTTGCCTTTCCTTAATATATTCTTACCTTTTACCAAAAAACAAAAAAGGAAAAACATTGTTCATGTTCCCCTTATTATAGAGGGATATCTTTAGTATTTTGGGAGGATAGCCACTAGAACTCATCACATTGAGCTTTATATTTTTAAAAATGATATCATGCTTAAAAATAGTGTTCACACATTGCGGATATTTTATTTTTATTTGCAACATTTCCCTCCAACAGTGATAATTTTGTACAACTGCCAACTGGACTCGACAAGTGTAGCCGTACGAACTGAATTTATGAATGCTTGATGGTAATGCCGATTGTTATTGCTTTCGCATACGCTACAGACAAAAAAACATATGGATCCTTCGAGGATGACCAAGGATTTTGCTGTCCTAGGTTCATAATTAGGGTGGGTGGGGGGTGACTTACGCACTTCTCTTGTAATCTTTTGACTTTAGATAGATTTAGGATTTTGCTGTCCTAGGTTTATAATTAGGGTGGGTGGGGAGTGACTTACGCACTTCTCTTGTAATCTTTTGAGTTTAGATGGGGTCGTTCATGTTTAAAATGTACGTGTCCAGTCTTTACCCAAATGGATCCCCATAAATTCACAAGAGTGTCAGTTCATGCATTGGAAGTAATGAAGAGCTATTAGTGATTATCTACACATTGTAAGATTACTCTTAATTAAGTTTTTAATGGCAAATTCAATATTTGATCCTATAGTTATACGAAGAATAAGATATTATTGGTCATCTTATCAATTTACTACTTGAAAGAGCATAGATATCTAATAAAGACAATGTAAGTTTCACTGAGCTTTTGCTCTTAGGACTCATTTGGGAGGCCGCATGTTAGGAGACACTAAACAAGCAAATAACTTAACTAGACACTCGAAGTGAGAAAAACTATAACCAAAATAAAGAAGAACAAGAAGAAGAACAAGACAAAATGAATAATGACAACAAAAATGCACCATTGCATCATTGGCAACTTCACATTGTCTTGATGGTCCCTTGAGATTTCTCTTCTTTGGATGGTTAGCTACCTAAAAAGTTCAAGGGGATAATTGCCCAATTAGACCTAAATTTATTAATGAGGATGTTAATTTAGTCATAACATTTTCAATTTTGCTAGCATAGTCCAAACCTTTGCTGACGTGATGCCGGCTATCCTACATTGCATGCTGATATTGATAACTTGTATATTATTGCATCATTAATTTTCGGTGGCAATTGGCTGAAAAGACTACATTAGAGTTCTGTACAAAGATTTATGACTACATTAAAAATATTGGAAAATTTATGACTGAATTGTTATCTATACAATAAGTTTAAGACTGAATAAGTATTTTTTCCCAAATTCATAAATGTGGTAAGTGATTAAATATTTTCTTGCAATTAAATTAGGGTTACTTATTGACTAAAAACTCTAATCACAAACCTTGTGATCGATGGCAAAGTTCACACAACCAACTTGTGAGGTGCACACACAAGGATGTTAGGAACAAAGAAGTAGTAAGTTACGTTTGGCCCATAATTTATTAGCTTAAGTTTGTAAGGGAAGATAAACCAAACTGAAAATTAGTCACAGCTTCGGACTTGGGGCTCCTCCTCAACAATCACCCCAAGTCAAAGTCTTCAAGTTTTGTTGCGCCACCTGACACGACTTTTGTCTCTTCCTTTTTCTTTTCTATAATTTGACTTCTCGTTTGTGGGCGACGGCGAATGAGGAGTTACCGAAGGAAAATGATGGAAGCTATTTCTTCTTCTCCACATTTTGCCAGACCATCCTTTTAGTGAGCACAAGCCCCTTTGTGCTCCAATTACGCATGCACGACATCTTTCATGGAACCTCCTCCTGTTGCATTAAACGCGTCCCACCCGGTCCACGCACTTTTTATGTTCCAAGTTCCATCTCCCAGACGGACCGAAGCAACGGCTAACCGGTTATGTTCGGTGTGCTTTTTTGTTAATAGTTCTTATATATTTTTAGAACTTTCATGAAATGCCCGTATTATCTCCCTCTCCCTGAGCTTATGTTTTGCAGATTAGTTTACTTGTCCAAGTTAAGCTCTAGTCCATCGTTAAACAATAACTTGAACTTGTCGAGGGAACACCCGATTTTGAACTCGTGGAATCTAATTTGAAGTGTTGCAATAACTAATGGTTGCGTAGATTAAACTGTAATGAGATTTACCGGGAAGGAACTTGTTTTGTTTGGACCAATTGTGGGTGATTATAAAACGGATTTCATCGATAAGTGCATAAAGGGTATTAATAAGTACCTATAACTAAGGAATTTGTATGATTTTTAATGTATAGGCTCCTCTCATATAATGTGTAAATTCATCATTTAAAAAGTCGAATTGTTCAAAATAAATATCTCCAAATGTCCACAACGTCCTTATAATTAAGCACTATGCACGGGTTGGACTTGAAAGGTATTCTTGTACGAATCGAATTAATGGGTGCTTGATGTTTGCTGATATTCTTTCTTCCTCTTTTGTAATAAAATATTTAAATATTTAAATATTAAAATATACCTATATTCTAACAGTTTAAGCTTTCAAAATAATTTATAGTAGTTTCACAAAATCGCACATGATATCAATAATAAAGCACGAGTTCGAATTTTTCCAAATTTTTATCTTCCCTCTCAATTTATATGCAGTGGTCCCACCATCTGTTTAGATGGATTCCGGGAAATATAAAATGGATTTTGCTGAAAAGTGCATAAAAAGTATTAATAAGTAACTAAACTAGGGAAATTGTGTGGTTTCTATTGTTTAGACTGCTCTTATTTGTGTAATTCTTTGTTTTATAAGTCGAACAGTTGAAATTTGAGTACATTTAACATGGAGACAAGTACAATTGAAGTGTCATAACTTTCGTACATGAGCGTCATATATTTTTTCTTGTTTTTATGCTCATTTAAATGTCACAAATTTGAAAAATTGATAATTTAAGTGCTATCAATGATTTTCCTTGCTAGAAAATTTGATATTGATGCAAATTGTCATTGCCAAATTTTAATATGGATAATTTTTGTAATTTTTTTTCGCTTACTTAAATGACATAAATTTAAAAAATTAACAACTTAAATATCATTGACAATTGACCTCATCAGGATATCTACCGTTGGCCTTGCTTAGATCTAGCGAGGGCATTTGCGCTCTCACTTTTGGCCAATAAGGCTGCCTTGGCCTTGACCTTGAGCAAGGCATCGTGGCCTCATCGTGAAGGGCCTGAAGGCCCTCACTTGCAGCTTTGCAGCCTCATCAGGATATCTACCGTTGGCCGACATAGAAAAAAGGACAAAGCATTGAATAAAAACTTAAAAAGTCCAAAAAAAAAAAAAAATAGAAAAATGTAAAAATCCTACACCGAAAAGCTACGGCTCTTTTATTGTACCCACCCCTATTAACGGTTCTCCCTCCAGTGTCCGGAAGTACTATAGGGACGGTGCTAAAACATGTACGAATCAAATTAATGAACCTTGACTTTTTCTAATTTTACTGTTTTCGGATATGCTGCCAAGAAAAGATGTCCTGGTTCCCCTGAAAGTTAGTGCTTCAAACCGCCACTAGGACTAGCAGGGTGCCACGTATCTGCACATCCAAGGTTTATCTGGTGACACGGTTATCTCCAAAATTTATCGGTCCCCACGAACTTGATTGAGGTAGTTGTAACCCGACATCATGCATCATAGGCTGATTTGCACAGTTTTGCAATTGTCGCTATTCAACCATAAATTCGACCTTTATCGAACTCAACACCCCTTAAAAAGTCTCAGGACACGTCTTAATCCTTCCGATGACACCAATTTTTTATTATTTGTATATCATTTAACTTGTTTAAGTTTATTTAGAAATTTGTTTCTAGTGAAATTCGAAATGCCCATTTTGCTTTAGTTGAGTTAGACCTCTTGTTATTTTTGCATCTTTTTCTCGTTAAGGATTCTAAGACGGGTCCTTAACAAAATTTGTTTGTCTTTCTCTTTTATATGTTGTGATAAAAGTTTAGATTTTTTAAATTTTGTTTACTAGGGAAAATCATTATTGATCAGCTATGATACCTTGCTGTCTTGTTAAATTTATGATGTGATGCTATGTGTTCTTGAATTTTTATAAATTCCTTCATAGCTCATCTAAGAAAACTCTCTTCACGATAATTGTTCCTTGTGATGTTATTGATGTTATGTAATTTTCTGGGAGCCGATTATCAATGGGTTCCTTTTCAATTGTTCTGATCTTATCTACCCTGTTCTATGATCTTTGTTGTGATTCTCTGATGTGATTTTCTTTTAGAATGTTTTAGGACATTTTGCATGCTGAATCAAATTCACATGTCCTCACAAGATTTGATCCTTACCTTCCGAACTTCGCACACGAAAATTCTTGAAAAATAAAAAGTACTTTACCATGCTTTTCATACGTTTTGAATGTTGTGAAATCAATCTGAATTTTCATATTCTTGTTGATTTGCACTTGGTTTTCGTTCAAGTGATGCTTATGCATAAAAATTTCAAACCTTCATGTTGTGCTTTTCATTTTGAATTTCCAAATCATGTTTTGGCTTGGCAATGATGTTATCTAGGTTTAGACTATATTTAGGGCTTTTGCGAAGCTCGATCAAAGTGCACAAGATGCACTCGAGTTAGCTTTGAGATTAAATGTGTTCCATAGCCGTGACGCAACTTTGCTATGCCATTAACAATTTTCCTTACAATTTCACTATCTAATTCTTCTTTAATGATTTTTGAGCATCATTTGAACTTCCCTTAGTTTTTGATGTGTTTACTCGAATCAAATGCCTATGATTGTATTTGTTGTTGGTTGAATAAATGAATGATCTAGTGTTGGCTCACTAAAATTACTTGATTGATTGAAAATCAAGGCTCAAGAGCCTACCTGCATGTTTACTTTTAAATATGCATATGATTTTTAATTTTATGCATGAGTGCGATACATGAACCCGTGGAATATCTTTGGACACACTTAGAACTTGTTTTAGGGGCTTTTTAGTGTTGGTTGCCACGTGAGAATACATATGTGATCAATAACTATAAGTCATAAAAAATGAATTGGGGTAAATGTCCTAGAGGAATCATTGTATGAATTGCAAAGGTCGATCCCAAGGCCAATTTTGATCAATTTTGCATATCGTTTTAATTCCATGATTGTTCTTGTTTGTTTTGCGACTGTGATTGTTTTTGTATGTTTGTAATGTTGATTGTTTCCCTCATCTTGTATGTACCTAGTCTTAGCATTAGATTAGGCTTAGAATAGGTCCATGGAGGTGGTGGCCCTTAAGATGTGAAGATGATAAATGGTCAATGTCTAATCGAACCTTATTATTGTACCATTTGTTTCCCGATATATGTTTTAGGTTATCTTGTGTTGTATAAATACCAGACAAGAGGTGGGTTTGTTCTTTGGATTTACTTTTTGTTTAGGCTTGCATGTTAGATTTACTGCATTTCTTAGACTGCTTTCTTGGGTGTTTACTTCTCACACCGTCTTTAAATTCCAAATTGATTGTTTTCTTTCTTTTTCTTTTGATAGAAATACAATTGCATTAAATTGACTCTCCATGCACGATCACCTAGTTAGTTTCATTGGCATGAAAAAGTAAAAAAAGTATGCATAGACACCTTAGAAAACATAACAAACTGTTAGGTACCGAAGATAATATAAATATTAATGTAACCTAAGTTCTTGAACCTGAAAATTTCTAGTTGCATAGATATTGAGGGACCACTTTGGGTTTTCTAGCTGACTCCCAAAAACTAGACTAGTGGCAACTCCTAACTCTTATCTAGGTTGTCTTAATCAACTCATACATAATAAATAAATCCGTCGTGAGGGATATGGGTTTTGACGAGAATCACCATAGTTTAGCATACCCAATATGGAAATCTCCTAAAGGATGAAGTGATGCCATCCTTGTTGATGAGAGTACTATTGGGGGGCTACTATAGTAACAAAACTCCTAAATTCGATATTCACACTTGATCTCATTTTTCAAGGTGTATCATTCGTGTCGATACGAATCATGACAACTTCCGTTATCACAAAGGGTATGAGCTTGGGAGAGCTCACAACTATGATCAAGCAAACTCACAATGGTCAATCTTGAAAGATGAAGTGATAACATCTTTTGGGACACGTATCGTGAGGGAGCTCTTATGGTCAAGTACCCCTAAACTCGACTTTTCTCCCTTGGGAGACGAAGGGGTTGGGTCATGACCATTATTAATTGAGTTGAATATTCAAATATCTTAAATAGAAAGATCGTTTTGAATAAGAAAGAACTCGAATTGTATTTCAATATGGTGTTAAATAGGTGTACAACAAATGAAAGAGTGCATGCATAGTAACAATTGAATTATTACATAGATCACATCCATGTTATGTTGAAATGCTTGTTAAGAGGTGATGGTAAAATCTCATATCAGAGATTTGTTATAATTTAAAATAACCGATATATACTAGTTCACTTATAAAATATTGGTTTGAGTTTTAAGTGAATGTAAATCTAGTTCGGTATATTGATGGATTTAGACTTGGGTTTTGTCCTAGTAATTTCCTCATATTAAGATGTTGGACTTTTGTGTGACAAAATGACAATATTTTTCAATTTTGAGCTGAAACCTGAGAATGAATGTCCTTTGGAAAGGAAAACCTATTTTAATATTCCAAAATAGACATGCACTATTGGAGCGCTAGTGGCTTGGGCATGGACAACTAAGGAACGTGGCATAAGCACTAGGTCCTCGGCACGGCCTTTGTAGACCTAAACACGGGTACCGGGGACTTAGGCATAGACACCATGGTCTCAAGTGGAAGAACCATGGTCCTGGGTTTATGAAAGTCGAGCTTAAGACCTTATTACCCCTACTCGGTTCTCTAACGCTTATGCCTAGTTCTCCAGTGCTCAAGTCTTGATCCATGGAGGCTATGCGCAGGGCCACGGAGATGGAACTTAAGATGGAACTTAAGACTCTAGTGCTTGCACCAGGTGCTCGACAGCTAGGCTTGCATCCATCATGGCAAAGCCTAGGTTCATGGAAGCTGTGGTTGATGCCTCAACATTGAGGCTCAAGTGCATTGAGGTTGGGTCCATGATCCCATTGCTTGTGCCTTAATCTCGATGCTTGGGCTCTGGTCCATTGAGGCTGAGCCTGAGACCCTGAGAGTGCTCCATGCTCAAGATCAATGAACCTAAGCTAGGACCTCACCTTTAAAGACCTTGGTTTGGGCTAGGAGGTCGGCTATAGGGATTGTAGGCCTAACATTGATGGACCTAGGTCTGATGGTCGACTTCCATGGACTTGGGAACTTGGTACCCAAGCATGGCACCAACATCCCAAATCTAGCCATCATGGAACTGGGCTCTACTTTGACAGACCTGGGCACAGTATCAACATCTTGAGCCCAACCTTTGTGGACCTAGGAATGAGTGCTAGGGTCTTGGGTCTCTCGATGGACTAGGGTCTCAAGCATTAGCACTGTGGTCTAGTCAATGAGGTCTAGGCCCGACAACTTTAAAGCTCAGCCTTTAGGGACCTAAGCCTAAGCATTAAGGACTTGGGCTCGACCCCTATGGACCTAGACACAGGCATCAATTTCTCGAGCTTTACCTTTATAAACCTAGTCTTAAGCGTCAGGGTCTTAAGTTGGGCCTTTGATGACTTAAGCCCAAGAGGCAAGCGACTTGGCATAGGCACCATGGTCTTAGGCCTGGCCGGCTTCTTTGAATTGTAGCTAGGCTCAATGGACCTGACTTTGGCCTCTAGACTTGAAAATAAGCATTGGTGTTAATACCTAATTTTTAGTTGATGCATCAATGTAGAAAAAACTCAAGATTAGGGTTTCTGGTTGCGACGAAGCCCGTTTCTTGGATAAAAAGTGACATTTTTCATTTTTTTTAATCTTTTGTCTTGTCAGTTTTAAGCAATTTCCCATTCATTTTTTTAATCAGAAACTAGAAAAGTTAGATGGTTGGCTTTTGAGTTGACTTTTTGTCAACCCTTTGATCAAAAGTCAACCTCAATTTAGTTGACTTTTTGCATAAAAGATTCTTTTAGTCTTAACAAAATTGGAGTTGCATTAGTTTTCAAAAATTTCAAAGATTTGATCACAAAATCAGCTTTTTAGAAAAAGTCAACTACTTTTGGTTAAACCTTTGACAAAAAAATTAGAAAAACACAAAAATCCATGAATCAATTTGTTTTTGTCCCAATTTGACTTAAGCGTCAAGAATTTTGCGAAAATTGTTTAAGAACATTGTTTTCTTCAGTTTTGAATTTAAAATCGACAAAAAAATAAAATTACTCTCATTCCAGTCATAATTAGGCTTAATTCATTTTACAACATTTAATCTATAGATCATTACCCATTCACTCATGCAATCAGTTTTGAGATTAGGCATGCTGAAATATGGATTATCACTTTTAGCCATAATTAGGGGGTTCGGATAGATTTTACATGATTTGTGAATGTACACTTCCATTCCATTCATTTTTATGAGATAAGTACAAGTTCGAGATCAATTTTGAGGAATTCATTTGAGAACTTCTCAATATGAGGGATTTAGCCTTCTTAGACATAGGAAAATCAAGCTAATGAACTCCGATTGATGAAATTCAAGTTGACCTATTTGAGACTAAGATTTAATTTTGAGAACTAAGACTCAATTTTTCCATTAAACCTTGATTCAATTTTATCATAAAAGTCACACAATCAAATTAAAGTCAATTTGGATATAATGAGTCACCCTAGGTATTGGGCAATTGGTCTAATAGGTGTTTTGCAATTTTAATTGAATTCAATTTCAATTGATTTACAATTTGGAGCAAAAAATTACAAAAAAATTGTCTAACTTAGCCTAGAAAATCCAATCATATGTACCCATGGTGTAGGTCCAATATTATTCATGTTAACGAAGTAATCGAGCCAATGGAAAATTACAAGATTGCATTTATATGGTTTAATTGGCCTAATTTCATCAAAATTAGACCGTTTCTCTTAAATTGAACCGTCATTCCTCAAATTAGACAAGATTTCCTTTCAATTTAGCCCTTGAAGGATAGGCTAAATTACATAAATTTAGAAACCCAATGATTGAATCGCCTGAAAGACTGATTGAAGTGATTGAACTAGTGTGAACTAGTTCGATCGATCCGACTGGCCATTGCTAGAGGTGATCGATTTGGCCCTCCTCGGTAGGCTTTTGATGGTTGGCAACTGTGACAGCCCAAGCGGTGGTCCACAAGGAGGAGGGATGGCGGTGCGTCCGCGCCTCGGTCCCTAGACATGCACAGGGAAGGGGTCCCTCTCTTGTCTCATATCACTTAGGGGGAAGTCCTGGGCTAGTTTATAAGGCTTGGGTTCCTCTAATCTGTGTAACGCGTTTTAAAGCCGTGAGAACTTAATGTCCAAAGCGGACAATATTACACAGTGGGGCCCAAGTCCTTACAGGTGGTATCAGAGCCGACTCCTGATCATGTGTAGCACTATAGTGAGGACTTTGTGCTCCTAAGGGGTGGAGAGTGTGACAGCTCAAGTGACGGTGGCAGTGCATTTGTGCTTCGGTCCCCGAACATGCGCACTTAGGGGGGGAGTCCTAGGCTAGTTTTTAAGGCTTGGGTTCCTCTAATTTGTGTAATGTGTTTTAAAGCCGTGAGGACTTAGTGTCCAAAACGGACAATATTACACAGTGGGGCCCGGGTCCTTATAGCAATTGCCCTTAGATGTCCCGCCATGTGTATTTCTTCCTCATGCTGTTTAATTTTTCATATTTTTTGGAAATGCACTCAGGTTTGGTGGAATAATGAAATTGCCTATAATGAGGCCTTAATTACAAATTCAATCTAGATTTCCAATTTCGACACAGCACTATCATCTGGATGATCACATGTTTAAATAGATCAATTGGGCTTTAGGATTAGATCTTAGCCCTTAGATCAAACCGACTGCTAAGATTTAACCTTGAGGGATGGCATATATACCATTTTCCCTCCAAAACTTGGGAGGCTCATCTGTGCATTTTGCTAGATCTTGAAATATCTTTCTCTCGCTTTCTTGAATCCTCTCTCTCCCCTTTTCATTAGCCATTGTTACACGCCGGAGCCCCCATTAATGACGCTCTACCGTCAGTAACCTCCTTCACCCTCCCTCCTTTGTCACTGTGGTCATCCAACGCCCCAAAGATAGTTGGAGTTTTCCATCCAGCCTCTTCTTCTCGTGGTCCTCCTCATTAGCATCCAAGTAGGGGGTGATTCTGTCTGAGTTCAGCAGCTCCGATCGACGGTCTGATGCCCCTCCTTGGCGATTTGACTATCGCCGATCACTCCTCAAGCGTGCCCACAACCCTCCAATGGTCGGGGCTTCATTGGAAAGCCACTAGAGGAGCTTCAGAGGCCTGTTTCTCCAGGTTAGTACAGATCGGGGTCTAGCCAGAATTGAACCTTTTTAGCCGCTGATTGGTGGCTGTTTTAGCAATGATCTGACCCATCTAGGCGATACTCAAGCCCTTAGGAGTCCCGTCAACAATCATAGCTTGCTGCAGTGGTCCGAATTTTGTTTATTTGAGTTCAGTTTGTCAAAAATTGCACGAAGGTAATCATTTATTACCAAGCTCAAAGAAGTGAGGTCTCGTTCGGAGACAAGGGCTAGAGCTCACACTTAGGACTAATTTGATGATGTTTATGCCTATTATAGGATGTTTAGCATGATTTAGAATGGATGTGGATGATTGATGATGGCTTGAATATGGCTAATTGCTTGATTAAGTTTGTTCTACAATTTTCGGATGCTAACATGACTGATCTAAGAAATGACTTGATATCAACTTGTAAAAGTAGTTTTCTGTGTTCAAAGTCTTCATAAAAGTTGAAGACAGTTCGAATACTTTCGAAAGAGCCATAGAGCGACCCCATCGGGTCTTGTTTGATATGGTTTTCGCATACTCAAAATCAAGTCTAGAATCTATCATATGTTTGCTGTTCTGTTGAGTTACGGTCTACCCTATTTGTTGATTTTTTGCTGATTTTTATGCTTTGATTTTGAGGTTGATTCCTTCATGAAAGTTTCTCAAAATTGTCTTGATTATGACAAATCCTTTTTTCAGATTTTTTTTTGGAATAGATCTGATTAGGAAAATCCTCAAACAATCGTCCACATGTTGATTTGTCCTATTTGAGCCGGATGAATGTTTGCTTAGAAAGGATCTAGTAGACTTGCTTAATCGGATTTCATCCTTCATGAAAGTCGTGGTATATTTCATAAGCTTTCCGACAAGGTATAGATTGCAATCTATGATGTTGGATGTTTTGATCTTTTATTATACCGAGGAAGATCATTAATGTATCGTGCAATCCCTGCTGCATTTATGACTGGTTGTGTCTCTAAGAAAATGTCTTCGATTGAGCTCCTTAAGAGCATAATTGATGCGTGATGTCTTCTAGACATATTTAGAAAATATTATAAGTTTCGAAACAATGTATGACACATATCATTTGAAGGTAATTTGCTATATGAAATCCACTTGCCAAGTCGATACGTTACTTCTGAAAATTTCATACATTCTGTCATGTATGCTTCTTAGTGATAAACTACGTATTGACGTTCAATCAAATTCTCCGTCCCATTTAGCCCTATGTCATGTTTGAATATCACAATTTTCATACATCAATTTGGTGATTTAGCAAGCCTGTTCTCATGTATCACGTTCTGCCATATTTATCGTTGATTTGCACACTTCTGTAAATGTCATCACTTGAGCATGAAATTAACCTTAATCAAACTCAATATTTCTTAGAAAATATTAATGCATATCTTAAACTTTCTAACGACACCAACTTTGCCTAATTTGGGTATCGTTTGACTCATTTTCCATTTTTGTGAAGTTTGCTCCGAAATCTACCATGATTGAAATTCGGAATGCTTGTTCTGCCTTTATTGAGATAGATCCTTTGACATTTCTGTGTGAATCTTTTAGTAAAGATTATGAGGTCGAGCTTATAACAGAATTTGTTTGTTATCTTCATGTCTATGTTGTGGTGAATTTTCAGAATTTTTAGATAAGGGTTAATGGGACAAATTGCCATTGTTTTATCATGATGTCCTACTACCCTTTTCTATTCTTGATGTATTGTTTTGTGTTCTTGGATTTTATAAATTCATGTGTAGCTTATCTTAGAAAACTTACATCAGGGAAATTGTTCCTTATTGTTTGTTTGATGTGTTGCAATTTTCTTAGGACCAATTATCCGTGGGTTCTACTCCAATTGCTTTGCTCTTGATTGCCCTAATGGATGTTTACTATTATAATTGTTTGCTGCAATTTTGTTCTAGGATTTTTTAAAATGTCTTACATGCTGAATTGGGATTAGGTATCTTCACAAGTTTTGATCCATGTTCCAATCTTCATAAACAAGAATTCTTAAGAGACAAAAAAATAAATATTGCCATGCTTTTCAAACCAACGTTGCCAAACAATCCAAAATTTCATGTCGTGAATGATCCGAATTCAATTTTCATTCATGTGATGCCTATGGAAAAAGTACTTTTGGACATTCATTACGTTTCAATTTGACATGTCATTTATCGAATCCTTGATTTATGTTTAGGACGTTTGTAATTGATCAGTTGTGCCCTTCTATGCATCCGAGCTCACCTTAATGACTAGATGTGATTCCCCATATGATAAAATCATGTCCCTATCTTATGTTTACCTATCAAACTTCAATTTGATATAAAATTTGTCGAAATTTGGATCATATATAGAACGTTTGCAACGCTTGATCAGTTGTGTCCTTCGATGCACCCAAGCTAGCTTTGATGGCCAAATGTGCTTCATAGCATTGACAAAATTATGTCTCTTTACATCAAAATGTTTCAAAGTATTGCGTCTTTCTACTGATTGTTCATGAAATCTTTTTAGGCATCACGTGAGTCATATATTGATCGTTTAATTTGCTATGAAATGCACGTGCATGTGTTTGGCTCATGATGACTAAATAAGTGATGTGGTGTCGACTCACTAATTTGTTTGATTGATTAGGAACTAAGGTCGAAAGGCCTGAACGCATGTTTTATACTCGTTTTGCATGTGTCTTTTAGATGTATGTGTAGGTGTGATGCATTATCTTGTGGGATATTTTGGATGACATTTAGAACCTATTTTAGGGACTTTTAGCATTCATTGCCACACAAGAACATAAATGGCAGCTAATAGCCATAAGTCATTTAAAAAATAAATTGGGTAGGAGTCTTAGTGTGGTTCATTGTATGAATAATCAAAGGCCGACCCCAAGACCATTCTTGATTTGCTTGAATATTCTTCCTCGGATAATTGATGTGAAATGATGTGCTAATTGATTGCCATGAATTACCCATTTGATTGCCATGAGCGTTTTTGAGATTACTTTTTTAATCCTTATCTTAGTTTAGTCTTAGGATAGGATTAGAATAGGCCCATGGAGATGGCTATCCTGAAGACTTGAAGACGACGAATGGTCAATGTCCAATTCGACCTTATTTTGTACTATTCATTCGCCAATATATGTTTCGGGTTGTTTTTTGTTGCATAAATGCTTGACAAGTTGCAAGCTCCTTTTCTTTGTTTACCTTCTTTATTTCTATTTTAGGATTGTATGTTAGATTTACTGCTTTCCTTAAACTATTTTAGTGTTTACTTATTGCACTGTCTTCTAAATTTCAATTGATTGACTTCTTTCATTTTCTCCTTTAATAGAACATGGTATGAAATTGAACATCCATGTATGATCACTTTGTTAAATTTATCATTTGCATGAAAAACCAAAAAGACATGCATGGACACCTTAGGAAACACAATAAACTATTAGGTACTAAAAGGACATTAATCGAAATAGGAAAAATTCCAAATGAGGACCTGAAGTGTCCTTATTTTCTCAAATAAAGGCTTGAAGTGATTATAGCTATTTCAAACAAGGGTCTAGCCTCGCCGGCTCCTTAGCTGGCAAAAAATTCCGACAGATCAAAGGTATTTTTGTCCAAATACAATTTAAATTTAAATTTAATTATATTAAAACTTTAAAAAGAAGAAGAAAAAAAAGGAACACACAGGTGGGAGGGGCTACTGTCCCATCGTTTGTGGGATGGCAACAAGGGCTGATGGGGTCACTAATGCCAGGACAAGGGTCGATGACCCTGCCCAACCAGAGGCGAGGGCTTGTTGGCCTTCACCAGGGATTGGAAAGGGCAACGACTCTCTCTCAAATCTGGGCGAGGGTCGTGGGCCTTTGCTCAGCATCCCTAAACTTAGGTGGTGAGTTCGGAGGCCCTGAGCGAGGGCCAACCACCCTCGCCCAGATCTGAGAGAGGGTTACCATCCTCTTAGAGATTACTTTTTTAATCCTTACCTTAGTTTAGTCTTAGGATAGGATTAGAATAGGCCCATGGAGATGGCTAACCCCAAGACTCGAAGATGACAAATGGTCAATGGCCAATCCGACCTTATTTTGTACTTTTCATTCCCCGATATATGTTTTGCATTATTTTTTGTTGCATAAACGCCTAACAAGTTGCAAGCTCCTTTTCTTTGTTTACTTTCTTTATTTTTGCTTTAGGATTGTATGGTAGATTTACTACTTTCCTTAAACTATTTTGAGTGTTTACTTACTGCACCGTCTTCTAAATTTCAATTGATTGACTTCTTTCATTTTCTCCTTTAATAGAAATAGCATGGTATGAAATCGAAAATCTACGTATGATCACTTTGTTAAATTTATCATCTGCATGAAAACCCAAAAAGACACGCATGGACACCTTAGGAAACACAATAAACTATTAGGTACTAAAAGAACATTAATAGAAATAAGAAAAATTCCAAATAAGGACCTGAAGTGTCATTATTTTCTCAAATAATGGCCTGAAGTGATTATAGCTATTTCAAACAAGGGTCTAGCCTCACCTGCTCCTTAGCCGGCAAAAAATTCGGACATATCAAAGGTATTTTTTGTCCAAATACAATTTAAATTTAAATTTAATTATATTAAAAATTTAAAAAGAAGAAAATAAAAAGGGACACACAGGTGGGAAGGGCTACTGCCCCATTGCCTGTTGGATGGCAACGAGGGTTGATGAGGTCGCCAGTACCAAGACAAGGGTCGACGACCCCGCCCAACCAATGGCGAGGGCCTTTTGGCCTTCACTAGGGATTGGAAAGGGCAATGACTCTCTCAAATTTGGGTGAGGGTCACGGGCCTTCACTCAGCATCCCTAAACTTAGGTGGTGAGTTTGAGGGCCCTGAGCGAGGGCTAACCACCCTCGCCCAGATCTGGGAGAGGGTTACCATCCTCTTTAAGATTACTTTTTTAATCCTTATATTAGTTTAGTCAATGTTTATGAGGATAACCTAGAATCTAAAGACAAGGTTTATAAGGAAAATCTAGAACCTAAAGTCAAGGTTTATGAAGATAACCTAGAACCTAAGAGACGAGATTTAAGGTTGACCAGGAACTCAAAACGAGAGGTATGTTTTAAGATGACCAAAATCCTAAAACAAGTGGTATGGTTTAGGATGACCAAAAGCGGAAACAAGGGTATCATTTAGGATTACCAAAAACTGGAAACAAGAGTATGGTTTAGGATTACGAAAAATTGAAAACAAGGGTTATGATTTAGGATTACTAAAAACTAAAAACAAGGGTATGGTTTAGGATTACCAAAAATCAAAAGGAAGGGTATTGTTGGAGAAATCCTCTAGAAGTGTTTTGAAATTGACAAAACGTTTCCATCAGTCTAGTCTGAAGGCTTGCAGACTCTGCTATTTAAAGTTTGAAGACCTCTGGACAGCTAGACTCAAGAGTCAAAGTCTATCTTCATTGACAGTTACCAATCCGTTGAAGAAAGGCTATCCAGATTTGGTTGTTTCATTAAGGATGTGGCCTTATCGACTAGAGAAGATCTCTTGGCTGGATATGACATAACGGAATCCTCTATTTGATCATAATTGATTTGAAGATTAAAGATCCGATGATTGGCAAAGTATACTTGGAAGGTTCTACTTATGGAAACCGAGATCCTGATTATATGGGCGAACATGATTGATGGGCTATCGACATGTTCCTTTAATAGCTTGAATGATCTTCCTAATTGATTCCATCCAACGGGTAGATTGGAGGAATTCCTTTGGTAAGTGCCAACGGGTATGATGGCATGAAGGAGTATATGAGGAAGACGTTCCAGTTGTTCTAGTGTGTGCACAATAGAAGAATTCCAAAGTCTGAAGCTCCTTGTTCTTAGTCAATTCATTTGTTGAGCAAAATTGTGTAAACAAAAGAGAGTCTATATTCGTGAGAAACCTTGAGGAAGTGTGGTAGAACATCTACACTGTGGAATCAAGGAAAAGCTGTGCTGTAACTTCTATTTTGTTCATAGTGAAATCCAGCTGGTGGGCTGTCAGTGCGGAAGAGTGACGTAGGCTTGGAATAAGCCGAACCACTATAAATCTTGTGTTCATTTCTCTCTTCCCCATCATTTACTTTACTTTGATCATATTTTCTTTCCTATCGTTTGCCTAGAATCGCTTCCGTATCACGAGAAATTGTTTGTGCACCTATTCACCCCCCTCTAGGTGCTTATACTAGCTATATCAAGTATGGTTTAGGATTACCAAAAACTGGAAACAAGGGGTTAAGGTTTAGGATTACCAAAACCCAGAAACAAAGGTATGGTTTAAGATTACCAAAAATCGGAAACAATGGGTTATGGTTTTGAATTACCAAAAACTGGAAACAAGGATATGGTTTAGGATTGCTAAAAATAAAAAACAAGTGATTATAGTTTAAGATTACCAAAAACTGGTTCACTGGGGAACACAAATTTTGGAAAGGGGTTTCGAGATTGCTTGAGAGCCAATCTTGTGAAATGATATCAATTGTCAAATCCATTCGGAGAATATTTTAACAAAATGAAATTTGATTAACCACCTAAGTGTTAAATCAAATATGCCAAGTGAAATTAGCCTAATCAAAAGAAGTCTTTCATACTAGCTCTCAAAAAGGGTTTTTTATCCCTAATCATTGGTGTGGGAAAACTGCTTAAATCTCACTAAGGAGGTCTCACTTAACTTGTGTCTAAGGTTTTCAAAAACATTCACAGTGAATACAATTCATTGTTCAAAAGGTTTTTTTGAAACGACCATAATGATGGCTTGGTCATGGACTTACACAAAGAGTATGCGCTTTGAGGCCAAGAATTGAAAATTCAATTAGTATCTTCATTGTATTTACAAGTCAAAAACTTCGAAGATAAGATAAGATAAGATAGGATTGCTTCCACCCTTTTTAGCAGTAGCTCCTATGTGAAATTCTCATTTCAACTCAAATAATTTCAATCGGAAGAGACTTCAGATAAGGGTTGTAACGTTGATTCAAGTGAGGCTTTAAGGACTCAAAAAAAAATTTCAGATATCAAGGGGTTAAAAGTGAGGGATTATTTTGGCATTATTACCATCACACAATTTTTTAGAAACCTAACTTCTGAAATTTAACCTATCTCGAGAATCCTTTTGACTATTTTGTCTTGAGACATAAGAGCTTCGCTCTCTTTTCTAATGACATTACTTGCAATACATGCGTTTTACAAAGCATTTATTTTGTTTTTCAATGAGTGGTCTCTTGCATGACCATTGATTTTGTTTTTCTTTGCATTTTTTATCATAGGCATTAGCCTTACTTTTACTAGGCACACTACTTTTTCATGCTTCCTAATTTTTATTTTCTTTTGAGTACCTAAGACTCTCCAGTAGTAATTACAAACATGACCAACATTTTCAATTTTGTTGGTAAATCACATGCCTTGCCCCTATGTGGGGGAGATAATCATCACATGGGGTTATGAAGGAATTGCATAAGGCTCAAATTGGCTAAACAAATGATAATTGTGTTTAAGATAGTGAACGAAATGCTCATCGTCACTTTAGGATGCTTTAAGTTTCGATAATAAATCACCTGAAACTAGCACAGGAAGATCGATGCAAGTGAAAGCAACAAAATCTTTCTTGATCTTTTGCTCCATAATGTTCAACTAGCACCCCCATTCTGCCCCAAAGTGGGGTTGTTCTTGACGATATTGTTTTGGAAATGCTCCCTATTTGGCTCAAAGTGGCTTGCAAGGGATATCAATAGTGTTTGGGATTGAGAAAGAAATGCCTTTATCATCTCAAACGATGTATTCATTGCAAATGAATCTTATGCCCTAGTGTCGCGACCTATTTTTTCGGGGTGTGAACCACCTAGGGTTTGGCTAATGGATTGTTAAGCCTAGACTTAACTCGGGCTCTCCCAAGCCCATACCAATTCGCGACTTAGGTTCAAGTTTATAACATGCAATTGATTTTCAATTAGGAGTCGCCACTAATCTATTTTTGGTGGGTCGATTAGAAACCCAAGTAAAGTAATGGGAGATTTACTTTACTCCTACGAACCAGAGATTATGGGTACGGGGACTTGGTTACACTAGATTTCTCTAATACCCTTTCGGTACCTTTATCTTTTATTTTAAAAAAATTATTTGGCAAGCAACTTGAATTGATTTTAATTCCTTAACATGTGAGGTGACCATGCAGATGCGTAAACCACCAATTTAACACTCAAGAAAGCAAATGAATAAATTGCAGGACTTACCTCATAACAACGAAAGCATTTGCGTTGTTAGTTTAGAATTCAAATCAGCAGTCCTAAATATGATTTCTAATTAACACGCAATTTTTGTTTTGTTTTCACTTAATTAATGAAAATCATGCAATAGGCAATGCATGCCACTAATTTAACATGAAATGATATGACATGTCAACATGACTTAGCTATATGACCTAAGCAATATGACATAACTAAGCATGTAGTCTATCCTAAGCATGAGATGATTTATTCTAAATAATTTTTTTATTTTCCATGAGATTCGAAATTAAAGAAATGCAATATTTAAATATGCAATCTAAATTAATCTAATGACTTAATTCTAATGACGGGCAATTTCTAATTAAATGCACCAAACAAAAATCACTAAATGACGTGCATTGTATGAAACTAATTCTATATGACGTGCACATGATTTTTATTTTCCTAATAAGCATGCAATCTATTTCGGAGAAATTATCTAAACCTATAATATGCAATCTTAGCATGCAATGACGTGCAAAGAATGCCCTAATTCTACATGACATATGCATATGACATTTTTTATTAAAAAAATGCAATCTATCCTAGAAATTGCAACTAATTTATCCTAAGACAAATTCTATGAAATTTCAAATGATCTAGCTAGATTAAGATTCTATCTAATTTAAACTAGGGATTAAGTCATATTAAATCCTAATTTAAACTAACACATTATCTAAATCTAAAATGCCATTTATCCCAAAAAGATGATCTAAAATGAAACATGCAATTCTAATCTAATATGCACAATGATTTTTTTATGTTTTTCTTTAATCTCGAAATTAAAATTAATACCTAATTAACATGCAATTAAAAAAAACTAACAACCTAAATGAATGCACTTTTTTTGGATTTTTTATTTAAAAAATTCATAATAAGATTGCAATCCTAATATGCAAGATAACAAAAACAAACCTAGTCCTTATGGATTTTTCTTTTTGATTTTCTTATTTAAAAAATTCGAAATCAGATTGCGATTTTAACCCTAAGACTAAGAATATTCTAAAACGTACTTAATCCTAATTTGAATTTTTTTTTGATTTTTTCTCTTATGAAAATAAAATTGATCCAAACACACGATATCAAATCAAGAAAGATAATATTGATATCTAAAAATTGGCAAACCGTATCTCGCGCATGAGATCGGGTTGACCAATTTTAATTTTAAATCGCGAATCAAATCTCGGGCTTGAGATTGGATTGTCGATTTTTATAAGGGATTGCGAGTCGGATTTCGGGCGCGAAAATCGGACTATCAATCCCTTGCTTGAGGGGGACTTTCATGTTGGAACATCAATCATATATTTAGGAATAATCCTACTAAAGAAAAAAAATAAATAAGTGAGAATAACATTAAAAAATAAAATAAAGTAAATAAATAAAAAAAACTACCTAAATGATTTCTTCTTTTTTTTCTCTTCTTCCCTTTCAAACTTCACGTCCGTGCGGCTGGCCACCAGCTCCGGTAAGGGCGTCGCGGTCGGGGCTCCGGCGAAGGTCCGGCGAGGGGCAGCAGCATTGCAGAGGGTCTCCGTGGGTGTTGATCGCGGTGGTCGTCGGGCTGCGGCGTTGATTGGCGGGGCCGCGGGAGCAGACTGGTCGCGGCGTTGATTGGGCGTGAAGAAGCTCGGCGTCCAAGGGCGTCGCGGGTCAGTCAGCAGATCGGGTAGTGGCGGAGACGCGGCAGAGGCTCGGTGAGCGTGGCGGACGGACCCTGACGCTGAACTCGGGCGTCGTGGGCAGAGGTCTCGAGGGACGATGGCCGACGCAGCAAGTCACGGCCGATCGCGAATCAAGCAGGAGTAACGACGTCTGGTTGCAGCAGTGGAGCTTCGGGCTGAAGGCAGAGAAGAAACGGCGTCGCGGGGACTCGTGCGGAGGAAGATCCAGGCGTCGAACGGGACTGGCTTCGAGCTCCAGGCGGCGCGGCATCATCGCGGCGAGCTTCGTGGGGAGACCGCTGAAGCGGCTGTGGCGAACACACGGTGGCAGAAGCCTCGCGGATGGAAGTTGCAGAGGAGGAGCAGCGATTTGGGGAAGATGATGAACAGTAGGGGTCAAATCACCTCTTTACTTTTCTCCTCTCTCTCTCTCATGTCACTCACGTCACTCTCCCTCTTCCTTCACTTTTCTGCAGAAGCTTTTTGCTTTTTTTTTGAATTTTTTCTATCTCCAAAGCCCCCACGGATGGCTTCTCTCCCCTTTCACTTTTCTGAATTTTTTTAAAAGAAGCTCCCCCCGGACGAAGAGAAGGCCACCCCCATTTATAGAGTGAAAACTTAGTCTGCTCAACCTACGAAGATTTGCATAACAACTCAATCGCTGAAAATCATCTTTCGAGATTATCGTGTATGCTGACTCACTCGGCCATTGAAATCATCTATTAAAATCTTCCAAGCTGACTCGCTCGATCATTGAAGATTTTATATGCTGACTCAGCGATTGAAGATAAACTGGAATTTTTTGTGAAGATTTTCCAAATAATTCACTTTAGATAAAACTCCATTATCCAATTCTAAAATATTTCGAGATATCCATCCGCAACAAAATATTTTAGAATATTCCTTATCCTCCTTAATATTCCCAACTTTAAGATTACAGTGCGATTTTTTAATTTCCAAAAATCATCATAATATCGCATCAAATCTTAAATTTTCACAAGATAATTAATTAAACATAACGACGGGCTTGGGTTAATTTTCTTCATGGGCTTAGTCCAGCCTATTAATTTAAAACCCAAAATCACTAATTCAACCCATCCACCACCGGTCCAGTAAATGCAAATACAAAATAAATGCACCTACAACTAAATGCTATGCAATTAATTAATTATTGATTAAACCCTAATTTTAATGCGATAAATGACTAAACGGACCGTCAAAATCTAGGTGTCAACACCTAGGATATAGTTCTTTTCACTCAATTCTCTCAGCGAGTGCATAAGGACGTGTTTGGCAAAGGGGTTGCCTCTCATCATTTTAGGCACTACCACTTGGCATATTTAACAATCTTTTTTGGGTTTTCCAAAATACACTTTGACTAAATTCCACTTCTTGGGGATGAGAACGTATTGAAAGTTTTTGGAAAGAAACATGATCTTTTGACCTTATTAGGGAGACTTTTAGAAATGAGGTTGAACAAAAATTTGTGGACAAAAAAAGGTTTTGTTCAATACAGGGGCCCACTTCTAGAGTTCTAATTGACTTTTTTGGCGTTCTAAAGGATAGGGCCACTTCTAAGCTTTAAAGAAGATTGTTACTTTTTGGAGGTTTTGCACCCCAAGATCAATCAACTGTGGATAGATAGAATCTTCTCCAAAGATCCTACAAAATGAACAGACATGTGGATGCAATATGCATGCATGGGATGCATTATACAAATATCCTAAAGTGGCTTGGATTCAATCTACTAGCGGCTCAAAGGCCTTTCAATTTATTCATGGATAATATTTCTTCAATTTTGTCATTTACAAGCCTTGGCAATTCTTGGCCATCCATTTCTATGAGGATTATGGACTTTTGTAGTTCGGAGTGAACTTCCCATGAGGATTTGGAATGATAGTTAGGACCTTTCTTAAGATGAGATCATTGATATCAAAGTGTCTTACATTGACCTTGTGGTTGAACGACTTGACTACTCTCTTCTAATAGATTTGTCCGTTGCATAGGGCTTTCACTCTCTTTTCATCAATCATATTGAGTTGTTCAAACCTTTGTTGAACCCATTCAATTTCAAAGAGCTTGACTTGAGAAAGTACCCTCAGCGAAGAGATTTCCACTTCCATTGGTAGCACAACCTCCATCCCATAGACCATTGAGAATGGCGTTGCCCCAGTTTAAGTGCGAATTGAAGTTTGGTAAGCCATCATAGTATACGACAATTGATTATGCCAGTCACGATAATTTTTATCCATTATGGCTAATGTCACGCCTCGATCCTCGAGCACGTGCACATCCCTTGGTGGTTGACTAAATTGCGACGTTTCTAGGACGTGTCACCGACCCAATTGATTATGCACATACGGAAGTGTATAAGAAAACAATCCACAGACAACAATCAACATGGGATAGAAAAACAGGACAATCAAATTTCACAAACACACTTTTATAAACAAGCTAATTTATATACAGAGGCCAACTCTAAGGTTTATGTACAGGAGTCTAGATCAAAAAGGGCTACGAAGCCACCAAAACCCTAGGCTCTCTAGACATTGGCTTCGGGTCTTCCACGGCACCATCCGGAGTGTCGATGTCCAAAGGGTACCCTATCTCCCACTCCTCGGTCTCGATAGGAAGCTTGTCAAAACCACCTAAAGGACCCTCCTGACTCATCGGGCTTATGGAGATATTACACCTTGAAACGATGAGGTACCATGTGGGGGTAGGCCCCCATCGACCTAGACGGTGGACTCAACAAGCTCACGGGTCAGGTTGGTCCCGGAAACTGGGAAACAGGAGCACTAGAAATCTACCTCCCTCGGAACACCATAGCGCACATGATGTGGCTCCATATAAGGACCTGAAAAGAAGAAACCCATGACGGGGTAAGATAATATCTTAGCAAGTTTACGCCTTAAACCCCGACTAGGAAGGTAATACACCTAAGGGCGGCCTAACCACACAACCACAGAGACTCACCTTGCCTCAGTTCCTCCTTGCATGTTAGTAAAGTACATATAACAGATATATGCTGTAATAACACTCAACAATTGGAGCGCCTCACTTCATAACTCAATCAATTACATGGGTCTCAATTATAAGGCTAAATCGTTGCGACACATCCTATTTCATGCCACACAATTTTGTCCTATAATCAGGTGTGGTTATATCTCACTTAGACACGCATTTTAACTTTAATCATGGCCCAATGGGCATGGCCTACTCGACGTTCAACGGTCTTTTGGCGTAACCAAGCATCATCTCACCCCCATTGAGCACAGCAACATCTACCTTGAGACAGCAATCCCGAAGGAGCATCGGTTCAACTTCTACTGCGACCGACATTTGTTATCCAGGGGCATTCCATATAGGAGCATCACTTGATGTAAACGCTCGTGACAGGTTCTCATAACGTTCACACACACGTCTAATCTCGGCCAAGGACATTGTGCCTTGCATTCAAATGCCACAATTAAAATAATGAACTTGGCCTATTTTCTTCATATTAAAGACACCCGGTAAAATAATCGTGTGGGTACACAGTCAAATCGAACCATAAAAATTGAGGTACTCTCTTTTAAAAATCCAAATATTTGATATAGTACTTAGCAATTTTTGGGTCAAAAACCAACATCCGGTATTTTCTGATTAAATACCAAAAATCTAGAATTTCGAAATAATAAACAAAAATCACAATCATCACTCAATTGCACAAATTACAACTCAATTACTGTCGCGACCCGATCTCGCTGCCCCCTTGAAATGGTATCCAAGAAGGGAAAAAGTTGGGTTTAGGGGTACTTGATCTCAAAATCGCGAGCTCTCCCAAGCTCATACCCCGCGTGACAACAGATTTATTTCTATGATCTAGGTATTTAACAACTTAAAAAAAATATACAGGAGTCGCCACTAGCCTCATTTTTGGGGGTCGGCTAGAAACCCAATCAAGGGTCGGGAGTATTCCCTCGATTCCTACGCAACCAGATATCTAGGTTTGGGGACTTGGGTTACGCTAATATTGCTATTAGCGCCCTTTCGGTACCTAAACAGTATGTTGTGTTTTTCCTAACATGTCCATGCATTTCTTTTTATATTTTCAAGATCGTCAATTCCATACTAAATGATCATGCGTGGTGGATTACTTTTATTCTATTCTATTCCTAAGAAATGAAAGGAAAACAAACAATGAATATGAAATTGCAAGACATGAAGTAAACAATCAATAAAAGCAGTAAATCTATCATGCAAACCTAAAAGAAAGTATAAAAGAGAAATATATGGGAAAAAGAGAGAAAAACCCGCAACTCGTCGGGTTTTATACAACAAATGGAGCCCGAGACATATGTCGGGAAAATGGGTATTACATGAAAATGGTTGGAATGGACATCGACCTCCACCATCTTTACGCCTTCTCCATCTTCAGGTCCTAATCTAAACCTAATCTAAGAAATTTATGACTAGGTGCATACAAGTGAAAGAAACAATCATCACAACTAAGATCAAAGCAATTGGGGTAGAACCTATGTATGATTGGCTCTAAGAAAAAAGCATAGAAATCAAGCACTTTATAAAGAGCAACTTTCATGAATGGAATTTCCTGAGGCGTATCAAGTTCAAGTGAAGTCAAATTCATGGCCGAAAAGCAACAATCGCTAAAGCATGCAAATCAATCATAAGCAAATCAAAGAATGATGCATGATAACTGATTTGTTAAACTACCTAATCAATGCATGAAAATCATGAAATTTGAACATGACGTAGGGTTAAATGTGAAGAAAAAGTTTGATTTAGACATTTAACCCTAAATCCATGTGCAAAAGGCCACACAAATCCATTAACATCGTGACTTGTCATTAGGAGCAAAATGCATAACGATTTAAATCGCTACATGTCAACTTGAATTCTAAGGTTACTTGACCCTAAAAATTCTCAAATTTTAACATGGGATGGATATTGATATTATGGACAGCTTTCATTGAGAATTTATCCTTAAGATCATTATGTATAAGATCACACAAAATTGGTAGATAGTCAGATTCATAGAGACAAGACAGCACTGCAGGTCAAGACAAATTCAGACTTCAAAACTTGATCTAAAAAAAGAAAAGCAGGGCAAATGATGGGCAAATTGAACAAACTAGGCATCTTTAGAAAGCTCAAGGTGTCCTTTACAAATTTTTATTAGGCGACAATTGCAATTTAGGTCTTTTTCTAGCTCAAGTAAAGCCATTTGTATAAGTAGTCAGATCAGATCATAACAAGCAGAACACATCAGCAGATTAGTGCTCTTTGCAAGAAGCATCAGGCAGGGCAAATAATGGTCAAATCACACATATAATATGTCTATGGAAAGCTTGAGAATTCTATTACAAATCTCTAGAAGATATTAAGTCCTAATAACATCATCTACCAGCTTATTCCAAGGACCGAAGAATATCAGTCAAAACAGGCATACGAATTTCCACATCAGAGCAGAACACAACAATTTTCCAGAATTACTTCCTAACTTTTAAAAAAGATTTCATGTGGCTAATGATGTCGGATCAGGGTGTATTATAGCTCGTTGGAAATCTAGTCGAACCATCTTCAAATCTCATGAAGGCATCAAACACAGAAAACCACAACAACCGGCTCGTATCGGGTCATTTGCACAAAAGGTCATCCAAAACAGGGCACAAGTCAGAACGAATTTCCAGAAATTGGTGCTAAATGCCAATACATGCCAAGGAAAACTGACAGCCACATTACAATACAAAAAAGCCAGGAAGGAAGGTTTTCATAAACCCACAAAGAATTCAGTACAAAAAAAAAAAATGAACTCGGCAAGAGTTAATTCAACGTTAGTCCATCAATAATTCATACATTTCATTAATGGATGATTACTTTTGCCGACAATGGGAATTGTAGCAGCCACCATAAACTGTGGTGAGAATTCATCTAATAGAGCAGAACTACTATGCTAAAATCTTCATCTAGATATTCCTCGCTTCGGACTCTGATGAGATTCTAGGAATCATCTCAACGACAATATGTGTTTGAGCCTTATTATCAAATCAAAGATGCCGTAGCATCGAATATGCATTACTACCACTCTGAGGTACCAAAGAGGAGCATATGATGATGACAAGTCCAGAAACGGATATGGCTACCAAATTGAAAACACGAGCGTGGAAGATCTATTGGAAAGTGACGTATAGGCCCGTCCATAGAACAAAATATGCAAAACGAAACATAAGGAACAACAAACAATTCAAAATGGCCACCAAGGAGGAAGAAAGCATTGATCGAGCGCAAACAAACAATTAGAAGATTTAGCCTATAATCTGCTAAGGTCAAAAAGGGATATAGAATAAGGTAAAATACAGCATCAGTAAACATCACCGCACCTGTACTCCTCCGTCAACTCTGTCACCACCGCTATTGACTATACGGATATGAGCCTCGCAACCACGAGAGAGTTACCTGAGAAACAGAACGAAGAAAAGATTAGAAGCCGTTGCTGTTGATTCTCGGAAACCGAATCCCTGCCGAACTCCTCGTCAGGTCATTCCGTCTTTGATCGAGCAAGCGAGAACAATCCGCCGAACTAGAACATAGAGAGGTACAGATCGGGAGCGGTTGTCATCACTGGTCGTCGTCGGCGTCGCTGTCTTCTGGGGCTTGAGAATATCCGGAGGAGGAGGACGGAAAACGGAAACTAGCCACTCTCTAATTCCGGGCTGCAAGTCCGACGACGGGAACCGGAAAGGTGTGATGATAGAAACTGAGGAGAAGGAGTAGGGTTTCCCGATCTGCCACAACCTTCGATTGAATCGGTGAAGAATCAACTTCCCGAGACGTCTGGCTTTCAACAATAATGAAATTGCTCTTCGATCTCGCTTCAAGGATCCTTGGTCGGGAAAAATATCAAATCGACTCCAACACAGGAGCTTCGGAGATGTCCGCCATTCAGTGATGTTGAAGCTGATTTCGTTATTGGAGCTTCTGGAACATCAAGAACGCCGAGCTTCGATGTGCTTGTGGGAGTCTATGAAGGAGAGAGAATGAGTGGAGAATGTCAACAAAAGTTGCAGAGATCAAAGAGAGAAAATCCTCGGAGAGAAGTAGCAGAGACGCTTTTATCCAGAGAGAGAATCCATGGGGATCCTTCTTGCAAGAGAGACCACCGGTGAAGAATTCCTTCCCTTTTTCCCTGTTCAACCGAATGCCGAGGGAAAAATCCAAGAGAGAGATGTAGAGAGAGAATTTTAGTCCGAGAAACTAGATCTGGAAAATGACCCCCCCCGAGAGAGAATTCCCCGTCCGAGCTAAAACCCCCTTTTTCTTTTTGTTTTCTTCTTTTTGTTTTCTTTTTCTTGTTTTCATTCTTTTCTCTCCTTTTTCTTTATTTCTCCTTTTTTTTCTTTTTCTTTTTGATTCCTTTACTTCTTTTTTCTTTCTCTCTATATTATTTTTTTGTTTTCTTTTCATTTTCATTTTTATATTTTTTTATATTTTTTTATATGTTTTCAAATTGAATGTTTAAAATGTTGACAAAAAATTCCGGGTGTCAACAGCTGCCCCTCTTTGGGTGGGAGCTCGAAGAGGTTCCACTCAAAGACAAAATTGATACCTGAAATTTTTAGTCGACTCGGCTTTGAAAAATAGAAAACGACAAAAGCAATGATGGTTGGTTAGGACGTACCTGATACTTACCTTTACTCATCAAGGTATCTGAACTCCTGTTGGGGTTTATTCACTCTATCTCTGTTTCTCTCTCTCGTGGAATGGAATGAAGACAATGAAATCACTAAATGAAAAAGGAATGGTTTAAGGATAAAGTAAAATTTGGAAGACAAGGTTTAAAGATAACATGGAACCTAAGGGATAAGGTTTAAGGATGACCTGGAACCTAAGAGATAAGGTTTAAGGATGACTCGGAACCTAGTGGTTTAAGGATGGACCCACAAACATAGTGGTTTAGACTGAGAGAAAGGTCTTACCGTGTAAAAAGGGGCTTTGACCGGGAGAAAAGTCTCACTGTGTAAAAACGGGCTTCGACCGGGAGAAAAGTCTCACCGTATACGAACGGGTTTCGACCGGGTATGATAGTCTCACCGTATACAAACGGGTTTCGACTGAGAGGAATGTCTCACTATATACAAACGGGTTTCGACTGAGAGGAAGGTCTTATCGTATACAAACGGGTTTCGACTGAGAGGAAAGTCTCACCATATACAAATGGGTTTCGATCGGGTATGATAGTCTCACTGTATACAAATAGGTTTTGACTGAGAGGAAGGTCTCACCATATACAAATGGGTTTCGACCGGGTATGATAGTCTCACCGTATACAAACGGGTTTCGACTGAGAGGAAGGTCTCACCATATACAAATGGGTTTCGATCGGATATGATAGTCTCACCGTATACAAACGGGTTTTGACTGAGAGGAAGGTCTCACCATATACAAATGGGTTTCGACCGGGTATGATAGTCTCACCGTATACAAACGGGTTTCGACTGAAAGGAAGGTCTTTTCGACCAGTTATTAGTTTCAAAATTGCTGGAGAGCCAATCTTGCAAAGTAACATTGATTGTCAAATCCTTTCAGAGAAGATTTTAACAAAATGGGTGTGGCATCCCAGAAATTCAAAGTTAATCCTTAAGGTGTGTTAAAGTCTTTAATTAGGTGGTAGAATTTCCATGGCTTATGTTTTAGCCATTAGTCTTTTAATTTAATGATTTGTGCTTGTGATTGTGAAATTTAAATTTAATAGATTAATAATCTATGCTTGGCCATATGATTTAAATTTCAATAATTAAAATGTCCCAAGACTTTGGCCAAGATGAAAATTGGAATCCAAGAATAGTTATAAAAAGAATTTAAAAAAAAAGGAAAAGAGGGTTATTTTCGAAATGGGCCTTGGGCCCATTAGCCTAAAGCTTGGTGGGCCAAGCTAGTCGGCCCATTAGTGGCCCAAGAGGGAGTGGTCGCCGGCCATAAAAGGCCCAAGCCCAAGCCCAAATCAATTCAAAATTTAGTGTGACAAGTGGCATGAAGGAATGGCATGCATTGGTGGGTTTGTAGGCAAAGTAATCATTGCTAATCATGGGATTAGGGGAGTATAAGAGGGATGAGGAGAGAGAGAGTGGCGGTTCTTTCTTCAATTGGCCGAGAGAGTGTGCGAGAAAGAGAGGGATTTCGAGAGAAAGAGGGGGAGGCCGAGAGGAAGAGGAAGGAGGGAGCCGTCCGTTCGCCGTGTCCAGCCGCCGTTCGTTGTCGTTTGTCCATCTTAGAGGCAAGTGGAGTCCTTAACTTCTCTTGCATGTTTGTTTCGTTGGTTGCATGCTAGATTTTAGGTGTTTCAAGTGCGAAAAACCGAGGTAAGAGTTGGTTGTTTTCAAACCGTGTGACTGTTCTTGTTCGGTTTGTGGAAGTCAGTAGCTTGTTCGAGCTTGCATGCATGTTTGGAGACCGATTTTGGCTTCGATGTCTTCATAGAAGTTGTAGCTAAAATCTTGTAGTATAACATACTGAAATTTTGTGAAAAATGATGGAGATTTGAGGGGTTAAAGCCTTGTTATACGGAGACCTCAGATCTGTGATGTTTTCACTGACCTCTTGTTGGATTCTTGATTGTATGTTGGTTTGTGATGAAAATATGACTTTGATGCCTTCATGAAAGTTGTAGGTAACATCTTAAACTACAACATACTCAAATTTGAAGCAAAAATAACAAGTATAGCTTGGTGAATCGGCTAGATCTTGGAAACAATGGTTCTGGTGAAGTATTCCGAGACACCCGAGACTTCATGGACTTAAATGGTGACCATACTCTGGTTATTTGACCTAGATCTCTGAATTAAACTTGTAAAGGACACCTTGATACATAACATACTCAAATTTCAGTGGAAACGAAAGAGAATAGGGGGTGAAATCTAAAAATTTCGGAGAAGTGTATTCTGGACGACGCGGTAGTGGTTCCAGAAGTTTCGTGGGGTTGTATAAATTAATCTAAAAATAATTTGGCTTAGAGTTATTCATGAAAAGTGCACGAAAATGTGTTGGCTATCACCCTGTAAAATTTCGTAATTTTTGAAGGCCATATGAGTATTTTAATCGAATTTATTTGGAAACTGTGCAATTCTGGTCATTATCCGAATATCATGTGCTATTTTATGGAAATTGTGAAATTATGAGAAATTCAATTTGGCCATGAATTTTGTATGAAATTGTGATTCTATTGGTTGTTTAATGATTGTTTGAATATTATGATTTTGGGAAAATCATAGATATTAAATTTAATATTTATTTATGAAAATAAATAAATATAATAATAAAATAAATAAAATAATAATAAAATAATGATAAAATAATAATAAAATAAAATGGATTTTTATTTGGCCATGGATTCAATTCTATTTGTGTGGCATATGTGTGATGAGGTCTTTGCACATGTATTGGATTGAGATGTATATGTGATAAACTCTTGGTATGTGTATGACATGGTCCTTGTACATGTATTGAATTGAGATGAGTATGGGATAAAGTTTTGGCATGTGTGTGACATATGAATTGAGATGCAAGTGTGAATTCCATGTCAAGTGTGATTTGTTTGATACCATGCCAATTGCCATGTTAAATTGAGATAAAGAAATGGTATATGTGGATGATGGTAAATGAGGAAGAGGTTGTGGTGGATGATGATGTCTGGTGGCCTAGTGGCGTAATTCCAGAGGTTCCCTGGGAGATTTAGGATGCCCGGAATGTGGGGGGCCGGATGTCTAGTTGTATCTTGGATACATGCCCGGAGATGCCTCGCGATATCGGGATTTGGGTGCGGGATGCCCGGCTAGGGAGTGTAAATGCCGAAAGCCCTGTCGGAGGTTTCTGCCCGAAGGGAATGCCTCGTGATGCTAGTTGACATGCGAGATGCCCGGAATGTGGGGGGCCGGAAGCCCGGTGGCCATGGGATGGCTGAGTTTGCCGGGAGCCCTGTCGGAGGTTTCTGCCCGAAGGATTGATGATGAAATTGATGATGAAAATGATGATGAAATTGATGATGAAATTGATGATGAGATTGATGAATGGGTGATGTGGTGATCAAAATCGAAAGATAAAGATGAAAATTAAACCATGACATGATGATATGCATGGCATAATATGCATGATGATATGCATGATGATGATGATATGTGATGTGATATGATGATCACCCATGGCATAATATGCATGATGATATGCATGATGATGATGATGATGATGATATGTGATGTAATATGATGATCACCCATGATATGAGATGATATGCATGATGATATGTATGATGATGATGATGATGATGATGATGATATGTGATGTGATATGATGATGCATGATAGTGTGTGCTTGGCTTCAAGGTAAGTAATGCCTGCAATGCATGTGTAATTTGCATGATGCATTGAGTTGTTATTGGATTTCCCTATCTGCTGAGTGGTTGTACTCACCCCTTTTGGGGATAACATTTCAGATTAGCCAGTATGCCACTTCCTGCCGTCACGCGGGGTACATTTTACGGGATCCCATCTGATGTAGAGGTCGAGTGTGTTGAGATAGACTGTCCTTCTGTTCCCGAATTGACTTTTATCTGAGTACGTTGTCTAGTGATGTATGACGTGGGCCTGGTTGGGGGTCCTATTATTTAGGAGTTTATATCCGTGCACGTTCGTCGGGATGGAGCTATGTGAGGGATGTTGCCGCCGCCACCGCCTGATGCACCGGGTTGGGTGTGAGACCTGCGCGCGATGAGTAGGAGCTGGATCTTTTTGATGTAGATAGTCGACACTTTCGATGGGGGTTCGTACTCGTGTGATGTTGAGGGTCGAGAGTTTTTTTTTTGAGGTTTTAGGCAGGACATGGCTGAGTCCTAGCTTTTCCTTGTTTTGTACCAACCTAAAGGAAATCCCATCTTGCTATATATATATATAAGCAAAGTGTCGAAGTTGTTTATAAAATCCTGATGTTTAGCTAGTGTGTATTTGTATCATGGATTGGTAGGGGATAGATGGTGATGTTTAATTTGCTTCCGCTATGAGTCACGTTGGGACTGATCGTTTTTAAAAAAAAATAAAATGCGTCTGCAAATCGGGACGTTTGTTCGAAAGAAAGAAAGGTAATAAAGTGTAACATCAGAGCTTGTGGCGATCGCCGAAGGGTTCGGGGTGCTACAACGGGATCTGATTAACCATCTAAGGGTTAAATCAAATATGCCAGGTGGAAATATCGTAATCAAAATAGGTCTTTCACACTAGTTCTCAAAAAGGGCTTTTGTTCCCAACCATTGATATGGGAAAACTGTTTAAATCTCACCGGAGAAGTCTCACTTAACCTATGTCTAAGGTTTTTGGAAATGTTCACAGTGAATACAATCCATTGATCAAAAGGTCTTTCAAATAGACCGTAATAATGGCTTGGTCATGGGCTTACACAAAGGGTATGCACTTTGAGGCCAAGAAATGAATATTCAATCAATATCTTCATCAGGTTTACAAGTCAAGAACCTTGAAGATAAGATAAGATAAGATTGCTTACACTTCTTCTAGCGGTAGTATCTATGTGATATTCTCATTTCAACTCGAACCATCCTAATAAGAAGAGACTTCGGATAAGGGTTGTAATATTGGTTCAGGTGAGGCTTGAAAAGGCTTGAAAATTTTTCAGATATCAAAAGATTAAAAAGTGAGTGATTATCTTGGCATCATTATCATCACACGACTTCTCAAAAATTCGACTCTTGAAATTTAACCTATCTCGAGAGTCCTTTGGGTAATTTGTCTTGAGACATGAGAGCTTCGCTCTCTGTTTTAATGATATTGCTTGCAATACATGTTTTTTCTTGCAAGACATTTCTTTTGTTTTTCAACTAATGATCTTTTGCATGATCATGGATTTCACTCTTTTTTGCATTCTTGCTTTTCTTTGCATTTTTTTTCATGGGCATTGGCCTTGCTTTTACCAGGCACACTGCTTTTTCATGCCCCCTAGTTTTCATCCTCTTTTGAGTATCTAAGACTCTCGAGTGGCATTTACACACATTACCAATGTTCTCAGTTTTGTTGGTAAATCATATGCCTTGCCCCAGTGCGGGGAGATAATCATCACCTAGGGTTATGAAATAATTGCATAAGGCTCAAATTGGCTAAGCAAGGGATAATTGTGTTTGTGGTAGTGAACGGAATGCTCTTCGTCACTTTGGGATGCTTCGAGTTTCGATAAGAAATCACCTGAAGCCAGCACAAGAAGATTAATGCAAGTGAAAGCAATAAAATCTTTCTTAATCTTTTGCTCCGTAATTTCCAACTAAGACCTCCTATTTTGCCCCAATGTGGGGTTGTTCTTGACAGGGTTATTTTGGAAATGCTCCCTATTTGGCTCAAAGTGGCTTGCAAAGGATATCAATAGTGTTTAGGGATTGAGAAATGAAATGCCTTTATCATTTCAAATCATGTATTCACCGTGAATGAATCCTATGCCCTAAGACATGGTTCTTTCCACTCAATTCTCTCAAAGAGTGTATGAGGATGTGTTTGGTAAAGGGGTTGCCTCTCATCATTTTAGGCACTACCACCTAGCATATTTAACAATTCTTTTCAGGTTGTCCAAAGCACACTTTGGTTAAATTCAACTCCTTGGGGAAATGAAAATATACTGAAATTTTGTCTGAAAGGACATGTTTCCTTGACCCTACTGGGGAGATTTTTGGAAGTAAGGTTTGACAAAATTTGTAGATAGAACAGGCTTTGCTTAGCACATGGGTTCATTGCTAGAGTTCTAACTGTACTTCTAGAGTTCTAACCGACTCTAAAGTTTAAATTGACTTTTTGGCATTCTAAGGCACATGGTCACTTCTAAGTTCTAAAGAAAAATGGACACTTTTGGAAATTTTGCACTCTTGAAATGAACCTCTTGCGGATAGGTAGAGTCTTCGTCAGAGATCCTGCAAAATGAACAAACATGCAAATGCAATATGTATGCATGAAAATGCATGATGCAAGCATCCTAAAATGGCTAAGATTCAATCCAAAAATGGCTCAAAGGCCTTTCACTTTATTCATGGATAATACTTCTTGATAGCATCATCATTTACAGGTCTTGGTAATTCATGACCATCCATTTCTACAAGGATTAGTGCCCCACCAGGTAGCACTTTCTTTACAATATATGGACCTTCATAGTTTGGAGTAAACTTCCCACGAGGATCTGGAATGATAGGTAAAACCCTCCTCAAGACAAGATCATTAATCTCGAAATGCCTTGGTCTAACCTTGCGGTTAAATGACCTAGGTACTCTCTTCTGATAGCTTTGTCCATGGCATAAGGATTTTACCCTCTTTTCATCAATCATATTAAGTTGTTCAAATCTTTGTCGAACCCATTCAGCTTCAGAGAGTTTGATTTGAGAAAGTACCTTCAGTGAAGGGATTTCCACTTCCACGGGTAATACAGCTTCCATCCCATAAACCAATGAGAACGGTGTTGCCCTAGTCAAATTACAAATTGAAGTTTGATAGGCAAACAAAGCATATGGAATCGATCATGCCAATCACGATAATTTTCCGCCGTTTTGGCTAAAATCTTCTTGATGTTCTTATTTGCCACTTCCACAGCTCCATTCATTTGTGGGCGGTAAGGAGAAGAATTCAAATGGCGAATGTGGAATTCTCCAAGTAAATCATCCACCATTTTATTGTTCAAGTTTGATCCATTATCTGTGATGATCGCTTCATGAACTCTATATTGAGCGATGATATCACGACGGATGAATTTTGCCACACTCTTTGCAGTAACATGAGCATAAGAACTGGCTTCAATCCATTTGGTGAAGTAATCAATTGCTACTAAGATAAAACGATGTCCATTCGACGCTTGAGGATTAATTGGTCCGATGATGTCAATGCCCCACATTGAAAAAGACCAGGATTCGGACATTTGATGTAGCTCATTAGGAGGAGTATTGATTTTGTCTCCATAGACTTGGCATTGATGACAGAACCTCACATGCTAAATACAATCGGCTTCCATGATCAACCAATAGTAACCGAGCCTCAATATTTTTCTAGCCAAGAGATGACCGTTCATATGAGTGCCACACTCTCCATATATTTCTTTCAGGAGCCCAATTAATCCATTGGCATCCGCTTGAGAGAGACCTGCCCCAATCTTGGTTTCTTTAGGGTTATCTGAATCTCCTAAATTTAAAGAGACTGGCTGTTTGGCGATAGGAGATTTGGACTCTTCATGTCTGAGCCATTCTTTTTCAATACCTCGAGGATCATCTTCATTCTCTGAGTCGGAATAATCAAGTTCGTCAAAATCTTTTGAATGCGAGTCCGAGCCATGTAAATGATTATCGAGATGTGAAATGTCATGCTTGGGATGCAATCCAAAAATGGTTAGTATATATACATATGAATGAATGCAATGTATGTAAATGTCATGAAAAGCTTGTTTTCAAATTCAAATTATTATTTTTTTGTTTATTTTTTATTTTTGTTTATTTTTTGAAAAAATTATCGGGAACTAGCCCTCATGTCATTGGACATCTTCGTTCCACTAAAACATTTTGAAACTATAGATCGTGTGGAGGCTCAGGCCTCAAAGCATCATCATAGGACTGATTTAGGCCTCACGCGTCTATTAACAAAACATGAATTTTATTGATATGCGAAAATTGCATTACAACATATATCATCTTGGATCTAGAAAGTTTATGATCCAAATTATTACAAGTACAAATGAATGAAATGAACGGAATTCCCTCGCAAGAGAGAAATGAATGAAATTCCCTCACAGGGGAGAAATGAATCGAATACAACTAAAAATTGAATGCAAGAACTAGAAAAATCCTTTACACAGTGGGAACTGTAGGTTCTTCATTTCTACCAATAGCGCCAATCATATTGACATCTTCAGAATGCTTTGGAAGGGGATTTTGTTGGACATTCGGTGCCGAGTCCTTAAAAGTAAGCAACTTTTTATCCAACAAATCTTGCATCTTAAAACGGAGCACCAGATAGTTGTCCACATGATGACCTTTTTCACCCATATGATACTCACATGTCTTATTAAGGTCGAATTCGGCAAACTTTGGTGGATTATCCCTTGGGATCTCTTTTGCCACAAGATGATTTTCGATTAGCATTTGAAGTCATTGTGACATGGGCCTAGGCAATGGAGTAAATTGCCTTTGAGGGGCTTTTCCTTTGCGCTCGAAGTTTCTAGAAGAACCCCCTACTTCCATGGCAGGTTTATGAGCTTGAAGGTTGTATGGCTTCTGAGAAGAGGAATTTTGTATGTAGGTGATCTCCACAGCCGATTCCTTATCTCTCTTCGGGGTATATTGACGGTTTATGTTCTCCGTCAACCTTTCTTCTCGCATGATCCCCTCGATGCGTTCTCCCAACTCTACAAATGTAGCAAAGTTCATGCAAGTATGGTTGTACATCTTTTCGAAAAAATCACGGGGCATAGCTTGAAGTAGCAACTTCATGGTCTCTTTCTCAAACAATGGAGGTTTTACTTAAGACGCAGTGACCCTCCATCTTTGAGCGTAGGCCCTAAATGATTCAATTCTTATTTTCTCGACCCGAATTAATTCTTCTTGAGTCGGAGCGATTTCAGTATTGAATTTGTATTGCTGAAGGAATTCATCAATGAGATCTTCCCAAGTACGGATTTTCTCCATGTCCAACTCTATAAACCAGGTTAACGCAGGACCAACTAGCCTGTCCTGAAAAGAATTGATCAGAAGTGGGGGATTATCTGAATAACGAGCCATCTTGCCTAGATAGTACTTCAAATGAGTCTTCGGACATTCGATGCCGTCGTATTTCCTTGTGAACTCCGGCTCCTTATAAAATTTAGGGACAGTAAATTTGGCAAAGGGCGACAGTTTATCAAACCCCTGCAACTGATAGCCTTGCAGCATGCAAAGGCGTTCTTCGATCTTGGCGAGGCGCCTTGCATTTTCTTCATCAAAGTGTGAAGTTGGAATCTCTTTAGATGGAGGCTCTGGACTGATAACTATCGGGATTGCAGTGGGGATCTCTTCTACAGGCCCTTTTGCCACAGGCTCTACTACCGGCACTTCAGGGGGCGCGGTATGAATATTCATGGTAGAAGAAGTAGATGTCAAGTTTTTGACTTGGCTAGAGAGATCGGCCAATAATGTCATCATTTGTGCCATTTGATTCTCCATATTAATGACACGGGCTCGGGTATCTTCGTTTTCCATCTTTGTTTGGTGGCAAGTTCGTATAACAAATCTTTCTTCAGCCGTTTTTTCAAAACCTCCTGTAAAAGAAAATGACTCAAATTAGTACCGATCAAAAGAAACCATTAAAGTACAAATCCTAGTCAATTTTATATTTTCTTGAGATGAAATAATGATAAGAAGTGTATACGATCCCAGTATCATATAACCTCCTATTATAAAAATTTCTTCAAAAGAAATTATACAATTGAAAAGGAACGACGACAAATATTTAATCATAATGCCCCTTTTCTAAAAATTACATGAAAATGTTCAAGAATGTTATTCATTTCATCGAACTATTACAAGAGAAATATAATCTTGCTTTCTTGAAGCTTACAAAGTAGCTTGATTTTACAAGGTATATGAAAATGAATACAGGGAAACCTTAATATAAAAGAGGGAAACACAAATGAATTCCCTTTACAAAAAAAGTGTATGAAATGAAAACCTAAGGACTAGGTGGGATTGTGCGGAGACGCTTGTTATCATGGGCCAAGCGTTCCTCATTGATCAAGGCATCGTCTTCTTGTTCGATAATATGAGCTCGCCGAAATCCTTGGGGCTCGGGAATCTTTCCACGTAATTTTGATGTCTTGGGTCGAGATTCTCCCATAGAGTCTTGAGATTCCAGGCACAGGGATCACGTCCACTTCAGGTCTACCCATCTAATTCTAAACCTAAAGGGGCACCCATGATTAAAACATATCGTCGATGAAATATAAAACACATAATTGAAGTATGGAAAGTAAAATATAAGCATGATGAAGAAGGAACGATATCTTACCCACAAGACACATGACAAGCACAAATCACATGTCGCATGAAACTGTGAGGTTTGGACGCCTAAGGTAAGGGTGCTAAAGGCTCAAGGTCCTCATTCCAAAGGATAAAAATAGTTTACCCACCGCTACTATCGTCGGTCAGTGCTATTTTTATCGGTTGGAATGAGCGGGTTTATGTAAGTAATGGATTACCACGAGCATCCACTCGCAGATTCCACCCATAAACCCTCCTAAGGTCCTAAATTGGGCGATTGGGGTTTTAGACCGCGGTTGTGTGTGCGGTGTTGTGCTAAAGCTGGTAAACATGCATTTAAATATAAACATCCAGCACTTCAATATAAATCCACATACATTCATTCATCCTTACACCACCTGCAAAACAAATGGTTTACAAGCACGCCTCCCCTTATAACTCCCACCTACAAAACCATTTAACATGAGATTAGCGACTAACCTGATTTTCCGCACGACTTTGACATGCAGGCGATCCTACATAAGATATGTTAGTCAAAACACAACAACCATTTTTAAACAGCTTCAAGTCCTCTTAACCTAGTAACCAGTCCCTAGCGGAGTAGCCAAGCTTGTCGCGACCCGATCTCACCGCCCCCTCGAAATGGTATCCAAGAAGGGAAAAGGTCGGGTTTAGGGGTACTTGATCTCAAAATCGCGAGCTCTCCCAAGCTCATACCCCGCGTGACAGCAGATTTATTTCTATGATCTAGGTATTTAACAACTTAAAAAAAATATACAGGAGTCGCCACTAGCCTCATTTTTGGGGGTCTGCTAGAAACCCAATCAAGGGTCGGGAGTATTCCCTCGATTCCTATGCAACCAGATATCTAGGTTCGGGGACTTGGGTTACGCTAATATTGCTATTAGCGCCCTTTCGGTACCTAAACAGTATGTTGTGTTTTTCCTAACATGTCCATGCATTTCTTTTTATATTTTCAGGATCGTCAATTCTATATTAAAAGATCATGTGTGGTGGATTACTTTTATTCTATTATATTCCTAAGAAATGAAAGGAAAACAAACAAACAATGAATATGAAATTGCAAGACATGAAGTAAACAATCAATAAAAGCAGTAAATCTATCATGCAAACCTAAAAGAAAGTATAAAAGAGAAATATATGGGAAAAAGAGAGAAAAACCCGCAACTCGTCGGGTTTTATACAACAAATGGAGCCCAAGACATATGTCGGGAAAATGGGTATTACATGAAAATGGTCGGAATGGACATCGACCTCCACCATCTTTATGCCTTCTCCATCTTCAAGGTCCTAATCTAAACCTAATCTAAGAAATTATGACTAGGTGCATACAAGTGAAAGAAACAATCATCACAACTAAGATCAAAGCAATTGGGGGTAGAACCCATATATGATTGGCTCTAAGAAAAAAGCATAGAAATCAAGCACTTTATAAAGAGCAACTTTCATGAATGGAATTTCCTGAGGCGTATCAAGTTCAAGTGAAGTCAAATTCATGGCCGAAAAGCAACAATCGCTAAAGCATGCAAATCAATCATAAGCAAATCAAAGAATGATGCATGATAACTGATTTGTTAAACTACCTAATCAATGCATGAAAATCATGAAATTTGAACATGACGTAGGGTTAAATGTGAAGAAAAAGTTTGATTTAGACATTTAACCCTAAATCCATGTGCAAAAGGCCACACAAATCCATTAACATTGTGACTTGTCATTAGGAGCAAAATGCATAACGATTTAAATCGCTACATGTCAACTTGAATTCTAAGGTTACTTGACCCTAAAAATTCTCAAATTTTAACATGGGATGGATATGGATATTATTGACAGCTTTCATTGAGAATTTATCCTTAAGATCATTATGTATAAGATCACACAAAATTGGTAGACAGTCAGATTCATAGAGACAAGACAGCACTGCAGGTCAAGACAAATTCAGACTTCAAAACTTGATCTAAAAAAAAAAAGAAAAGCAGGGCAAATGATGGGCAAATTGAACAAACTAGGCATCGTTAGAAAGCTCAAGGTGTCCTTTACAGATTACTATTAGGAGACAATTGCAATTTAGGTCTTTTTCTAGCTCTAGTAAAGCCATTTGTATAAGTGGTCATATCAGATCATAACAAGCAGAACACATCAGCAGATTAGTGCTCTTTGCAAGAAGCATCAAGCTGGGCAAATGATGGTCAAATCACACATATAATATGTCTATGGAAAGCTTGAGAAGTCTATTACAAATCTCTAGAAGATATTAAGTCCTAATAACATCATCTACCAGCTTATTCCAAGGACCGAAGCATATCAGTCAAAACAGGCATACGAATTTCCACATCAGAGCAGAACACAACAATTTTCCAGAATTACTTCCTAACTTTTAAAAAAGATTTCATGTGGCTAATGATGTCAGATCAGGGTGTATTATAGCTCGTTGGAAAGCTAGTCGAACCATCTTCAAATCTCATGAAGGCATCAAACACAGAAAACCACAACAACCGGCTTGTATCGGGTCATTTGCACAAAAGGTCATCCGAAACATGGCACAAGTTAGAACGAATTTCCAGAAATTGGTGCTAAATGCCAATACATGCCAAGGAAAAATGACAGCCACATTACAATACAAAAAGCCAGGAAGGAAGGTTTTCATAAACCCACAAAGAATTCATTACAAAAAAAAAAGAAAATGAACTCGGCAAGAGTTAATTCAACGTTAGTCCATCAATAATTCGTACATTTCATTAATGGAAATGCAATACACAACTCCAGCCACTATTCTTTTGCAAACAACGAATGAATGATTACTTTTGCAGACCATGGGAATTGCAGTAGCCACCAGAAACTGTGGTGAGAATTCATCTAATAGAGCAGACCTACTATGCTAAAATCTTCATCTAGATATTCCTTGCTTCGGACTCTGATGAGATTCTGGGAATCATCTCAACGACAATATGTGTTTGAGCCTTATTGTCAAATCAAAGATGCCGTAGCATCGAATATACATGACTGCCACTCTGAGGTACCAAAGAGGAGCATATGATGATGACAAGTCCAGAAACGGATATGGCTACCAAATTGAAAACACGAGCGTGGAAGATCTATTGGAAAGTGACGTATAGGCCCGTCCATAGAACGAAATATGCAAAACGAAACATAAGGAACAACAAACAATTCAAAATGGTCACCAAGGAGGAAGAAAGCATTGATCGAGCGCAAACAAACAATTAGAAGATTTAGCCTATAATCTGCTAAGGTTAGAAAGGGATATAGAATAAGGCAAAATACAGCATCAGTAAACATCACTGCACCTGTACTCCTCCGTCAACTCTGTCACCGCCGCTACTGACTATACGGATATGGGCCTCGCAACCACGGGAGAGTTACCTGAGAAACAGAACGAAGAAAAGATTAGAAGCCGTTGCTGTTGATTCTCGGAAACCGAATCCCTATCGAACTCCTCGTCAGGTCATTCCGTCTTTGATCGAGCGAGCGAGAACAATCCGCCGAACTAGAACAAAGAGAGGTACAAATCGGGAGCGGCTGTCATCACTGGTCGTCGTCGGCGTCGCCGTCTTCTGGGGCTTGAGAATATCTGGAGGAGGAGGACGGAAAACGGAAACTAGCCACTCTCTAATTCCGGGTTGCAAGTCCGACGATGGGAACCGGAAAAGTGTGATGATAGAAATGGAGGAGAAGGATTAGGGTTTCCCGATCTGCCACAACCTTCGATTGAATCGGCGAAGAATCAACTTCCCGAGACGTCTGCCTTTCAACAATAATGAAATTGCTCTTCGATCTCGCTTCAAGGATCCTTGGTCGTGAAAAATATCAAATCGACTCCAACACGGGAGCTTCGGAGATGTCCGCCATTCAGTGATGTTGAAGCTGATTTTGTTATTGGAGCTTCTGGAACATCAAGAACGCCGAGCTTCGATGTGCTTGTGGGAGTCTATGAAGGAGAGAGAATGAGTGGAGAATCTCAGCAAAAGTTGCAGAGATCAAAGAGAGAAAATCCTTTGAGAGAAGTAGTAGAGACGCTTTTATCCAGAGAGAGAATCCATGGGGATCCTTCTTGCAAGAGAGACCACCGGCGAAGAATTCCTTCCCTTTTTCCCTGTTCGACCGAATTCCGAGGGAAAAATCCAAGAGAGAGATGTAGAGAGAGAATTGTAGTCCGAGAAACTAGATCTGGAAAATGACCCCCCCCCCCCCGAGAGAGAATTCCCCATGCAAGCTAAAACCCCCCTTTTTCTTTTTGTTTTCTTCTTCTTCTTTTTTTCTTTTTCTTGTTTTCATTCTTTTTCTTTCTTTCTTTTGTCTCCTTTTTCTTTATTTCTCCCTTTTTTTCTTTTTCTTTTTGATTCCTTTACTTCTTTTTTCTTTCTCTCTATATTATTTTTTTGTTTTCTTTTCATTTTCATTTGTTTATTATTTTTTAATTTTTTATATGTTTTCAAATTGAATGTTTAAAACGTCGACAAAAATTCGGGGTGTCTACAATTTTTACATAAAGAAATCATACCACGACAATCAACACGAAATTTCGGCTACAGACTATCTCGGTATAATTCTAAAAAAATATTGAATAATTAAATAAATTGTAAAATTAATTAAATAAATACATTTTAATTCAATAAATGCCTAAGTAAGCATAATACACTAATTCAACAACCTAATTGGATCTAGAAAAATAATGCACTATACTAATTAAATAGTACAATCTAATTAACCCTTTACTAATATAATCTAACCACCTAATTCGCCTAATTAAGCAAATAAATTACTAATTAATCTAAACTAACCACCTAAACCATACTTAAGCTAATCTAATTACCCATTAAGCATCATTAACCGCCCAAGCAAGGTTTAGCAAGTAAACTCATCAGATTAGTGAGCTAGTGAGTTCACAGCAACGGCGACGCCAAGGCAAGCGACTCAAGCCTGGAGTGATGCCAAGAGAGGCTCGGAAGAGGCCGGCAAAGGCCCTAAAGCTCACAGCTTGGGCTGTGAGTTTGGCTTTGTCCGAGGGTTGAAGGGGCTGGCCAAAGGCTCGACTTGATGACAAACAGGCCACACAGGACGGCGGCGGCTGTAGGGGCTGACGAAAGTGGCTTCGGGCTGCTGAAATGGCAACAGAGGCGGCTGGCACGATTGCGATGCAGGCCTAGCTTCGTCCACTGAGGGCTCGGAACAAAGAGGTTGTCATGCCCTAATCCTCCGAGCATGTGCCCATCCCTCTTTGGTCGATTAAATAGTGACATCCCAAGACGCATTGCCGACTCATTCATTATTAAATGCACATGCGGAAGTAGAACAAATCCCTTGACAATAAAAACTTTTGATAGAATAGCAGACGATCAATCATAACCAAAACACTTCTTCTTATAAACATAAAGGTTTATATATACAAACTAGACCAAAGACAAAGGTCTACAAAAAGGTCGGCTCAACAAAAAGGAACTGTCCTAAGACAAGCTAGTCTGACAAGTTCGTCAATCCTTCGGTCTTCAACTCCTTTTACTCCATGTCTTTAGGTCCTTCATGACCGCCATCTAAGGAACTGAAAAAATGTTGAGCCCACGACGAGATGAGACATTGTCTCAGCAAGTTCACCTGATAAACTTCTATTAGGAAGGAAATACACCTCGGGGCGCTCTAGCCACACAAATAGGATAGAGGACTTACCTCACCTCAGTCCTTCCTACAGGTCAGTACAATTCATAATTCAACCAATGATTTCAACACATCAAAGCAATAAATTAGATCGAATCATCGATCAATCAACTCAGTTGATTCCATGTCAATGAGACCATTGCCCGGTCATCTCAATTAATACTATTTATAAGTCTGACCATAGTCCAGGACTGTTCACTTTAACTGATATATAAATAGTATAGCTCACCAAAAGCTGCTGCAATTATACTCATATAGTATACTATAGCTCACCAGAAGCTACCACAATTATAATCATATAGTATACTATAGTTCACCAGAAGTTGCCGCAATTATAATCATATAGTATACTATAGCTCACCAGAAGTTGCCTCATATACTGAGATAATATACTATATTTATGCTCGCCAGAAGCTGCTAGCCATACTTTCATAGTATGCTGAAAATTATAATGCTCACCAGAAGCTCCCAGCCATACTCTCATGATATGCTAGAAATACTCATTTAATCATATCACCATTCTTATCCTTCTTGATAAAGATACTCGTGTGTGAGTACACGGTTGGCCTTTGCCAAAATACAATAATTTTCTTTTAGAAAATCCCACTATTTAATGTAGTTCATAAAGATATTTTTGGTGTTGTAAACCGGCGCTCGCTAGTTCTTGTTTAAACATTGATATTACTCAATTTTGGGATAAATCCCCAAAATTACAATTAACATTCAATTTCGCCATTTAATGATCAATAGCATAAACTAACCACACCACTGTAGTCAATACAAAATCCTAATAAACGGCTCACCTAGTATAATTTTCAAAAAAATTAATTAATTAATAATTAATTTAATTTCGAAAATTATTTAAACTAATTATAAAATAATATAATGAAATAATAAGTAAATAATATTTAATTTAAATAAATAAATAAATAAAATAATTAATTAAAGTCTAAACATGATTAACCTTAATCTAATTTCACAATTAGATTAATTAATACAACCCTTAATCTAATCATTCATTTAATCTAATTAACATTTAAATAGTCTAATTTATCCGCCTAATCATACTTAGACTAATCTAAACACCCATTAAGTATAATTAACTCCCTAAGCGGAGATTAGAGAATAAACTCACCGAATTTGCATTTCGATGAGTCCACGGCGACACCAACGGCGAGGTGGGCGACAAACAAGCTTGTGGCAACACCAAGTGAGGCAGGGAAGACATCTAAAATGGGCCTTGAAGCTTCAAGGCTTCTATTGGTTCGGTTTTTGCTTCTGCTTGCTAGACTGAGGAGAACCAGTGGTTGAATGGTGAGGAAAAGGGCTGATCGGAGCTCCGGCGAGTGGATGGCCGGCAATCAGTGGCTCCTAGGGGTCAAGGGAGACCTGCTGGAGGTTGGTATGGGTGGAGGTATGGTCGAAATGGGGAGAAAATGGCTGAAAACCATGAAATGGGTGAAACGGGTGAAACCAAGCGGGTCCAGATGGTTCAACGAGTGGTGGCTTGCGGCGACCGTATGGGACGGCTAGAGAATTGTTCTGGCGAGTAGCGGGGTGCTCCAGAATGGGCTAGATGTGCTGGTGATAATGGTGGGTGACACGAAGGCTAATTCATTCGGTAAGACCACTTTTAAGTTAGATATTTGGCAAAGGTTAGCTATAGCAAAAACTGGAATGAAGGGAAAATAGAGGGGGAAATGGAGTCCGATGGGCATGTGACGGTGGAGGGCTGTTGCTACTTGGTTTCTTTGGTTTTTGCTAAGCTTCTCTTCTTCAACAACAATGGTGAAAGCCACAAATTAAGGGAGAAGAAGGGTGCTGAGCAAGGGGGACCCCAAAGGCTCTCTAGCCTTCCAATACTTGTCATCTCCTCCTCTCTCTTGCCCCCACCATGACAGCCCATGACCTCAACTATTCTCTCCTCAAATCTTCCTTAGCAAGCTTCCAATGGGTCCAAAATGTTCTTCCCCCCCATGGCATACGAATTTGGTGCAAATTAGCCATCAAAGTCTTCAATTCCTCTTCCAATCTCTTTAATTCAATTCAATTGAAGTCTAAAAAATTCAGCCATGTGTCCACACTTGAATCCACATTTTTCCATACCCATAAATCCATCTTGGATGCCAAAAGTGCACTCTAGAACGGTGTTCCAACTTTCCTGACCTAATTCCGTCAATTCTCGATTTTTGCCGAAAAACTCGGTTTGTAGAAAAATCTTCTGAGGATGAGTCGATATTCCTAAAATAATTTGTAAATGGATAGAACTTCCAGTTTCTATAATCCGGTTCAATTTTATAGTTAATTTCAATCTGGTGCGATTTTAGAGCGTCATAATCTACTAGGTAGCTTTTAGGAACTTTTCATGCAATTGACCTGTGATCGATTGTTTTTGAGCAACAAAGTGCATTTTCGACACATTGGTGACTCTCAGTTGTCATAGAAATCCCAAGGTTTAAAATATAGACATAAGGTACCAAAACGACGGAGGAATCGGTTTAGTGCCGATCGACAAGAATTGTGCAATTAGGTGGAATCACCCACATTTATCACATACCTTTGCCGAATCGACCTATCTCCAGTCTCTAATCGGTTTATGCCATAATGATCCTTGCATATTAGTATGGTTGAGCAGTCATTTCTTAGTTGAATTCTCAAGTTTATTGCATTTAGATTCCTTAACGACTTATCTAGATAAGCTAGTTATCTCGTGAGTGGCCAACTCAGAGAAGATTGTTATAGGCGTGAAGATGAAAAGCTTGACTTATTCAATTGAAAATAGAATTGAAATTCTTAGGATGTCACAGAGGACGCGTGGGCTGGTGTGTGATGGGCGCAGGGGATGGTGCGACCAAAGCAGCTGCTTGGATGGGCTGCTGCTTTCTCTGGTTCTTTGAGCTCTCAAACACAACAACAATGGAGTCTAAGGCAAGGGAGAGGAAGAAGAAGAAGGATGCAACTGAAGGGGGGGACCAAGAGCCCTCAAAGTCTTTGCAAAATATCTTGGACACTCAAGTTCAAGGTCCCACAGCTTCAACCCTATCCCCTACCCACTTTCCTTCATCAAGCTTCTTCAAGAATCCACCAAAGTTGGTCCAAAATGTTGCACACCACCATAGCTACGAATTTTGAAACATTCCCTTCCAATTCAATTCAATTCCACTCAATTCAATCCAAATTGGTGCCCATAAATCCCAGCTAAGGCATCCACATCCATTCCATGATTTTTCCTTGTCAAATGATTACACTCAAACACCAAAAATCCACCCAAAAATGATCCTCTGAATTTCTTGGCCCAAAAACGCCCAATTTTGATTTTTCGCCGAAAACTCGGGTTTGGCGAAAAATCTTAGGAGGATGAGTCGATGTTCTTAAAATAAATTGTGACATAACAGAACTTTCAATTTCTGAAATCGGGTTCAATTTTATGGTTAATTTCAACCAGACGCAATTTTAGCATGACCTAACCTACCGGGTAGCTTTTAGGAATTTTTAACGCATTTGACCTGTGGTCGATTATTTTCGAGCCACTTTGTACATCTTCGAATCATTGATGACTTTCGGTTATCTTAAAAATCTCAAGATTTCAAATACGAGCACAGGGTACATAAACGATAGAAAAATCGGGTAGTGTAATTCGACGAGAATTTTGCAATTATGTGGAATCACTCACACTCTAATCACATGTCTCTATGGAAACGCCATATCTCCAGTCTCTGATTAATTTTGACGGTATCGTATTGACTCTTGCATATTAGCACGGTCGAGCAGTCGGTTTCAGGTCAATTTCTCAAGTCTGTTGCGTTTAGATTCCTTAACGGCTTTACTTGATAGACTAGTTATCTCGTGAGTTTCTAACTCAAAGAAAAAAGCCATAGGCGTGTCGATGAAAAGTCCATTCCATTTCATCAAAAACAAGGTTTGAAAATTAGAATGTTACAACTCTTCCCCTCGTTTTAAAATTTCGTTCTTGAAATTTAAATCATTACAAATCTTAATAAAAAAAAGTTGGGGTATTGTCGTCTCATTGAGTCTTCGTTTTCCTAGGTTGCTCCTTCTGTCTCGTGGTGTTGGCAGACCACTTTGACTAAGGAGACCGTCTTGGTAAGCAAAACCTGCTCCTTCCGATCTACAAGCTAAATCAGTCTTTAATCTATCTCTAATAACTGCTACTGCATCCACTGACTATTGAACTAACTCTAGGCTTGTAATATTTTGTTTTCCAAGTTTATTCCAACAAACTGGAGTTCTGCACTCTCTACCATATAGTGCTTCAAAAGGTGCCATTTGGATACTCTACTGGTAGCTGTAGTTGTAGACAAACTCTACAATATAAAGCTATTCATCTTAGGGTGCGCATGACAAAATTTCTGAAACAGAAATTGATTTCTAACTAGAAATTAATTTCTCAATTTCTATTTCAGAAACTGAGAAGTTTAAAATTTTCATTTCTGATTTCTTCTTCAAATCTATTTTTGGAATATAAATCTATTCCAGAAATAGAGAAATCAAATTACGTTACCAAACATATTTTTATTCCAAACTTGTTCTAGGGAACAGGAAAATAGAGAAATAGAGGAGTAGAAATTTTATCATGCGCGCCCTTAGTTTCCTTTAAAGTCTAGCACACACGTTTTCAGTATGTCTTTGAGGGTTTAAATCGTCCTCTCAAACTGACCATTTGTCTACGGATGATAGGCCGTACTGTACTGTACTGTAGCTTTGTTCTCAAGGCAGTCTGTAAGTTTTTCCAAAAGGCAGCTGTAAATCTTGGGTCTCAATAAGATATAATCATCACTAGCACTCTATGCAGACAAACTATCTGACGCACGTACAATTCTGCATATCTGTCCAATGCATAGTTCTTTTGTATGGCAATGAAGTGAGCTAACTTTGTCAATCTATTAACCACAACCCAAATGGAATCATTACCCCTCTGACTTCTTGATAAGCCTATCACAAAATCCATTGTAATGTGTTCCCATTTCCACTCGGGAATCTTGAGAGGTTGTAGAAGTCCTCCCGGTTTACAGTGCTATGCCTTCACTTGCTAACACATCAGACACTTGGTGACATGCTTGGCAATATTCACCTTCATACTGGACCACCAATAGTGTTAACGCGGATTCTGATATATCTTCGTATTGCATGGATGAAGGCAATAATTGCTACGATGAGCTTTTGCCAGAATCTCTTCCCTGAAATGTGCATTGTTAGGTACACACAATCGTCCATGAAACTTCAGTGTTCTATTTTCATAACTCTAAAAATCAGCATTTCTCTTGTTTGCATTTTCTTGCAGGATCTTTGGGATCTCTAGGTCTGTTAACTAAAGCGTCTTGATTTTTATATGCACTTCCGGCTCAATTCTAAGGGTGGCCATAAGATTTGAAAGATGGACTACCTCAAACTTGAAAATCGAATCTTTAGCTCCTTCAAGTAAGATCCACTCCTTAATCACCATCTATGCAATTGAAGACTTCTCAATGCATCTACAACTTTGTTAGCATTTTCAAGATGATACTGAATATCACAATCATAATCCTTAAGGAGTTCCATCCAGCAACGCTGTCTCATATTTAACTCTTTCTAAGAAAATAAGTACTTGAGACTTTGATGATCTATAAAGATCTGAAACATTTCTTCACACAAGTAATGTTTCCAAATCTTTAAAGCAAAGATAATCATTGCAAATTCTAAGTCATGCATCGGGTAATTCAGCTCAAGAGGTCTCAATTGATGGGACGCGTATGCAACGACTCTGCCATGTTGCATTAACACGCAACCAAGTCCTCTAAACGACACATCACTGTAGATCTCATATCCTCTAGGACCGGAAGGTATAGTCAGCACTAGTGGGATAGTCAGCTTCTACTTAAGCTCTTGGAAATTACACTCGCACTTATCTGTCCACACACAAACCTCTCTTCCTTCTTCAGTAGTCGAGTCAACGGTGAGGCTAATGCTGAGAATCCTTCCACAAACATTCTGTAATACCCTGTTAAACCCAAGAAACTTCTTATCTATGTCACTGTCGTCGGTCTTGGCTAGTTAATAATTGCTTCGATCTTGGTCGGGTCTACGAAGATTCCTTTGCCTGAAATCACATGACCTAGGAAAGCCACGTGAGTTAACCAAAACTTGCACTTACTGAACTTAGCATATAGTTCATGATTCCGTAGAGTCGAGAGCATTGTCCTCAACTATCTTTCATGCTCTTCAGGACTTCTTGAGTACACTAAGATATTGTCGATGAACACGATCACAAACCGATCCAGATACTCCTTGAATACTTGGTTCATCAAATTCATGAAAGCAGCTGGGGCGTTCGTTAAATCAAACAATATTACAGTGAACTCATAATGACCGTAACGCGTATGAAACGCCGTCTTTGGTATGTCCTCCTTTTTTATACTCAGCTGATGATATCTTGTCCTCAAGTTGATCTTAGAAAATATCGACACTCCCTGCAACTGGTCAAACAAGTCGTTGATCCTTAGTAGTGAGTAATTGTTCTTGATCGTTACCTAGTTGAGTTGCTGATAGTCAATGCACAGACGCAACAAACCATCTTTTTTCTTCACGAATAGAATTGGTGCTCCCCAAGGTGATGCACTGGGATGTATGAATCTCTTATCCAACCACTCATGCATCTGCACCTTCAGTTCTTTCTACTCTAACAATGCCATATGGTAAGGAGCCTTAGAGATTGGCTCCGTCTCGGGGGCTAACTCAATCACAAACTCGATCTCCCTTTTTGATGGCAGACCTGGTAACTCCTTCGGAAACGCTTTTGGAAACTCTTGAACCCTGCAATATCCTTGATCTTCAGCTCCTCAATTGTCATATTCATGACAGTCATCAAGTAACCCTGGCAACCTACCTCTAATAACTGAGTTGCCTTGAGCGATGAGATTAAGGTAATCGAGGGTCCTCCTCGACTCCCAATAAACTTGAAACTTTCACCTGCTAACAGGTTAAATTGGATTACTTCACGACAACAATTAATTATAGCAAGAGGCTCATTGAGACAACTATTTTCATTTATGACATCAAAGTTATACCTAAGCAAAATAGTCAAATACAACTCTAGCCAGTGATTCTCCTTTCTACTACTTTATTACAACAAACTAAAGTTCTACACACTTAATCAAAATTCCGATGCACCACTATGATAAAATTATCCTAGAACTATTCTTCTCCTGATCGATGCATGGGTCGGTTCTTTCCTACCTCCTTTGCCATCCTAGTAGTGCCCTATCTACAATAGTAGTGCCTGTGCTCCCTTGGACCTGGGCGGACAGTTCCTCACCTGATGGCTATGTTAGTCACATCTGTAACATGCTCCCGATATACCAGGACACTAGGTTGGTCCACGCTTCCTTAAACAAACTCGGCACATGTCTGGTGAGTCATCTGCCTCCTGTCGAGTGACAGCATACACCCTTCCTTGCACCGGAGGCCTATTCCAAATACCCCACTATGTGTCTTGTAGTGCGTTCCCTCTGTTATGTCCCATCGGTAGCAACGGTGGCAACTGTGATCCCATAAGCCTTTTAGGACAGTCTTTGATTAGGTGGCTGTATTAGTGACACCAGTAACAAGCCCTTGTCTTTTTGAAACATGGGGCAAATCCATGTCTTTTCCTCCAGAACAACAAATGCCGATCGGGTTAGGTGCTTACTTTTTAATCCTACTCTTCCGGTTGGGTGGATTAGGACAACTTTCTTCTGACATCGACTTCTTCCCGAACCAATTACCATCTCTGCTAAAATTGAACCACGACCCAGACGCAACGGTTCGCTCCCAAATCACATCTTCATGCTAGACCTAAGCAGGTGCGGCAGCAACGACGGTTATAGCATTGGCGGTAGCAGTGACAATGGTAGTCACGGCAACTTGATCCTGTGCTTGCTGGCCTAAAAAGTTCGCAAGGGTCTCTAGCGCCTGAACGATCCCATCGAACCTAGTATCACTCGGTGCTGCTACTACACTCTTAGTACCAACCTACGGCAATACTCTAACATTTGCATTGGCCTGAGCCTACACTCTACCTCGAGCACCCATCCTTGTTGGCGTCCTACCCCAAGTGACGAATCCTGTAGTTCTCTTTCTAGGCGTCCTCAGCTCTTGGTCACTCATCTCGCAGATCCTCTATAGATCCTGCTTTCCAATTCCATACATAATTAGAAATTGAACGACCACTCAAACAAGCTACTAATCAGCTATCAATCACATGCATTAGCATAATAAAAAGGCATTTCCTACTAACTATCCCAAAAACCCATCGCACCTTATCACTCCATACACTAACCAGCTCTGATACCACTTCTTGGTGGGGATGTCACGCCCCGATCATCGAGCGCGCGCACATCCCTTGGATGGTGCCATGGAAGATATTAAATAATTAATATAAATTACAAAATTAATTAAATAAATACAATTTAATTCACAAAATGACTAAGTAAGCATAATAGACTAATTTAGCCACCTAATTGGATCTAGAAAAATAATGCACTATACTAATTAGATAGTATAATTTAATTAACCCTTAACTAATCTAATCTAACCACTTAATTAGCTTAATTAATCAAATAAATCACTAATTAATCTAAACTAACCACCTAAACCATACTTAAGCTAATCTAATTACCCACTAAGCATCATTAACCCTTTAAGCAAGGTGTAGCAAGTAAACTCACCGAATTAGCGAGCCGGTGAGTTCATGACAATAGCAACGCCAAGATAAGCGAGACTCAAGCCTGGAGCGACGCTAAGGGAGGCTCAGAAGAGGCCGGAAAAGGCCCACAAAGCTCATAGCTTGGGTTGTGACTTCGGTTCTATCCGAGGGCTGAAGGGGCTGGCTGAAGGCTCGGCGTGGCTGGAAACAAGCCACTCGAGACGGTGGCGGCTGTAGGGGCCGATGGCAATGGCTTTGGGTAGCTGGAACAATGACAGAGGCGGTTGGCATAGCTGCGACGTGGGCTTGGCTTCATCAGATGAGGGCTCGGGATAGAGAGGACGTGTAGGCTGGCACGCAACGGGTGTGGGGGACGACACGACGGTAGTGGCTGCTCGAACGGGCTGCTGCTTTCTCTAGTTCTTTGAGCTCTCAAACACAACAACAATGGAGTCTAAGGCAAGAGAGAGGAAGAAGAAGAAGGTTGCAACTGAAGGAGGGACCAAGAGCCCTTAAAGTCTTCCGAAAATATCTTGGACACTCAAGTTCAAGGCCCCATAACTTCAACCCTATCCCCTTCCCACTTTCCTTCATCAAGCTTCCTCAAGAAGCCACCAAAGGTGGTCCAAAATGTTGCATACCACCATAGCTACGAATTTTGAGACATTCCCTTCCAATTCAATTCAATTCCACTCAATTCAATCAAAATTAGTGCCCATAAATCCTAGCTAAGGCATCCACATCGATTCCATGATTTTTCCTTGCTAAATGATTCCACTCGAACATAAAAAAATCCACCAAAAAATGGCCCTTTGAATTTCTCGGTCCAAAAACGTCCAATTTTGATTTTTCGCCGAATACTTAGGTTTGCTGAAAATTCTTAGGAGGATGAGTTAATATTCCTAAAATAAATTGTGACATAACAGTACTTTCAATTTCTAAAATTGGGTTCAATTTCGTGGTTAATTTCAACCAGACGTGATTTTGGTGTGACTTAAACTACTAGGTAGCTTTTAGAAATGTTTAGCGCATTTGACCTATGGTCGATTATTTTCGAGTCACTTTGTACATTTTCGACTTATTGGAGACTCTCGGTTATCGTGAAAATCTCGAGATTTTAAATACGGACACAAAGTACAGAAACAATAGAAAAATCAGTTTGGTGCTGTTCGATGAGAATTTTACAATTAGGTGGAATCACCCACACTCTAATCACATGCCTATATTGACACGACCTATCTCTGGTCTTTGATAGATTTTGACAATGCTGTATTGACCATTACAGATTAGCATGGTCGAGCAGTTGGTTTCTGGTCAAATTCTCAAGTTTGTTGCATTTAGATTCCTTAATGGCTTCGTCTGATAGACTAGTTATCTTGTGAGTGGCCAACTCAAAGAAAAAGGCCATAGGCGCGTCGATGAAAAACCCATTCCATTTCATCAAAAACAAGGTTGAAAATTAGGATGTCACAGTTAAAATCCTGTTGATATTCTTATTTCCCACTTCCATAGCTCCATTAATTTGTTAGCAATAGAGCAAAGAATTCAAGTGGCGGATGTGGAACTCATTAAGTAATTCGTTCACTATCTTGTTCAAACTTGATCCATTGTTAGTGATGATCGCCTTAGGAGCTTCATATCGAGCGATGATATCACAACAGATGAACCTTGCTATGTTGTTTTACAATGACGTTGGCATAAGAACTGGCTTCAATCCATTTGGTGGAATAATTGATAGCCACCAAAATAAAGTGATTCCATTCGATGCTTTAGAATTTGTCTGATGATGTCAATGCCCCACATTGAAAAAGGCTAAGACTTGGACATTTGATGCAATTCATTAGGAGGAGCATTGGTTTTATCTCCATAGACTTAACACTAGTGACAACACCTCATATGTTGAATACAATTGGCTTCCTTGATCAACCAATAGTGACCAAGCCTCATGATTTTGCTTGCCAGGAGATGACCATTCATATGAGGGTCACATTCTCATCCATGTATCTCTTTTATTAGGACTTTAACTTCTTATGTGTCCACGCACTTTAGTAAAACTTAATCAAAATACCTTTTATAAAGGGTTCCTCCATTGAGGAAGAATTTGGCCGCCAACTTCATCAAGTATTTTCAATCATTGGCCTGACTCCCTTAGAAAAATCTGCCTTCTTAAATGTAGTTCATGATGTCATAATACCAGGGTTAACCATCAGGTTCCACTTCAATCATCAGGCAATGAGCAGGCTTCTTCAAGATGTCGATTTGCAAAGGATCATGCTCAAGTTGCCTACTACTTGTAACATTAATGATAAGGTTGTTAGGGCATCGGTAAATTGATTTTGTGATCTTGGCTGATAATCAAAAGAGATTTCGTCATATTCCTTGATAAGATCTTCGAGAATATTCATGGTAAGGAATCAACTTTACGTCTCGCGTTTGCCATTTGCCTCCCGTCTGGAAGATGATGAGTACAAAATCACTATAAAGTTGAAGCTTTCTAACTATCATATCAATGGCAACCTGCAGACCAAAGATGCAAACTTCATATTCAGAAATATTGTTGGTACAAGGGAATTCCAACTTTGCAACTACTAGGTAAGGTTGACCTTCTAGGGATTTCAAAATAGCCTAGTACTAGAACTAGAACGGTTAACAGCACCATCAAAATACATGGCCCATTTATCATGTGAGAGCAAATAAATCCGTTCATCACTTTTATCTAAATTATCAGACTTCTCAAGATTTTTAGCTAACTTATCAGTTATGGCTCGCCCTTTGACAGACTTCTATTCCATGATTCGAATATCAAACTTGGAGAGTAATATTTGCCATTTAGTGAGCCTTCCAACCTATGCAGGCTTCTTCAAAAGATATTTAATTAGGTCATTCTCAATCACTAGCAGGATGCAGTGGTGAAGAATATATTGTCTCAAACAAAATGATCCATCACTCAATTCGAGTGTATTCTATCAAATCACATTTGACAATTTGAGAACAACATGAAAAAACAGGAAAGACACAAACACATAAAGTTAAAGCACATGACTATATATTCTTCACCACCACATCTAGGCTAACTCGAAAGAAAACCGAAAGCCGGGCCAAAGAGAACCTCAAGGTCCCATGAATCCTCGGTCCTTCATCAAACAAAAAGAGGGATCCTGCAAAGTCTATATACTTAAGGTAGAATACAAGCAAAAACAATCTTGACTTTTCATCTATTGGGATTTCTGAGATGGGTCCAAAATTGCTCGACAAAATCCTAAGTATCAAATTTCAAGGCCTTAGCGAAGAACTTAAATTGCCCAGTGGTGCACTTCATCCCACTGCATTCAAAATCTTTAATGTTATGGGACAGAATGAGGAAACCATTGGATAGTGGACTTTGGCACGAGGACTTTCAACCAAATTGAACCTATCAATAGGGGTAGTTTATGCAGCTTTGGCTAGCAATTTGAAGCCACATTCTTGGCCAGGAGATACATTAAAGCCGTCGAAAGTTTGGGTGATGCCAATATTAGGAAAGAAACTAAAGATTGTGTTATAGATGAAGCCAAATATTTTTTAGGGGCTTTTTTTTTTGTCTTTTCTATCATATTTGCTTTTAGGTTAAAAGTGATACATTTATATTAGTGATGGCAAGATGCTAGCCGTCAAGACGTTGAAAAAAAAAATAGAGAGGCAAGAAAAGGAGAGAAGAAGAAAAATGAGTTTTTTCTTTATGAGGGTTCTCAATCTCTATGTGCCATGATCTTGAGAAAAGATCATCGTTGTATTACAACTTTTTTCGAAGTCTAGTGGATTTGCAGAGTGCCTTTGTGTGGAGACGTAGCCTAGGTTTTGTGAACTTCATTAACAAATTTTCTGACGTGTTCTTATGATTCTGTTATTTTATAATTATATTATGCCTGGTGAATTGTTTGCAAGCGTTAATTTTCTAGAATCGACGTGCGATTTCATAACAACTGGTATCAAAGCTTGGGTTGGCTAATCGAGAAAATCGAGGGTTTTTCGATGACGTTCAATTGAAAGCAAATAACATGGCATAAGATAAAATTAGAATCGATAAGTTTGATGGGTAGGATTTCGGATGGTGGAAACTACAAATCGAGGATTATCTTTATCAAAAAGATCTCTATGCACCACTTGAGGGTTGGAAACTCAAGATGGCAAAAGTAGATTTGACAGCAAAAGCCGGATGGAAAATTCTTGATCGAAAGGCATTAGGTGTGATTTGTCTAGGGTTGACAAAAAAGATAGGGTACCACATCGCAAAAGCAAAAACTGCAAAAGAAGCCATGGATATTCTAACGAATATTTATGAGAAGCCGTCTACATCAAGACAGATATTTTTGCCGAAGAAACTGGTTAATATGAAGTTATCTGATAGAGGTTCTGTGTGACACCCCAAACCCTTCGCGGGTCGTCACCAGCGCCAATGTTACTCCTTATTACCTTTCTCCATAGAAGAAGTGTCCTAATTCGTAGACACACACACACACACACACACACACACACACACACACACACATAATTTTAAACAATAAACAAAACGGTCCCAGCGCAACTCATTAGCGGAAGCAAATTAAAACATCACGTCTCTCCCCCTATCAACCATGATACAAATACACACCACTAATCACCATAATTTTATAAACAAGCTACAACACTTTATTTACATATATTTTCAAGATGGGACTTCTTTTGGGTCGGTACATCAAAAAGGAAAAGCTAGGACTCAGCCATGTTCAACCTAAAACCTCAAAAAAGAACCCTCGACCCTCTACATCACATGTGCACAACCCCCATCATAAGTGTCGGCTAATTATCCCCAAAAAGGATCCAGCTCCTACTCGTCGCGCACGGGTCTCACATCCAATTCGGTGCATCAGGCGGTGGCGGCGGCAACATCCTTCACATCGCTCCATCCCGACGAACATGTATGGATATGAACTCCTGAATGACAGGGCCCCCAGCCAGGCCTACGTCGTACATCACTAGATAGCGCACTCGAATAAAAGTCAGTCCGGGAACAGAGGGACAGTCTATCTCAGCACACTCGACCTCTACATCGGATGGTAGACCATAAAATACTCCCCGAGTGACAGCACGAAGCGGCATACTGCTAATATGAAATGTGGGTCCCCAAAAGGGGTGAGTACAACCACTCAGCAGATAAGGAAATCCAATAACAACTCAATGCATCATGCAATCATACATGCATTGCAGGCATTACTTACCTTGAAGGCATGCGCATATTATCATGCATCATCATATCAATTTATAACACATACGTGTGTATCATCATCGTATCATACATGTCATCATCATCATGATATCATTACATTACACATGTCATCATCATCATGGTATCATTACATCATACATGTCATCATCATCACGACATCGTCTCATTGCACATGCCATATCATATATCATTATCATTATCATTACCATGCATATCATCATGCATATCATATCATGAGTGATCATCATTATTTCACATCACATATCATCATCATCATCATCATCATCATCATCATGCATAACATCATGCATATCATATCCGGGGTGATCATCATTATTTCACATCACATATCATCATCATCATCATCATCATCATCATCATCATCATCATCATCATCATCATACATATCATCATGCATATCATATCACGGGTGATCATCATTATTTCACATCACATATCATCATCATTATCATGCATATCATATCATGGTTAAATTTCCACTTTTAGCTTTCAATTTGATCACCACATCACCCATTTCTCAATTCATCAATTTTATCATCCCCTCAGGCAAAGACCTCCGAGGCTTTCGGCATTCAGCCTCCCAGGCCACCGGGCATCCGAACCCCACATTCCGAGCATCTCGCATGTGAACTAGCATCACGAGGCATTCCCTTCGGGTAGAAACCTCCGACAGGGCTTTTGACATTTACACTCCCTGACCGGGCATCCCGCACCCCAATCCTGGCATCGCGAGGCATTCCCTTCGGGCAAAGACCTCCGACAGGGCTTCCGGCCCACCACATTCCGAGCATCCTGAATCTCCGAGGGAATCCGGCAATGCATCTCAATACATTCCAGCCTCATCCTCCACCACAACCACTGCCTCACTTATCATTATCCACATTTACCATTATTTTGATCTCAATTTAACATGGCATATGGCGTGACATCAAACAAGTCATACTTGGTACACATGCATCACAATTCAATGTCATACATACACCAATATCACATCATACATGCAACGATGTATAATTATTTATTAATAAATTAAATGGAATTTATGGCAAATAAAATAATCCAATTTATTTTATTTTTATTATTTCTTTTATTTTTTAATAAATAAATATTAAATTCAATATCTATAATATCCCAAAATTATAAAATTCAAGCAATCATTAAATAAACCAATAGGATGACAATTTCTTGCAAAATTCATGGCCAAATTGAATTTCACACAATTTCACAATTTCCACAAAACAGCACATAATATTATGATAAAACCAAAATGCACAGTTTCTGAAGAAATTCGATTAAAATATCCATACGGTCTCCAAAAATTACAAAATTTTACAGAGTGATAGCCAAGACATTTTCGTACAACTTTCATGCAAAACTCCAAGCTATATTCTTTTTAGATTATTTTATACAACCTCACAAAGCTTCTGGATCCATTACCGCATCGTCCAGTGTACACATCTCCGAAATATTGAGATTTCACCTACCTTTTCTATTTCGTTTCCTCTGAAATTTAGATATGTTATACATCAAGGTGTCCTCTACAAGTTTCATGAAGAGATGTAGGTAAAAAAACCAGAATATAGTCATCATCTATGTCCATGAAGTCTCAGGTATCTCGGAATACATCACCAGAATCATCATATTCAAGATCTAGTCGATTTACTATGCTATACTTGTTCATTTCACTTTAAATTTTATTATGTTGTATTTTAAGATGTCTCCTACAACTTTCATGAAGAAATAGAAGTGAGATTCTCAATAAAAACCAACATGCAACCACGATTCCAACAAGAGGTCAGTCAAAACTCTCCAGATCTGGGGTCTCCGTATGATGAGACTTTAACCCCTCAAATCTCCATCATTTTCCAGGAAATTTCAGTATGTTGTAGTTCAAGATGCTAGCTATAACTATCATGAAGAAATCAAAGCCAAAATCTGACTCTAAACACACATCCAATCTCAAACAATTTACTGACTCACACGATCCGAACACAAACAACTATACCATTCACACACAACTCATCCATTCTTCAGTATTTCTCATCTAACACCTAAAAACTCAACATACAAACAACATACAAGCATGCAAGAGAAGCTAGAGGACTCCCACTTGCCTCTAGACCAGTCAGTTGACAGCGAACACGGCGGCACACGGCGGACGGACGGCGGTTCCCTCCTCCTCTCTCTCGGCCGCTCCTCCCTCTTGCACGATCTCTCTCTCTCTCTCGCACAACTCTCTCTCTCTCTCTCTCTCTCTCCTTGGGTGAGCAAAATGGCCGGCCACCCTCTCTCTCTTCCTTCTTATACCGCCCTAGAGCTCATCATTTGCAATCATGAGATTGCCTTTCAATTGGCCAATGCATGAGCTCCTCTTTGCCACTTGGCAAAGCTCATGCCTGGGCTTCTATTGGGCCTCCATTTGGGCTGGCAACAACCCCCTTTAGTGAGCCTAATTGGGCCGACTAGCTTGGGCCTTTAAGCTTAGGCCAATCGGCCTAAGGCCCATTCCAAAATTAACCCTTTTTCCCCCTTTTTTTTTTGAATTCTTCTATAAATATTTTTAAATTTCAATTTTCATCTTGGCCAAAGTCTTGGGGCATCTTTGTTATTGAAATTTAATTTGTAAAGTACATGGCCAAGCATAAATTATTAATCTATCAAATTTAAATTTTCACAATCATATGCACAAATCATCTAATTAAAAGACTAATGGCTAAAGCATAAGCCATGGAAATTTTTATCACCTAATTAGAAACTTTAACACACCTTATGGCTTGGCTTTGAATTTTGGGATGTCACAATTCTCCCCTCCTTAGAGAATTTCATCTTTAAAATTCAAACACCACTCGCGCCTTCTTTAAACAAATAGGGGTACTTTTCTTTCATCCGATCCTCACTTTCCCATGTGGCTTTTTCCATATCATGATGTCGCCATAACACCTTAACCAATGGGATCTTCTTGGTCCTCAGAATTTGCTCCTTTCGATCCAATATCTGCACAGGCTCTTCAATGTACCTTACTTTTTTATCCATTTTGATGGCTTCATGATCGAGTATGTGACCAGGATCCGGCTGGTACTTTCTCAACATCGATACATGAAACACATCGTGTAGATTTTCTAACTTAAGAGGTAACGCTAAATGATAAGCTACATCCCCTATCCTCTCAAGAATTTCAAAAGGTCCAACAAATCTAGGGCTTAATTTACCCTTCATCCCGAATCGAGATATTCCTTTCATTGGAGATACCTTAAGGAATACATGGTCTCCTACACTAAATTCTAAAGACCTTCTATGCCTATCTGCGTAGCCTTTTTGTCTACTCTGAGCTGTTCTAAGTCTCTCTCTAATAATTTCAACAGCCTCAGTGGTAACTTGTACCAATTCAGGTCCTGTCAACTTTCTTTCACCTACTTCACTCCAGCAGATAGGAGTCCTACATCTCCTTCCATATAATGCCTCATAAGGTGCCATGCCTATACTTTTCTTAAAGCTATTATTATAGGCAAACTCTACCAAATGCAATCTTTCATCCCAATTTCCTTTGAAATCGATTGCACAAGCCCTTAACATATCCTCTAATATCTGGATTACTCTTTTTGATTGACCATCTATCTGGGGATGAAAAGCAGTACTAAACTGAAGCTTAGTCCCTAATGCAACTTGAAGACTTTTCCAAAAATTTGAAATAAACCTCGAATCCCGATCTGAAGTAATGGTCACTGGAACACCATGTAAGCGTACCACTTGACTTACATACATGTCCGCATACTTATTCATTGGGTAGTCCATGCGAATTGCTAAGAAATGTGCCAATTTAGTCAAACGATCCACTATCACCCAAATTGAATCATGACTCCTTGATGTCCTTGGCAATCCTTGCACAAAGTCCATCGTTATATGTTCCCATTTCCATTCTGGAATGTCTAATGGTCTCAAGAGTCCTGCGGGTTTACGATGCTCCGCTTTCACTTGCTGACATGTCAAGCATTGAGATATGTACTTAGCCGTATCTGCCTTCATACCATTCCACCAAAATTGTTGACGCAAATTTCTATACATCTTTGTACTACCTGGGTGGATACTATAATTACTCTTATGTGCCTCCGACAAAATTTCCTTCCTCAACTCCTCATTGTCGGGAAGACAAAGTTGTCCTTGACATCTTACTATTCCATCAACAGAGATCTGAAATTCTGATATTTTCCCTAAAGATACAGCATCTTTCACTTTCAAAATCTCTGGGTCAGATTCTTGTAGGATTTTAATTTTCTGGATAATCTCCGGTTCAATCCTTAATGCACTAAGCATGCCAGTAAGACAATCTATTTCCAATTTAAATTCTGAATTAGCTACAGATTCTAACAATTCCCATTCTACCATCCTTAAACTAGCCATTTCCATAGCCGATTTTCGACTAAGAGCATCTGCTACTCTATTTGCTTTTCCTGGATGATATCTTATTTCACAATCATAATCCTTCAACAACTCCATCCATCTCCTTTGTCTCATGTTCAACTCCTTTTGTGAGAACAGATACTTCAAACTTTTATGATCCGTATAAATCTCAAACTTTTCCCCATATAAATAGTGTCTCAATATCTTCAAGGCAAACACTATAGCTGCTAGTTCTAAATCATGCGTCGGATAATTTAGCTCATGGGGTTTCAATTGTCTGGATGCATAGGCTACAACTTTGCCATGCTGCATCAACACACATCCCAGTCCTTTGTAAGATGCATCACTATACACTGTGAAACCATTAGGTCCAGTAGGTATAGTCAAAATTGGAGCCGAAGTCAATTTCCTTTTGAGCTCCTGAAAACTCCTTTCACATTCTCCATTCCACTCAAACTTCACATTCTTTCGGGTTAACTTAGTTAAAGGTCTTGTCAGTCGTGAAAATCTTTCAATGAACCTTCTATAATAACCAGCCAGTCCTAAGAAACTTCGTATTTCAGTGGGTGTCGTTGGTCTTGGCCAATTCACCACCATTTCAACTTTTGTCGGGTCTACTGCAATTCCTTTTCCTGACACCACATGTCCTAGAAATATTATCTGGTCCAACCAGAACTCACATTTACTAAACTTAGCATACAACTTATGCTCTCTCAGGGTCTGCAAAACTATTCTCAAATGCTGCTCATGCTCTTTAGGCCCTTTTGAATACACCATAATATCATCAATAAAAGCAATCACAAACTGGTCTAAATAAGGCTGAAATATTCTATTCATCAAATCCATAAATGCAGCCAGCGCATTAGTCAATCCAAATGGCATAACAAGGAACTCATAGTGTCCATAACGAGTCCTGAACGTAGTCTTAGGAATGTCCTCCTTCTTAATTCTCAACTGATGGTATCCCGACCTCAAGTCAATCTTAGAGAAGACCGAACTTCCTTGGAGTTGGTCAAACAAGTCATCAATTCTTGGCAAATGATACTTATTCTTAATGGTCACCTGATTCAACTGCCTATAGTCAATACACAAGCGCATCGATCCATCTTTCTTTTTCACAAACAAGACCGGTGCACCCCAAGGTGAAGCGCTTGGTCTAATGAATCCTTTGTCAAGCAACTCCTGTAGTTGTACTTTAAACTCCTTCAATTCAACTAAGGCCATCTTATATGGGGCTTTTGATATTGGTCCTGTTCCAGGCATTAATTCAATTTCAAATTCAATCTCCCACTCTGGCGGCAATCCAGGCAATTCCTCAGGAAATACATCTTGAAATTCGTTAACTACACAAACTTCCTCAAGATTAGACTCCTCCCTTGCATAATCTCTAACTATGGCTAGGTACCCTTGACATCCTTTGTCAAGTAACTTACAAGCTTCTATTGCCGAAATAAGTGCTACAGGAAAATGGGTCTGACCTCCTAAAAATTCACAACTAGATTGATTAGGTAAAACGAATTGAATCACTCTTCTATAACAATCCATTCTAGCCTGATACATACGAAGCCAGTCCATTCCTATAATAACGTCAAAATTACATAGCCATTACAACCAAATCTATTTCCATATCCTTTCCTCCCATTGATATCTTACAATTTCCACACACCAGCGTAGACAATACCATATCCTTTAAAGGCGTGGAAACACAAAGAGGCGTCTCAAGAGGCATAACTTCTATCTTATTCAAACATCTATATCTTTCAGACACAAACGAATGCGTTGCACCTGTGTCAAACAATGCATATGCCTTTTCACCATTAATAAGAATCGTACCTGAGATAACATTTTTGGAAGCTTCTGCTTCCTCCTGGTTAATCGCATACACCCTTCCTTGTGCAGGTCGTCTCTGAGGATTTCCTTGTGGGTTTGACCTAACAACACTCTGATATCCTTGTCGCACCGAGCCAACACTCACTTGCGACCTCTCTTGTGGGCAATTTCTCCTAAGATGACCCACTTGTCCACAACCAAAACATTTATGTTGTCCAGTACAAGGTCCTGAGCCATGGCGTCCATTACACTTCTGACAAATACCAGGCTGATAGGGTGCTTTCCCTATATTCAGACCACTCCTTGCTCTTCCAAAATTCCCAAAGTTACTTTTCTTCTTCACATTCCAGGTCTGACCTTGACCAGAATAAGGTCTCTTACCCTTTCTCACATCATTAAAATTCAACGGTTTCTTAAACTCCGACCGCTCCCTCAACAGCTCTTGCTCCAATAACTGTGCCCTTTCATAAATCTCATTATAATCTCTTATGTTCAAAGGCACCAGTTGCTTCCTGATGTCAGTCCTTAGTCCTTTCAGGAATCTCTTAGCCTTCTCTTCCTGATCCTTAATCAATCTAGGAGCATATCTAGACAATTCAGAAAATCTAGCCTCATACTGATCTACTGTCAACCCTTTTTGTTCTAGCTGAACAAATTCGGTAATCTTCCTATCCTTAGCACAATCAGAAAAATGCTTCCTATTGAAAGCCCTAACAAACTCATCCCAGCTCACATCAGTACCTAGTGGAAAGATTATGTCCTTCGAAGCTCTCCACCAAAACTTCGCATTTCCCTTCAACTGGTACTTTGCTAAAACTATTTTCTCAGCATCAGTGTAGTCCAACAGCCGGAAAATTCGTTCCATCCCATCAATCCATTGCTCCGCCTCCTCAGGACTTCCCATTCCATTAAACTTAAGTGACTTCAATTTTAGAAACTGTTCCACTAGTCCTTGATTACGGCGTTTTGCTCCGAGCTATTGCTGCGCCTGCCTTTCCATCAGATTTCCAATATTGGCTAATGCCTGCAAGATATCTTCCATTCGGGGTTTTAGCCCTTGTAGCAAAGGTTTCAGCCCTCGAGGGATAAGCACTTCCAGCTCGCACCATGACTTTCCTGTAATTTCCAAGCATTGCCTCAAGAATAATCTAAGACTCACTGCCTCCATTCAAAGCAATTACTATCACTACATAAGTAACATAAACATGTTACTGGTACCTAAAAGCAACTCAAAATAAACTACTAGGGATCTACGAGTGAATACTCATAACCCGTTATTCAATTATTTCATTTTAGATCCTATGGTGTGCATTGTCATCATGTTCCTCAATCTCCAAATGAGGCTCCTTATCACTCCACCTATAACCATTCGCTCTGATACCAAAAAGGGCGGCTGTGACACCCCGAACCCTTCGCAGGTCGTCACCAGCGCCAATGTTACTCCTTATTACCTTTCTCCTTAGAAGAGTGTCCTAATTCGTAGACACATATATATATTTAAACAAAACGGTCCCAGCGCGACTCATTAGCGGAAGCAAATTGAAACATCACGTCTCTCCCCCTACCAACCATGATACAAATACACACCACTAATCACCATAATTTTATAAACAAGCCACGACACTTTATTTACATATATTTTCAAGATGTGACTTCTTTTGGGTCGGTACATCAAAAAGGAAAAGCTAGGACTCAGCCATGTCCAGCCTAAAACCTCAAAAAAGAACCCTCGACCTCTACATCACATGTGCACAACCCCCATCATAAGTGTCGGCTAACTATCCCCAAAAAGGATCCAGCTCCTACTCGTCGCGCACGGGTCTCACACCCAACCCGGTGCATCAGGCGGTGGCGGTGGCAACATCCCTCGCATCGCTCCATCCCGACGAACATGTACGGATATGAACTCCTAAATGACAGGGCCCCCAGCCAGGCCTACGCCGTACATCACTAGACAACGTACTTGAATAAAAGTCAGTCCGAGAATAGAGGAACAGTCTATCTCAGCACACTCGACCTCTACATCGGATGGTAGACCATAAAATACTCCCCGCGTGACGGCACGAAGCGGCATACTGCTAATATGAAATGTGGGTCCCCAAAAGGGGTGAGTACAATCACTCAGCAGATAAGGAAATCCAATAACAACTCAATGCATCATGCAATCATACATGCGTTGTAGGCATTACTTACCTTGAAGGCATGTGCATATTATCATGCATCATCATATCAATTTATAATACATACGTGTGTATCATCATCGTATCATACACGTCCTCATCAACATGATATCATTACATTACACATGTCATCATCATCATGGCATCATTACATCATACATGTCATCATCATCACGACATCGTCTCATTGCACATGCCATATCATATATCATTATCATTATCATTACCATGCATATCATCATGCATATCATATCATGGGTGATCATCATTATTTCACATCATATATCATTATCATTATCATGCATATCATCATGCATATCATATCATGGTTAAATTTCCACTTTTAGCTTTCAATTTGATCACCACATCACCCATTTCTCAATTCATCAATTTCATCATCCCTTCGGGCAAAGACCTCCGAGGCTTCCGTCATTCAGCCTCCTAGGCCACCAGGCATCTGGCCCCCCACATTCCAGGCATCTCGCATGTCAACTAGCATCACGAGGCATTCCCTTCGGGCAGAAACCTCCGACAGGGCTTCTGGCATTTACACTTCCTGGCCGGGCATCCCGCACCCCAATCCTGGCATCGCGAGGCATTCCCTTCTGGCAGAAACCTCCGACAGGGCTTCCGGCATTTACACTCCTTGGTCGAGCATCCCGCACCCCAATCCTGGCATTGCGAGGCATTCCCTTTGGGCAAAGACCTTCGACAGGGCTTCCGGCCCCCCACATTCCGGGCATCCTGAATCTCTCAGGGAATCCGGCAATGCATCTCAATACATTCCAGCCTCATCCACCACCACAACCACTTCCTCACTCATCATTATCCACATTTACCATTATTTTGATCTCAATTTAACATGGCATATGGCGTGACATCAAACAAGTCATACTTGGCACACATGCATCACAATTCAATGTCATACATACACCAATATCACATCATACATGCAACAATGTATAATTATTTCTTAGTAAATTCAATGGAATTTATGGCCAATAAAATAATCCATTTTATTTTATTATTATTATTTATTTTATTTTTTGATAAATAAATATTAAATTCAATATCTATAAATTCCCAAAATTATAAAATTGAAGCAATCATTAAACAAACCAATAGGATGACAATTTCTTGCAAAATTCATGGCCAAATTGAATTTCACACAATTTCACAATTTCCACAAAACAGCACATAATATTCTGATAAAACCAAAATGCACAGTTTCCGAAGAAATTCGATTAAAATATCTATACGGTCTCCAAAAATTACGAAATTTTACAGAGTGATAGCCAAGACATTTTCGTACAACTTTCATGAAGAACTCCAGGCTAGATTCTTTTTATATTATTTTATACAACCTCACGAAGCTTCTGGATCCATTACCGCATCGTCCAGTGTACACATCTCCGAAATATTGAGATTTCACCTACCTTTTCTATTTCGTTTCCTCTGAAATTTAGATATGTTATACATCAAGGTGTCCTCTACAAGTTTAATGAATAGATCTAGGTCAAATAACAAGAATATAGTCATCATCTATGTCCATGAAGTCTCGGGTATCTCGGAATTCATCACCTGAATCATCATCTTCAAGATCTAGTCGATTTACTATGCTATACTTGTTCATTTCACTTCAAATTTTATTATGCTGAATTTTAAGATGTCTTCTACAACTTTCATGAAGAAATAGAAGTGAGATTCTCAATAAAAACCAACATGCAACCACGAATCCAACAAGAGGACAGTCAAAACTCTCCAGATCTGAGGTCTCCATATGATGAGACTTTAACCCCTCATATATCCATCATTTTCCACGAAATTTCAGTATGTTGTAGTTCAAGATGTTAGCTACAACTCTCATGAATAAATCGAAGCCAAAATTGGACTCTAAATACACATGCAAGCTCAAACAAGATACTGACTCACATGATCCGAACACAAACAGCCATACCATTCACACACAACTCATCCATGCTTCCGTATTTCTCATCTAACACCTAAAAACTCAACATGCAAATGACATACAAGCATGCAAGAGAAGCTAGAGGACTCCCACTTGCCTCTAGACCGGTCAGTCGACAACGAACACGGCGGCACACGGCGGACAGACGGCGGTTCCCTCCTCCTCTCTCTCGGCCGCTCCTCCTCTCTCTCTCTCTCTCTCTCTCTCTCTCTCTCTCTCTCTCTCTCTCTCTCTCTCTCTCTCTCTCTCTCTCCTTGGGCGAGCAAAATGGCCAGCCACCCTCTCTCTCTTCCTTCTTATACCCCCTAGAGTTCATCATTTGCAATCATGAGATTGCCTTTCAATTGGCCAATGCATGAGCTCCTCTTTGCCACTTGGCAAAGCTCAAGCATGGGCTTCTATTGGGCCTCCATTTGGGCCGGCAACAGCCCCCTTTAGTGGGCCTAATTGGGCCGACTAGCTTGGCCCATTAAGCTTATGCCAATGGGCCTAAGGCCCATTCCAAAATTAACCCTTCCCCCCCCCTTTTTTTTGAATTCTTCTATAAATATTTTTAAATTTCAATTTTCATCTTGGCCAAAGTCTTTGGGCATCTTGGTTATTGAAATTTAAGTTATAAAGTACATGGCCAAGCATAAATTATTAATCTATCAAATTTAAATTTTCACAATCATATGCACAAATCATCTAATTAAAAGACTAATGGCTAAAGTATAAGCCATGGAAATTTTTATCACCTAATTAGAAACTTTAACACACCTTATGGCTTGGCATTGAATTTTTGGATGCCACATTTTGTGGCACAGCAGAATAATAGTTTCATGCACGTCACGAGTCAATTGGAATCCGCGAGCATAAATTTAGATATGAAGGATGATTTTGAGCACCAAAAAGCTACAATACCGCAATACAGGGAATTTTGAGCACCATGAAGGATGATTTAACTCTTGATGATGCTGTGAGTAGTATTAGGGATGAAGAGATGCAAAGGAAAGTCTCAGGTGAAGATAATTTTTCGGCATCTACATCTTCAACGACACTAGCAGTGGAGAACCGTGGAAGAAGTAAAAGTAGAGAAAAATGCAGCGGGCATGGCAGATCACAATCAAGGGGTAAGAGACTGGTTGCAAAAGATGAGTGTTGGTTTTGTCACAAAACCGGGCATCGAAGGTTTCAATGTAAAGCCTACAAAAAGAAGCAGCAAGATGAGAATCAAGGGGTTAATGTGGTTAGCGATGAATCTCTGCTGGATAATTTGTGTTTGTTTGCAGGGTTTGACTTGATGATAGATAAATGGTTTATTGATTCTGGTGCTTCTTTTCATTGCACCTCACAAAGGACATTTTTGATGATTATGCCAGTGGAGATTTCAAACAAGTAGTTGTGGGAAATGGCCACATGTGTCCCATTGTTGGGAAAGGAACTGTGACTACAAACGTGAACATCTTAGGTGGAGGACATCTAGTTTTGCGTGAAACTATGCATATTTTGAAATTAAAGAAAAAATGTGTAAAGCAGTTACACACAAAGAAATTACTTCTAGGTTTGCAAAAAGTTGAGTTAAATTTTTGTGAGAGTTGCATTTATAGAAAACAAAAGGTCGTTAGTTTTCAATTGAATTGGCGACAAAATAAAAGCCAGAAGCTAGAGTTGGTTCATATTGATGTATGAGACTTGCTCAAGAACTCTTATATGGTAGCAAGAGATATTTTGTCACCTTCATTGATGATGCGATAAGGAAGACTTGGGTCTATGCTCTTAGAGAAAAATTAGAAGTTTTCAAGATGTTCAAAATGTAGAAGACCATGGTAGAAAAAGAGACAAGTTATCAAATTAAAGCTCTGAAGTTTGATAATGGTGGTGAATACACGAGTAAGGAATTTGCAGAATATTTGAGTCAAGAATGCATACACAGTTTAAAAACGGTTCCTAGAACTCCTCAAGAGAACAATGTAACTGAAAGGATGAACATGACTATTCTAGAATGTGCGAGATGCATGAGGCTACACGTGGGTCTCCCGCTACACTTATGGGCTGCCACAGTTGATGCAGCTGTTTATCTTATCAATAGAAGTCCATCTAGTGCATTTGATAGAGAAATACCACAATAATAGTGGTTAGGTAAAAAGATTAATTATTCACATCTAAATGTGTTTAGTTGTATTGCATATGTTTTGATTGACTGGGAGGATAGGAAAAAACCTGATGCTAAGTCCCAGAAGTGCATCTTTATCGGATACAGTGGCGACGAGTATGGCTATAGGCTTTGGGATTATGAGAACAACAAAGTCATTTCAAGTCAAAATGTCGTATTCCATGAAGAAAAGATGTACAAGGATCATCAGATAGAGCATGAGAAGGTAGTACAATCAGAATATGTTGAATTAGACACAATGCCCGTGAAGATGTTTCCAGTAAATCAAAATGCACTTGAAAGAGAGGTTCAAGATGAGCCTATTATCAGTGAAGAGGTAGTTCAAGAGGAATGCAGTGATTCGAAGCAAATTAACAATCCTGAAATACCTATATTGAGGAGGTCTACACATGTGAGAAAGCCAAAAGTAATTTTTGATCCATCAGCTAATATTGTTCTGAGCCATGTCTTATATACAAATTCAGGGGAATCGAAGACTTACAATGAGGCAGAGGTAGACACGTCTCACTTGCAGTGAGAGTGTGCTATGAAAGACGGGATGAGCTCGTTACTTCAGAACAAAACTTGGGAGTTGACCAAGTTGCCCACAGGTAAAAAAACTTTATTAAATAAATGGGTGTAGATGATTAAGAATGAAGTATATGGTAGTATTAGATACAAGGCGAGACTTGTAGTCAAGGGCTTTTCTAAAAAAGAAGGGATCGACTACTCTGAGATATTTTCACCTATAGTGAAAATGATATCAATTAGAGTTCTGCTAAGTATAATTGTAGTGGAGGATCTTCATCTTGAGCAGTTAGACGTAAAAACGGCATTTTTACACAGTGACTTAGATGAAGAACAATACATGGCACAGCCTAAGAGTTTTGAAGTCAAAAGTAAGGAGCACATGATATGTCGCTTGAAAAAAAGCTTGTATTGCTTGAAACAAGCTCCACGGCAATGGTACCTAAAATTTGATGATTTCATGAAAGAAAAAGGATTTGCACAATGTAAGTTTGATCACAAGTATGATGATGGTGACATTGTGTGTCTCTCTTTATATGTGGATGACATGCTAGTGGCTAGTTCTAATATGAAGAGAATCGTAGAAGTCAAGAAGATGTTATCATTACAGTTTGCTATGAAAGACTAGGGAGAGGCTAAGAATATTTTAGGCATGAAAATCATCAGGGATATGAAAAATAAGAAATTATGGTTGTCGCAGAAAGTGTGACAATCTGATTTTTCCTCTTCTGTTTTCGATTGAATGAGACGGGCTTTTCATCGACGTGCCTATAGTGCTATTCTTTGAGCCAATCACTCATGAGATAACTAGACTATTTATGGAAGTCATTAGGAGATTTTAATGCAACAGGCTCGAGAATTCGACTAGAAATCAACTGCTCGACCATGTTAGTCTGCAAGGGTCGTTACGGTGTAGTCAAAAATCTAGTAGAGATCACAGATAAACCAATTCAATCGAGGTGTGTGATTAAGTGTGGGTGATTACACCTAATTGCAAAAATCCTCGTCGAATGGCACTAAATTGATTTTTCTGTCGTTTTGGTATCCCGTGCCCATATTTGAAACCTTGAAATTTTTCACGACAACCGAGAGTCGTTAATGTGTCGAAGATGTACATTGTGATTCGAGATAAATCGATCATGGGTCAATTGCACCAAAAATTCTTCAAAACTACTCGGTAGATTAAGTAACGCTAAAATCGCGTCGAATTGAAATTAACCATGGAATTTATTCTGATTTCAGAAATAAAGAATTTCACCGCATCACAATCAATTCTAGGGCTATTGATGCATCCTCTCAAGGCCTTTTTACAAACTCGAATTTTTGGTGGAAAATTCAAATAGTGCAAATTCCCATAATTTAAATGGAATTTTGGTCTTCAATGTGGAACAAATGGAGATGGGAATTATAAGGATTTAATTGAGGCCTTATCTTTGTTACCTAAGGTTATTAAATGGCAAAGTGAAAAAGGGAAAAATCCAATGTAAAGACAACAAAATTCGGAGGTCTACATGCTTAAGGGGGATTCAACTTCATTTGAAGTGCATTTGGGGAAAGATAAAGCTATTTTGAATGGTAGGTCCCATGAGAGTGAAAGTGGCCTAAATTTCCATGGAATAAGGACTATGGATATGGAAATTTGGGGGGGGGGGGAGCTCCATGGTTTTCTTTCTCTTCTCTCTCCCCTCCATTCATGCAAAGCCTTCCCTTTTAGTGCCACTTGACTGCCTCACTTCCTTTCTCTCTCTCTTTCTTTTCATTTCCTTTTCCTCTCCTTTTCCCTATCGTAAATTTCCTTGTCTTGGTCTTCTTCAAGTGTTTCGGCCTCCCCTATTTCTGCTAAACCAACCGAACAACAGCCAAACTTGAGAGGAACTCTATTTTGGTGCTGCTGGTTTCTCGACCAAGCTTCCCCTCATGTTCCATTTCTCTTTGGTTTGACAATTGGTTACCGTGTAATCACCCCCACTAGCAGTCCGACAGCCCTCCAAAACCGGTGTGACCCCTACATCTTTGCACTGGAAGCTCAGCACCTCTGTTCACGGTTGCTGCAGCATCTCTGCAGCTCATCCCTCTTCGATTTTAGCTCACCAACCTCACTGTAGACCACCACCCCTCCGCCGTTGCTACTGCCCTATCGCTAAGACCTTAGCTGCACTAGTTTAGCCCACCAATTGACCAAGCGAAACCACTATGCCGCTACCTTGCCCTCACGGTTTCCGCGCCGCCACTGCTCAACCTGAACCGGCCGAGAAGACTGCCTCTCAACTGTGAGCTGAGGACCTTGCAGTCCTGTCTCGGGCTGACTAGACCTCCTCCGGCACCCCTCGGAGGCCGAAGCTTGGTTGCCACTACCAGAAGTCGTTAGTTTTTCTTTTAGGTGAGTTAATTTCCTAAGTGTTGATTAAAGGTTGATTACATTTATTAAGTGATTGATTAAGTTAAGTAGGATTAGCAACTAGCCTAGTTAGGGTAAGTACTAGTTAGCTAAGTTAGTTGAGAGAGAACTAAAGAGTTAGACTAGTTAGTTAAGTTAGTTAGGCCATTTGGTTAGGAGTTTAAATATTCAATTAGCATAGTAGCCTAGGAGGTTAGTATAATAAATTAGTTTAGCTAGGTATTTAAATAGTTGGTTCAATTATGATCGATTTTAGCTAGTAATTAAATTTAGTAAACGGTAACTGGTTAAATTATTAATTTAAATGATTTAATTATAATTTGATTAATTATTTAATATTTTTCAAAAATTATACCGGAATAGTTGATGACCAGAATTTCATGCTGATTGCAATGGTATGCTCAATTTATGCAATTGATTGTCGGATGGTGAAATTGAGTGATGATTATTAATTTTGGGGTATTTGTCTCATATGATGTAATTTCGATATTTAATTAGGAAATACTAGGTGCCGGATTTGGACACCGAAAATTGGTTTTAAATACTATATAAACCATGAGACTTTAAAAGATAGGTTATCCAAATTTCTGGATTGAATTGCTTTTGTATTCACATACAATGTTTTTACCATATATTTTTATTATGAAGAAAATAGACTAAGATCACTATTTTAATTGAGGCATTAGAGTGCAATGCAAGGTGACTTGGGCCGAAATTGGATGAATGCATGAATGATATGAGAATCCATCACGAGCCTTTAAAGCCAGACGATGCTCCTTCGAGAATGCCTCAAGTCAACGGATGCTGATCGCAGTGGATACTGGGCCGATGCTCCTAAATGGAATGCCATCTAGATGTAGACGTTGCCGTACTCGATGGCTGGTTATGTTGAAAGACCGCTAATCGTTTAGTTAGCCATGGCCAAGGGATCATAATCAACTGGGACATATGAACGATTGAAATTGAGGGACTTGTTAGGAGAGGAATTGTGTGGTGTGGTATGAGACGTGTCATAACGATTTGGTCTGGTACTTGGGGCCCATGTGGTTGTGATGACATGTACACACACACACACACACACACACACACACACACACACACACACACACACACATACATATTAAAATGTTCCAATGATATATGGTTTCAATACAATTGTATGTGTATGCGAATTGAATGGTAGGAGAACACTGGTGCTAAATGAGTTTTGGGGAGATTTAGTTAGATGCACGTGGGTGTACTTTTCCCCTAATCGAGATTTAGGGAGTGGACTCACCGAGACGTCGTCTCACCCCATTGTGGGCTAAAATTTTTCAAGTCCCTAAATGGAAGATCTTCAAGCAAGGTGCAAGGAGTTCACAAGAAGTGAAGTTTAGGTTTTTCTTTAGCCCCTGCCAGATGTCGATGGGTCTTTCGTTTGAACTGGACAGTGGGTGATAGTTCACCCTAGGGTTATCAAAAAGTTTGACTGGGTCATAAGGAGGGATTTGATCCCATGGACGGGGAGCTCGGAGCGTAGATAGCCTAGAAGCTCTTCTTTTTGAATTAGACCCATATTATGTTAGACTTTTCGGTATATAAACATTGTTGCATTATAAGTGTGTTTTTGTGAAAATATTATCCTACGTTTATATTCCATTTATGTGTTGTCTGAAGTTTATTATTAAGTTTCTACATGTGTGATAAAATGAATGGGTCAGCAACAATTCCTGGAATGTTGCAAAATTGTTATCACCCACCAAGGGATGTGCATGCACTCGAGGTTCCGGTCGTGATAGGAAGATTATGTGAACAAGGTGTTAAAGAAATTTAACATGGACAAGGCAAAATTGGTTGCAACTCCTCTAGCGAGTCACTTCAAACTTTCCAAAGATATGTGTTTGAGCACTCAGGTTTTGAAAGATGAGATGGTGGTAGTTCCATATGCATTAGCAGTGAGGAGTTTGATGTATGCCATGATGAGCATGAGATCAGACATTGCACAGGTAGTGGGAGTTATGAGTCGATATATGCAAGACCCAGGCAAAAAGCATTGGAATGCAGTAAAATGGATATTGAGGTATCTAGCAGGTACTTCCAATTACTCACTTTGTTATGGTGATACATCTCTAGAGTTGTAGGGTTATGTAGATGCAGATCATTTGGGTGATCGAGAAGTGGTAAGAGTACCACTGGATATATCTTTACAATTGCAAGTACAGCAGTGAGTTGGATATCTCAACTACAAAAAGTAGTGGCTTTATCGATGACAGAGGCAGAATACATGGCGATCATAGAAGCCTCCAAGGAAATCATATGGTTACAAGATTACATGGAGCAGCTACATCGAAAATAGCCAATCAGTACACTGTGAAGTGATAGTCAAAGTGCAGTACACTTAGCAAAGAATGCAGCTTATCACTCAAGAACCAAACATATCAATAAGTATTATCACTTTATCAGGTCAGCGTTGAAAGATAATGAGTTAAAGTTACAAAAGATTGATGGTTCAAAGAATCCAACTGACATGTTGACCAAAGTAGTAGATAGAGAAGCATATTTTATATACTACTACCATTGATTGATGAGGATTATCGCAGAGCCACAAGTTTTTCAACTACTAATTTTTGAAGAAGATGGATGAAAAGTTTCTTGGTGCTTGAGTATATTTGTCTTCAAGTGGAAGATTGTTATAGATGAAGCCAAATATTTTTTAGGGACTTTTTTTGTCTTTTCTATCAAATTTGCTTTTAGGTTAAAAGTGATACATCTATATTAGTGATGGCAAGACGCTAGCCGTCAAGACGCTAAAAAAGAAAATAGAGGGGCAAGAAAAAGAGAGAAGAAAAAATTGAGTTTTTTCTTCACAAGGGTTCTCAATCTCTATATGCCCTCATCTTGAGAGAAAATCATCGTTGAATTCCAACTTTTTTCGAAGTCTAGTGGATTTGTAGAGTGTCTCTGTGCGGAGACGTAAGCCAGGTTTGGGTGAACTTCGTTAACAATTTTTTTGGCGTGTTCTTTTGATTCTGTTCTTTTATTATTATATTCTACTTGGTGAATTGTTTGCCAGCATTATTTTTTCTAGAATAAATGTGCGATTTCGTAACAGATTGGGGTTCCAATGAATGATAACTTTAGTGAGTTCTTGAAAATCAAATGGGATCCGCACACGGGAGTGCCAAGCTACTCATGATTCACCCACGACATTTTTATGGCAATACTAGTGCAACACCGAGACAAATCAAAGACAAGCAAAGCAGAAACAAGATACGGAAGGAGATCAAAAGATGAAGATGCACATGCATGACCTCAATAGAGAGAGAGAGAGAGAGAGAGAGAGAGAGAGAGAGAGAGAGAGAGAGAGAGAGAGACAAAGAAGAGGGACTGGCCGTTGTGTGATGGTGTTGAGAGCAAAACAAAGTGAAGCATTCTAGAGAGAGTTAGTGTTTTGTTTTGCAAATGGACAAAATTAGACTTTTCATAATATTTTGATGGTAAAATAGGCAACTAGCCAAATTTCATTAATTGAGAGAGTAGCATTCTGAAAATGCTAAATGCCAAAAATAGGTCGCCACCTACTTTGGGCTTTTAGCATTCCAAATGCTAGCATTTGGCCAATTAGGCCTCAAAATGCTGAACCAAACATCTAATATTTTTCCCAAGTAGCTTTAAGGGTTCAAAGCCCCTCGATGCTAAACCAAACGGGGAGATTGAAGTGGCCAATAGCTAGAGTATTTATTGGTTTGCATTTGCTCATGCTAAATTTCTCTAACACTCAATGTACTTTTCTTGAGACGGTCAAAGTTTCTTTGTTCATCCTTTCAAGAGTAATTCTCATGCTAATGATTTGCTTAAACGATTTTAAATCTTTCATTACAAAATCTTTAACCAATTCATTTTTTAAGCTTTTAATTTTCTTAGCATCTTGACTAAGATATCCATGATCTTTCATGAATGATTCAAACCTCATGTACCATAATAAATTATTATTATTATTATTATTATTATTATTATTATTATTATTATTATTATTATTATTATAAAAAGAAAAAAATTGACTTAAAAAAAGAATTAAACTTCGATTTTTTAAATATATTTTTATAAAAACAATTGTTTCGTTAATCAAGCACCTAAGTCTAAGTTTTGGCAGATTTGGAAAACATTTTATGTTTCTTTAAAAGGGAAATTATTTTCCTGAATATAAGCTTTGGTAGGATAACATTTTTTGTTGACTCATTTTTCTAAACAAACAAAATGTCAAAAGAATGAGAAAATCATTTTTTCGTAAAATAAACACATGCTAAATTGCACTTTGATACAAGTTTTAGGACTTTTGGTAGAATTTACTACTGCACGAAACAAAATTCCCTTTGTGGCAAATCAAATCTCGGAATTTGGCCTCACTTGTACGCATTGTTAATTAAGTTTGTACTTGTATTATGTCCATACTTATAACAATTTAATCAGCAACGGACAAAAATATAGTAAAAGCATATCATTGTCGTACACTCAAATTACGGCAACAATCCCTCTTTCGTGAAAGGACAAATTTGGACTGGTGGACACAGTTGCATGGAATCTCTCGACTTTTCTGGTGCAAACTTGAGCGCTGCGGAGTGGAAAACTTTTCTGCCTTGGACTGACCAGCGGTTGAAGCCGCCAAGTGCCGTGCGTACTTTGGATGCAGCTTGCAATCATTGATTGCTGACTGAAGGCAAGTGTTCGATTCCAACTTTTCCCCTACATTCCACCTCAACCTCGATCTATTTTATCTTCTCTAAAAGCAAACGTCTCCCAAATTTATCATTTTCATCGATTTGCAGAGAGTTTCCGGAAAAGGTTAATGTGACCTCATGAAATCAGTCAAGCCCATGAATGCTTGAATTTGTGCAAGAATTGGAAGCGTGTCTTCTCTCACTAGCTCCTTCACCTTATGGCTAAATTTCTAGACATGTTTGGATGTCATGAATATATTTTCGTGTGTTGATACATAAATTTTAGCCCTGAAATTGTTTGTATCATTTTTCAAAAAAGGGACTTTTTTCTGTAAAAAATAAATATTTCATTTTATTAAAGATCTAGTTCTTGCAATTTAGATTACTTCGAAATTTACAATAGTTTCTAAAATGGAATTAGTTTCTTGGAATTTATTTTTCCCAAAAATAATGTGTGCGTGTGTGTATATATATACATGGTAAATTGGAAAAGATAACAGGTATGGTCCGCATTGAAAAGGAAGGAACGTGCGTGGTTGACCCGGAGAAAACATGGGACCCATGAGGTGATGTGGTTTTGAGCGTGATTGTGGAGAGAACAAAAAGAGAAAAGAGTAAAAGAGAGGGAGAAGCGTGGGCGAGCCCGAACCTTTTGTGGGACAAAAGCAAATAAAAATGGTGGGCTGAGGGGAAAAGAAAAAAAAATAAAAGATCACGTGTGGCCAAGTGAAAAAGAAGGGCTAATTCGCTAAAAAAAAATCTCAAATTTTAGGTGTACTCCCAAATCTGTCATAAAATTTTTTTTGTCTAAAAAAAACCTCAAATTTTAGATCTAGTCTCAAATCCATCCCAAATTTTGTCTAAAAAAAAAAAAACTCCCAACTTTAGGGCCAATCCAAATTCTACCTCGAACTTTTTCTTTGTCTCAGAAAAAACCACAAATCTCCAAAATTTAAGTTTAATCCCAAATCTACCCCAATTTTATTTGTCAAAAAGAATGGTTTTATTATGAATATAACTTTCATGTTGCTTGCCAGTGTGTATTTATTATCGATGTTAGAATGCCACTTAAGTTGGGACTTGAACAAGGGGTAGATTTGAGAATAAATTAAAACTTGGTGATTTTTTTAGACAAAATAAAATTTGGGGTAAATTTGGGACTGAACGTAAAGTTTATGGTTTTTTTCGACAAAAAAAAAGTTTAAGCATATTTGGGACTAGATATAATGTTTAGAGTTTTTTTCTAAGATAAAAAAAATCATAATAAATTTGGAACTTGATCTAAAGTTTGGATTTTTTTTTTTTAATAAATTGGCCCCAAAAGAACGAAAATGAAGTATGTGACAGACATAAGACAACAAAGGGCATAGGCAATAACTGTTTAGCCATAAATTGGGAACTCTCATTGGAGCAGAGGGAGATATGGCCATATAATAGTCAATTTTTGTGGCTGAAGTGAAGAGATTGGCAAAGTCAGCAGAAGATAATAAAGGCTATGTTCACTGTAATTCTCCAGTGAACTCATTATCATTGAGAAGTCGCTCTGTTAGATTGCCGTGGAGCTGCCCGCCAAAGTTACTAGTATTGTTGTTCATTCGCCTCGCTCCATTAGATTGCCGTGGAGCTGCCCACCAAAGTTGCTAGCATTGCTGTTCATTCGCCTCACTTCGTTAGATTGTGGTGGAGCTGCCTATTAGATATTCATATAATTCTTAATGCGGAAATTCATAACAAATCAATGATTTTTGATCTTCATGATTTTCGCAAATAGATGAAGACATACATTTATCTATAGCGTTACCGTAGAACTTGAACCAAAAGAATAAATCAAATTTCTCTCCCTTAACCCACTATACTTTAATGTATTCAATCGATGGAGGGGAGAATATCTAATTCCTTTTTGTTATTGTTGTTCATTGTGGGTGGAGAGAGAACCAGACTTTATTTATACATTCGTTGAAAATGTGCCTTCCATCAAAGCGATATACCATTTCATTTTATTAGAGTCACAACTTCTCGTAACCAATAATTATTTATTTTATAGCATTTCAATAATTAGCAAACCATATAATAAATCATATCATGTGGGTCACAATAATTCTCACATTCTCCCACTTGGCCCATATAATGTTCCTTTTATGGTTTAATAAAGATTGTAATGTGCACAATAAGATTATGCTATAAAATTTCATTAAATTGGCAATCACATAATAATCACAATCAAGTAAAGAAAACTAATGCGAGTCATAGTGACTGTATGTCATTAATCGACATAGTCCCTTCTATGCACTATAACTATAGCACTTTACTTAACGTGATCCATAAATGAGAAATACAGTAATAGTCCAACCATAATGTTTCTTTAGAAACTATCCTGTTTAACATTCATCTATTTCCATAATGTATACTAAATAGAAAACAGGAAATATCAGAAACACGTAAGTGAGCTCAAAGTGTCAAATATATAAACTCAATACAATCATAATACAAACATTAATGACGTCCAATAATGCCCATCTTTTCAACATGCTCATTAAATGTTTTGGGCGGCAATCCTTTTGTTAAGGGATTTGCTATCATAAGATTGGTGCTAATGTGCTCAATTGACACTCTTCGTTTTTGAACTTCTTCTTTAATAGACAAGTATTTGATCTCCATATGCTTAGCACCCTTAGAATACTAGTTGTTCTTAGAGAAAAAAACTGTTACAGAGTTATCACAATAAATTTTCAGCGGGCAATACTGTCGACAATCACAAGCCCTGAAATAAAATTCTACAGCCATAATCCATGAATTGTGGCCTCAAAGCATGCCACAAATTCAGCTTCAATAGTGGATGCAGTAATAACTAACTGCTTCACACTCTTCCATGAAATTGCCCCTCCAACCAGAAGAAATAAGTAAGCAAATGTTGATTTTCTTGTATCGACACATCTGGCTAAGTCTGAATCTGAATATCCAATCACCTCGAGATAATCAGATCTTTTATAAGTGAGCATATGATTCTTCGTTCCTTGCAAGTATCTAATAACTTTCTTTGCAACTTTCTAATGATCCATTCTAGGATTACTTTGATACCTATCCAGCATTCCGATAGCAAAACTGATGTCTGGTCTGGTGCAAGTTTGTGCATACATTAAGCTCCCCACAACGGATGCATAAGGAATATTTTTCATTTGTTCTCATTCCAATTCACTTTTCAAACATTGCATAAGACTAAATTTGTCACCTTTCTGAATTGAAACTATTCCTGCTGAACATTTATTCATATTAAATCTCTCTATATTTTTTCAATGTAGGCTTTCTGAGACAATCCTAATAATCCTTGTGATCTATCACGGAATATTTCTATTCCTATCACATATGTTGCCTCTCCCATATTCTTCATTTCAAAATTCTTAGAGAGAAACTTCTTGATTTCATGTAACAAACCAAGATCATTAGAAGCAAGCAAAATATCATCAACATACAAAACTAGAAAAATAAACGTGCTCCCACTAATCTTCATATATATATACGCCGGTCAATGGTGTTTTCCTTCAATCCAAATGAAGTTATGGTATCGTTAAACTTAAGATACCATTATCGGAAGCTTGTTTAAGTCCATATATTGACTTCTTTCATTTACATACCATGTGTTCCTTTCCTTTAACTGAAAAGTTTTCGGGTTGGTCCATATAAACTTCTTCCTCTAAATTCCCATTAAGAAATGCGGTTTTTATATCCATTTGGTATAACTCCAAGTCATAATGAGCCACCAAAGCCATAATGATTCTAAGTGAGTCCTTCTTTGAGACTGGTGAAAATGCCTCTTTATAGTCAATGCCTTTTTTTTTTAGTAAAACCCTTTGCAACAAGTATGGCTTTATGTCATTCAATATTGCCTTTTGAGTCGTGCTTGGTCTTAAAGACCCATTTACACCCGACCTTCTTACATCCTTTAGGCAATTCAACTATATCCCAAACTTGATTTTGATGTATGGATTTTAACTCTTCTTCCATGGCATTAAACCATTCATTAGAATCTTCACATTCCATGGCTTGGGAAAATGAATCTGGATAATTTCCAATTCCTAAGTCAATTTCTGACTCTTGTAGATAAATCATATAGTCATCAGAAATAGCCGACCTCCTTTCTCTTTGAGATCTTCTTAATGCTATTTCTTGTGACTTAACTATTGGAGGTTCAATGTTGACATCTCCATTATGGAGTGTTTGTTCATTAATTTGGTGTTCTCGAATATTGTTAGGTACAACAACTTTAGAAGCTTTGGGTATAGGAACTTCTACCCTTACTTCTTGGATGTAAGCATCATGCATTCTTTCACTCCCACTGATGTCACCATTCTTAATGAACCTAGCATTTCTAGATTCAACGATTCTTGTACTATGATTAGGACAATAAAATTTATACTCTTTGGATTTCTCTGCGTAACCAATGAAATAACCACTGGTCGTTCTTGAATCCAATTTCTTTTCATGTGGATTGTAAATTATTACTTCTGCTTGACAACCTTAAACATGCAGATGTTGTAAACTAGATTTCCTTCCCGTCCACAATTCAAAGGGAGTCTTTGGAACTGCCTTACTAGTAACCATGTTTAATAAATACATAGAAGTTTTTAAAGCATACAACCACAAAGACAAGGGTAAAGATGAATGACTCATCATACTCCTAACCATTTCCATTAAAGTACGGTTACGCCTTTCTGCTACACAATTTTGCTGCGGTGTACCTAGCATTATGTATTGAACACAAATGCCATATCTTTTTTGTTGCGGTGTACCTGGCATTATGTATTGAACACAAATGCCATGTCTTTTTTGTTGTGGTGTACCTGGCATTATGTATTGAACACAAATGCCATGTCTTTCAAGGAATTTAGCAAATGGACCTGGACATTGTCCTGATTCATCATACTTTCCATAATATTCACTGCCTCTATCCAATCTTACTATTTTCACATTTCTATCTAATTGCCTCTCAACCTCTTTAATACACACTTCAAGTGTATTCACTGATTGAGACTTATCATGCAATAGATAAATGTAACCATAATGTGAAAAATCATCAATAAAGGTTATGAAATAGCTTTTCTTACCAAAATATGGAACATCAAAAGGACCACATATGTCAATATGTATAATCTCAAGAAGCTCTGTGCTTCTTGTAGCACTTTTCTTAGTGTGTTTTGTTTGTTTACCTTTAATACAATCAATACACACTCCAAGGTTAGTAAAATCCAAATTTGGAACAATTTCATCCTTCACTAATCTTTGCATTCTTTCCTTGAATATATGACCCAAACGTTTATGCCACAAGTAAGTAGAATTTTCATTCACCAAACTTCGTTTCGTGCCAACATTATGATGCAAGGTCATTAATGTCTCAATAAAAGTATTATTAAGTCTAAATTTGTAGAGACCATTACATAAAGTTCCAATTCCAATAAGAGTATCACTCTTAAATAGACTGAAAGAGTCAGATCCAAATTTACAATAAAATCCCGCCACATCAAGTCTTGGCAAAAAAACTAAATTGCGAGAAAATGTAGGTACATAAAGGATTCAAAACAAATCCAAATAATGCCCGGTATCTAAGATCAAACGGTAAGTGCCAATGCCATCAACTGGAGCTTTGTTTCTGTTCCCTGTAATCACAAAACTTTCATTTGGCTTTATAATTTGGATCGTAAGAAATCCCTTCATCGTATTTGACACATAAGTGGTGGCACCAAAAACAATCCACCAAGTATTATAAGGAACTTTAGTAAAGTTTGATTCAAAACATACTAAAACACAAGGCTTACCTTTCTTTTCGAACCAAGCGTTACATTTCAGACAATCTTTCTTCAAGTGTCTAATTTTGTTGCAAAAATGACACTTAATAAGATTGTGTTCCTTCTTGTGGATTTGAGAAGCCTTTGAAGAGTCATTTAGGACATGTAGTCATTTCTTCTTGCTCCTTCCACCTTTCCTTTTGAAATTCTTTTGAACTTTTTGATGACTTGAGAGATGAACAAAATGAGCCTTTTGATTATTGATCCTTGTTTTCTCTTGAACTAGCATACTGACCAATTCATTTACATTCCACTTATCTTTTATAGTGTTGTAATTCATTTGAATGACCCATATTGCTCATGAGGCAAGGAATTAAGTATAAATTGTACTAAAAAGTACTCATCCACGTTCATTCCCAAAGTCCTTAACTTTACTGCTAAATTCGTCATCTCAAGTATATGCTCATGCATGGTACGCGAACCATCATATTTCATGGTGGTTAGTGTGCTCATCAATGTACCAGCAAGTAAGTTATCAGTAGTTTGAGAACGCTCTTCTACAAATTTCATTAATTCCTTAGCATTGTTAGTCTTGGGAAGAGAGGTTTTTAAGTTGTTAACAACTGTCATTCGTATAAACATTAAGCTCAGTCTGTTCGATCTTTCCTAAGCTTTATGGAAGACTTTTCATCATCGCTACTTTCATCAGTAATAGCTGCTAGTTTCTTAGCTGGATGGTTTCTTAGCTTGAAGCGCTAAATCAAGATCCAGGACACCTAAGTGAAACTGGACTTGTTCACTCCAATCAGGAAAATTTATCCCATTGAATAAGGGAACATATGAGGCATGCGAATGGAGTGAAACAGGTACAAATACTGCAAATGTGCAAGAAAATACTCATACATTAATGCTTTGAGAATATCACCTAATCAAATTCAAACTAAATGACACATGTACATCATAGTTTTCATTTGGGCAATCTTATGATATACAAATATATATATACCATAATGATACTAATAACTTTTATTTGATAACTGTAAATATATCTTATTAAAATTTATTTGCTATCTTTGGATATACAAACAAATTTAATAAGTTTTATTAATTATCAACCATCATGTTCATGAATTATAAGAAAATAATTAACCTTTGAGTTAATCCCTAAGTTCTTATAATAAATGAACTTCAATATGCCCATAACTCCAATAATGATATAAAACATATCAATTTCATATATAGCATCAATTAATCATGGGTAATTGTATAAAACAATTTACAATATCAAAAAATTCAAAAGACTTCAAGGTTTGGCCACTTTGGTTACTAACAAACCATGCATAATATGAATTTTTAATATTGCAAATTATAAATATTTACCAAATTGCACACAAGGATAAATCGTAATCAAAGCATAAAAGCAAAATCGTAAAAACATAATTCCATTAGGGCAAAATCATAAATTTATAATGTAGGGACAAAATGGTAAATAATCAGCAATGACAGAATCATAATTATAAATAAACATGGGCAGAAAAATAAAATAAAATAAAATAAAATTAAAAACGGCACCACGGTACGTCAAGTGCGTGCACGCACTCCGCAACTGCCACGTGCATGGGTTCCACGCGCGCAGCGGTTGAGCGCGCGTGAGAGTGTGTGGGTGCACGCACCTACAACTGCAGTGAGCGCATGAGGCCCACGCGCCTTCTTCCCTGTGCCCAGAAACGATTTCCACTGGTTTTCGCCGTTCTTCCGCCGCAATTTCGCCAACGTTTCTTCTCCGGTAGCCCATCCCAGACACAAATAAATAATGGGTTTTGAAGAACATGCCGGCACGACCACATGGGTTAAAGTTTCAGAGAAAATGACCAAGAAATTGGCCCCAAATCAAAGCAAAATTTCTCCTAACACAAAACCTCCACCACCGCCGCTTCCACCACTCGATTAGCCTCTGACGAACACCAATATACCGGAAAAACTCATGGCTAATGTTCCTCATGGCACTGCGACTGTATGGGTCCGAAACCATGCGATGGGTCGCCGGATTTTGCCCGGAATCGAAGAGTTTCTATCTTGCCCTTAAAATTCCGAATTCCTCCATTTTTGTCCTTAAAATTCCGAATTACTCCATTTTCATCCTTTTCTCCATAAAAACATTCCATCATTCGGATTTTCCTTAACAGAACCCTCCGAAAACATTTTAACAACAACAAATAGTACGAACAGGATCGTTCAACGAATCATCATACATAAATCGTAATATTTCTTTAAACGGAAAAATCATGAGATTATAAACCACGCTATGATACCAACTATTAGATATTCATATAATTCTTAATGCGGAAATTCATAACAAATCAATGATCTTTGATCTTCATGATTTTCACAAATAGATGAAGACATACCTTTATTCATAGCTTTACCATAGAACTTTAATGTATTCAATTGATGGAGGAGAGAATACCTAATTCCTTTCTGTTATTATTGTTCATTGTGGGTGGAGAGAGGACCGGACTCTATTTATACGTTCGTTGAAAATGTGCCTTCCATCAAAGTGATATACCCTTTCATTTTATTAAAGTCGCAACTTTTCGTAACCAATAATTATTTATTTTATAGCATTTTAATAATTATTAAACCATATAATAAATCATATTATGTGGGTCACAATAATTCTTACACCACCTACCAAAGTTGCTGGCATTGCTGTTCACTCGCCCCCAGACGGTCGTGCCATCCTTGCTCCACCCAGGGATCCTTCTCGGCAGCTCTCTCTTCTCCAAGCGGAAGCCGAACACCACCAGACCGCATAATTTCTTCAGTTCCCTTTGCACCTTGAGGCCTACCACCAAGGGAACAATCTCATTCTATTGACAGGTCTCTGTTTGATTGATGAAAAGGAAACGTGAGTCTACCTTCCTTCGATGTTTTTCTGTGGTTGCTTTGAAGCCACGGTTGAATACCTTCGTCCTTATCGTGGCTAAAAGCTTATGTGGTCTTGCCCATGTTTCCTTCGCTAGGTATTCATATTCATCCCTTTGTACGCAACAGATTAGTATTTGCTGACCTCGGTATCTATCCAGAACCACGTACCTCACTTTTCATACCGTTAAATACGTTGTTCAGTCATCAATACCGGTGGTCGGTCAGCTTTGTTTGTGTGCTGTTCCAGTCATATGAGGGCATATATTAGTGTAAGAGTGCATCATGTTTTCCATTGTGTTGACTCTTCACCAAATCAACGTTGTAATAATCTCATGAGACATCTGAATTATCTCTTGTTCTCTTTCTTAATTAGGTGTGTAAGGGAGATTTTACTTGAGGTTGAAAGCGACAGTTTCAATGGGTGTTCTCGATCTGTTCGTCGTGGCCTTAATGCCAGTTCTGAAAGTACTCTTGGTCACTGCTGCTGGCTCACTTCTCGCGATGGACCCTGTAAATCTGTTGGGGCACGACGCAAAGCAACACATGAATAATGTGAGTTCTCCTGTGCACTCGCTTCATTTTGAAGTAATTCTTCTCTCTTCAGCATCCTCATATCACTAACTTCATTTTTCGATAAGTATTTCGTGGAATAATTACCTCCTTTTGTCCTGACAACTTAGTGAACAGCCACTGTCAAAGTTATAACATCTCAGTTGAACACTCATGTCAATAATCTTTCTTGAGCGACTTGAACTTCATGTTTTTCACCTCGTTTGAGGTTGATGCCACTTCAAGAGCACTCTTGTAAAGTTTCCTTTTATTCTTCACTTCTGAAAAACTGTATGTGCCAATTTCCCTCGAGGAGATAATAGTAAATTGGTAGATACTTGTTTCTCTAAAATACCGAGAGTAGACATAAAATTTTAAAACTTCCAAAGACTTCTTTAGTGATTGTATGCTTTGTTCAACAATGATGGGAAATAGAAGAGATGTTGGCTAGTCTGCAATTTCCAAATGGTCTACATCATTACATGTGAAAAGATAATAATAAGAGGGACATCTTTCAAGTGCTTCAAGGCCTTTCTATTATTGTAAGGAAGCTGTTTCAGGTTTCATGGTAGGCAATCAATAGGTCATTGCTTGATAATCCTCTAGAAATTTTGCTTACAAAATTGTGGAATTACTGGCAGGCAAGGAATAGGTCAGTTTTGCTGTCTCTGCACTCACAATTAAATTGGTACTGAACGCATCTTCCTCCCCCTTTCTTTTTACCCCCATTTCTAGGTTTGTTCTTCGCCTTTGCGTTTGCGTTGGCATCTGATAAGAATAAAGACGAATGGACTGCATGTTATCCGAGGGTCCTTAATGGCCATAACGTCTACTGATTTGATTATTCATGAGCAGTTAGTGTTCTACGTATTCAGTCTGTCATGATAGCAAGCCACTTGGCCAACACAGTTACACTCAGCAGCTTGGTTGCTCTGTGAGTTACCCTTCGAAGCTTCTGAAAACATCCTAGTACAAGTGATGATGAAATCTCTGTCGTTTAATTGTTTTAGACGGTTCATGCCGGTGACCATTCTTCTCACATTCATCACTGGCTTCGCTCTCGCTTGGGTACCAATGAAACTCTCAAAGACTCCCCGGTATCTCTGAAGCCTTGTCATCGGTTGCTGTGCAGCAGGCGTATGTGTATGGAAGATATGGCGGACTGAGAAGATTACAATTTTTCAAATCCACAAAGCATATTACTTGAAGTGATATGATCCTTGTGAAATTCGGTTCCCCTCTTATGAATTTACGATTTACCACTACAATTCATTGTTCATTGTTCTTAGGGAACTTGGGAAACATGCTCTTGATTATAATTCCCACTGTTTGCACCGAGAAAAATTGTCCATTTGGAGATTCATCCACCTGCTCTATTTATGGCGAGGCGTATGCTTCCCTGGCTATGGCGGTATTCCTTTCTTACATACTTTTGTCCTTTTCGTTAAATTCCTCCAACCATACTTTAAAGTAGCCAACGTCCGACGATCAAATTGCCGTAAGTGGTGGATACTCCAAGTAATATAATTGCTCTGTCTTATCCACATGTTGGTCACGAAGAGACAGATCAAACTACCAATGAAAAGTATGTCAACATTTACCAAAACTTGCATTTATTTGCTTCTTTTAGTTCTCTATGCAGTCCCTTTATCTCGGTCATTGAATGTCTCAATTCTCATTTTCACATTGTCCTATGGGAACACACTCGTGAGGATATCTGCAGAGAAGAGAGCTGAAGAAGCGGACTCGAAGGACTCCACAGCGAGCCTAAATGCTGATGGAGTTACTAAAGGTGGACTTCCAGCTATCATCGCAGAACCATTACGTGTTCCAAAGGATTCTCCAAGCCCTAGGGACTGCATTATGTCGGCGGGTAAAGTCAAACATTTTTAAGGGTTTTCTTTGTAATTTCTATTTTGAGCAAAAGTACAATCCAACTGCCAAAACTTGACACAAGTTAATACTTAACTACCAAAATCCAAAAGATATACTTAAGTGCCACTTTTTGTTAAAATTAAACATTTAAGTGCTAACTACGGCGAGACTTGTCAAAAATTTGACGTGACATAATTTTAATAATAAAGCTGGTCTACCTAACTCGCTTGAATGTCCACGTAGCAATGCTAGACCCAAAACAATGTCATTTTGCCCCCAAATTTGATTTTCAATATAAATACTAATTAAATTATAAAAAAAACTAAAATTTTAAAATTTTAAAATTTTAAAGAGAGAGAGAGAGAGAGAGAGAGAGAGAGAGAGAGAGAGAGAGAACAAGGTAGACGGTGACGACAGGGTAGCAACAATGGTGAGGGCCGTAGAGGCCCTCGCTGATTTGCTGCCCTCCTATTTTTCTGAAAATTTAGTTTTTAATTTAATTTAGTTAATATTTATATTAAGAATCAAATTTGGACCAAAACAACATTGTCTTGGGCTATCTAGCCACGTCAACACCACATAGATAATTTTTTTAAAAGAAGTGCCACATCATTTAATTTAGTTTAATTGATATTTAATTTTAAAATCAAATTTAAGGGCAAAATGACATAGTTTTGGGCTTATCTAGTCACAGTAGTGCCACGTGGATAATTTTTTTTTTAAATAATTGCACATCAATAAAAAAAATGTCGTAAAAAAATACCACATCAACAATTTAGCCCGAAATTTTCACCATTGGCACTTAAATGTTCCTTCCTTCTCCGATTTTGACACTTTTGTGTACCTTTTAGAAGTTTTGGCACTCTCACCAATGCCAAGTTTTGGCACTTGGAGTATCCAAGACTCATAAATTTTCTTTTAGGTTAAAAGCTACACTTTATATCAACAATAGTTAAACGCTAATCATCAAAGGGGTAGGAAAAAAATAGAGAGAAAAGAAAAAGAGAGAAGAAAAGGTGAGTTTTTCTTTGGGAGTGTTCTCGATCTCTTTGTGTCCTCATTTTAAGAGAAGATTATTATTATATTCTAACTTCCTTTAAAGACCAGTAGATTCACATAATGTTTCTGCGCGGAGACGTAGCCTAAGTTTGAGTGAACTTCAATTACAAATTTCCTAGTATATTCTCATAATTATGTTATTTTATGTTCTTGTGTCATTTTGGAATCAGTGTTCAATTCCTAACAGTTGGTATAAGAGTCTAGGGTGGCTAATTGAGAAAATCAAGGGTTTTTCGATAACGTTTGATTGAAAGCAAAAAGCATGACAGGAGATAAAAATCAAATTTGATAAATTTGATGGGTAGGATTTTGGATGGTGGAAACTCCAAATTGAGGACTAGCTTTATCAAAAATATCTCTATGCATTACTTGAGGGTTGAAAATCTAAGATCGTAGAAGTGGACAGCAAAATCAGGATGGAAAGATCTTGATCGAAAGGCATTAGGTGCGATTCATCTAAAACTAACGAAAAAGACAGGATACCACATTATGAAAGAAAAAATTGCAAAAGAATCCATGAATATTCTAATGAATATTTATGAGAACTCGTTCACATCAAATCATATATTTTTGTTGAAGAAATTAGTTAATATTTACCTAACAAAGGATCTATGGCAGAGCATGTTAATAGTGTCATTAGTTGGAATCCGCAAGCATAAATATGAATATGAAGCTCCAAGCTTTATTATTTTTGTATTCCCTTTTAGAAAGCTATAACACCGTAGTGTAGGAATTCTGAGCATCATGAAGGATGATTTGACTCTAGATGATGCTATGAGTAGCATCATGAAGGAAGAGATGCGTAGGAAAGTCTCAGGTGTAGATAAATTTTCAACATCTGCATATTTAACAGCACTAGCAATGGAAAATCGTGGGAGAAGTAAAAATAGAGGAAAATTCAGTAGGAGTGGCAAGTCACAATCAAGGGGAAAGAAACAAGTTGCAAAAGATGAATATTGCTTTTGTCACCAAACTGAACATTGGAGGTTTCAATGTGAAGCATACAAAAAGAAGCAATAGGATGAGAATTGATGAGCTAATGTGGTTAGCAATGAACCTTTGCTAGAGGACTTATATTTATTTGGGTTTGACTTGATAACAAACAAGTGGTTTATTAACTTTGATGCTTATTTGCAAAACACATTTGTTAATAATGCAAGTGGAAATTTTGGGTAAGTAGTTGTAAGAAGCAGTCACATGTGTCCGATTGTTGGAAAATGAACTATGACTATGAACATCCTAAGTGGAGGATGTCTAGTTCTACTAGACTTATTCCAAAGTAGAAGAAAAATCTGATCTTAGCTAATAAACTTGACCAAGAATGTATGGTAACAGCCTCTCGATGCAAAGAGTGGAAGATGACCTCTGGGGCATGAGTAGTTGTAAATGGAAAGCATACGAGTACACTTTATCTTGTCCAAGGAGATAATATTAATGATTTGGTTGCAACTATAGTGGCTATAGATAATTTGTCTACTCTTTGGCATTATGGTTTAGGACATTTTGGTAAAAATGGTGTAAAGTGGTTATATTTAAGGAAATTACCTCCGAGTTTGCAGAAAGTTGAATTAAATTCTATAAGAGTTGCATTTATGGAAAATGGAAGGTAATCAGTTGTTGATTGAATGGGAAACATGATAAAGGCTGAAAGCTAGAGTTAGTTCATACTAACGTGTAGGGACTGACTCAGGTTCTCTCTAATGGTGGTAAGAGACATTTTGTCACATTTTAATTGATGATGTGAAAATGAAGACTTAAGTATGCTCTCAAAGAAAGATCGAAAGTATAAAGGATGTTTGAAATGTGGACAAATGGTAAAAAGAAATAGGTTATCATATTAAAGTTTTGAAGTATGATATTGGTGGTGAATACACAAGTAAGGAATTTACAGAATACTTGAGCCGATAAGACATACATAGGCTGAAAACTGTTCTTAGAGCTCCTCAAGAGAAAGGTGAAGCTAAGAGGATGGACGGGATCATTTTGGAATGAATTGTTGCCACCTATCTCTCGGGAGGGAGAGAAATATGTTAAGAGATATTGCCAAATTCGAGACAACGGCTTTCAGTTGACTCGGGTTTTCCCAAATTCATACCTCTCGTGGCATTGGATATTCGATTTTCATTCAATTAATCCAACGTGACTTTCTGCATAAGAAGTCACCACTAACTTATTTAGATCGACCACAAAAAAAGGAGATATGGGAGAATATCTCACTTTTTACGCAACTATAGATAATAGAAATATGGACTTGATTACTTTAATCAAAAGACTAGTATCCATACATAAACTTGATTACATGCTAACTAAATGCCAGGGCAATCTATTGAAGACTTTTAGTTTTCATCCTAACCAATCCAAAAATGAAAATAAGACTCAAGATATTAAAGTGCACAGCCAAATGTAATCAAAGTAAACAAACATAAAACCTAATTTGTCTCTAAAAAGAAAAAAAAATGGAAAAAGGCATCCAAAAATCCTCATTATAGAGTCCTAAAAGCTTATTCAATTTTAAGTTTTCTTTAAAGGATTTTCCACTTTTTAAGAGAAAACTACTCAAAAAGTTCATCTATTTTTTTTTAAAATTTTTATAAGGATTTCTAATTTTCTGATTTTTATGAATTTTGGGAGTTTTAAAGAACTTTCTGAAAACTTTACTATTTTATTATTTTATTATTCTTCTGGTTTTTATTTTTAATTAATTCTAAAAAATTTAGAATCATCTGAATTTCATTATTTTTATGACTTTTCTGAATTTTTGACTTTTTTTTGGATTTTCAGAATTTTTTATGTTTTTTATGATTTGTAAATTTTTTAAATATTTTTATTATTACATTTGTGAAAGAAAATTCAAACCAGGTCAGAAAACGTGGTCCTTTTCTTTTATTTCCTTTTCTTCTTGCCATTCTCGGTGCCCGCAGTCTTCTTCTTCGCAAGACTTCTTGCACAACTCTTTCACCAAAGCAGCGATCTCCATTAAAGCCACACCATTTTCAACCGACCCTTAAGACACTACTGAGCTATCCTCGTCTGATCATCTAAACACCACCATCAACCACTACTCCAGCTATTGTTGGACTATCTTCGGCAACCACCTGTAGTCACCAAAACAAATTGAATCACGGACGGCCATCGATTTCTAGTCAAAAAATCATTATCAACCAAAAATTTCTCAAACCACTTGATAAACATTCATGCACACAATATGAAGAGGGAAATAGGGAGCTAACACGATGGGACTTTGCCCCAAAGCCATCTCTGGAAAAGAAATTGAGATAGCTAGTATAAGCACCTAGAGGGGGTGAATAGGTGTAAAAATAATTCTTCGAGATTTAAGAGCAATACTAAGCAGACAATAGAAAGGAAGCTCTTCTTTGGTTAACAAGACTAATTATGATCAAAGTAAAGCAGAGAGTAGGGAAGAGAAAATTGAACAGAAGGTTTATAGTGGTTCGGCTTATTCCAAGCCTATGTCCACTCTTCTGCACTGACAACCCACTGGCTGGATTTCACTATGAACAAAAGAGATGTTACAGCAAGTCTCTTCCTTGATTCCACAGTGTAGAAACTCTACCACACTTCCTCAAGGTCTCTCAAAGTATAAACTCTCTTTTGTGTACAAGATTTCGCTTAGTAAATGAATTGACTAAGAACAAAGAGCTTTAGACTTTGGAATTCTTCTATCGCGCATGCACTCGAACAACTAGAACGTCTTCCTTTTATACTCATTTATGCCATCATACCCGTTGGCACTTACCAAATGAATTCCTCCAATCTACTCGTTGGACAGAATCAATTAGGAAGATCATTTGAGCTATTAAAGGAACATGTCGATAGCCCATCAATTCTGCTCGCCCATACAATTAGGATCTTGGTTTCCATAAGTAGAACTTTCCAAGTATACTTCGTCAATCATCGGATCCTTAATCTCTGAATCAATCATGATCAAATAAAGGATTATGTTATGTCATATCTAGCCAAGAGATCTTCTCCAGTCGATAAGGTTAAATCCTTAATGAAACACCCAGTTCTTGATTACCCTTCTCCGACGGATTAGAAACTGTCAATGAGAATAGACTTTGAGTCTTGAGTCTGGCAGTCCGAAGGTCTTCAGACTTTGAATAGTAGAGTCTGCAGATCTTCAGACTAGACTGATGGAAACTTTTTGTCAGCTTCAAAATACTCTAGGAAGATTTCTCCAACAATCTCCCCCTTTTTGATGGTGATAAAACTTTCCTGCAGATTTGAATAACTTTGACCTGCAAAACATTTCTAAAGCAAATATGGATATCTTATAAAGATAAATGACTTAATAATAACACTAGAATCTGCAACCACAGTAAATAGGTTAGTCTTGCGTGTGAGTAAAGCCATTCATAAGATATCAATAGTACTTAATATAAGCAATCAAATCCAAATCTCAAATTCAGTCCACATCCAGACATTCAAGTCAAGTCAAACATCAAAACAAACCAGAGTTAAACAAGTTTAAATTCAAAGTTTCAAATCTCGCATCTCTCCCCCTTTTTGTCATCATGAAAAAGATTAAGATGGAAAGAGAATGGATTCAAGAATGCTTGGGAACACGAACAAGCTGAAAATCTCCCATTGACTGGACAATGCCTTCCAGCTTTTTCAAGTCTTCCTTCAGTTGTGCCACATCTTCACCTTTAGCATTTGCTTGAATCTAAAGAGAAAAGGATTGGATCTGATCATTCAAAGAAACTGAAGAAGCTTGACCCGCATTCTGCAAATTCTGAACTTCGCATCCCAGAGCATATATTTGACCCCGCATTTCCAAGAGAACATCAAGAATTCTGCGAAAGTCTGCTGAATTATCAGTTTGCGTACTTGCTTCTGCACGATCAGATGGAGTAAAAGCAGACGATGTCAAATCAGCATAGTCACGTAGATTGGGCGATGAAACATAATGTCCCTCTTCAGGAAATTGAGAGGCATATATGTCCTCTGGATCTGCTGGAGAGCGACTGACTCCCTCACTGGTAGCAAGATATGAGGACATTCCTCTTTTCTCACGGTCTCCCCTATTTCCATGCCTTCAAGTGGAGAGGAGTGTTCCTCATACTCTGTTTCCGCTTGATCTCCTCTCTCTTCTTCTTCTTCAATTCTTTCCTCCTCTTTATCTCCTTCTTTTGCTTCTCTCTCCTCTGTTTGTCTTTCCTCTGCTTCTTTTTCCTCTGCTTCCAAATTTTCTCTTTCTCCAGTCCTTTGTTCTGTCTCATCTGTATCCTTATCTTGTCTCTCCATTGATTCTGGAACAGAACGACTCAAGTTCTTCAATGCCATAGTAGAAATGATGATGTCTTCCTCATCATCTTCATCTTCAACAATGAGAGCTCTTCTTTTTCTTGGATTGAGCTACCATGGGCTCATTTCCTTTTCTCTTTGCAACCGAAGAGACTTGATGAGACTTAACAGGGGTTTTCTCCTTGAATTTCTCCAACGCCTTGTTGAGTTCCTTTAGACACATTTTAGAGACCATTTTCAGTCCCACCACCATTTGATCGCATGATCAAACATAGAGAATTCGTGGAGGCTGAACATTCAAATGTCTGAATAACTTTGTCACAAGAGCTAGATAAGGAAGTTGACCCTTGTCCTTCACCATTGCCCTGTACATGTGGAACATAATAGTATGTGGAAGAGAAAACTTTTTTCCAACATTGATGGCATACATCAGCTTTGCCTATGAGTTTGAAACATCAGTCTTTCAAGTAGATTTTGGTCTGAGGCAATTTATCACAATCTTATGAAGCAGAATGTTGAATGCACTCATCCTTGAGTAGGAAACCTTTCCCTCTATCCTTCTATCCTTAACAAGTTCCAACGTAGTACGAGCAATATACACATTAATGGGTTGATATCTCCCTCTTTCAACCCCAATCACATCAGCCAACATATCTACATCCACCACATAGTCCTGATCTCGAACAGTAAAAGAGAATCTATTCGGATCTAAGAAAATAAGATTTGAATAGAAATAAGCAGTGAGTTCAGCATAGGCTTCTGTAGAGTCAAAACAAAACTGTTCAAGTTGAAGAAGACTGAATTTTTCCCTCAATTTAACATTTACAGCATCAAGGAAATCAAAGTCCACACTTCTAGGGTTTATTACCCCACGCTTCAACAACTTAGAGTATAGATGCTTTTGTTCTTCCGATCGAAACAAATCTGTTCTTTTTCCCTGAATTTTTGCTGCAACACCCATTCTCGGTTGAAACTGACTGTACAACTTGTCATCATCATTCCCATCTATCTGATTCAGCCCTCCAACATGAGGATTGATTGGGATATTTGCGAATGCCTCTTTTGCTGATCTAGCAGGGGCAATTCCCAAACGCTCCATTGTGCGTAAAAAGAAGGTTTCATTTTTGTACCCTTTGTCTTTCAGAAATTCATCAATGTAGTTCAAAGGAGTTCCACCCCTTTTTAAAGCACGATAAAGCTTGTAGATAAAAGAGGGCTTATAGACTCTTACAGGTTCTGCATCTTCAATTATTTCTTCCTTTTCTTGTCGAGCAACCTCCTGTTGTCTAGATGGAGAAGATGGACGCTGTTGAGAATGTTGTGGGCTCTGCTGCTAACTAGGAAACTCTTCTTCTTCAGTGAGATTGAAGTGCATAGGCCCCTCACGCATTTGCTGTGGTCCCCTGTTCACGATCCTCGAAGACTTTCTTTGGAAAGACATTTTTCACAGTCTTTGAGAGATTCCAAGCTTGTTTTCCCAAGAAAGATGACAACTTTTCGAAGATTAAACAAGAGAAGAAGATAGAAATGGAAGATCGGTTCTTTCTTAGGGTTTTTGTGAGTGAAACGAAGAGAAATCGACAGTATATATATAACAGTCGAAGAGAGGCATACGGAACATCATAAAAGAAAGTAAAAAGATGCATTTTTAAAAATAACTGCCCTTTTTCGAAAAATTAGATAGTTTTCATTTAAAAAATAACTCCATTTTCAAAAAGGAAACGTTGCAATAATCACGTCAATTAAGGATAGCAATAATCAAACACAGTTGATGATCGTATCTTTTCAAGATAAGAATCGAGACATAAGAAAATAACTTACGAAAGAAAACCTTGATCGTCTGAGTCTAGGAGTCTCTAGACTTTAACTTCTTCAAACTTCAAGATGTTGAGTCTGGAACGGATGATTTCAAATTGATTTTTCTCCAAATGCTTTGTAAATATATCCATCAATTGGTTCTTTGATTCAACAAACCGAATCAAAACTTCTCCATTCTGAACATGATCTCTAATGAAGTGATATCGAATCTCTATATGCTTTGCTTTTGAGTGAAGAATTGGATTCTTGGTGAGATTGATTGCACTGGTGTTGTCACAATTAATCTCCATGCATGAATCTTTAATTCCAAAGTCTCTTAGCTGTTGTTTTATCCACAGAATTTGTGAACAACAACTTCCAATAGCTACATATTCTGCTTTTGCTGTAGAAAGAGCTACTGTACTTTGCTTCCTTGAAAACCAAGACACTCTCCTGCTTCCAAGTAGTTGACAGGTACCCGAGGTGCTCTTTCTATCAACTCTGCATCTGGCTAGGTTTGCGTTTGAATATCCGAGTAGAGTAAAGTCTCCCTTTTTAGGATACCAGAGACCAATGCTTGGAGTTGATGCAATGTATTTGATAATACGCTTTGCAGCACTTAGATGAGATTCTTCTGGGTCTGCTTGAAATGTAGCACAAATGCAAACACTAAACAAAATGTCAGGTCTAGAAGCAGTAAGATAAAGAAGTGAACCAATGATTTTCCTGTATAGCTTCTGGTCAACTTTCTTCCCTCCTTCATCTTTGTCTATCTTCAAGGAGCTTGACAACTGAATCAAAACTTCTCCATTCTAAACATGATCTCTAATGAAGTGATGTCGAATCTCTATATGCTTTGCTCTTGAGTGAAGAATTGGATTCTTGGTGAGATTGATTGCACTGGTGTTGTCACAATTAATCTCCGTGCATGAATCTTTAATTCCAAAGTCTCTTAGCTGTTGTTTTATCCACAGAATTTGTGAACAACAACTTCCAAGAGCTACATATTCTGCTTCTACTGTAGAAAGAGTTACTGTACTTTGCTTCCTTGAAAACCATAACACTCTCCTGCTTCCAAGTAGTTGACAGGTACCCGAGGTGCTATTTCTATCAACTATGCATCTGGCTAGGTCTGCGTCTGAATATCCGAGTAGAGTAAAGTCTCCCTTTTTAGGATACCAGAGACCAATGCTTGGAGTTGATGCAATGTATTTGATAATATGCTTTGCGGTACTTAGATGAGATTCTTCTGGGTCTGCTTGAAATGTAGCACAAATGCAAACACTAAACAGAATGTCAGGTCTAGAAGTAGTAAGATAAAGAAGTGAACCAATGATATTCTTGTATAGCTTCTGGTCAACTTTCTTCCCTCCTTCATCTTTGTCTATCTTTAAGGAGCTTGACATTGGTACATCAATCTTTTTGCAATTTTCCAGTCCAAATTTTTTGACAAGATCATTGGCATAGTTTTCTTGATGAATAAAAGTTCATTCCTTCAATTGTTTCACGTGAAGCCCGAGAAAGAAGGTTAACTCACCCATCATGCTCATTTCAAATTCATCATGCATAGACTTAGAGAATTTCTTGCACAAGCTTTCATTAGAGGATCCAAAAATAATATCATCAACATATATTTGAACAAATAGAAAACTTTTGTTTTCTCTTTTGATAAACATAGTAATGTCTACTTTACTTTTTACAAAGCCGTTTTGAATTAAAAACTTACTCAGCCTGTCGTACCAAGCTCGAGGTGCTTGCTTTAAACCATATAAGGTTTTTTTTTTCAGTCTGAATACTGAGTCTGGTTTCCTTAGATCTTCAAACCCAGGTAGTTGTTCCACAAAGACTTCCTCATGGATAAATCCATTCAAGAAAGCACTCTTGACGTCCATTTGGAATAACCTGAAATTCTTATAACAAGTAAAAACAAGTAATAATCGAATTGCTTCTAACCTTGCTATTGGTGCGTAAGTCTCGTCATAGTCTATCCCTTCTTCTTGCGTATATCCCTTGGCCATGAGTCTTGCTTTGTTTCTTACGACCTTTCCCTTCTCGTTCATCTTGTTCCTGAAAACCCATTTAGTTCCAATAATAGATTTACCTTTCGGTTTAGGAGTCAACTCCCAGACATCATTAATGCTGAATTGCCTGAGTTCTTCTTGCATAGCTTCAATCCATTTTTCATCAAATAAAGCTTATTCTATGCTTTTAGGTTCTATTTCATAAATAAGAGCCACAGCACTAGACTCTTCGCGCCTTTTGGATCTTGTGCAAATTCCTTCATTAATGTTGCCAATAATGAGATCTTTGGGATGATTGGACTTATGCTTCCAGTTATTGGTTGATTTGTCAGGTTGATGATCACTTTCTTCATTTGAATCTTCAACAATCATTTGTTGGTAGTCTTTCGAAGTCTGAGCTGCTTCCTGAGATTTAGACTTTGTAGAGTCTGAAACAGATTCAGATTCTTCAAGATGAGTCTGAATGGATTCGTTTTGCAGAGAATCTTGGAATTTGACATTCATTGATTCCTCCACAGATTGAGTCTTCTTGTTGTAGACTCTATACCATTTGCTTGTGGTTGAATATCCAAGGAAGATGCCTTCGTCTGATTTTTCTTCAAACTTGCCAACTCGATCATTTGAATTTTTCAATATAAAGCATTTACATCCAAACACATGAAAATATGAAACAATAGGCTTCTTTTCTTTGAATAACTCATAGGGGGTTTTTTCTCATATGTCCTTTTCGATCATTTCAATAGTAATTACTATTCTTTTGATAAGCTTATCGGTCGATGAAATCGTAGGACTATATGATTCGTTAGAAAAAGGCATGATAGCTACTTTTTTTTGTATAACAGGCTTCCAGAATTGGTCTTAGAAAAACTCTATTAATAATATAACATGTTGTAGAAACTACTTTGGCCCAAAAACATGAAGAGATGTTACTTTCAATTAAAAGAGTTCTAGCCATTTCTTGAAGTGACATATTCTTTCTTTCCACAACTCCGTTTTGCTCTAGAGTATATGGAGAAGAGAACACATGCTGAAAGCCAGATTCATCACAAAATTTTGTAAAATCTTGATTTTCAAATTCACCTCCTTGGTTTGTTCTTATACTTGAAATAACATAAAAATTTTCATTTTGAACATTTTTAGCAAACTTTTCAAAGTAAGATAAGATTTCAGACTTACTTGCCAGGAAATATACCCAGGTAAATCATGAGTAGTCATCCACAATTACTAAGCAATATTTATTACCTCTAATACTCTGAGTTCTGGTTGGTCCAAAGAGATCCGTATCCAGGAGCTGCAGTACACGATTAGTGGAAACTTGATTTATTGGTTTAAAGGAATTTCTTACCTACTTTCCCAATATGCATGGTGTACATAGATCAGACTTTTGGTATGATAGATTGGGTAAACCACTAACAAGCCTTTTTGCTGAAATTTTGGCTATCTGCTTCATATTGATGTGCCCAAGTTTTCTGTGCTATAAGTTCGCTTCGTCTTGAATTGAGATCAGACATTGCGATTCATCTGGTTTCACATCCAAGAGGTAGATATTTCCATGTCTTCGACCCATGAATGACTGAGTATAATCTTTAATGGTTCCTGAACATATTCCTTCTTGAAAGTTGATTTTGAAACCGGTATCACACAGCTGACTAATACTGAACAGATTGTAGTTGAGTCCTTCCACCAAGGAAACATTGCTTATTGTGAGGTTTCCAATCTTTACAATTCCAAATCCCATAATTCTTCCTTTGTTGTTTCCTCCAAATGAGACTTTTCCACCATTTACTTGTATGAGTTTTATGAAGCAACTTGAATCTCCTGTCATATGTCTTGAGCATCCAATATCCATATACCATTTAACCTTTTTCTTGATAGTGACCTGCATTTAGAAAAGAAACTCAAACTTTCTTTGGTACCCATATTTTCTAGGGTCCATTGGTGTTAGCATTATATACAGTATTTGCCCATACTTTCTTAACAGGTTTCCAGACCATAGGACATTCTTTTTCAAAATGATCTGCACTATTGCACTTTGAACATCTAAGAGCATTGTGACCTACTGGTTTTACAAAAACTATTTGGAAATGATTTTTATAGGCATCTCTTGTAGGTCTTTACTTAATTCTTTCCTTCACTTTGGGAAAATCAATTAAAGGAATGGTTTACGCAGTCATTCCCAAACTAGATTTATTGAAATAAGATCTTTGAACAGAAAGAATTTTTTCTAGTTTCTCAGATCCTATAGAAAATCTCTTAGAAATATTTGAGATATCATTTTTCAAGAATGCATTTTCTTTTGAAAGATTGCCTACATTTTCTTTGAAGGTAGAAACATTTTTGTCTAAAGCTTTGACCTTTTCTTTCAAAACATTTTCTTGTTGTTTTAGAGCAGAATTTTCCTTTTTAAGTTTGGAAATCCTTTTAAGAGAAGTCTTAAGACTGAAAGACAACTCATCAATGTATTTAGAAACTTTAATAGGGATTTTAAAGTTACTCACCTCAAATTCACTGTCTGAATCTGATTCTGTCTCGGAATTTGAATCTGAATCCGATTGTGCCATCAAACATATATAGGCATAATCATCATCACTTTCTTCATAATCATCATCACTTTCTTCACACTCTGTATCACTCCAAGTTTCCGCTTTAAAAGCCTTTCGATACTTTTCAGCTTTTCCTTTCTTCTTCCTCAGAAGAGGACAGCTGGGTCTGATGTGTCCCTTTTTCTTGCATTCAAAGCAGACTACATCTTTGTTTGATTCATCATCCTCAACAGACTTAGTCTGTTGCTTTTGAAAACTTTGTTTCTTTGGATTGAATCTTCTTCCTTTTCTGTTCAGTTTTCTGAATCTTCTTATCATGAGAGCAAGCTCTTCGTCATCCATATCGTCTTCAGAATCTGTGACATCAGAATCATCATTAGATTTTAATGCAATGGATTTCTTACCTTTAGGATCTTCATCTTCGTTGATTCGCTCTACTTCATAAGACTGAAGAGTCCCAACCAATTCATCGACCGAAAGTGGCATAATTCTTTGTGTCTCCCTTATTGAGGTCTTTATATGATTCCAATCCTTAGAGAGTCCACACATAAGCTTGTTAACTTTCATAGGATCAGAAATTGGTTGCCCTTGATTTTCAAGGCCATTCACGATCTCTGTAAAATGACTAAACATGTCAGTGATAGATTCTCCAGATTTCATTTTGAATGCTTCATATTGATCGAGCAGAATGTTGATTCTGGTTTCTTTCACTCGATCAGTTCCTTCATAAGTGATGTGTAATCTATCCCAGACTTCTTTAGCTGTAGAACAAGAAGATATTCTGTTATATTCAGTAGACGACAATGCACAATATAAAGAATAAATTGCTTTTGCATCAAGAGCTTGTCTCTTGGTTATCTCTTCCTGAGTCATTTCATTAGACTCAACAGCTTATTTTCCTCTCTCTGAGACAGATGCAACTTTAGGAATGATTCCTTTGTCTACAACGTCCCATTCCAGAGGATCCTTTGATCTTAGGAATGCATTCATCTTGGTTTTCCATATGTTGTATTCCTTTCCATCAAAGTAAGGCAGTCTAGTATTGTTTTGCCCTTCTACTAGCCCTGGAGCTAACATACTAGCCATGGATCTTTAACTCTGAAGTAAAACACTTCAAACAAAGTGAGTACACAAGCTCTGATACCAATTGAGATAGCTAGTATAAGCACCTAGAGGGGGTGAATAGGTGTAAAAATAATTCTTCGAGATATAAGAGCAATACTAAGCAGGCAATAGAAAGGAAGCTCTTCTTTGGTTAACAAGACTAATTATGATCAAAGTAAAGCAGAGAGTAGGGAAGAGAAAATTGAACACAAGGTTTATAGTGGTTCGGCTTATTCCAAGTCTACGTCCACTCTTCCACACTGATAGCCCACTGGTTGGATTTCACTATGAACAAAAGAGATGTTACAGCAAATCTCTTCCTTGATTCCACAGTGTAGAAACTCTACCACACTTCCTCAAGATCTCTCAAAGTGTAAACTCTCTTTTGTGTACAAGATTTCGCTTAGTAAATGAATTGACTATGAACAAAGAGCTTCAGACTTTGGAATTCTTCTATCGCACACACACTCGAACAACTATAACGTCTTCCTTTTATACTCCTTTATGCCATCATACCCGTTGGCACTTACCAAAAGAATTCCTCCAATTTACCTGTTGGACAAAATCAATTAGGAAGATCATTCGAGCTATTAAAGGAACATGTCGATAACCCATCGATCATGCTCGCCCATACAATCAAGATCTTGGTTTCCATAAGTAGAACCTTTTAAGTATACTTCGCCAATCATCGGATCCTTAATCTCTGAATCAATCATGATCAAATAAAGGATTCCATTATGTCATATCCAGCCAAGAGATCTTCTCCAGTCGATAAGGTTAAATCCTTAATGAAACACCCAGTTCTTGATAACCCTTCTTCAACGGATTAGAAACTGTCAATGAGAATAGACTTTGAGTCTTGAGTCTGGTAGTCCGGAGGTCTTCAGAATTTGAATAGTAGAGTCTGCAGATCTTCAGACTAGACTGATGAAAACGTTTTGTCAGCTTCAAAATACTCCAGGAAGATTTCTCCAATAGAAATGACGCTTCAGGTTCAAAGTTTGTCCACGGCATGAGTACTTGATTCGGCTATGAATAACATAAACACGAAGCTATACCGAGCTAAACCTTTGCTAGATTATTGATTTCGTGCAATCAGCTTTGAGGTTTCATGCAAACAAATCATCGAACATATGGCGTGCGTCTTTGTATATGAGTTTAAGAAGCAAGTTTAATGCTATCTTCAATCTGAATATGATGTATCAACCTCTATATCAGCTCAACTCATCACAAAACAAATCTCAACTTCAAATAACTTCTTCATGAGTTCATCATCTAAACCGCATACTCCAAAGTTAGCAAAGAAAAACAAGCAAAAGATTACCTGGCTTCAGTCAATTCCACCGAGGTCAAGGACGGCGGGCACCAACAATTGATGACAAACAGCAGAGTACAAACAATAGATTTGTTGTTTCTTTGAGAGAAGCCTTCTTTATGAAGATTTTTGGTGTCTCTTCTCTCTGTCCCCAATCACCCTCACCGAGCTCTATCTCACTTGACTCCTCTTCTTCCTAACGAGCAATGGCTGACCCCATAGTAGCCAATGTCCTCTCCTCTCTTTCTCAGCCAAAACTAGTGAACCCAGCCGACCTCTTCTCCTCCTCACCCCAGGACAAACGCACCCTTCCTTTTTTTTAGATTCCTTTTCTATTATTGTGTAATCAATTGTCACAGCTCACTGTTGAGGAGGTCTACATGTGTGAGAAAGCCAAAGATAATTTTTTTATCCATTAGCAAATACTATTCCGAGCCATATCTTATATACAGATTGGGGAGAATTGGAGATTTATGATGAGGCAAAGAAAGACACATCTCACATGAAGTGGGAGCATGCTATGAAAAGATGGGCTCGTTGAAAAGCTTTGGTAAACAAGTGGATGTACATAATTAAAAAAGGAGCAAATGATTATATCAAATACAATGTGAGACCTATGGTCAATGGCTTTTCTCGAAAAGAAGAGATCGACTACTCTGGTATATTTTCACTAGTAGTGAAAAATGACATTAATCAAAGTTTTGTTGAGTATAATTATAGTAGAGGGTCTTCATATCGAGCAATTAGATGTGAAAATGATATTTTTCCCCAATGACCTAGATGAAGAGTTATACATGGTTAGACCTAAAGGCTTTGAAGTCAAAGCTAATGAGCACATGATTGCTAGAAGAAAAGTTTGTACAGCTTGAAACTAGCTTCTCAGCAATGGTACTTAAAGTTTGACGGTTTCATGGAAGAGAACAGGTTACACACTATGAGGCGGATGAAATACTAGTGGCTAACTCCAACATGAAGAGAATCACAGAAGTGAAGAAGATGTTAGCAACATAGTTTGTTAAGAAAGTCTTGGGAGAGGCCAAGAATATCTTAGACATGGAAATCATCAGGAACAAGAAAAGTAAGAAATTATGGTTGTCGCTAGAAGACATTAAAAAAATTTAACATGAATAAGGCAAAATCGGTTGCGACTACTCTAGCAAGTCACAACTTTCCAAGGATATGTGTCCAAGTACTTAGGCCTTGAAAAATGATATGGCAATAGTTCCATATGCATCGGCAGTAGCAAGTTTGATATATGCCATGGTGAACATGAGACTAGACATTACATAGGCAATGGGAGTTGTGAGTTGATATTTGCAGAACTCAGAGAAAAAAACATTGCAATGTAGTAAAATAAATATTGAGACATTTAGCAAGTATATCATATTACTCTCTTTATTTTGGTGGTACATCTCTAGAGTGACATAGTTATGTGGATGCAAATCACCCAGGTGATTGAGATAGTGGTAAGAATACTATTGGATATGTCTTTACAGTTGCAAGTACATTAGTGAGTTGAGTATCTCAATTGCAAAAAGTAGTGGCTCTATTGACAACGGAAGCAAAGTACATGACGATCACGGAAGCATCCAAGAAAATCATGTGGTTATAAGATTACATGGAAGAGCTACATCGAAAGTAGCTAGTGAGCACACTATGGGGTGATAGTCAAGGTGCAATGCACTTAGCAAAGAATAAAGCTTATCACATATCATGAAGCGTGATCATCTCATTAGGTCAGCATTGAAATATAATCAATTAAAGCTTCAGAAGATTGTTGGCTCAAAGAATCTAGCTGACATGTTTACTAAGGTAGTAGACAAAGAAAAACACTAGTACTACTACCATTAGTATTACTCTATGTTAAATGATAAGGATTATCATCGAGGTACAAATTTCAGTTATTAGTTTTTGAGGTAAAAAGTTGCTTGGTACATTGGGTGTATTTGTCTTCAAGTGGGATATTGTTGGCAAGTGAGGCCAAATGTTTTTAAGGGTTTTTTTTGTCTTTTCCATTAATTTTGTTTTTAGGTTAAAAGTTACACTTTATATTAGCGACGGTTAAATGCTAGTCATCAAGGATAGGGGTGAGCATGGTTTCAAGGTAGAACTTGGAATCTGACAAGCAGACCAATGGGAACCTGTAGGTTCCAAGTTCCAAGGTATATATACAAGGTATGTTTTAGGTTCCAAAACATGAGGAGCTTATTTCGACAAGTAGGTTATAGGTTCTTAATTGGAGGAATCTGAAATCTGGAACTTGGAACTTGGAACTTGTAACCTAGGACCTGGAACAAATTTTAATGTTATTCTTAGTTCGTGTCTCTGTGTGATCTTATGATATTCCATGACATTCTATGATGAGTGCATAATTTGGAAATACGAGTCCGGGTTTCAATTTGATGACTAAGTTTTTTTACTTTATTAATGTTCATATTTTTTGTATATCTAAATATAAGTTATAGTTAGTGAATAATAATCGTTCAAATAATTATATAGGTGAAACTTAGGTAGACTCTGGAATCGACTCAAGAACTTGTGACATGGTAGGTTCTAAGTTTTAGGGTATGCAAAGTAGGTTTCAAGTTCCAAAAAATCATAAACCTATTCCAATAAGTGAGTTATAGATTTCAAATGAAACATGTATGTAACCTAGAACCATCCACCCCTAGTCAAGAGGCTAAAAAAATAATAGAGAGGAAAAAAAAAGAATAGAAGCAAAAGTGGGTTTTTTTTTTTTGTGAGTATTGTCAATCTCTTTGTACCCTAATTTTAATAGAAAATCATTATTATATCCCAACTTTATTCAAAGTCTAGTAGATTCACAAAGTGCCTCTACGCAAAGACATAGCCCAAGTTTGAGTGAACTTCGATAACAAATTTTTTAGTGTGTTTTTTTTAATTATGTTCTTTTATTATTATATTTTATTTGGGTAAATTGTTTGCTTGCATTATTTTTCTTAAATCAGGGTGTGATTCCTAACACATTACCCAAGATGAAATTTATCAAACGAGGTTCGACGAATAAACAATGGTTCCTGACTTCAAGTTCTTCAACAATATCGATATTAACAGACAGAACTTTAGTTGGACAGTTTTGGCCTATAATTGGTTGATGATCTCACCGTAAACGCAGTGTTCTAAAGAAATTTCTCCGCCATATGTCAATTTGAGAATTCACGATATCGTCCAGTTAAAGAACGATTGAAGTTTGTTTGATGAATCGCAAGCATGCTTGTGAGTTAAACCTTACATAAGGCTTTTTCAGTGATCCTAAGGAAGTTTATATGTATCTCATTTCTTTTCTCCAAAGGCTATTCAGCAAGCGGATAACAGATCGTGTTAGAAGATGATACTCAGGGAGACGGTTTTTCCTTGTTATGATGAACATTGTTCTAGGTCTTAAAGTTTTGACAACTGCAATCTTCCGAAATAGGTAAAAAGTCAGGAGAGTAGCAAAGCAACTGAAATACTATCACTACCTTCCAACCTCATGCTTCCCTTTTGTTATATCTACTCATGTTCATCGTACAACTTTAGCAAACGACCTCTAGCGTTAAATTCTATTTCCATATGGTGCTAACCATTTGGTATGTATGTATGTATTCTCCAATAAAAAGCAACTGCCTCTATTATACCCTTAGGATAACAATATTTCACTATCCCGAGACCTGTTGTGCCGAATCACCGCTGAGATGCAGCCAATCTGTGATCGATGCACATGATTCCAGCACCTTGTAGTCTTCTTCGCCGAGTCCAAATTCCTGCTCTAGCACTTAGTGATCTCCAGAGCCTGTCATGAGTAGCCATTGCCAGTCCCTCCATCTTGGTTGGTTTTATTTTCCAGTGAACACAGCAGATCAAGCAAGCCATCAAAGCACTCCTTGCTCGTGCTCATTGCCGCGCTTCCTGCAGCATCACAAGCACTAGCCGAGATCCCACCCGTGACTAGTGCTCCCACCCAAGTCGCGGCTCTCCCCAGCGAGTGTCTGAGCCTTGCACTGACGAGAACCAGGAACAACAAGAAGAAATATACAGAGAAGGTTTTCCAGTGATAGCCAGCGACCGCTACTCTGATTCAATACCGACGAAATCAACAACACTGGCGAACCTACCGACGTCTTGCCAAGCTCCACAATTTTCCAGCGAAAGTGCAGCAATTTTGTTGCACCCCAACTCCACTAACGTTGTGATTCGTTGTCCATGATTGCAGCCATCTTCAACCGAGTTTTTTTTTTTTTTTTTTGCAGGTGTCTCGACGTGTCCAGGCCCAGACCAGCGAACTTCCAGGCGACAATTTGCTGCACCCACAACATTGAGAACTAATCCAAACCGAGCCATGACTGTTAGTTAGCCGGTCATCGTGAAGCATCGTCAGTCCCATCCGCGGTCTTGTCGAGTCCGTCCAATTTTGGAAACAAGTGTTTGAACAAGGTAATAATTTTATCTTAATCGAGATTCATTTATTTTATTGCCTTGTTCGAATGATTGAATTTCCAAACATTTGATTAATATCCCTAAAATCCCGATTAGACTCTCAAATAAGGGATTATTCCCTAATTCCTTAACGTGTTATAATCGTCAATCTAATCTCATGCGCGAGATACAATTCATCAATTTATTTCCTAAATTAGATGGATATCGATAATATCTTGTTGATTTGATTCTATATTTGATGTGGATTTGATTTCTTTCCACCGAAGAGGCTCATTAGTTCCCACCCAAATTGTGCTTCCTTGATGAGGGGGGAAACGGAGGTGACATTACGAGGTCGCTCACCTCATGGCAAATTTCTCACTTGTTTCTTTCCCTTGAGCTTTTTAAGAACCTTCTCAGATCCTTTGATTTGCATTAATTTTGTTTCTGAGAGAAAATCCGATTTTTTTTTCTTGGTAAGGTAAGGTATGTATTGACTTTTAACCAAAAGAGCTATACAGCAAGTAAGTCTCATCACCAACAAAACTTGCACTCATATAGACAACAATGTCAATGCGAGTGGAAGGGTGCTGAGAGTAAAAGGAGAAAGGGGAAGCCAAAACAACAGCAACCCTTGAGTAAACAATACAGAGAAAATTAAACACCTAGGAAGAGAATATAGAGTGGATCAAGTTCCCAACTACGTTGAATCCTCCTATTCCTTGGCATGTCCGCAACATTGCCGAAAGTTGTAGCCTTGTCCTTGACGACTTTGATTAGGTATTTTTTCAAAGCAGGCACAAACAGGACCTGGCTCCAAAAGAGAATGTTATTCCTTGTCTTCCAAATTAGGTGACAAAGGGCTCCAAATGCAAACCGAGCAATGCACTGAGAGAATTCATTGCCGGAGAGAAATGTGATGGCCCAACGTAGGTTTTCCATCCATGATCTATTTTGCCAAGGGAGGTTGCATTTTGCAATCCAAAACAAAGCTAGGCCAGCAGTAATATTACATCCAAAAAACAGATGATCAATAGAATCAAGTCTTAAATTGCAAAAAGCACAAGACCCATCCGCAATCCTATCAGAGGATAGTAAAAAAACCTGAGTGTGTAATCGATTTCTGGTGATGAGCCATAGGTGAAACCGGTACCTAGGGGATAGCATAGTGTTCTAGACGGAGGAGAACCATAGGACAATGCTTCTCTTCAGTCAAATCGCTTCCCAAGCAGAGGTGATTGAAAAGGACCCAGAGGGGTGCTCCAACCAATAAAAATGGCCCAAGTAATGTGAGGGTACCGGAAGAGTGTGCGTCCACGACTCCAGGATGGCCTTGGTGGCTCGGCCCGGAAGGGAGAAAAGGTATGCAACAGTAGCCTGCCTGGAAAGTCCCGAACGATAGATGTATGCATCCGTGAAAAAATTGTTTAGGGATCCTCAGGGGTGCCAAGGGTCGAACCAAAGGGAGATTGAGAGACCATCGCCCACCCGCCAATTAAAGTACTTTTGGAATATCCAGAAAAGGTTAGATACAATTAAAGTAGATTATTTTTTAGAATAGATTGCATGTTTATTTTGGTTATTTTCTAATTTTGAATTTCAATGAAAAATACCAAAAAAAAAAAAACTATTGTGTGCATATCATATAGGATTAGGTGCATGAATCCTCTATCATCGCATTATATCATGTCTTAAATTTCATGATGTACTTGCATGTCATGTTGTCACGCCCCGAATCTCAAACGTGCGCATATCCCTCGGTGGTCGATAAAATTGCGACGTCCCAAGATGCGTCGTCGACCCATTCATTTTATTGCACATGTGGAAGCGTATAATAAATCCCCAGACAACACAGATATGGGATAGAAAAGCAAGATAAAATTTTTACAAAACACATTTTATAAAAACATTGGGTTTATATACAAAATTCTATAAAAAGATCGACTTTAAAAAAAAAAAAAAAAAAGCTGTCCTACGACCTACTAGTTGGACACATTCGCCGATCCTTTGGACTCCACATCCATAGGCTTCGGGGGTATCGGGTCCTCCACAACTCCATCGGGAGGGTCAGCTACACCCTCGTCTAGAGCGACGTTGACTGCAACGGCTGGGATATCAAAACCTTGAAAAGAACCTACCATATACCTGTCACGCCCCGACCCTCAGGCACGCACACATCCCTTACTTTTGGTCGATTTAAAAATGCGATATCCCAGGACTATGTATCGCCGACCCTTTCATTTATATATGCACATGCGGAAGTAGTTATAATTCCCCAGACAATAAAGCAATGGGATAGAAAAGCAGACCATACATTTTTCTTTCTTAAAATTCACAACTACAACTTTTTACATGCAAACCAGGTCTGACAAGACAGGATAGGATTTCGGTCCTCATCCAGGTCGTACTCGATGTCATACTCGGGGTCCTCCTCCACGTACTCCTCTTTGGGTTCCTCAACAGGGATCTCCTCATCAGATTCATGCTCCTTAGGCTCCTCATCCAGGTCCTGAAATGGTTATTCAATAACCACTGAGACCACGTCTCAGCAAGTTCTACCTCCTAAGACCCGATTAGTAAACTAATACACCTTAGGCTGCCTATGCACAACATGAGTCAGAGGACTTACCTTAGCCTCAGATTCCACCTGCATATTAGTACAAATTAAATAGGCACAAAAGCAATCACATCACGGATCGAAGCATCTATCTAATCGACTTAGTCGATTTCACATCAGGAAGACCACTCACGATCATCTCCCTTCAATCATTCAATTCACAACATCAAACCAAGGCAATGAATCACATCAAGACACTCTCAGATCGAATCATCGATCAATCGACCTAGTCGAATCATTTCTAGATCATTCATCCCATATCAAGCAATTCCTTGGATTTAGTGGCTTTACGGTCCCACCCGACCCTCTCAAGAACTAGTGGCTTTACGGTCCCACCCGACCCTCTCGAGAACTAGTGGCTTTACGGTCCCACCCGACCCTATCAAGAACTAGTGGCTTTTCGGTCCCACCCGACCCTCTCGAGAACTAGTGGCTTTGCGGTCCCACCCGACCCTCTCGAGAACTAGTGGCTTTACGGTCCCACCCGACCCTCTCGAGAACTAGTGGCTTTACGGTCCCACCCGACCCTCTCAAGAACTAGTGGCTTTATGGTCCCACCTGACCCTCTCGAGATGCCAAACTATGTCACCGAGCCACGTGCATTCTCCAGGAAGACATACCGAGTCTCCGAGCAATGTGCATTCTCTAAGGCTACCTTTTTGCCAAGGTGACATATCTAATCACCGAGCCACATGTCTTTCCCAAGTAACATCCCAATTTACTGGGCCACGTGCATCCTCAAGGTGATTTACCAACTCACTTTCGATACTAACAACTGATATCTGATCGATTCTCAATCACAAGGCCAAAATTGCATTATTTAATAACATATTTAAAAATGCACCATTAAATCAATTCGACACGAATTAAAGCTCAAATAAATACACGGACTTCTCCATGACAATCAGCACGAAATTCCGATCACCAGCCATCCCGGTTGAATTTTCGGAAAATAAATAATTAAATAATTAATTTCGAACATTAAATAAATAAATACAATAAATTTAATTTAGCACAATATAAAGCTTAATTAAATAAACGGACTGCGCCATGATCATCTGTATAAAATCCCGGTCACTGGCCATCCCAGTTGAATTTCCGGGAAATAAATAATTAAATAATTAATTTCGAAAATTAATATTTAATTCCTAAAAATACCACTTAGGCCCGAATCGCTTAATTAACACCCGATAAGGGATGGGAAAAATCCCCAGAAGCATCCAATAAATACTATAGGCAATTCTTTATCTAATTACACTAATCACACAACTAATATGCAAACCAATTAACTAATAATCACTAATCAATTCTAATCTAACAACCTAATTACACTTAATTAACACTAATCAACCTTTAAGTATAATTAGCGCACGAAGAAGGCATTAGTGAGTAAAACTCACTTGAGCAAAGCGAAGACCGGAACACCGCGACGGCGACACGACGGCGGCCGAACTTGGGCCGACTTGCTTCGCGGGCCCAAGATGGGCTAGACTTGTTGGGCCACACTGGACTAGGCTGACCTCAAGGAGCAGTACAAACTGCTAAAATCATGGGCTGAATTACTGCTGAAGGATGGTCCAAACGCTAGGTTGCAATGAGCTGGACTTGCTGGCCCAAATTGCTAGATCCGTGGGCTGGAGACACAGGCCCAAGACTGAAGACGCTGGGTTGCTTGCTACAAAGAAGATGGGCCAAAGACACTGGAATCCGCTGGCTTTGCTGGGCCCGAAGATTGAATTGTGTTGGGCCAAGGAGATGCGTCAACTGCAGGTGACGATGGTGAGCTGGCGGAGAAGAAATCGTGGACTGCTGCTTCGCTCGGTGCTGCCCGCGTGAGGAAGGAACACGGTTCAACAGAGGGCTTCGGCTGGTTTGTTTGCTAACCGAACGTGTGCATGCCTGGGCTAATATGAGAAGAGGCTGAACTCACGGGGTTCAATTGGAGCAGCTACGGCGAGGCTTTGCTGGACCATTCGTTGGCACGGACTGCTTGCTCGGGTGTGGACTGGAGAGAAGCTCGCCGTTTGTGTTGCCTCCGTACTAGTGATGCTTGAGCTGAGGGAAAAGCAAGGGCGAGACGCCACGAGGCGGCTGGCGTTGTACAGCAGGGGAGAAATGAAGATGGGGCAGCTTCGAACGCGTGGAGATGGCGGCCGTCGGTCAACAAACAGCGAGGAGGCAACCGGGTTGATTGGTAGAAGCGGTGGAGCAGGGAAGTTGCTCTTCGATGGCGTTGATGAAGAAACAGCTTCGTTCGAACTATGTCAGACGCGCGGCAGCCAACACGTGGTCTTCCTCTTTGCTGAACGTTGACCGGAGATGAAGAGAAACTAACGTGTGGCAGCTTGCTGGCGAGCTGGTGGAGAGATTCCGTTGAAAATGGAGGGCAGCAGGTGCGAGAGAAGCTGTGGGCGTCCATGGACTTCAAGGAAAAATGAAAAACAAATGCTGGCTGAGTGTTCTGTCTTCGTTTGGTGGGGGTTGGTGCAAGAAGAGAGAGAGCAGATGGTGTGGGTTTCTTGTCTTCTCCGGCTGTGATGTTTGTGCGGCAGAGAGCGTCCGAAGGAGGGGTGGCGTACGCAGATGGAGAAGCCAGCTAAGGGGGGAACAAAAACTCAACAATCTTAGCCAATTCATTAATTGCTTTGGTCCCACAAGCCTCAATCTCATCCTCTATGTCTCCCCCATCATTTTCAAGCATAATTTCCACCGGTAAATCAATTTAAAGTCCAAAATAATAGTGCCCACCCTTAGTTCCGAATTTCCCATTTTGAACTTCCAATTTCTTCGATGAATTCCCACATTCGACGTCCAAAATTGATGTAGATAATTATGCCCATTTTCAGCCAACTTTTCCAATGGGTCACTCAAGGGGCCAATTTCTCCACAATTCCACACCAAATGAAGTCAATTTGAGGACCGAACTGCAGTAGTCCATCATCCCTACGAATTTGCACCATCTCTTCACCATTTACTTAAATTTGGTGACCCAAAATTCCTCTAATAATGCCCATTTCATATATTTGGGACGGGGCCGAAATTCGGGATGTCACAATACCTATTGAGTCCTTGGTGAAACCATTCCTTGAATCAATGAGGTGCCCTCTGAGATAGGCCCTCATCAACCCAAACAGTGGTCACGACAAGCTCATGGACCCAATTGAGGTAGCTAGTATAAGCACCTAGAGGGGGGTGAATAGGTGTAAAAAATATTTTCTTGAGATAAGAGAGCAATACTAAGCAAACAATAGAAAGGAAGTTCTCTTTTCGTTAACAAAGTAAATTATGATCAAAGTAAAGCAGAGAGTAGGGAAGAGAAAATGAACACAGAAATTATAGTGGTTTGGCTTATTCCAAGCCTACGTCCACTCTTCCGCATTGATAGCCCACCGGCTGGATTTCACTATGAACAAAAGAGATGTTACAGCAAGGCTCTCCCTTGATTCCACAGTGTAGATAACTCTACCACACTTCTTCAAGGTTTCTCAAGAATATGGACTCTCTTTTGCATACAAGATTTCGCTCAGAAAATGAATTCTTCTATCGCGCACACACTCAAACAACTGGAATGTCTTCCTTATATACTCCTTTATGCCATCATACCCGTTGGCACTTACCAAAGGAATTCTTCCAATCTTTCCGTTGGACGAAATCAATTAGCAAGATCATTCGAGCTATTTAAGGAACATGTCGATAGCCCATCAATCATGCTCGCCCATACAATCAGGATCTCGGTTTCCATAAGTAGAACCTTCCATGTATATTTCGTCAATCATCATATCCTCAATCTTTGAATTAATAAAGGATTATGTTATGTCATATCCAGCCAAGAGATCTTCTCCAGTCAATAAGGTCAAATCCTTAATGAAACATCCAGTCCTAGATGGCCTTTCACGGATTAGAAACTGTTAATGAGAATAGACTTTGAGTCTTGAGTCTGGCAGTCTGGAGGTCTTTAGACTTTAAATAGTAGAGTTTGCAAATCTTCAGACTAGATTGATGAAAACGTTTTGTCAGCTTCAAAATACTCTAGGAAGATTTCTCCAACAACCTCCCCATTTTTTATGGTGACAAAACTTTCCTACAGATTTGAATAACTTTGACCTGCAAAACATTACTCAAGCAAATATGAGTATCTCATAAAGATAAATGGTTTATTGATAACACTAGAATCTGCAACCACAGAAAATAGGTTAGTCTTGCATATGAGTAAAGCCATCCATAAGATATCAATAGTACTTAATATAAGCAGTGAATCCAAAATCCCAAATCTAGTTCACAGCCAAACACAAAATTCAAGTCAAACATCAATCAAAAGTTCAAGTTCTAGTTCAAAAAAGTTCAAGGTTCAAAGTTCAAATCACATCTCTCCCCCCGTTTGTCATTATAAAAAAGGTTGAGATGGAATCAAGAATGCTTGGGAACACGAACAAGCTGGAAATCTCTCATTGACTGGACAATGCCTTCCAACTTTGTCAACTCTTCCTTCAGTTGAGCCACCTCTTCACCCTTAGCATTTGCTTGAATCTGAAGAGCAAGGGCTTGGATCTGATCATTCATAGAAACTGAAGAAGCTTGACTTGCATTCTGCAAATTCTGTACTTCGAATCCTAGAGCATATATCTGACCCTGCATTTCTAAGAGAACATCAAGAATTCTACGAAAATCTGCTGAATTATCAGTCTGCGTACTGGCTTCTGCATAATCAGATGGAGTAAAGGCAGACGATGGCAAATCAGCATAGTCACGCAGATTGGACGATGAAACATCATGTCCCTCCTCAGGAAATTGAGAGGCATATATGTCATTTGGATCTGCTAGAGAGCGGCTAACTCCTTCACTGGTAGTAGGATATGAGGACATTCCTCTTTTCTCACGATCTCCCCCTGTTTCCATGCCTTTAGGTGGAGAAGAGTGTTCCTCATGCTCTCATTCCTCTTGATTTCCTCTTTCTTCTTCTTCTTCTTCTTCTTCAATTCTTTCCTCCTCTGCATCTCTTTCTTCAACTTCTCTCTCATTTGTTTCTTTCTCTTCTGCTTCCAAATCTTCTCTTTCTCCAGTCCTCTGGTTCGTGTATTTCTTTTGTTGTTCCGTTGATTCCGGAACATAACAACTCAGGTTCTTCAATGCCATTGCAATAATGGTGATGTCTTCCTCATCTTCTTCATCCTCAACAATGAGAGCTCTTCTTTTCTTGGATGGAGCAACCATGGGCTCCTTCTCTTTTCTTTTTGTTGCCGAAGAGATTTGATGAGTTTTGACAGGGGTTTTCTCCTTGAATTTATCCAACGTCTTGTTGAGTTCCTTCATATGCATTTTAGACACCATTTTCAGTCCCACTACCATTTGATCACAAGTTCGAACACAGAGAATCTGGGGAGGCTGAACATTCAAATGTCTGAATAACTTTGTCACAAGAGCTGGATAAGGAAGTTGACCCTTGTCCTTCACCACTGCTCTATACATGTGGAATATAATAGTGTGAGGAAGAGAGAACTTTTTCCCAGCATTGATGGCATACATCAGCTTTCCCTTTGAGTTTGAAACATCAGTCTTTGAAGTAGATTTTGGTTTGAGGCAATTGATCACAATTTTGTGAAGTAGAATGATGAACACACTCATCCTCAAGTAGGAAATATTTCCCTCTATCCTTCTATCCTTAACAAGTTCCAACATAGCACAAGCAATAAAGACATTGATAGGTTGATATCTCCCTCTCTCAACCCCAATCACATCAGCCAACATATTTATATCCACCACATAGTCCTAATATCAGACACTAAAAGAGAATCTATTCGCATCTAAGAAACTGAGATTCAAATAGAAGTATGCAATGAGTTCAGCATAGGCTTCTGTAGATTCAGAACAGAACTGTTCAAGTTGAAGAAGACTGAATTTTTCCCCCAAATTAACGTTCACATTGTCAAGGAAATCAAAATCCACACTTCTAGGGTTTATGACACCACGCTTCAACAACTTAGAGTATTGATGCTTGTGTTCCTCCGATCGAAACAAGTCTGTCCTTTTGCCCCGAATTTTTGCCGTAACACCCATTCTTGATTAAAACTGACTATACAGCTTGTCATCATCATTCCCATCTGGCTGATTCAGCCCTCCAACACGTGGATCGATTGGAATATTTGCCATTGCCTCTTATGCCGACCCAACAAGGGCAATTCCCAACCGTTCCATTGTGCGCAAAAATAATGTTTCATTTTTGTACCCTTTGTCTTTTAGAAATTCGTCAATGTAGTTCAAAGGAGTTCCGCCCCTTTTCAAAGCACGATAAAGCTTGTAGGTAAAAGAGGGCTTAAGAGTTCTTACCGGTTCTGCATCTTCAATTATTTCTTCCTCTTCTCGACAAGCAACATCCTGTGGTCTAGATGAAGAAGATGGACGCTGCTAAGAATGTTGTGGGCTCTGCTGCTGACTAGGAAACTCTTCTTCATCGGTAAGATCAAAGTGCGCAGGCCCCTCACGCATTTGCTATGGTCCCCTGTTCACGATCCTCAAAGACTTCCTTTGAGACAACATCTTTCACAGTCTTTGAAAGATTCTAAACTTGACTTTCCCAAGAAAGATGATAACTTTTCGAAGATTAAACAATAGAAGAAGACAGAAGTGGAAGATTGATGCTTTTTAGGGTTTTTGGAGTCAAACGAAGAGGAACCGACTGAGAGTCTCTAGACTTCTACTTCTTCAAACCTCAAGATGTTGAGTCTAGAACGAATGATTTCAAATTGATTTTTCTCCAAAGGCTTTGTAAATATATCCGCCAATTGGTTCTTTGAGTCAACAAACTATCGAAACTTCTCCATTTTGAACATGATCTCTAATGAAGTGATGTCGAATCTCTATATGCTTTGCTCTTGAGTGAAGAATTGGATTCTTGGTGAGATTGATTGCGCTGGTGTTGTCATAATTAATCTCCATGCATGAATCTTCAATTCGAAAGTCTCTTAGCTATTGTTTTATCCACAGAATTTGTGAACAACAACTTCCAAGAGCTACATACTCTGCTTCTGTTTTAGAAAGAGCCATTGTATTTTGCTTCCTTGAAAACCAAGACACTGTCCTGCTTCCAAGTAGTTGACAGGTACCCGAGGTGCTATTTCTATCAACTCTGCATCCGGCTAGATCTGCATCTGAGTATCCAAGAAAAGTGAAGTCTCCATTTTTAGGATACCAAAGACAAAGGCTTCAAGTTGATGCAATGTATTTGATAATATGCTTTACATCACTTAGATGAGATTCTTAGGATCTGCTTGAAATCTAGCACAAATGCAAACACTAAACAAAATGTCAGGTCTAGAAGCAGTAAGATAAAGAAGTGAACCAATGATACTCCTGTGTAGCTTCTGGTCAACTTTCTTTCCTCCTTTATCTTTGTCTATCTTCAAAGAACTTGACATTGGTATATTAGTTTTTTTGCAATTTTCCAATCCAAACTTTTTGACAAGATCATTAGCATATTTTTCTTGATGAATAAATGTTCCTTCCTTCAATTGTTTCACTTGAAGTCCAAGAAAGAAGGTTAGTTCACCCATCATGCTCATTTAAAATTCATCCTGCATAGACTTAGAGAATTTATTGTACAGACTTTGATTAGAGGATCCAAAAATAATATCATCAACATATATTTGAACAAACAAAAAACTTTTGTTTTCTTTTTTGATAAACAGAGTAGTGTCTACTTTACCTTTGACAAAGCCGTTTTGAATTAAAAATTTACTCAGCCTATCGTAGCAAGCTTGAGGTGCTTGCTTTAAACCATATAAAGTCTTTTTCAGTCTGAATACTGAGTCTAGTTTCCTTGGGTCTTCAAACCTAGGTGGTTGTTCCACATAGACTTCCTCATGGATAAATCCATTCAGGAAAGCACTTTTGACGTCCATTTGAAATAACCTGAAATTCTTATAACAAGCAAAAGCAAGTAATAATCTAATTGCTTCTAACCTCGCTATTGGTGTGTAAGTCTCATCATAGTCTATCCTTTCTTCTTGTGTATATCCCTTGGCCACGAGTCTTGCTTTGTTTCTTACGACATTTCCTTTCTCATCCATCTTGTTCCTGAAAACCCATTTAGCTCCAATAATAGATTTACCTTTCGGTTTAGGAGTCAATTCCCAGACATCATTAATACTGAATTGCTTGAGTTCTTCTTGCATAGCTTCAATCCAGCTTTCATCAAATAAAGCTTCTTCTATGCTTTTGGGTTCTATTTCAGAAATAGGAGCCACAGCACTAGACACTTCACGCCTCTTGGATCTTGTGCGAATTCCTTCATTAATGTCGCCTATAATGAGATTTTTGGGATGACTAGACTTATGCTTCTAGTTATTGGTTGATTTGTCAGGTTGATGATCACTTTCTTCATTTGAATCTTCAACAATCATTTGATGCTGGTCTTTTGAAGTCTAAGCTGCTTCTTGAGATTTAGACTTTGTACAGTCTGGAGTAGGTTCAGATTCTTCAAGATGAGTCTGATTAGATTCATTTTGCATAAAATCTTGGAATTTGACATTCATTGAATCCTCCACAGATTGAGTCTTCTTGTTGTAGACTCTGTAGGCTTTGCTTGAGGTAGAATATCCAAGGAAGATGCCTTCGTCTAATTTTTCTTCAAACTCCAATGCTTTGAGTTCTGTTTTCCCAATACACATGGTGTACATAGATCAGACTTTTGGTATGACAAATTGGGTAGACCATGAACTAGCTTCTTTGCTGAAATTTTGGCTATTTGCTTCATATTGATGAGCCCAAGTTTTCTCTGCCATAAGTTAGCTTCGTCTTGAATTGAGATTAGACATTGCGATTCATTTGGTTTTACGTCCAAGAGGTAGATATTTCCAAGTCTTCGACCTTTGAATGACTGAGTAGAATCTTTACTAGTTCCTGAACATATTCCTTCTTGAAAGTTGATTTTGAAACCGGTATCGCACAGCTGACTGATACTGAGCAGATTGTAGTTGAGTCCTTCCACTAAGGAAACATTGTTGATTGTGAGGTTTCCAATCTTTACAGTTCTGAATCCCACAATTCTTCCTTTGCTGTTTCCTCCAAATGAGACTTTTCCACCATTTACTTGAATGAGCTTTATGAAGCAATTTGAATCTCCTGTCATATGTCTTGAGCATCCACTATCCAGATACCATTTTATTTTCTTCTTGATAGTGACATGCATTTAAAAAAGAGACTCAAACTTTCTTTGGTACCCATATTTTCTTGGGTCCATTGGTGTTAGTATGATATACGGTTTTTGCCCATATTTTCTTATCATATTTCCAAACCATAGGACATTCCGTCTCAAAATGATCTGAACTATTGCACTTGGAACATTTGAAAGCATTGCAACCTACTGGTTTTACAAAAGCCTTTTTATAATGATTTTTGTAAGCATCTCTTGTAGGTCTTTACTTAATTCTTTTCTTCACTTTAGGAAAATCAATTAAAGGAATGGTTTCCGCAATTATTCCCAAACCAGATTTATTGAAATAAGGTCTTTGTGCTGAAAGATTTTTCTCAAGTTTCTCAGATCCTATTGAAAATCTTTTGGAAATATTTGATATGTCATTTTTTAAAAATACATTTTCTTTTGAAAGGTTGTCTTCTCTTTCTTTAAGAGTAGAAACATTCATATATAAACATTTCACCTTTTCTTTCAAAATATTTTCCTGTCGTTTCAGTGCAGAATTTTCCTTTTTAAGTTCGGAAATCCTTTTAAGAGAGGTCTTAAGACTAAAATAACTCATCAATGTATTTAGAAACTTTAATAGGGATTTTAGAGTTACTCACCTCAAATTCACTGTCTGAATCTGAGTTTGTCTCGGAGTTTGAATCTGAATCCGATTGTGCCATCAGACATATGTTGACATAATCATCATCACTTTCTTCACATTCTGTATCACTCCAGGTTTCTGCTTTAAGAGCCTTTTGATACTTTTCAGCTTTTCATTTCTTGTTCCTCAGAAGAGGACAGTTGGGTCTGATGTGTCCCTTTTTCTTACATTCAAAGCAGACTACATCTCTATTTGATTCATCATCCTCAACAGACTTAGTCTGTTGCTTTTGAAAACTTTGTTTCTTTGGATTGAATCTTCTTCCTTTTCTATTTAGCTTTCTGAATCTTCTTATCATGAGAGCAAGCTCCTCATCATCCATATCGTCTTCAGAATCCGTAAAATCAGAATCATCATTGGATTTTAATGCAATGGATTTCTTACCTTTAGGATCTTCGTCTTCATTGATTCGTTCCACTTCATAAGACTGAAGAGTCCCAACCAACTCATCGACAGATAGTGGCATAATTCTTTGTGTCTCCCTTATTGAGGTCTTTATGTGATTCCAATTCTTGGAGAGTCCATGCAGTAGCTTGTTTACTTTCATGGGGTCAGAAATTGGTTGAGCTTGATTTTCAAGACCATTCATGATTTCTGTAAAACGACTAAACATATTAGTTATAGATTCTCCTGATTTCATTTTGAAGGCTTCGTATTGACCGAGGAGAATGTTGATTCTGGTTTATTTCACTCGATCGGTTCCTTCGTAGGTAATATGTAATCTATCCCAAACTTCTTTCGCTGCAACACAAGAAGATATTCTATTATATTCAGTAGGTGACAAAGCACAATATAAAGAATAAATTGCTTTTGCATCAAGAGCTTGTCTCTTGGTTATCTCTTCCTGAGTCATTTCATTAGACTCAACAGCTTATTTTCCTCTCTCTGAGACAGATGCAGCTTTAGGAATGATTCTTTTGTCTACAACGTCCCATTCCAGAGGATCCTTTGATCTTAGGAATGCATTCATCTTGGTTTTCCATATGTTGTATTCCTTTCCATCAAAGTAAGGCGGTCTAGTATTGCTTTGCCCTTCTACTAGCCCTGGAGCTAACATACTAGCCATGGATCTTTAACTTTGAAGTAAAACACTTCAAACAAAGTGAGTACACAGGCTCTGATAACAATTGAGATAACTAGTATAAGCACCTAGAGGGGGGTGAATAGGTGTAAAAACTATTTTCTCGAGATAAGAGAGCAATACTAAGCAGACAATAGAAAGGAAGTTCTCTTTTCATTAACAAAGCAAATTATGATCAAAGTAAAACAAAGAGTAAGGAAGAGAAAATGAACACAGAACTTATAGTGGTTCGGCTTATTCCAAGCTTACGTCCACTCTTCCGCTTTGACAACCCACCGACTAGATTTCACTATGAACAAAAGAGATGTTACGATAAGGTGCTCCCTTGATTCCACGGTGTAGATACTCTACCACACTTCCTCAAGGTTTCTCAAGAATATGGACTCTCTTTTGCGTACAAGATTTCGCTCAGAAAATAAATTAACTAAGAACAAAGAGCTTCAGATTTTGGAATTCTTCTATTGCGCACACACTCGAACAACTGGAACGTCTTCCTTATATACTCCTTTATGCCATCATACCCGTTGGCACTTACCAAAGGAATTCTTCCAATCTTCTCGTTGGATGGAGTCAATTAGGAAGATTATTCGTGCTATTTAAGGAACATGTCGATAGCTCATCAATCCTGATCGTCCATACAATTAGGATCTCGGTTTCCATAAGTAAAACCTTCCATGTATATTTGCCAATCATCAGATCCTCAATCTTTGAATCAATAAAGGATTCCGTTATGTCATATCCAGAGAGATCTTCTCCAGTCGATAAGGTCAAATCCTTAACGAAACATCCAATCCTAGATAGTCCTTCTTCGACGGATTAGAAACTGTCAATGAGAATAGACTTTGAATCTTGAGTCTAGCAGTCCGGAGGTCTTCAGACTTTAAATAGTAAAGTCTACAAATCTTCAGACTAGACTGATGAAAACGTTTTGTCAGCTTCAAAATACTCCAGGAAGATTTCTCCAACACCAATGACTTCCGAGGACAGGGACGTTTATGCTCCACTCGATAACCCCCCTAGGCTGACCAAAACGTTTCGGAGGGACCGTCATCTAAGGACCTGAAAAGTTAAGCTCACGACGGGCTGAAACAACATCTCAACAAGTTCACCCCCTAAACCCTAACTAGGAAGGAAATATGCCTAGGGGCGGCCTAACCACATAACCACACAACCACACAACCACAAAGACTCACCTCGTCTTAGATCCTCTCAACGTGTCAGTATTGCTCATATCATAGACATAAGCAGTAGTAAAACTCAGTCAAATGGAACGCCACATCTCATATCTCAAACAACCATAGGGGTTTTGATTATAAGGCTAAATTGTTATGACACGTCCCATACCATGTCATACGATTTTGTCCCACAATCAGGCGCGATTAAGACACTCAATCATGCGTTCCAATTTTATCACGGCCCAACGGGCAAGGCCTACTCGACATTTGGTGGTCTTCTAGCATAACCAGGCATCATCTCACCCCATTGAGCATGGCAACATTTACATCTAGATGGCAATCTTGAAGGAGCATTGGTCCAGAATCTACTACAATGGGCATCCGTTGTCTAGGGGCATCTTATCTTATAAAGGGGCAATGTCCAGTTTAACAGCTTTTGACAGATTCTCATAGCTCTCACGCGATCATTCAGTCTCGGCCAAGGACACCATGCATTGCACTCAAATGTCTCAATTAAAATAGTGAACTTAGCCTATTTTCTTCATATTAAAATCACTTGGTAAAATAATCGTGTGTTGGTACACGATAAGACTGAACCAAAAAAATTGATATCCTCCCTTTTAAAATCTCACTAGTTGATATAGTATCTAAAAGAATTTTTAATGTCAAAACCCAACACTCGGTATTTTCTGATTAAATACCAAAATTTCATAATTTTGAAATAAATACTCAAAACCACAATCACCACTCAATTTGCACAAATTAACATCCAATTGCATAAACTAAGCACAGCACTGCAATCAACACAAAATTCCAGTCACTAGCTATCTCGGTATAATTTCCGAAAAATATTAAATAATTAAATAAATGGTAAAATTAATTAAATGAATGCAATTAAATCCAATAAATGCAAACCTAGGCCAGAAACGCTAACTTAACCACTTAAATGGGCCTAAAAATTTATGCACATATCCACATAAATATCTATTTAGCCCCTAATCAATCTATTCTAACCACCTAACAATCATAATTAAGTAATTAAATCATTAATCAAAACTAACTAACCAACTAAGCCATATTTAGCTTAATGTAATTACCTACTAAACATCATTAACTCCATAAGCAGAGTTTAACAAGTAAACTCAATAGTTTTGTGGGTCGATGAGTTCACGGCGACGGCAACATGGAGGCGAGTAACAAATAAGCCTGTGGCGACACCAAACGAGGTCTAGACGGGCCCAGAAACGGCCCCCGAAGCTCACAACTGGGCTGTGAGGTTTGACTTCTGCTCTTGGGCTAAGGAGCTAAACCAAGTGGCTGGAACAGCTAGAAACGGGCTAAGCAAGCGGCGTGCTGCAGCGGCGGGACTAGGCAGTGTCTTCGGTGGCAAGACGGCAATGGTGGTGCGGCTTCGACGACTAGATAGAAGCTTGGGATGACAGCCCTGGCTTTCAGGGACAGCGAGCAAGCGTGGATGAGTGCACAAACGTGCGAGTTGGAGCGCGGGAGCTCGAGTAGCGCTCAGCAACTCGGACGGTGGACGGAGGAGTGGTCGACGGGCAAGGGCTTTCACTGGCTTCTTCTGGTTTTGCTAAGCTCTCAATTAGCACGACAATGGAGAAAGCAAACCAAGGGAAGAAGAAGAACGGCTCAGCTGCAAGGGGGACCACCAAAATATCCTAAACACTCAAGTTTCTTGCCCCACCAGCTGCTGCCATCATCCTCAACCATTATCCACACCAAGGCTTCCCAAACAAGCTTCCCAAATGGTCCAAAATGTGGCTGCCCTTTAGTCCTATGAATTTTGCAACATTCCCCTCCAAATTGAATTCGATTTCTCTTCAATTAAGTTCAATTGGTGCCTAAAAATTCCCAATAAGGTGTCCCCATCCATCCAATGATTTTTACTCATCAATTGAACCAACTTGACGGCCAAAAGTGCGCTAAAAAACGACCCTCTAATTTTCCCGGTCCAAAAATGCCTAAATTTGACTTTTTGCCAAAAACTCAAGTTTGCAGAAAAATCTTCGGAGGACGAATTAACGTTCCTAAAATGAATCCTGACATGACAGAACTTTCAATTTCCAAAATCTAGTTCAATTTCGCAGTTAATTTCAACCGAACGTGATTTTAGCGTGACCTAACCTATTGAGTAGCTTTTATGAATTTTTAGTGCAATTGACCTATGATTAATTATTTTCGAGCCACATTGTACATCTTTGACTCATTGGTAACTCTCGGTTGTCGTGAAAATCTCGAGATTTCAAATACGGGCATAAGGTACATAAATGATAGAAAAATCGGTCTAGTGCCATTTGACGAGAATTTTGCAATTTGGTAGAATCACCCACTTTTTGATCACATACCTCAGTCGAACCGATCTATCTCCAACCTCTGATCAATTTTGACTGTGTCGTATTGACCTTAATGGTGTCTGATCGAATTCTCAAGTATATTGCATTTAGATTCCTTAATGGTTTCACATATATACTAGTTATCCCGTGAGTCATTAGTTTAGGGAAAAAAACTATAGGCATGTCGATGAAAAGCCCAACTCATTCAATCAAAAATAGCTTTGGAAATAAGGATGTCACAACTCTTCCTCTCTTAATAAAATTTCATCCTCAAAATTTAAACCATTACAAATCTTAAACAAAAATGTAAGGGTATTGTTGTCTCATCGAATCTTCATCTTCCCAAGTTGCTCCTTCTGTCCTGTGGTGTTGCCAGACCACTTTGACTAACAAGATTGTCTTGGTGCACAGAACCTGCTCCTTTTGATTTACAATTTGAACCAGTCTCTCCACATACGACACTTTATCGTTCAAGTCTATTTCTTCAAAATTCAGCACGTGGGTCGGGTTAAGCTCATACTTTCTCAACATCGACAAGTGGAAGATGTCATACACTTGCACCAGTCTCGGCAGTAATGCAAGACGATATACCAAAGTCCCTATTCTTTCTAAACTCTCAAAGGGACCTACGTATCTTGGGCTCAACTTCCATTTCTTGCCAAAGCGCAAAGTACCCCTCATCAATGACACTTTCAGAAAGTTGTGCTCGCCAACTTGGAATTCCAAAGGTCTTCGACACTTATGTGAATAACTTTTATGGCGACTTTGAGTTGTCTTTAATCTATCTTAGATTACCACTGAAAGGGTTAGTAAGATCACCTAGAGAGGGGTGAATAGGTGATAAAGAAATTTTAACGAAGCTTCAGAATAATTTGCTATCAACGTGAACAGTAGTAAACAATTATATGAAGCTATAAATTGAAATAAGGAGTTTAAGGGAAAGAGAATAGAAACACAATGTTTATAGTGGTTCGACTTAGACCAAGCCTACATCCACTCTCCCGCGCTGATAGCCCACCGATTGGATTTCACTAAGGATCAAAAGAGATGTTACAGTCTTACATCTTTGACTTTACAGTGTAGAGACTCTACTACACTTGTTCAAAGTCTCACAGGTGTTTGCTCTCTATTTTGAGTACAAATAAAGCTCTACAATTGAAATAGCAAATAACTAAGAGCTTCAGACTTTGGAATTCTTCTTTCATGCGCACATTTGAATAACTTGAGCATTATCCTTATATACTCCTTCATGCCTTTACAACCATTGGTACTTTCCAAATGAATTCTTCCAATCTTCCTGTTAGATAGAATCAATCAAGGAGATCTCAAGTCATTTAAGGAATGTGATGATAGCCCACCAATTTGCTCATCCATACAATTAGGATCTAGGTTTCTATAAGTAGAACCTTCCAAGTAACCTTCCAAGTATACTTTGTCTTTCAACAGATCTAATTATCTGAATTGATTCTAATAAGAATAATTTATCTCGATGTGCTATCTCTAGCTATAAGATCTTCTACAAACCGTACGAACCGAATCCTTGAAGATAAACTCTATCTAGATAAGTCTTCTCTTCGTCGGTCTAGAAACTATCAGTGAAGGTAAATTTTGAGTCTTGAGTCTTGTGATCTTCAGACTTTGACAACAGAGTCTGGAGGTTTTCAGACTTTAACACTTGAGTCTGGAAGTCTTCAGACGAGACTGATGGAAACATTTTGTCAACTTCAAAACAATAAGGGGGTTTTCTCCAACAATCTCCCCATTTTTTATGATGACAAAACTTTCCTATAGATTTGAGAACTTTTGTCCTGCAAAACAAAACTTAAGCAATACATGATAACTTATAAAAATAAGTTGATTAGGACTTAGATAGTATCAATTATGCAACCACAAAAAACATGTTAACCCTGCAAGATAACTATCCATCCACAATTAGTATCTCAGACTAAGTTATTGCAAGCATGAAAGATTCAAGTCATAATAATAGTCAAGCAGTTAAGATCCAAAGTCAAAAGTCAAAAGTCCACAATCAAACAAAAATACCAAAATAAAGATAAATCTACAGAGCTTCTCCCCCTTTTTGTCAACAGCAAAAAAGTGGAGAATAATCAAAAAGAGTTAAATGAAAAGGACGGTGTGAAAATCATGGCTGTTTTGGCAAACGAACAAGCTAGAATTCTCCCATAGAACTCACTGTCTTCTCAAGTTTCCATTAGTCTCCTTCAGTTGCTGTAAATCTTCACCATTCACAGTATCGAGCAATTGATTCTTCAGGGCAAGTAACTATTCTTGCAACGAAACTGATGTAGCCAAGAATGCCTTTTTGAGATCTTTTACCTCATACTCCAAACCATATTGACCATTCTTTAAATCCAACAGGATATCCATTATTTGTGAAAAGTCTACTGAATGTGCTAGTGCAACACTGGGTTTAACCGAATATGCTCCTGGAGTCTTGAGATTGGAGGGATCTTCAGCAGTTTGTCTACTATGACTAGGAGTGAATGCCTCAAGGTCTGTTTCTGGATGATGAGAATCATACACTTCCTTTAGATCTACTGTAGATCAATTGACATCACTAGTTAGAACAGGTGAAGAAATACCTCGTTTTTCAGCAGCTCCCCTATTTGTGTGCCTTTAGGTGGATAAGTGAATTCTTCTTCTTATTCTGCTTCAGTAAGGGAGTGATGTTTTCCTTTTCCTTTTGCTCCAGCAGTTTCACTCCTTGTCTTTTCAGAGTTGCTTGACAAGGATACAGCCGAGGTAGGCTCAAAGGAATCATCCCGAGCCTCTTCTTCCGCTTCTTCTCTTCTTCATTCCTCTTCCTCTTCATCTCTTCTTCCTTCCTCTTCCTCGTTTTCTTTTCTCCTTCATCTTCCCTCTTCTTCTCTTCTTCCTTCCTCTCTTTTCTGGTCTCTCGTTCATCTGTCTCTTAAAAGTTGACAAAACTCTTCAAGTTCTTTAAGGCTAAAAGTGTCATCTCGTCCTTATCTTCTTCATCCTGCAAGATGAGAGTTCTCTTCCTCTTTACTAGAGCATCCATGGGCTCCTTGCCTTTCCTTTTGGCCGCTCTAGAGTCCTGTTTTGCCTTGACAGGAGACTTCTCCTTCATGTGCTCTAACACCTTATTAAGCTTTTTCAAACGCATCTTGGTGACCATTTTAAATCCAATCACCATTGGAGTAATGATTGTCAAACACAAAGGTGCAGGAATGTGAATTTTGAAATGTCTAAAAAGGTGCGTGATAAGAGTAGAATAAGGGAGTTGTCCCTTGTCTTTTACCACTGTCCTATACATGTGAAACATGATGGTGTGAGGCAGAGAGAATTTGTAGCCAGCATTGATGGCATACATTAACTTTGCTTCAAAACAAGACACATTAGTCTTGGATGTTGATTTTGGACAAATGCAGTTGATCACAATTTTATACAGTAAGATATTGGTGGCATTCATCCTAGAGTAGGAGATCTTGCCTTCGGCAAACCTGTCTTTTACCAATGCTAGTGTAGCGTTAGCAACTAACACACTGATTGGTTGGAAACACGCTCTTTCTACCCCAATCAAGTCAGCCAAAGGCCAAAGTGTCAATATCCACTAAAAACTCCTTATCCCTGACTGTGAAAGAGAATCTATTTGCATCCAAAAAGGATAAATTCGAATTGAAGTAGGATGTGAATTCTGAATAAGCAATTGTAAACTCAAAGCAAAAACGCTCCAATTGAAGAAGTGCAAACTTCTTCCTCAGATTTAGATGCATAGAATCAAGAAAATCAAAATCAACGCTTCTAGGGTTCATAACCCCTCTCTTCATCAGTTTCGAATAAATCTTCTTGTGATCTTTTGATCTGAATAGACTCGTTCCATCACCACCAACATTTGCAGCCACTCCCATTCTAGGCTAGAAAAGTGAGAACATTCGTTCGTCATCATCCTGTCCTTCTGGCTGTTTAAATGTGCCAAAACACGGGTCATTAGGAAAGTTAGCAAAAGTCTTTTCAGCCGACCCTTTTTTTTTCTGCAATGCCTATCTTCTCCATATAGCGCAAAAATAGAGTTTCATTCTTATAGCCTCTCTCTCTCTCTCTCTCAAATTTGATCGATCAAAGACATAGCAATACCTCTTTCTTTCAATTTAAAATAAAGCTTGAAAGCAACTTTAGGTGTCAGCGTTCTTACAAGTTCAATTTCTTCCAAAATTTCTTCTTCTGTTTGAGTTGGTGGAGGAGTCTGACGCTGTTGAGAAGGTTGTTGCTGACTTGGTCGCTGCTGATGAGAAGAGTCTTCTTCCTTGGTCAAATCGAAATGCGTAGGACCCTTAGGCAAGTGTCGTGGTCTCCTACTTGCGATTCTCGAAGACTTTCTTGAAGACATTGTCGCTTTAAGGGAAAAATTCTCAAACTTGCTCGAAAAATGTGAAGACTTTTGGAATAAACTACAGAGAAAGTGAGAGCAAGTGCAATTTTTGTATTCTAGGGTTTGAGAATGAAAACAGAGAAGAAGAATCTCAATAGTATATAAAGCAAATGAAGCAGGGTAAACAAATCATCATAAAGGAAAATTAAAACTGTCTTTTTGAAAATGAATAACTACCTTTTTGAAAATGAAAAACTACCATAATTTTAAAAGCGAAAAAAAATAATAATATAAGAAAGTAGCGATTCAAAAAGTAATCGTACTTTTGAAAATTTATATCTAAAAATTAAATTGCTAGTACCAAAATAACTTACAGTCGTAACTCGTAGTCATTCTCAGTCTGAATGCCTTCAGACTTTACCTTTGAGCCTTGAACACTTCTAGACTTTACTTGATAAAAGATGTGATGTTCAATCTGGTGTGAATAGACTCAAATAGATTTTTCTCCAGTGGTTTTGTAAATATGTTTGCCAGTTGATTCTTTGAGTCAATGAACTAAATCATTACTTCTCTATTTTGAACATGATCTCTAATAAAGTGATGTCGAATCCCCATATGCTTTGCCCTTGAATGCATAATTAGATTGTTTGTGAAATTTATGGCGCTGGTGTTGTCACATTTGATCTCGGTGCATGATTCTTCAATTCCAAAGTCTCTTAGCTGTTGTCAAATCCACAAAATTTGAGAGCAGCAACTTTCAAGAGCTACATATTCTGCTTCAGTTGTTGAAAGAGCTACAATACTTTGTTTTCTTGAAAACCATGATACTAGCTTGTTTCCAAGCAATTGACATATACCAGAAGTACTCTTTCTGTCCACTTTGCAACCTGTTAAGTCTGCATTTGAATATCCAAGGAAAGTAAAATCTCATTCTTTTGGATACCACAGCCCTCGCTTTGGAGTTATTGCAATGTATTTGATGATGCATCTTGCAACCGTTCAGTGAGATTCTTTGGGATTTGATTGGACCCTTGAACAAATGCAAACATTAAACAAAATATCAGGTCTAGATACAGTAAGGTAAAGAAGTGAACCAATTATACTCATATATAGCTTCTAGTCTATACTATTTCCTTCTTTATCTTTATCTAGCTTTGAAGAACTTGATATAGGTATCTTAGTCTTTTTACAATTTTCTAAACTGAACTTTTTATGAGTTCTTTCACATATTTCTCTTGGTGAATGAAAGTTCCCTTCTTTAATTTTTTGATTTGTAATTCGAGAAAGAAGGTTAATCCACCCATCATGCTTATCTCAAATTCATCCTACATAAACTTAGAAAACTTTTTGCACGAATTTTCATTAGGTGATCCGAAAATGATATCATCAACATAGATTTGAACGAGTAGAAAATATTTACCTTCTCTCTTAATGAACAAGGTAGTATCGACTTTACCTTTATCAAAACTACTTTGAATTAGAAATTTACTTAACCTGTCATACCAAGCCTGAGGCGCCTGCTTTAATCCATAAAGAGCATTTTTTAGTCTGAAGACTAAGTCTGACTTTCTTGGATCTTCAAAACTAGACAGTTATTCCACATAAACTTCTTCTTGGATAACTCAATTTAGGAATGCACTTTTTACGTCCATTTGGAATAGCCTAAAAGTTTTATAGCAAGCAAAAGCAAGTAATAATCTAATTGTTTCTAACCTCACTACTAGTGCATATGTGTCATCATAGTCTATCCATTCTTCTTGTGTATATCATTTAGCTACGAGTCTTGCTTTGTTCCTAACCACATTTCCTTTTTCGTCCATCTTGTTCCTGAAAACCCATTTAGTTCCAATGATAGACTTACCTTTAGGTTTAGGAATAAGTTCTCAAACATCATTAATGCTGAAATGTCTGAGCTCTTTTTGCATAGCTTCAATACAACTTTCATCAGCCAAGGCTTCTTCTACAGTTTTCGGTTCAATTTCAAAAACAAGTGCAAAAGCACTAGATTCTTCACGCCTTTTGGATCTAGTACGAATCCCTTCATCAATGTTGCCAATGATGAGTTCCTTGGGATGACCTGACTTATGCTTCCAATTGTTGGTTGGTTTGTGAGTCTGCTGATCCTCTGTTTCAGTTGAATCTTCTGGTTCATCTTGTTGTTGAACTTCAGGAGTCTGAGCCACTTTGGGAGAAGTAGACTTTGTAGGATTTGGAGTAAGTTCAGATTCTTGAAGTTGAGTATGATTCATTTGATTCTGCATTGAGTCTTGAAATTTGACGTTCATAGATTATTCCACAAACTGACTCTTCTTGTTGAATACTCTATAGGCTTTGCTTGAGGTTGAGTGGCCAAGAAAAATTCCTTCATCTGATCTTTCTTCAAATTTACCAGTTCGATCATTTGCATTTTTTAAAATAAAACACTTGCAACCAAATACATGGAAATATGAAACAATTGGTTTCCTTCCTTTGAATAACTTATAAGGAGTTTTATCCAGAATAGGCCTTAAGAGTACTCTGTTAATAATATAACAAGCTGTAGAAATTGCTTCAGCTCAGAAATGAGAAGAAATATTACTTTCAATTAAGAGAGTTCTAGTCATTTCCCGCAAAAATCTATTCTTTCTTTCCACAACTCCATTTTGTTCTGGAGTATATGGAGAGGAGAAAACATGCTGAAAACCAGAGTCATCACAGAATTTTGTAAAATCTTGGTTTTCAAACTCACCTTCATGGTCTGTCTTAATACTCAAAATAGCATATCCTTTTTCATTCTGAACTTTTTTTGCAAATTTTGAAAAATAAGAAAATGTTTTAAACTTACTTGCTAGGAAGTATACCCATGTAAAGCGAGAGTAATCATCCATGATTACTAGGCAATATCTCTCTCCACAAATACTTTGAGTTCTGGTTGGTCCAAAGAGGTCCAAATGCAAAAACTGCAAAACTAGATTAGTAAAAACTTTATTTATAGGTTTAAAAGAACTTCTAATCTATTTTTCCAAAATACATGGTGTGCATAAGTCACATTTTTGATACGTCAGGTTAGGCAATCCACGAACAAGCTTCTTAGATGAGATCTTAGCAATTTGCTTCATGTTGATATGCCCAAGTTTTCTATGCTAAAGGTTTGCTTCATCTTGAATGGATATTAGACACTGAGATTTTTCTGGTTTTAAATCTAGAAGATAGATATTTCCATGTCTTCGTCAAGTGAAAGATTGAGATAAATCCTTACTAGTTCCTGAACAAATGCTTTCTTGGAAGTTAATTTCAAATCCAGTGTCACACAATTGACTGATACTGAGTAGATTGTAATTCAGACCTTCCACCAAGGAGACATTGTTGATTGTGAGAGTTCCAATTTTTACAATTCGACATCCAACAATTGTTCATTTGCTATTTGCACCAAAATAAACTTTTCCTCACTTTATTTGGATAAGCTTTACAAAACAACTTGGATCTCCTGTCATGTGTCTCGAGCAGCCACTATCCAAATACCACTTTATCTTTTTCTTGATAATGACCTGCAATTATTAAAAAAAAAAAAAAAACTCAAACATTCTATAGTACCCACATTTTCTTGGGTCCAGGGGACTTAGTGCAATATACAGTAGTGTAATATATAGTCTTTGCCCATTCCTTCTTAATAGGTCTCCAAACCATAGGACCATTATTTCTCAAAATGTTCTGAGTTAGTACACTTTGAACATTTGAGAGCACTTCAGCCAACAAGTTTTACAAAAATTCTTTTAAAATAATTTCTATAAAATGTTTTTGTAAGTCTATGTTTCATTATTTCTTTTACTTTTGGAAAATCAATTAAATGAATAGTTTCTGGTGTAATACCCAAACTAGATTTGTTAAAATACAGTTTTTGAATTGAAAGAATCTTTTCTAACTTCTCAGATCCTATTGAAAACCTTTTTGTAATATTTGAAATATCATCTTTCAAGAACGTATTTTCCTTTGAAATAGAGTCTGCATTTTCTTTTAAGATAACAAAATTTTTGTCTAGATTTTCAAATTTTTCTTTCCAAGAGATTTCATGTTGCTTCAGTTTGGAATTTTCCCTTTTTAGTTCAAAGCTCATTTTAAAAGAGGTTTTGTGACTAAGATAGAGTTTATCTATGTACTTCGAGACTTTAGCATGAATTTTTAAATTACTAACCTTGAATTCACTGTCTGAGTCTGAATTTGTTCCAAAATCTGAGTTTGATTTTGAGTTTGCCGTTAAACATATGTTGGCATACCCTTCATCACTTTCCTCACATTCTGTATTACTCCATGTCTCTGCTTTGAGAGCCTTCTTGAATTTCTCAGTTCTTGCTTTCTTTTTCTTCAACAGAGGGTAGTTAGGTCTGATGTATCCTTTTTTCTTGCATTCAAAATAGACCACATCTTTGTTGATCTCGTCATCCTCAGTTGAATTTTTCTAAAATTTTTTAGAGTCTTGCTTCTTACAGTTAAATCTTCTTCCCTTTCTATTTAGTTTCCTGAATCTCTTTATCATTCATGCCATCTTCAGAATCTATATCATCAAAATCGTTAGATTTTAAAGCAATTGACTTCTTACCTTTAGGATCTTCTTCCTCATTGAGTTGCTCCACTTCATATGACTGAAGTGTGCCTACGAGTTCATCAACTGTAAGAGGCATGATCCTTTGGGTTTCTCTTATTGAAGTCTTCATGTGATTCCAATCTTTGAATAGTCCACGCATCAATTTATTGACCTTCATTGGTCCTGAGATTGGTTGTCCATGATATGATAGACTGTTTACAATGTTTGTAAAACAACTAAACATGTCAGTAATGGATTCTCCCGGTTTCATCTTGAAGGCTTCATATTGTCCGAGTAAGATATTGATCTTTGTTTCTTAAACTCGATCAGTTCCTTTATAAGTACTGCAACCTATCCCAGACTTCTTTGGCTGTTTCACAAGTATAAAGAGTAGATTGCTTTAGCATCAAGAGTTTGTCTCTTGATTATTTCTTCTTGTGTCATTTCGCCAGCATCTACAACTTCTTTTCCTTTTTCTGAGATTGATGCGGCTTTAGGAATGATTCTCTTTTCTACCACGTCCCATTCCGAAGGATCTTTCAATCTTAGGAATGCCTTCATCTTGTTTTTCCAAACATTATACTCCTTTCTATCAAAGTAAGGAAGTCTGGTGTTACTTTGGCCTTCAACCAAACTTAAAGCCAAAATACTAGCCATAGATCTTTAGCTTAGAAGTAAAAATACTTCAATAAAATGAGCACACAAGCTCTGATACCAATTGAAAGGGCTAGTAAGATCACCTAGATGAGGTGAATAGGTGATAAAGAAATTTTTACGAAGCTTTAGAATAATTTGCTAGTAACGTGAACAATAGTAAACAGTTATATGAAATTGTAAATTGAAATAAGGAGTTTAAGGGAAAGAGAATAGAAACACAATGTTTATAGTGGTTCAACTTAAACCAAGCCTACGTCCACTCTCTCGTGCTAACAGCCCACTGGCTAGATTTCATTAAGGATCAAAAGAGATGTTACAATCTTACGTACTTGACTTTACAGTGTAGAGACTCTACTACACTTCTTCAAAGTCTCACAAGTGTTTGCTCTCTATTTTGAGTACAAATAAAGCTCTACGATCAAAATAGCAAAGAACTAAGAGCTTTAGACTTTGGAATTCTTCTTTCATGCACACATTTGAATAACTTGAGTGTCTTCCTTACACACTCCTCCATGCCTTTACAACCGTTGACACTTTCCAAATAATTTCTTCCAATCTTCCCGTTGGACAGAATCAATCAATGAGATCTCAAGTCATTTAAGGAATGTGATGATAGCCCACCAATCTGCTTTCCCATACAATCAGGATCTAGGTTTCCATAAGTAGAACCTTCCAAGTATACTTTGCCTTTCAACAAATCTGATTATCCGAATTTATTCCAATAAGAATAATTAATCTCGATGTGCTATCTTCAACCGTAAGATCTTCTCTAAACCATACAAACCGAATCCTTAAAGATAAACTCTATCTGGATGAGTCTTCTCTTTGTCGGTCTGAAAACTATCGGTGAGAGTAGACTTTGATCTTAAGTCTTGTGGTCTTCAGACTTTTACGACAGAGTCTGAAGGTCTTCAGACTTTAACACTTGAGTCTAGAATTCTTCAGACGAGACTGATGGAAACGTTTTGTCAACTTCAAAACAATAAGGGAGTTTTCTCCAACAACTACAATTGCATCTACTGACTGCTAACCTAACTATGGGCTTGTGATTTTCCGTGAGAGAGAGAGAGAGAGAGAGAGAGAATTTTGAGAGAGCTTCTACTATTTTTTTTTTTTGTGGTAACCCAAGGAATCTCGTAAGCCAATAGCTGGTTAGCAAACCTTGGGGGAGAGACTGCAAAACCCACCACCACAATACTTCAGATAAGAATCCCTAACGACGCCTCTGAGATTCGAACTTCTCCCCTTCGTGAGGGGGAAAGAGCCCAAGCCAGCTACGACGCTGCGGGCGGTGGTATTGAGAGAGCTTCTACTGTTCAAATCTATATAATTGTAAAATAAATGCCCTATATTTTTTTAAGGGGAAAACCTTATATAATCTCAATTTGAGATCAAATCTTGACCGTTAGTTCAATTCGATAGTCAAAACTTGATCGAATGGCGTAATTAAGCTCACTAGGGATTAATCCTAATCAAAATGCATCATACAATTGTTTGGACAATATCCATGCACGAAAATCAAGAGTTAAAAGTCGAATTGCAATTAGGACCTAATTAGGGGGATTTTGTAATTTCATGAAATCCAAGGGTATTTTCGCAAAATTTGAAAATTTGAGGGGTATAAGGATGAAATACATGCAAAGAGGAGACGAGGGTGGTTGTCGGTTATCAAAAGTTGCTTGACATAAGGCCAAATTGGCCTTCTCTATCGGTGGCTAGTGTCATGCCCTGAACCCCAGGTACACGTAAATCTCTTGGCGGTGGATTAAAAGTGCCACGTCCCAGGACGCATCGCCAACCCATTCTTTTTATCTTTCAATTAAACACATGCAAAAGCAAATTAAATAAACCACCGGTAAACGAACAAACATAGGGATAGTGAAAACAGACAACATTTTTCACCAACTACGATTTATATATATACCAAGTTAACCTTACGAGTTCATATATATAAGTCTACCAAAAGTGAACTCTTGCGCGACCGACTTACAAAAAGGGTCGAGGTTGAAGGTGATAGTATGAACCCCTAGAGGGGGTGAATAGGTGTTTAGAAGAAACCTTGGCAAATAAATGCGGAATAAAATAAATTTCTAGCAAAGTCTAAATAAAGATATGAGTCTGATTAAATGAGCGAATCTGAGTCTGATTAAATGAGCAACCAAACTTCTGGTAGATGTTCCGAATCTGTTCTATAATGGAACAGACTTTTGAAATAACCTATGAGTATGCAACAGACTTAAATATGAAAAATTAAGGAAAGAGAATGTTGCACAAGAAATTTATAATGGTTTGGCTTAGATTAAGCCCACGTCCACTCTCTTACGCTAACAGCCTTTTGGCTGGATTCCACTATATAATCAACAAGAGATTACAACTTTTAGTGCAAACACTCAACGGTAGATCACACTATCTCACTAAGTCACTCTTTCGGTATTTCTCTCGTGATCATAAACATTTAAACTCACCAAAGACAAGTGTATGATTGAAAGTCACTTAGACTTTGGAATTATAAATTCTACGCTCCGTCTCTTACTTTCTCATCGGTCCTTGATCTCCTAAAATACTCCTCCACTTCCAAACTAGCCGTTGGACAATATCTAAAAGGATCATCTTCCAATCTACTCATTGGACATATCTGTATCTAGAAGATATAGTAACTATTGAGTGATAGAAGTAGAATCCCAAATTGATACTGATCACCCATACAAACAGAATCTTGATTTCCATGAGCTCCTTCGTATAGAAAGTTCTTGTCTTTAATATCCAATCGTCAATCATTTAGATTAAGTCAATCAAATCTATCTCGATGTAGAATCCAAACCAAATTACTAGCCATTATATGTTTGGGGCTTGTGTTACATTTTGTCAAGTTGTTTCATTCTGAACATGTTTCGTTTTGAATCTGCTACGTTCTTAACTTGTGTCTCGTTTTGGACCTCGTCATGTTCTGGACTTGTGTCTCTTTCTGGATGTAAAGTCTAAATGTCTTCCATCTAAAGTAGAATCTGAGTGTCTTCTGTCTAAAATAGACTTTACAAACTGGACATAAGTTTGAACATATTCTGCTTCTGAACAAATTTACTCTTAAGATCTAGACATAGTCTGAATAAGTTCAGCTTCAGCATAGAGTATCTTTTGGTTCTTTTAAATATAAACTTTGACAATATCCTTTACATGTTCTATCATCTGCATAATCTGTTACACAACCATTAAACACGTTAGTAGCCTTTGATTTATTTTGTCATCTTCAAAACATCATAAGGGATTTCCCTAATAGAGGTTGAGGCTAACTTCCCATTGTACAACTCCCACAAGTTCCTACAACCTCCGCCCTAATATCCAAACTCGGGCAAATCACCAAGTGAACACGGCTCCCTGGGCCCTTCTAGCTCAGTACCTAGATCTACCACAACATCTTCCAGGATGTCTATATCCATGGGGTTGGTGTCTTGCTCAACTCCACTTCCTACGCACAGCCCATCAAAACTATGCATGGGACTCTCCTGGTCACCGTTCGGTTTCGTAATATACCAAGCCTAGAAACGATGGGGCACGTCATAGCCCAAACCCTCGTCGAGCCAAACCGTAGTCACAACTAACTCATGGAATCGGGTGGTCTCAGGGATAGGGTAAAAAGTATTATCTACCACCATATCCCACGAAACCCCAAATCAAACTAGATAGATCTCCATACTAAGGACCTGAAAAAGTTTAACCATAACAAGGTGAGATAAATCTCAGCTAGTTAAACCCTAAGCCTCTATTAGGACGCAAATTCATCTCAAAGGCAGCCTAAATAGGCACCACAACAAACTCATCTCGCCTCAGCACACCCCTGCAGGTTAGCACATCACATATGCCATTATAAATACAACAAACATAATTAATAACTGGAACACAAAGTTCTCACTTTCCAAACATTCACATGGGTCCCGATTATAAGGTATAATCATTATGGCACCTCTCATACCATGCCTAACACTTTTGCCTTATAATCAGGTGCAAAGTATCACAACCATTCAGGCATGTTATGATAATTACGACCCCTTAGCCACGACCAACTCAAAAGTCGATAGTCATCTAGCGTAACTGGGCATCATCCCGCCCTGTCGAGCATGGCAACATCTAGCATCGTCCACCTAGACAGCATTTCACAAAGGAGCATCGTTCCTAAATCCATCCACGAACAACATCCCGTTGACTTGGGGGCATTTGAACTTAATCAAGCATTGTCCTACGTAAACGCATTAGGATGAGTTCCATTAAGTGACCATACAAGCACATATTTAGCCAAGTACACCATGCTTTGCGTTCAAATGTCTTATTTTCAAATAATGAACTTAGCCAATTTTTCTTCTTATTAAAAATCCTGGTAAAATAATCATGCAAGGTCACGTATTTGAAATCGATCCGCCAAACTTAGTACACTCTCATTTTAAAACTCCACGGTTTTATATAGTACATAAAAGTTGGCATCAAAACCCGACACCTTGCATTTTTCTATTTAAATGCCCATAAAACCAAGTTTTGTATTAAAAATCAATAACTACCATCAAGTAATCAATTGCATATCATAGCACATATAAGCTATCAAAATTACGCAAAATCCATCCACAAAACAAGCATAAAATTCTACGAAACGGCTAATCCGTTACTAATTATGATTAATTAAATAAATTGTGATTAATTAAGCTAATCGTGATTAATTAAGCTAATCCAATTTAATTAACCTAACTATGATTAATTAACTTAACCATGATTAAACTAACCTAACCATGGTTAACTAACCTAACCAAGCTTAGTTAACACTAACCTAGGATTAACTAAATTAATCTAAATCACGACTAATCTAACCAAATCACAAAATATACATTTTCCAACAAGCAAGATACCAAGAACAACCACAAGACCACAGTCAGCCCTCACAGGCAGAAACCGAGTCCACTCGCACGTCCCCAAGATTAATTTCAGAAACATAAGCAAAAAAGTTCAGAAAATCCTCAAATTAAAATATGTTATAAAGGACACTTAAAGGAACACTTTTTATGCAGACACCTTGACCCAGATCTTTCTAGAATAAGAGTAGTAAATCGCTCAAATCGTTATCAAAACTGTGTCTGTGTCCAGAAATTATGTTTTCCAAAATAAGCTTGGTTCGAGCTTCAAAACTCATCCATTTGCTCTTAAATTCAACTACGTTAAACTTCAAGATGTAATGAAAAACTTTTGTGAAGAAACTCTTTCGAAAATCGAACCCTATTAGTTGATAAAAATCCTTTAAACACCAAAAGGTCACGGGTTCCAGCACAAAACGAGATTCTGCTTTGCATGCAACGAAGCTGAAATATTGTTCTTTTAATTCCAGAAAATCTTGAGTAAAATATATGTCATAAATAAAGATTTTTAAAACATTTTTCAAGAAGGAAGCAATCTCTAAATCGAAGTACATTTTAACTCATGAAAATAGCAAACAGCGAGTGTCCAGTAAACAAATCTGAAGAGAAATCCAGACTCAACTCCTTTGAGCACGTTTCTTGCAAGCGTAGTCGCAATAAACCTTCAAGAAACTCACATGCAAGACTTCCCGCACATCACCACATACACGCAAGCTAAAATCCTACATAGAGATAGCTCCTAGAACCTGAAAATCCTTTAGATCGAGCTAAACCACCCTCATTAACACCAATCTAACCACCCCTAAGCGTAAGTGATGGCCTAATCAATCATTAGGGAGTTAACTCACGGTTTTTGATGGTGGTGGGCTCACGGTGACGGCAACGAAAGCTCGAGACAACCATGGCTTGAATGGAGTTCAACGGTGGTGGTGACAATCCCTCCAAGCTCTCAGCCAAGAGGGGAGCTCAGCTGTTGGTGGTCTCAATGAAGCTGCTAGGCTTCGGTGGTGCTGGGCATGTGGTAGTTGGTGGCTGCTGGACACAAGATGGGCTGCTGGGCTGGCAAAGATGATGCTAGAATAGTGAACGAGAGGTGCTAGTTATGGCATGAAGTTGGTGAGGCGGTGGAGTTTCGGTGGATGGTGGGCTAGACGTGGTTGGAAATGGAATGGTGGGCTGGACGCGTGCAATTGTTGGTGGGCTGGGGCAAGCAGCAGCAAAATGAAAGGGAAGAAGGCTAGCGTGAGGGTGCTGGGATGAAAAAATAAAGAAAGTTGAGGAAGAATGGGGTTGTCTACAGAAGGAGGGGGTCTTGCATGCATGGAGAGAGAGAGAGAGAGAGGGGGAGGGAGGGAGGGAGAAAATGAAAGGCTAACCAATGAAAACCCTTGAGAAATATTCTAAATCATCATCACATGCCTCAAAAGTCTTCAAATAATAACTATATTCCCCCAAATACTTTCCTAAGCTTAATTTCCCAAAAATAAGCCTTTTTGGGCAGCAAAATCCCAATTGGCTTCTTAATCAATTTCAATTCCTTTTTCTTTATGTTTGAAAATCGTTTTTTCCACAAAATTTCGAACTCGACAAAAATTCTCCAAAAGATGAGACGACGTCCAATAAATAAATAGTGACACGCTCGAATATCCAATTCCTGAAACTGAATTTAATTTCGTGATTAAAATCGACCGAACACGACTTTAGTACTACCTAACCTATTGGGTAGCACCCAACCATGGGTAGTTGTGTTGGTTGAGAGTCTCTTTTTCATCGCTAAGGTCAAGAGTTCGAAATCCGCAGTTACTAACATTGTAAATGGGGGGCCATGGTGTTGGGATCCTATGATAGTCTCCCCCGAGGTATAAGGGTCCGGCTCTTTAGTGCTGTCAAGGCATGGGAGGCCTGTGTAGAGTCCTCGGTTATTTAAAAAAAAAAAAAAAACATATCGGGTAGCTTTTAGGCATTTTTAGAACATTTGACTCGTGATCAATAATTTTCGATCCATATTTGCGCATCTTCGAATCATAGATGACCCTTGGTTGTCACATAATCACGACGGTTTAATTACATATTCCGAATATAATATCGATAGAAAATCAGGTTATTGCCGTTCGACGTGAATATCGCAATCGTGCGGAACCACCCGCAATTCGACTACGTACTTTCGTCGAATCAACTTGTATCTGTTTGCTAATCGATTTATAATAATGTCGTATTGACCATTGCCAATTATTATGGTCGAGCGGTCGAATTCTGATCTAATTCTCTAGTATGTCGCGTTTATATCCCTTAACAGCCTCACCTAATAGATTAGTTAACTCGTGAGTGATCAATTTCAAGTAAATTAACCATAAGCGCGTCAACGAAACAACCATTTCATAAATTCGAGACGGAGCCAAATTTTGGGATGTCACAGGTAGTCAGACTGGTTGGACCAGTTCAAGCTAGTTTGATCAGTTCTTGGACGGTTCTAGTTAGCCATGTGACACCCCGAACCACCTAAGGTTGCCACAGGCACCTGACGTTACACCTAATGGAACACTAACTACATCCTTTAGAAGAAGCATCGAAGTTCATAGACTTTTTTTTTTTTGAAAGCGGTCCCAACGCGACTCATTAGCGGAAGCAAAATACAATATCTCCATCTCTCTCTCCAACAACCATGATACAACTGCACACCACTAAATCATCATGAGAAAAGACAAAGCCACGACACTTTATTTACATATTTTCAAGATGGGTTTCTTTGGGTCAGTACATCAAAAGAAAGGCCAGGACATGAAGCCACACTTGGCCATAACCCAAAAAGAAACACTCGACCAACTACGACTGACGTGCAAGATCCCCCATCACTAGTGTTGGCTAACCATCCAAAAAGTTTCAGCTCCTACTTGACACGAACGGGCCCTCACACCCATCCCAATGCATCAGGTGATGGCGGCGGCAACATCCCACGCATCGCTCCATCTCGACGAACATGGACGGATATGAACTCCTGGACAATAGGGCCCCTAGCTAGGCCCACATCATACATAACTAAACAACGCACTCGGATGAAAGTCAATCCAAGAATGGTGGGACAGTCGATCTCCACACACTCGACCTCTACATCGGAAGGTAGGTCGTAAAATACACCCCACGTGATAGCAGGGAGCGGCATCCTACTAATCTGAAATGTTGGTCCCCGAAGGGATGAGTACAACCACTCAGCAGGTAAAGAAATCCAATAACCACTCAATGCATCATACAATACAATTACAACATCATACATGTCACTCATGCATTCAAGCATACTTACCTCGAAGCCATGCATATACTATCATGCATCTTCATCACATGTCATCATGCCATAGGTGATCATCATCATATCATGTCATATATGCACATCATCATCATATCTTATATACATGTCATCATGCCATAGGTAATCATCATCATATCATGTCATATATACATAATTCAATTTCCACTTTAACTTTCAATCGATCACCACATCACTCTTTCTCGGGATCATCGGTTTCATCCCAAACTTTACACTCGCACCCCATCCTGGCATCGCGAGAAAAACCTCTGGCATTCAGCCACTTAAGGCCACCGGGCATCCAGCACCCCCACATTTCGGGCATCTCGCATCCCAACTGGCATCAGGAGACATCCCCTCGGGCAAAGACCTCCGAGGCTTCCGACACCCAACCATTCCGGGCATCTTGATACTCCCAGGGCCATCCAGCCATGTATCTCTATACACCGGCACCCCCCATCCCAGGCATCCTAATACTCCCAAGGCATTATCATCCGCCACAAACAGTTTCCTCATTTATCATTGATCATGTTTACCAATTTAGGTCTCAACTTATCATGGCACATGATGTAATGGCAAATAAAATCACTTTCATCCTTTAATTTATACATGCATCATCAGTCATCATCATACATGTAGCAAGAAGCAATCATTCATAAAAATAGCATTTACGGAATTCATACAACTTGGAATAGTCCATTTATCATGCCTTTTTGAAATTTATTTAAATTCCAGCTTGTATCATTTTTGAAAATATTTAAATTAAATATCCATATGGTTCCCAAAAATCATGAAATTAAGGCTAGTGATAGACAAGACAATAGGGTAATAATTTCATGAAAAACACAAGGCCAATCGAATTCCACACAAAATTATAATTCACACAAATACAGCATGTAATTTCGTATAAAAACAGAATGCACAGTTTCCAAAATAATTTGATTAAAATATCCAAACAGAATCCGAAAATTATGAAATTTTACCAGGTTATAGCCAAGAAAATAAAGTATATTTTTCATGAAGACTTCTAAGCCAAATTATTTTTAGATTATTTTCTACAGTCACACGAAGCTTCTGGATCTAACACCGAAACGTCCAGTGCATGTTTCTCCGAAATACTGAGTTTTTACCCACTTATACTTCTTAGTTTCCTCTGAAATTTGGATATGTTTACTTCAAGAGGTCCCCTACAACTTTCATGAAGAGGTCTAAGTTAAACTTCCAGATTATAGTCATCATAGAAGTCCATGAAGTCTCAGGTAACCAGTACCCGCGTCTCCAGGTCAACGGTTTTCAAGAGTAAGTTGATTCACTAGGCTACACTTGTTTATTTTGCTTCAAAATTGAGTATGTTAAACTTCAAGATGTTCTATACAAGTTTCATGAAGAAGTCGAAAAGATATTCTTAGTAAAAATTAACATGCAACCACAAATCCACCGAAAGGTCAGTGAAATCGTTCCAGATCTGGTGTCTCCGTAGGATGAGAGTTTGACCCCTCAAATATCCATCATTTTGCACCAAAGTTTATTATGTTGTATTTTAAGATGTTAGCTACAACTTTTATAAAGAGATCAAAGCCAAAATTGAACTCAAAATATGCATACAAGCTCTCCAAGATTCTGGGTCAGGCGGATCTCACAAAAACATTCCAGATCTAGCATCTCCGTAGGATGAGAGTTTGACCCTTTTAAATCTCCATTAGTTTGCACCAAATTTTAGTATGTTGTAGTTTAAGATGTTGGCTACAACTTTCATGAAGAGATCAAAGTCAAAACCGAACTCAAAACATGCATGCAAGCTCTCACAAGATTCTGGTTCAGGCAGATCTCACGAAAACAGCATGCAAACTCAAGAACAAACCACATTAGCTTCACTTCCTTGCCTCCAAACATCCTAGATTCCGACCACACATGCAAGACATTCGTGCAAGAGTAGAAAGCAGATTCCCAACTTGCCTCTAGACCGAACTAGCGACGAGCACACGGCGGTAAACGAGCGGCACACGGGCGGCGACGGGCGGACGGAAGGCGAGCTCTTTCCTCTCGGCTTCTCCTCTCTTAGCCTCACTCTCTCTCGCACGGTTCTCTCTCTCTCTCTCTCACTTGGCCGAACATTTCAACCGGCCACCCTCTCTCTCTCCTCTCCCTTTTATTCCCCCAATTCCTCATCATTTGCAATCATTAGATTGCCTCTTCCAATGGCCAATACATGAAGACCTCCTTGCCACTTGTCCTAACACATGCAATTGGCCTTTGGGCTTGGGCTTGGAGACATTTGGGCCAGCAATGGGCCGGCCACTCCTCCCCCTTTCTTGGTTGACGGCAGCCCACTTGTGGGCTTCAATGGGCCAGTCAACTTGGCCCATTAAAGATCCACTCTTGGGCCTAAGGCCCAAACCTAAATAAAATCAAATTTTCCCCTTTTTCTTTTCTTCCTTTAAGAATTTAATTACTAAATTCCACATGGCCAAAAATCTTGTAACATTTTATTTATAGAAACTTAGTTTATAAAGTACATAGCCAAGCATAGATTATTCTCATTAATTTATCTAATTTAAAATCTCATGAACACAAGCATATATCACTTAGTCTTAAAAGGAGACTAATGGCTAAAGCATAAACCATAGGTAATTTCATTACCTAATTATGGGCTTTAATACACCTTAGAGCTTGTCTTGAATTTTTGGGATGCCACAAGCCAATCCTTGGGGGGCTAGGTTTTATGTAATTTTGTCCCTCAAGGACTAAATTGAAAGGAAAACTTATTCAATTTAAGGAAAATTGTACAATTCTAAAGAGATTAGGCCAATTAAATCATATAATTGCGATACAATAATTTTCAATTGGCCTAATTGCTTTATTAACATAAAAAAAATAGTAGAGCTACACCACGGTACACATAATTGGATACTATAGGCCAAATCCAACAATTTCACATAATTTCTAAATAGTAATTATAAATTAATCGAAATTGAATTCAATTAATACTATAAGACAACTATTTGACTAATTACTCATGATAAGGATTACCTATTATATCCAAATTGACTTCGAATGGATGTCACAACTTTTATGCTAAAAATGAATTGAGGTTTAATAGTGAAATTGAACCATTTGCGAAACTAAACTTTAATTTCAAATGGGTGAACTTAAATTCTTTAATTGACTCTCATTAGGTTGGTTTTCATATATCCTAGAAGGTTGAATTCCTTCAATTGAAAAGTTCCCAAGTGAATCTTTTAAAATGGATCTCAGATTCAGACTTATTTCAAGAACATAAATGGAATGAAAGTGTTTTCTTGTAAATCATGAAGAACTTATTCGGACTCCCTAATCAGGACTACAAATAGCAATTCTCATTTCAACATGACCATTCTCAAAATTGAATGAATGAGTGAATGAGAAATGGTTTCTAGATCAAATGTCGTAAAGGAACTAAGCCTAATTATGACTAAAATAAAAGTATTTTTATTTTGGATTGATTTCGACCCTAAAACTGAAAAATTCGAAAAATAAGGTTCTTAATTGATTATCACAAATTTTCAACGATAAAGTCAAATTGAAACTAAAAAAAAAAGAAAATGTTTTGCGCATTTTTTTTTGTTTTCAATTTTTTTTGTTAAAGATTTGATTAAAAAAAATCAATCATTTAGTTGAATTTTGCTTAAAATTTGATTTTGGGTTAAATCTTTGAATTTTTTGAAAATTAACTTGGTTAAAGTGAAATTAAAACTATGAAGATCTTTTTGTGCAAAAATCCAAATTTTTGACCTAAAGTTGACTTTTGATTAAAGGGTTGACTGAAAAGTTAACTTAAAAGTCAGCCATTTGACTATTTGGATTTACATTGGAAATGAATAGAAAATCATTTAAAAATAACAAGGTAAAAGAAAGAATCAATAAATGACTTTTTTTATTGAGAAATGAATTTTGTTGCAACCATAAATTCTAATTTTGATTTTCCAGTTTTAATGACGCGTCAGTTAAAAATCATGTGGCAATAATAATCATAGATGAATTAGTCATATTGCTTTCACAATGTTGATTTGATCGCAAAAGTGGCCATAAATAACTTTGAAAGGGTAACTTAAAGAGTAAAGTTCAACAAATAATCCTAAGGTTTTTCGAAAGGTGTAATTACATTAAAAAAAAATCCAAAAAATGAGGTTATTATAAAGTTCGAATGGGTGGCTCTTGATAAGTTCCCTTACACCTTGATCTCATCTCGTCTTCGTTTCAATTATAAAATAATTATAAAGAGCAATCGGAAAAAGGAGGGGCAAGATTTTGACGGGTGTGGCTGTCGGGTTACAACCACCTCAATCAAGTTGGTGGAGACCAATAAATTTTGGAGATCGCCGTGTCACCTGATAAACCTTGGGTGAAGGAGTAACTGTAAGGGGAACCACGACATCTTTTCTTGGCAGCAAATCAGCAGGGTGAAAACAGTAAAAGTAGAAAAAGTCAACGTTCATTAATTTGATTCGTACATGTTTTAGCTCCCGTCCCTATAGTACTTGCGGACACTGGACGGAGAAACGTTAAAAGGGATGGGTACAATAAAAGAGCCGTAGCTTTTCCGTGTAGGATTTTTACATTTTTCTAAATTATATTTTTGGACTTTTTTAGTTTTCGTTTTTATTTCCATTTTTTGCTTTGTCTTTCTTTCTATGCGTCGGCCACAAAGGCCTCGCCCTCAACCAGCGAGGCTGCAAAGCTACAAGTGAGGGCCTTCGCGATGAGGCTGCGATGGCCTTGCTCAAGGCCACGGCAACCTTATTGGCCACAGATGAGAGCACAAATGCCCTCGCTAGATCTAAGCAATGCCAATGGTAGATATCCTGATTAGGCAAATTATCAATAGCATTTAAGTTATTGATTTTTCAAATTTGTGTCACTTAAATAAGCAAAAAAAAAAAAATTACAAAAATTGTCCATATTAACATTGGCGGTGCCATTCAAGACAATTTGCATCCATGTCAAACTTTCTGGCAAGAAAAATCATTGATGGCACTTAAATTATCAATTTTTTAAATTTGTGGCATTTAAATGAGCATAAAAAAAAAAAAAGATATGGCACTCACGTACTAAAGTTATGACACTTTTGTTATACTTGTCTCCATGCTAAATGTACTGAAATTTAAACTGTTTGACTTATAAAACAAAGAATTACACAAATAAGTGCAATCTAAACAATAGAAACCACACAATTTCCCTAGTTTAGTTACTTATTAATGCTTTTTTATGCACTTTTCAGCGAAATCCATTTTACATTTCCTGTAATCCTATTAAACAGATGGTGGGACAACTGCAAATAAATTGGGAGGGAAGATAAAAATTTGGAAAAATTCAAACTCATGATTTATTATTGATATTATGTGCGATTTTGTGAAACTACTGTAAACTATTTCGAAAACTTAAACTGTTAAAATATAGGTATATTTTAATATTTAAATATTTTATTACAAAAGAGGAAAGAAAGAATATCAGCAAACATCAAGCACCCATTAATTCGATTTGTACAAGAATACCTTTCAAGTCCAACCAATGTATAGTACTTAATTATAAGCACCCATTAATTCGATTCGTACAATAATACCTTTCAAGTCCAAGCCATGCATAGTGCTTAATTATAAGGACGTTGTGGACATTTGGAGATATGTATTTTGAACAATTCAACTTTTTAAATGATGAATTTACACATAACATAAGAGGAGTCTATACATTAAAAATCATACAAATTCCTTAGTTATAGGTACTTATTAATACCCTTTATGCACTTATCGATGAAATCCGTTTTATAATCACCCACAATTGGTCCAAACAAAACAACAAGTTCCTTCCCGGTAAATCTCACTACAGTTTAATCTACGCAACCATTAGTTATTGCAACACTTCAAATTAGATTCCACGAGTTCGAAATCGGGTGTTCCCTCGACGAGTTCAAGTTATTGTTTAACGTTGTTTAACGATGGACTAGAGCTTAACTTGGACAAGTAAACTAATCTGCAAAACATAAGCTCAGGGAGAGGGAGATAATACGGGCATTTCATAAAAGTTTTAAAAATATATAAGAACTATTAACAAAAGCAGACCGAACATAACCGGTTAGCCGTTGCTTCGGTCCGTCTGGGAGATGGAACTTGGAACATGGAAAGTGCGTGGACCGGCTGGGACGCGCTTAATGCAACAGGAGGAGGTTCCATGAAAGATGTCGTGCATGCGTAATCGGAGCACTAAGGGCCTTGTGCTCACTAAAAGGATGGTCTGGCAAAATGTGGAGAAGAAGAAATAGCTTCCATAATTATCCTTCGGTAACTCCTCATTCGCCGTCGCCCACAAACAAGAAGTCAAATTATAGAAAAGAAAAAGGACAAGAGACAAAAGTCGTGTCAGGTGGCGCAACAAAACTTGAAGACTTTGACTTGGGGAGATTGTTGAGGAGGAGCCCCAAGTCCGAAGCTGTGACTGATTTTCAGTTTGATTTATCTTAACTTACAAACTTAAGCTAATAAATCATGGACCAATTATACGGAACCTGCTACTTCTTTGTTCCTAACATCCTTCTGTGTGCACCTCACAAGTCGCTTGTGTGAACTTTGCCATCAATCCGGAGGTTTGTGATTAGAGTTTTTAGTCAATAAGTAACCCTAAATTAATTGCAAGAAAATGTTTAATCACTTACCACATTTATGAATTTGAGAAAAATTACTTATTCAGTCTTAAACCTATTGTATAGATGACAATTCAGTAATAAACTTTCCAATCTTTTTAATGTAGTCTTAAACCTTTGTCCAAAAGTCCAATATAGTCTTTTCAGCCAATTGCCACAAAAAATTAATGATGTGATAATATACAAGTTATCAATATCAGCATGTAATGTAGGATGGCCGGCATCACGTCAGCAAAGGTTTGGACTATGCTAGCAATTGAAAATGTTAGGACTAAATTAACATCCTCATTAATTTAAGTCTAATTGGGCAATTATTCCCTTGAATTTTTTAGGTTGATGACCATCCAAAGAAGAGAAATCTCAAGCGACCATCAAGATAATGCGAAGTTGCCAATGGTGCACTTTTGCTGTCATTCTTCATTTTGTCTTGTTCTTCTTTATTTTGGTTATGGTTTTTTTCACTTCGAGTGTCTAGATAAGTTATTTGCTTGTTTAGTGTCTCCTAACATTTGGCCTCCCAAATGAGTCCTAAGAGCAAAAGCTCAGTGAAACTTACATTGCCTTTATTAGATATCTATGCTCTTTCAAGTAGTAAATTGATAAGATGAATGACAATATCTTATTCTTCGTATAACTATAGGATGAAATATTGAATTTACCATTGAGTTATTGAATTTACCATTGAAAACTTAATTAAGAGTAATCTTACAATGTGTAGATAATCACTAATAGCTCTTCATTACTTCCAATGCATGAACTAGCGCTCTTGTGAATTTATGGGGATCCATCTGGGTAAAGATTGGGCACATACATTTTAAACATGAACGACCCATCTGACTTCACTACATGTCAATAATTAATCCTAAATCTATCTAAACTCAAATGATTGCAAGAGAAGTGTGTAAGTCAAACCACCCCCCCCCCCCCCCCAAAAAAAAAAAAAAAAACAAAACAAAACCACCCAAATTGTAAACCTAGGACATTAAAATCCTTGGTGATCCTTGAAGGGTCCATATGTTTTCTGTCTGTAGCATATGCGAAAGCAATAACAATCAGCATTACCATCAAGCATCCATAAATTCGGTTCGCACGGCTACACTTTTCAAGTCCAGTTGGCAGTTGTACAAAATTATCATTGTTGGAGGGAAAAGTTGCAAATAAAAATAAAATATCCGCAATGTGTGAACACTATTTTTAAGCATGATATCATTTTTTGAAATATAAAACTCAATGCGACAGGTTATAGTGGCTATCCTCCCAAAATACTACAAATCTTCCTCTATAATAAAGGGAACATGAACAACGTTTGTATACAAAAATCAAAAAATTAAATGGAAAGAAAAAAAATATTTCTTGTTATTTGTATGTTTTTATTGTGATTTAAATATTCCTTTATAGGGAAATAAATAAGAGGGTTAATAAAGAAATAAATCAAATCAGAAATTATAAAATCATTACAAATTGATTGTGGTCAAAATTTCCATTTGTTTAATTTTATTTGAGTTTTCTTGTTCTTTTCTTCTTTCTTGATCTCTCCCAATCTAGATTTAGGAATTCTCTTCTCTCACTTTATTTCTAAATTTGAGAGTTTGAATTTTATTAATATAGTTCTTGTTGACACCTAATTTTAAAAAAAAATAGAAATAGAAAATAATACTTGATTAGAGGGAAATTTTAAAAAAATTTTGAATTGAAAAATTGAATTCAAAAACTCAACAGCCAAATGTTTTGGAGCCACTTTGCTGTTGAGAAGTTGAGTGAGGATGTGCAAATATATCGGAAGATCTTCATCTGCAAAAACAACAAACTCAAGTCTTTTTCTATAAATGAAGAGTATGAAGCCTTAAGAAAGGGGGGGCGTTTTCCTATGTGGCACCGACACGGACAAGCGACACGCGACACGACACGACACGACACACCGACACGTCATTTCTTAAAAATAGAGAATTTCGACACGTTCCGACACGTTATATATTAAATATATAAATACATAAATAAATAATAATAATAATAGCCTAAAATTAATTTACACGAAAAATATTAAATAATATCATTCATTATTTTAATTTGTTAAAATAATACATAAAACTTAGAGGAAAAAAGCATTGTTTAAAGATAAATGCTGAAATGATATTTTTATATTTATTTATTTATCATATATAGCATTTTTTTATTACTTCTTTCATAGTAAAAGACTTTTAAAAAAACTAAAACAATTATAAAAAAACAAAACTGAAAAAAATAATAATAACCCTATGCGTGTATATTTATAGCAATTTTATTACTTCTTTTTTGTACATTTATATTTTGACCACTCAAGTATTATACATTTTTAAAATTGACCCTGTGCGTGTCGGAATCACATGTCGAAATTTTGGACTCGCGTGTCGGAGTGTGTCGGAGAGAGTTGACCACGTGTCGGATTTTTCGACACTCGTTGACCGCGTGTTGGAGCATGTCGGGACGTGTCGGAGCGTGTCGGACACGTGTCGGAGTGTTGGACACGACTCGAAGGCTTCCGGAGAGTGTCCATGCTACATAGGCGTTTTCTCTTCGTCTTCGTTGAAGGAAAGAAAATTTAGAAAAGAAGCGAAAAGGGAGCTTCTTTTTGTCTTCGTCGAAGGAGAAAAGAATACACAAGTGAGAAGGAAAAAGAAAAGTGAGGAGAGTTTCTCTTGGTAAAAAAGAAAGGAAAAGTCTTCTGAGAGGAAAAAAGTGAGAGGATAGCAAATAGGGGTTGCAGAGAGCAGAGTCAGAGAGAAAGTGACGTGAGAGAGAGATGTGAGAGCAGGAGAAAAACAAAAAAAAAAAGGGGCTACAGTCCGTCTTCTCCGAAGTTGCCGGTGCCCGCTGCTACCCACCGCACCTGCGCCACCCGTGCCGCCACAATTTGCACCACCGCGCCCCAACCAGCGTTGCGCCCGCCGTTTGCCTCACTCGCAGCTCCGCCAGCATCCGTCCGCACTTTGTCTTCCTCGCCGCGCTCCACCAGCCCTACGCCAGAGCACCAGCAATGCCTCGGCTTCGTTTCCTCCCAACCCACGAGCGTTGACGCCGTACCTGCTCACCGCGTCAACACCGCCTGCAGCCGAAGCCCATGACGCCTCACCCCCCCCCCTCGGTTGCTCATTGCCGCCTTGTTGTGCTGCCGTCCGCCGACGCAAGCCGCACCTCTAATTCGCCCGACGAAATTGCTACTGTGCTGATCCGAGTTTCCTCCCAAGCAACTCCCTTGTTTTGTTGTCTCTACTGTCCGTGTACTCTCTGTTGCTGAGTTTCCTTGCCACGATTGCCGACACCATAAGGGCTCGTGCTGCTGCTCCATCACCCCTCCAAACGCCGATCAAGCTGCCGGACTCCACACCGTCACGAAGACCCGCCTCTGCTTCGACGCCTCTGCAAATCCGACGACGGCCCCACTTCCGATCAGGACCTGCACTTGGAGTTTCCCAGCCCACGACGCCCTTCGCCTGTGGTCCACGCCGACACCCGCGACACCCCCGTTGCCATCTTTTGCCTGGCGCTCGACCTCCGAATTGCCGAATCTCACCGGAGCTCCGCACCTCCGCAACCTCCGATCGACGGTGACGCCACCGTTACAGCTGCCGCCATTCACTGGAGCTGGTGACCAGCCACAGGAGCACAAGCCGTGCTTAGGAAGAAAAAGAAGAAAGGAAAAAACGAAAGAAAAAGAAAAGGAAACTAGTTAGTATATTTTTATTTTTTACTTTTTTTACTTATTTCATGTTATATTAGCCTTTTTTTTAGTTTAATTATTTTAATAGTAGTATTGTATATCAATATTTGTAGACCTTGTAGAAAAAGAAGAAAGGGTTTTATCTCAAATTAAGGTAATTATTAATTTGACCCGTAAGACGTCGGGTCATTTTTTTAATTACTTTAATTTTTAGGAATTTTGATAATATTTCAATCGTTAAATTATTATAGAGTTAAAATAATTGTTAATTTAATCCGTGAGACAACGGATTATTTTTTCTGTTATTTTAATTCTTATCTTCATTCTTTTAAAATAATTACTTGTTTGGAAAGATTAAAAAAAATCAAAAAAATCAAAAAGTACATAAAAATCTAAATATTGCATTAGGGCATAGGTTTAGTAAATTAAGACTGTGTTTTTAGGGTTAGTAAATTAGAATTGCGTTTATAGGATTATAATTTTTAGATTATATTCTTAGATGGGTGATTTTTGTTAGGGCTATTTTTAAATAATGTTGGCATGTCTTGATTTTTTATATAGCTTTTAAGATAAGATATAGTTTAAGTTAAATTGATTCCTAAAATAAATTAGAATATCATTCACTTTAGTTAGTCTAATTAGTTTTTTTATTAATTCCGAATTTCAATAAAAAGAATCCAAAAAATGTTAGGTACATATCAATTAATTTGCATAATAGGTTTAATTAGAATTTGTTTATTAGTAAAATATTGTCATATCTAGAACTTAGGTACTTAGGTCCATACCATTTCATATTAAAGCAACACACCTAGATATTTTTAGATTAAGTCAATTTTTATTTAGTAAAACAAAAGAGGGACAAAAAATGTTATGCATGCCATGTGAGTTATAGTTTAATTTTTTTTAATAAAAAAGAAAATGCTAAAAAATGATCATTGCACCATTAAGTTAGTTTCTTTTCAATAAAAAAACATTATGTCATTAAAAAAAAAAAGATCATTTCCTTGGTTAGTTAATAGGTTAATTCATAATTAATCTCATATCATCATTATTTAGCATAGGTTGCATATATGCATTAAAAAATGAATCATAATAAAAAAATCATAAAAGAGCATGCATGTAGAAATACCATGTCATTCATCTCATATCATGTAGCACATGCATATTTAGGATTATAAAAATTAGATTGCATACATATAGTGATAAGTTTAAGTCATACCATATGAATTGCATCTCACATGTCATTAAAATAAATTCATGCATATTAAGTTTAAATTAAGATTGCATATAATTAACATTTTTAAAAGAAAAAAGAAAAATTAGGCGTCATGTCATTTATAAATCATGTTTAGGGCATGCATTTTTATTAGCATTTTTTTTATTGAATGTTATTTTATTGATTGTGCACCCGCATGACCACCATTTGCATGTTGGTAGCTTAAGTAAAATTAATCAACATTGCCTGCAAAATATTTTTGAAATTAAAATAAAAGGTACCGAAATGGCGTTAGACTAATCTAGCGTAATCATGTCCCCGGACCTACTGAATCTCTGGTTCGCAAAAGTAAAGTATTCTCCCATATTTTACTTGGGTTTCTAACCAACCCTAATTGGTTAGTGGCGGCTCCAAATTGAATATAATTGCATGTTTAAATAGATTAATTTCAAGTCGCGATTGGTAGGACTTGGGAGGGTCCGAGCCAAATCTTCGGACTTAGTAATCCATTAACCTAAACTTTAGGATTGCCCTGAAAAATTTAGGTCGCGACAGCTTGGCGACTCCACTAGGGACAGAGTTAAAACTCATAGTGGACATAGGCCTATTTTATTTTTTTATTTTAAGAAAAATATTTTGTTTGGCAGCACGGAAACAAGGTACGCTCCTAACATGAAGTGTTAAATGTTTTTGCAGATGGGAGGTATAAAGGGAGTAGTCTTTGCTAACCCTTGTTTTGTAGGTTGGAGTTAAGGATGAATGGTTGAATTTAAATTATAGAAGTGTTGTTTGCAATTAAATTGTTGTGCATGTTTTATTGTTTTTAGCACTACACTATTGCACACACAACCTGCTGCCGGACTTGGGCTGCGATAGGATTCTTAGGATGGTGTTGAGAAGGATACTTCCTCTAAAGTGAGACTGCTTTATAGAGGTTGACCTTCTCTTCCCCAAAAGTTCTTCATGGTGTCGAATGTGTTTATTCATATCCGCGAGACTGCGTGATATTAAACATTCCATTCGACTGAGCCGGAGTTAGGAGGACCTGACACGCTAATGCGAGATTGCAACGGTCAGATCATCATCTTAGCTCCATTTTGTTAAGCCATCTAGATAGAAATCGAGCATCACATCTCATACGTGTGTCTATGTGATTGTCATCTCTTCCTAGTAAAAGTAAGTTGTTAAAATTCTCACTATTGCAATTTACTTACTTGCAATTTCGTTGGTCTATGACATTAGGTTTCGTCGTCGGTCTTATTTTATATGCAATGGGGAAAACCGACATACATTTCATTTCTACTTCCAAAAACATATAAAATGAGATGTTTTGGTTTCTTAGTTCAATGTTTAAGAACTTGAATTTCAATTCTTAGTTAGAAAATTTTATTCAAATTTCAAATAAAATGAGGCGATTATACCATTGTCATGGGCCATTTTTCTATCTTGTCATTGTTTCTTACATTATCTCTTTTCTCTCTTAGGTAACAATACGGCTCATCTAAGATCACCAATCCGTACTCGTTCCAGAGCAACAATGGCTGATAACATCGAACAAACACGTGTTGCTGAACAAACTCACATCGCTGCCCTTGAATTGGAGATGAAGCAAGTTCTGAATGTTCTTGAGCAACTCTCTAAGCAAATTGATTCTCTCCAGACAAACACTGCTCCACCAGCTCCGCAAGTTGAAGTAGTGTTACCACAACATGCTCCCATGGTTGATCCAAGAGATAAAGGCAATAATACAGCTGATCCGAGAGATAAAGGCAAGAATACATCCACAAGTGGCCCATCATCCTCTCATGATGCCTCCAAGGTTAAAATTACTGACGCGCCTCAAATTGTTGTTGATGAGGAAATACAAGTGATATAGCCGGCTGTACCGAAGACTGAGCAAGAAAAATGCTTAGCGAAAATCGAGGAGAAACTTAAGCAGCTGCAGGGTTCATTTAGCCAAGACCCAACTGATCTGTCCCATTATGCAAAAATCAAGATGTCAAAGAAGTTCAAAATGCCATATTTTGAAAAGTATGATGGCACTTCTTGCCCAAAGATCCATCTGCAAACTTATGTGGTCAGGATGACCCAATATGTTGATAACATCCCCTTGATGATTCAACAGTTTCAAGCAAGCCTGACAGGACCGGCGCTGCAATGGTACATCATGAAAAAGATTAATCTGCTGGAGACTTGGGAGGATTTGACGGATGCCTTCTTCAAGCAATATAAGTATAATATTGATGTCACTCCATATCGGGAAGACTTACTTCACACTGAGAAGAAGAGGACGGAATCTTTCAAGGTATTTGTCACGAGATGGAGAACTGTAGCTGCTCAGATTACTCCAGAGCCAACAGAAAAGGAGCTGATGGATTTTTTCATGAAGACACTCCCGCCTGAGTATCAAAATCGAATACTGGGATCGACTGCCGAGTCATTCAACCAGCTAATCCCTGTTGGTGAGCGAATTAAAGTAGCATTGCGTGATGGATGGGCGTCTGATCAAACTAGCTCATATGGGAGAGTCTCAACCAAGAAGGATAAGGAACTTGTAGCAAAGGTTAATGTAGCTTATGTGCAACCACCTCGCCCTACCCCGAACACCCATCAAGGAGGAGCACGACCATTCTTTGGCCAGCAGAAAAACTTTTCCAAGCGATAATTTACGCCACTTCCTAAGCCCTTGTCCAAGATCTTGCCGACCCTTCAGAAGAAAGGAATACTCGCTAAGGAACCCAAGCGATCTAATCTCGAGCGTTTCCCAAACTATGATCCGTCCAAGATATGTGCTTATCATATGGGGAAGGTAGGGCATTCTGTTGACGATTGCTATACGCTGCAACATAAAATCCAAAATCTTTTGGATGCCAAGGTGGTCTCATTTCGCGATGCACAACCGAACATCCAGAATAACCCACTCCCTGACCGCCCAGAAGCTGTGAATACCATTTTCGATTTTGATGCTGAGCCCACCATGTTAAAGATGATGCATGAGGAAGCAGAAGTGATGGACACCCTGGGGCAACCAAGTGGCAAATTCGATTACTATGTAAAGTATTCGGCTCCTCCCAGCTCTTATTTCGACTCACGGGATATCATCCCAGATGGATGGGGTGGCATAGATGATCCCGCACCTCCAAAGATTGAGAGCTCTGATGACGCATTCGAAGGAATGACTAAATTGTTTGCCATCGACAAAGCTTGAGAGTAGAAGAATTTTAATTATTTGCACACTCCTCTGCGCAGGAGTCTTTATTGCTTTCCATATTTGCATATTTGCATTTTCAATTCTAGGATTTCCCTTATTTCAATAATGTAATTTGCTTTTCATCCAATAAAATACATTGAGATTTTCGTGTTTTAAGGGCATGTTGAAGTATACCAAACTAGCCCTGTGATGAAATCATACCCAAAAGAAAGTGGCAATGAGCTAATTCTGAAGGCTGGGCTTCTTCATGTTCCCTTGAAAAAATTTTCAAAATAAAATCATCTTCCAGCATGCATCTAATTTACCATGTTTGTTTCATTTAATTATTTGCTTTATGTTTCAGGTGCAGCTCTGCGCACATTTAAGGAATCTCTATGAGCTCCCTTGCAAAGAGGGGCAAGATACAGACACTTAACATCTTTGACTTTATCTTTTGATGTGCAAGAATAGAACATGGCATTTTTATCATTTCAGAATGTTTTCACATGATGTGCAATTCGTCAATTCTACTTGAAATTTATCAAAATGGATAATTCAGTGAAAGATGTCGAGTTTCTTGAACATGCTAAATGAGGTGTGAAAGGCAAGCCTAATCCCATACACAGTCCCCTGTCTATACATTGTGAGGTGAGTATGAAAACATTTTGTGTTTCGAGATGAAGAGTTTTCTTGCATGAAGTACGACAACTAAAATGACGAGGGGTAGTTCATTTCTCTACAATGAACCCTTGTTTAATCCTTCTTTGAGCCTAAACACTTGAAGAACTTTTTTCATACTACCCCTGTCAAGAACCACCCCACATCGGGGCAAATGGAGGTAAGTTGACATTGAAAGAGAGTGAAATGGATAGAAATTTTCTTGCTCTCACTTGCATCAATCTTCAAGTTATGCTTTTACATTGAATTCATGTGGTAATTTAAGTGCCTTAGGATGACGAAGAGCGTTTCTTTCACTATCCTACACACTTATATCCTTTGCATAGCCCACTTGAGCCTACAATTTTATTTCTTTAAACCCAGTTGGTGATCATCCCCCACACTAGGGCAAGGCAAGAGACAGATGAAGACCCTTGAAGATTCGAGTGTCATTTAAGGTGTACTTGACACACACATGTGCGTAAGAACTTAAATCAAAATAGAACTAAGGGGCATGAAAAAGCAGTGTGCCTAGTAAAAGCAAGGCCAATGCCCATGAAAAGAAAAGAGAAATGACTGATGAATTGGGGGGCATAAAAAAAGCGGTGTGCCTGATTGATGCCCATCATCAAAGAAAATGATTTTAAAAGAAAAAATGTTGAGAAAAGATCTCCAGTTGAACAATCATTGGCATCAGTGATAAACTCTTGAGCCGATAAAGAAATTTGTCAAGAAGACAATCCGTAGTGAAGAAAAACTGGTGGTAATGTCAAGATGATCACCAACTCTTACCCATTACCCACATCTTTGAGCCTAACGATCCTTTCGTTTCTCAAACCTAAGAACTAAGCCTATGTTATGTCCCTTACAAAGCCTCTTCAGATTAGGGCACTTGAATTAACATAGGAATTCATATGTTTTAAGCATTGCTCGAAGAAGTGCGAGCAAGATTATTTCTTTCTCATTTGCAGGGTTCTTGGCTTGTAAACCCGAAGATGATTACAGAATTGTTCTTTCAATAGCCTTGACTCAAAGAGTATCTTTTGCTAAGCCATTGACCAAACCCACATTACAATCCTTGTCAAAGACCTCTCAAATTGGTAAGGTCGTATTGCTTGCAAGAAAATTCGAACTCTTGTCGACAAGATGATGATAAGATTGAGTGATATATTCCCGCATCAATGGTCGGGACAAATAACCCCTCCTAAATGAGAGCGAGTGAAAAAGAATTTTCACACCAAAAGTGTCTCATTTAGCATGTTCAAGAGATTCACACTATAACTGAAAATTGTCCTTGTGATAATTTTTCCAGTAGAAGCTTGATAAAGCCATCATGCATGGACCTTCATTGAATTTTTCCTCAAAGACTAAAAAATTGTCTTTGAAACCCTGAGTTTGTTCAGTCATCTTGGTGCTTGATGAGAATTCCAAGTACCCATTTATTAAATGCTTTCAAATGTTTAGTGTGAACTTCAGATATTTGAACCCTTAAATACTTGATGTGACTTCCAAGTGTTTGTCTTTCCAAATGTATGATGTGATTTCCAAATGTTTAGTAAAATATTTTCAATGTGTAGTGTGAACTCGAGATATTTGAACCTTTAAATGCTTGATGTGACTTCCAAGTATTTGTCTTTTCTAGCGTCTGATAAGATTTCCAGATGTTTAGAATTTTTAAGTACTTAATGCAATTTCCAACTGCTTGGGATTTGATGAGAGTCCCAAATCCCCCAAAGATTTTTCTTCAGATTCAATCTGATTAAGGAGACCAAAGAACAGTTCGGGTCCTGGTCAGTTGATCTCTGTTGCAAGGCTGGGCGACCGAAGAATGGTTCGGGTCCTAGCCAAGCAAAACCTCATTTAGGCGACCGTAGAATGGTACGGGTCCTAGACAACATCTATTTCCCTATTTAGGCGACCGTAGAATGGTACAGGTCTTTAAAGGTAAACTCCTGTTTAGGCGACCGTAGAATGGTACGAGTCCTAGACAACATATATTTCCCTATTCGGGCGACCATAGAATGGTACGGGTCCTAGAAGGTAAATCCCCGTTTGGGCGACCGTAGAATGGTACGGGTCCTAGACACAACCAAACACTATCATACTAGGCGACCGTAGAATGGTACGGGTCCTAGGAAAGCAGTCTCTTTGCAAAGTCATGTTACTATTCTAGGTGACCGTAGAATGGTACGGGTCCTGGACATGTAACACCAACTGCCTAGAACTACTCTATCCTTCTTGAAGGTAGGTTATTACAGGTGCTTTGGATCTAATGAGAGTTCCAGATTTCTAACGACTTTGAGCCTTTCAATTATCTGAAGAGATTTCCAGATGTTGGTCAGGTCTTATAGGAATCATTTCACACCTAATAATACTTTTCTAAATCACCAGATAAGTATAACAGGTACGTGTTCTTCTTTGCATTTGCATTTCATTGAGCATAGACACATTGAGATCTACGTTCTTGACCAAATCATTGCATTTACATTGCATTATTGCATGACCTTGCATTTCAAAAAGAATTAAATTTATTTGAAAAAGAGGTCATTAACATTTGCATATGCATTTCATATTCATTTTGCATTCATTTTGCATTTGCATTTCATTGAGCATAGACACATTGAAACCTACGTTCTTGACCAAATCATTGCATTTACATGGCATTTTTTTATTGCATGACCTTGCATTTATTTGAGTCCATTTCTTAAATAAAAAAAAAGTCATTATAATCAACATTTGCATATGCATTTCATATTCATTTTGCATTCATTCTGCATGGTCTAAACCTAGGTGTCATTTATCTTTGAAGGAAACCTCTACGAGCTTCCCTTCAAAGAGGGGCAGCAGTTGACACCTAATTTAAAAAAAATAGAAATAGAAAATAATATTTGATTAGAGGGAAATTTTTTTAAAAAAATTGAATTCAAAAACTCAACATCCAAATGTTTTGGAGCCACTTTGTTGTTGAGAAGTTGAGTGAGGATGTGCAAATATATCGGAAGATCTTCATCTGCAAAAACAACAAACTCAAGTCTTTTTCTATAAATGAAGAGTACGAAGCCTTAAGAAAGGGGAGCGTTTTCTCTTCGTCTTCGTTCAAGGAAATAAAATTCAGAAAAGAAGCGAAAAGGGGGCTTCTTTTTGGCTTCGTCGAAGGAGAAAAGAATACATAAGTGAGAAGGAAAAAGAAAAGTGAGGAGAGTTTCTCTTGGTAAAAAAGAAAGGAAAAGTCTTCTGAGAGGAAAAAAGTGAGAGGAGAGCAAATAAGGGTTGCAAAGAGCAGAGTTAGAGAGAAACTGACATGAGAGAGAGATGTGAGAGCAGAAGAAAAACCAAAAAAAAAAAAAAGGAAAAAAAAGGGGCTACAGTCCGTCTTCTCCCAAGCCGCCGGTGACCGCAGCTGCCCACCGCGCCTGCGCCACCCGCGCTGCCACAATTTGCACCACTGCGCCCCAGCCTACGCCGCACCTCTAATTCGCCCGACAAAACTGCTACTGTGCTGATCCGAGTTTCCTCCCAAGCAACTTCCCTGTTTTGTTGTCTCTGTTGTCCGTGTACTCTCTATTGCTAAGTTTCCTTGCCATGATTGCCAACACCATAAGGGCTCGTGCTGCTGCTCCATCACCCCTCCAGACGCCGATCAAGCTGCCGGACTCCACACCGTCATGAAGACCTGCCTCTGCTCCGACGCCTCTGCAGATCCCACGACGGCCCCGCTTCCGATCAAGACCTACACTTGGAGTTTCCCGGCCTGCGACGCCCTTCGCCGGTGGTCCACGCCGACACCCACGACGCCCCCGTTGCCATCTTTCGCCTGGTGCTCGACCTCCGAATTGCCGGATCTCGCCGGAGCTCCGCACCTCTGCAACCTCCGATCGACGGTGATGCCACCATTACAGTTGCCGCCATTCGCTGGAGCTAGTGACCAACCACACGAGCACAAGCCATGCTTAGGAAGAAAAAGAAGAAAGGAAAAAACAAAAGAAAAAAGAAAAGGAAATTAGGTAGTATATTTTTATTTTTTACATTTTTTACTTATTTCATGTTATATTAGCCTTTTTTTTTTTAGTTTAATTATTTGAATTGTAGTATTGTATATCAATATTTGTAGACCTTGTAGACATTAAGGGTTTTATCTCAAATTAAGGTAATTATTAATTTGACCCGTAAGACGTCGGGTCATTTTTTTAATTACTTTAATTTTTAGGAATTTTGCTAATATTTCAATCGTTAAATTATTATAGAGTTAAAATAATTGTTAATTTAATCCATGAGACAACGGATTATTTTTTCTGTTATTTTAATTCTTATCTTCATTCTTTTAAAATAATTACTTGTTTGGAAGATTAAAAAAAATCAAAAAAATCAAAAAGTACATAAAAATCTAAATATTGCATTAGGGCATTTAGGTTTAGTAAATTAAGATTGTGTTTTTAGGCTTAGTAAATTAGAATTGCGTTTATAGGATTATAATTTTTAGATTATATTCTTAGATGGGTGATTTTTGTTAGGGCTATTTTTAAATAATGTTGGCATGTCTTGATTTTTTATATAGCTTTTAAGATAAGATATAGTTTAAGTTAAATTGATTCCTAAAATAAATTAGAATATCATTCACTTTAGTTAGTCTAATTAGTTTTTTTAATTAATTCCGAATTTCAATAAAAAGAATCCAAAAAATATTAGGTGCATATCAATTAATTTGCATAATAGGTTTAATTAGAATTTGTTTATTAGTAAAATATTGTCATATCTAGAACTTAGGTACTTAGGTCCATACCATTTCATATTAAAGCAACACACCTAGATATTTTTAGATTAAGTCAATTTTTATTTAGTAAAACAAAAGATGGAAAAAAAATGTTATGCATGCCATGTGAGTTATAGTTTAATTTTTTTTAATAAAAAAGAAAATGCTAAAAAATAATCATTGCACCATTAAGTTAGTTTCTTTTCAATAAAGAAAACATTATGTCATTAAAAAAAAGATCATTTCCTTGGTTAGTTAATAGGTTAATTCATAATTAATCTCATATCATCATTATTTAGCATAGGTTGCATATATGCATTAAAAAATGAATCATAATAAAAAAAAAATCATAAAAGAGCATGCATGTAGAAATACCATGTCATTCATCTCATATCATGTAGCACATGCATATTTAGGATTATAAAAATTAGATTACATACATATAGTGATAAGTTTAAGTCATACCATATGAATTGCATCTCGCACGTCATTAAAATAAATTCATGCATATTAAGTTTAAATTAAGATTGCATATAATTAACATTTTTAAAAGAAAAAAGAAAAATTAGATGTCATGTCATTTAGAAATCATGTTTAGGGCATGCATTTTTATTAGCATTTTTTTTATTGAATGTTATTTTATTGGTTGTGCACCCGCATGACCACCATTTGCATGTTAGTAGCTTAAGTTAAAATTAATCAACATTGCCTGCAAAATATTTTTGAAATTAAAATAAAAGGTACCGAAAGGGCGTTAGACTAATCTAGCGTAATCATGTCCTCGGACCTACTGAATCTCTGGTTCGCAAAAGTAAAGTATTCTCCCATAATTGCATGTTTAAATAGATTAATTTCAAGTCGCGATTGGTAGGACTTGGGAGGGTCTGAACCAAATCTTCGGACTTAGTAATCCATTAACCTAAACTTTAGGATTGCCCTGAAAAATTTTATTAAGATAGTTCTAGACCTAACATTTCTTTTCTCCCAATCTAGATATGGGATTTTAATAATGTTTTCAATCATTTGATAGCCCATGCTCTGTCCGTACCCCATGCTTTGTCCGTATATAGGTTCTTCTCCTCCAGTTTTAATGATAATCGCAAGAATTCCGGTGTCTCACAAAATTATGAAAAATTGTTCTTTTAAAAATTAGATATGTTTTTATTCAACATGTTTTGATTGTCTCTGTACATGATGGTGTAGAGTGAACAGGAACAACACCCTCCTAGTATATAATAGATCTTCCACTATAATAGAGGGAATAGGAAAAATATCCATATCTAAAAATCCAGCAAATAAATGGAAGGAAAAGAAAGCATTTCTTGTTTTTCATTGTATGTTTTTATTATGATTTAAGATTCCCTTTCTAGGCAAATAAATGAGAGGGTTAATAAAGAAATAAATCAAGCCGTTGTTATAAAACCATTACAAATTGGATGTGGTCAAAATTTCCATCTATTGTTGATTCTTTTTTTAGTTTTCCTTTTTTTTCTTTTTTTTTTTCTTCTCTTCTGATCTAGATTTAGAAGTTTTCTTTTTCCAATCTAGTTTTAAATCTAAAAGTTTGAACTTTCTTAATCTAGTTCTAGACCTAGGAATTTTTTTCTTCCACTTTAGATTTGAGAGTTTAATAATGTTTTCAAATATTCAAGACCCCCATGCTTTGTTCGTATACATGTTCTCCGCCTCTAGTTTCAATGAAAATTGCCAGAGCTCTAATGTTTTGTTGAATTACAAAGATTTTTTTTTTTTTCCAAAAGTGAAATCTGTGTTTATTCAACCTATCTTGGTTATCTTCATACGGTGACGATGTAAAGAAAGTCAAACCTAAGCACGCACCACCAACAAGCAACACCATTGTTATAGGAAAAAGAATTTCCAACATGCACTCATCACTGAGGATGATATAGGATCCATAGATTGACCATTAATTATTTTGCTCGACAGATCCATTCTTATGAAACTAGTTTATACTTAACCCTGTTGGTGCTCTGTTTATCTTTCTTGTTTTTTAGAATTTTTTTTTTTTTTTTTGTAGTATTCTAGCCTTTACTTTGCTTCAATTTGTTTTGTCACGAAAGTCTATGTATTTTTCCTATGTCCTTTTGGGCAATGAATATAATTTTTATTCAACTAAAATAAATAAATAAATAAGGACGATGGTAATGAATATTCGAGGGAAACTTATTAATCGTGTTTCATTTAAAACAATTTGGCTTTTAGAGCGATGAATGACACATAACATTAGCGGCTTGGACATTAGAAAACGCACTCCTTAGTCATAGTTACTTATTAGTGTCTTTTATGCACTTGTCAACAAAATACGTTTTATAATACTTGCACTTGATCTAAATAAAATCCCACGTTCTTCTGGAAAATTGTGCTGTAATTTAATCTATCGATCATATTTGTTATTGTGACACTAAAATTAAGTTCCGAAAAATCTGATGATCCTTCGTGCATCGTGATTGATGATTGATAAGACTTCAACTTGAGCAAGCAAAATAATCCACATGTTCTAATTTTAGGGATGGAGAGATATATAGACTTTATGAGAAAAATTTCTAAAATTACATAATAAATTTTAACAAAATCACACCGAGCACCACCGGTTGGACGGCGCATCAGTCCGACTGGTTTGGTCTAGTCCTATCTTGGGGCGGTGGTTGATGGACCATAAATGGGGTCGGTGGGACGCACTTAAAGCAAGAGAAGAGTTCTATAAGAGATGTCGGGCATGTCCAATTGTAGCACAAAGGGTCTGGTAATCACTAAAATTATAGTCTGGCAAAACGCAGAGAAGAAGAAACGGCTTCCAAACCAGGAATTCTCACCGACTGGCCATGGAAGCCTCTGGGGAGCTTCAAGTTATACTGCGCTTTTAATTCGTGTTTCTTGGCCGGTTTCAAAAACATTGCCTAAGGTTGGTGAATTTAGAATTTTCTCAAAAAGTATGAATTGCTCAATATTAGAGTTGTGCAGAAGCATTTTGTATGCACAATCTATTTTAGACGAAAGAATTTTCACTTGATAGTGCTCAGGTACATCGTATCGGGAATATATTACTGTAAAGTAAGTTTTACGAGTGAGACAACAGAAATCAGTTTACGAGTAAGATCACAAATATCAGTATTTCAACTATCTAGAAAATAGAATAGAGAGTAGTAGTTCTGATAACTCTGGAAAATAGCACACTAGTTTCAACATATACAAATTATATATCATGCAAGAAGTACCTCTGGACAATATTTATGTCTGGTTCAATCGATTAATTGGATAACTATCGACACACACGCATCACAGAATCAAATAAAATCAACCAATAATCTCCCAAATTTGTTTAAATGAGAGATGTACATGGATGCACTTGCGAGTTTCCCACGGTCACTTTTCGTCGCTCACCATCCTTTGATTCTCGCGTGAAACGTTCCCCTTCAACAGTATGTGACTTTGGCGCCATGGGTGGTTCACGGCACATACCAATTAATTGCGAGAGGGCCTGGCGAGAGGGACTTCAGCTACTTCCTTATACTCCCATTTCTTCTAGAGAGGATGCTTCACAATCAGATTTGGATCTCCCTATCTCGCCACCGAACTGCCAAAGGCAACAACCGGATCCTCGACAGAGGCATAGAGTTCGAGCAGGTGGACCGAGAAAGCAACAGGTCTCTCTCTCTCTCTCTCTCTCTCTCTCTCTCTCTCTCTCTCTCTGTTGCAGATCATTCTTGTATTTTCTGTTAAATGAAGCCATGCATTGATTAATGTTGCTCCAAACAAGATCAATAGGTGGTCAAGTTTACATATGAACAGTAGCTGGTTAAATTCACTCTCTAGGATGTATGTTTAAACGAGCCGGACCCTTGTGCACAGTGGTTATTCATATAATTTAACTACAACCTTGTATCATACGATGCCCTATCTTCTCGATCAATAACACGGCATAATCAGGACGTAATAATTAAGGGCCATTATAGTTTAGTCAGTTCTTACTTATCTTTAAGGTGAATTTCTTTTTCCCTTCTTTCTCTTTTTATGCAGGGACAACCAGATTTTGCTCCCTGCGATTCTATTAACATGGCTCACTGGGCAATCTCTCAAGCCTCTCACTTGCCACTTTGGAAAATAGACAGTGTGATCATCACCTTTTTGATTCATGCATTGATTGTGGAATATCTCTATTATTGGCTTCATCGAGCCTGCACCATCATTTTCTCTACTCTCGCTATCACTCTCACCACCACTCCTTCATTGTCACCGAGCCCATCTCATGTAAGTTATGCTTTACATCACATTTAATTTAACGATATTTTATTTAGTCCATTATGCGATTAGAAGACTTATCAAACCTTGACAGTTGTCTTTGAAAGTGTAATCGTGTCTTCTAAGATGATTTACAACATCCGATCAGATCGAGCTCTGTGTTAGACGGACAGCTACTTATCATCTAGGAGAACTAGCATGCATGGTAGTTGGTAGGGATTGGATGACTCATTGTAATTAGATGGCCAACATAGCTGATGTTGCATTTAAGGTTCTCTTGCTTTTATTGTTTAAATTTTGATTTCATGATATAGTTAGGCAAACTTTGATTTTTTATCATTTTTTCTTTTTTTTTCTTTTTATTTCTTTTTGTAGCCATAGTTCATCCATTCGCGGAACATGTACACGACGGTGATCATGAGAACCGCTTCAATCGCATCCATCACTAGCTACACCACCTACATTGATTTCTTGAACAACATGGGTCACCACAACTTCAAGCTCATCCCTAATAGTCTCTTCACCATCTTTCCACCTCTCAAGTATTTAATGTACACTCCATCGTAAGTCCCACAATGCAATAATTATTCTCATTTAATTGTTTTCATTAACTCTCTCTCTCTCTCTCTCTCTCTCTCTCTCTCTCTCTCTCTTCGTAGCACCCTCTATTGGGAAAAGTACCAAAAAAGTTTCAAACCTATTGCTTTTGTACCAAATTAGTCATAAATGTTTCAATTGGATCAATTTAGTTATGAACATTTTTATATTAATACTAATTCAATCCATTCGGCCAATTTTGGCTGGCCAACGCTGACATGGACGTCGACCAGTGGTTGAACGCTAACGTGGTAATTTTTAATGATTTTTTTCTTTTTCTTTTTCTCCATTCTTCCTCCTTAGACTGTCCTCACAATAGCCAATGAGCCTCTAATGAGGCTCATCAGACACTGGGCGAGGGACGCGAAGCCCTCATTGACCACTAGTGAGGGTCACGGCCCTCACCTAGCCTTGCCGAGGGCCGCAACCTCAGCAACTGCTTTGCGGCCCTCGCCTAGTGGCCGACAAGCCTCTAGCTTAGCGATGGTCATCATGGCCTTGTCAACCACGAGCAAGATCGCCTTCGCCTACGGCAAGGCCAAGACGAGGTTGTGACATCCTAAAATTTCAATTTTATTTTCAATTAGATAAATTGAGTATTTCATCGACGCACCTATAGTGCTATTCTCTGAGCTGATCACTAATGAGATAACTAGACTATCTAGGGAAGTCATTAAGGAATTTTTATGCAATAGACTTGAGGATTCGACCAGGAATCAACTACTTGACCATGCTCATCTGCAGAGATCATTACAGCAGAGTTAAAAGTCGATTAGAGATCAGAGATAAGTCGGTTTAATAGAGATGTGTGGTTAAACGTAGGTGATTCCACCAAATTGCAAAATTCCCGTCGATCGGTACTAGACTGATTTTTCTGTCATTTTGGTACCATGTGTCCGTATTTGAAGTCTCGAGATTTTCACGACCACCGAGAGTCTCCAATGTGTCGAAGAGGTTCATTGTGGCTCAAAGAAAATCGACCACGAGTCATTTGCCCAAAAAATTTTTGAAAGCTACACGATGAGCTAGATCACGCTAAAATCGCGCCAGATTGAAATTAACCACGAATTTGAATTTGATTTCAGAAATTGAAAGTTATGTCATGTCACAAGTCATTTTAGGAACATCGACTCATCTTCTGAAGATTTTTCTACAAACCGAGATTTTGGGTGAAAATTTGACATAGGGACGTTTTTTACCGGAAAATTCAAGGGACCGTTTTTTATCACGTTTTTTTGGATACAAGTTGGTTTTATTGATAAGGAAAAATGCCAATTTGATCAAGGACACGTCGGTGGATTTTATGGGATCGAAATTGGGTCTGATCGAAGAAGAATCGATCCAATTTAAGGGAAAATGTTGCAAATTTGTATGCCCCTTGGTCCATGACTTTTTGGACCACTTAAATAGCTTGTTATGGAAGTCTTGAAGGCTGCAAGAGACTGTGGGAGCCAGCCAACCATGGTGGGCCTTGGTATAGGGGACAAGAAGATAGAAGTGAACCAAGTGGCCCCCTCCAAAGGCAGCCGTTCCCCTTCCTCCTTCTTTTGCGGTTGACCCCCTCCATTGCAGACCAAAGAAGCTTCAAAAACTTGCATAGAAACCAAACAGCCATCCCTCCCTCATCGTCGACCGTCACCGAGCCACTGGAGCCCTACCGCAACGCCGTCGTACCCCCGCACGGGCCAGCACTGTCCGCCGCTCGCCCTATTCATTTCACGTCCAGTAGCCATCGCCCAAGCCTCCTTCATGGCCATTGAAGCTCAGCTAAAGGCCGTCATTGTCGCTTTGTCGTTGTCCGACCATCGTTCACCTCTGCCAAGCCTGCAGCAGCCCTACCGTCCGTCCCTACTAGTCTCAGCCCCAACTAGCCACCCAGCCCTCCTCCTTTGGCCCAAGATTAGAACCATGAAGCCTAGGTATACTAGGCACTATTTGGCCCGTTTTGGACCCTTTCCGGACCTCGCTTGGTGCACCTACTTTGGAGTTTGTTGATCATCTCCCCTTCACCGTGGTCCTGTCGGATCGCTAATCAAGTGAGTTTACTCACTAATCTCCGCTTAGGGAGTTAATTATGCTTAAGGGCTGATTAGTTTAGGTTAAGCATGGATTAGGTGGTTAGTTAGAATGGATTAGCAATTTAGTCGTTTGATATTGCATGTTAGGTGGTTAGAGTAGTGCAATTAGCAAGTAGATAAGTCATAGTATTTATTTAAACAGGTTCGGAAATTTTCCGGGCCTGTTTCGATATTTAATTAGGCTTTTTCGGCCTAAGTTACATTTATTGGTATTTATTAATTAATTTTCGTAATTAATTAATTAATTATTATTTTTCGAAAATTAGACCGAGATAGCTGGTGACAGGAATTTTGTGTTGATCGTAGTATTATGATTAGTTTATTTAATTGAGTGCTGGTTTGTGCAATTTGAGTATGAATTGTAATTTTGGGTATTTATCCCAAAATTTAATAATTTCAATATTTAATTAGCAAAATTACCGAACATTGGTCTACAGCACCAAAAAAAATGTTTTCATTGACTATATAATTAGTAGGATTTTATAAAGTAAAGATATTATATTTTGGCAGAGGCCGACCGTGTACCCACACACAATTATTTTCATCGGGTATATTTTATCATGATGAAATTGGGCCAAGTTCATTATGTAATTGAGGGATTGGTATGCAAGGCACAAAGTTTTTGGTCGGGATGGGCTTATCATAGTTCAGCTTGTGTGAGCATTGGGTTTTCAGCTTGTGAAAGTAGTATGCTATATCAGCCTATAAGTGCTTGATATGTCAGCTTGTGAGAGCATACTATATCAACTTGTGTGAGCAATGATTGTTTGTCAGCTTGTGAGAGCAACATACTATATCAACTTGCGTGAGCAATGATCGCTTATCAACTTGTAAGAGCAACGATCTGTATATCAGCTTGTGGGAATCTATCTATATCAACTTGTGCGAGTTACTATCTATCATTTTCAGTTTGTGTGAGCATAGTCAGGGTTGACAGTATCGAATAAATAGTATTGAATTGATAAATAGTATCAATTGGTTGGATTGATGAATAACATCGTGGGGGTTGAATTAATTGATTGAGGGTGTGAACTGTACTGACTTATAGGAAGGAACGGTGACCAAGTCCTCTGACTTGTGCTTGTGCTTAGGCAGCCCTTGGGACGTATTTTCTTCCTAGTCGGAACTTAGGGGGTGAACTTGCTGAGATGCCATTGTTTCACCCCGTTGTGGGATAACATTTTTAGGTTCTTAAATGGCAGCTCCTCCCGAGCATTTTGGCCAACCAAAGAAGGTCACCGAGCATAAGTATTATATTCCGCTTCATGGGAACCCGAGGGGATGGGTCTATGAACTTGTGAGGTTCGTGGTATGGGTTGATGTGGGTCTACCCCTATAAGGTTCCCCATCAATACAAATCATGGTATCGTCGTGAGTAGAATGGACAGAACGAAGGTCCCATACCGAAGTCTGAGGTCCCAATGTCGATGTTGGAGGTTGCTTTTTGGGAAAGGCATGGCCAACCCACCAGGGGGTTTAATGGTAGACCTGGATATTTCGAATCTAGGGACCTTGGAGTATTCAGTTGAAGACTCCAATGAGTAGAGGATCTGTAGCCTCCCCCCCCCCCCCCTTTTTTGCAGACCCTGTATATAGTTAGCTCATATTGTATATGACATAGCTTGATATGTATATAAAGGTGTGGGTTGGTTTTCAAAAATTGTGGCCCTACTTTTCTATCACATCCTGTTGTTGTCTAGAGATTAATTATTCCATTCCGCGTGCACATTAAATTGAATGGGTCAGCGACACATCCTGGGACATCGCTATTTAATCGACCACAAAGGGATGCGCACACGCTCAGAGAATCGGGGCATGACAAAGGCTGGCTTCACCCAAATTAGAGTGAAGCCGCCTTGCCCATAACCTTGGGTGGCCCTTGCTCAATGGCCGGCAAGACTTGCTGGATGCTCGCCAGCCACCATAGGGACAATCCAAAGAGGAAGAAGGGAGAAAAGAGTAGGAAAAAGAAAATGAAAAAGAAAAGAAAAATTAATAAAAAAAATTGAATAAAATAAAAAAAATTATTAAAAAAAATTGCCACATTAGCGTCCAGCCACTGGCCAACATCCACATCACCGTCCAACCACCAACCGATGCCATGTGAGTGCTGAATTGCCAAAATTAGCTGAATTGACTGAAATTTTATTAATGCAAAAATGTTTTAAATTAAATTGGTTCAATTGAAAATTTTATAGATGAATTGGTATTAATATAATAGGTTTATGACATTTTTTTTGTACTTTTCCCCTGTCTATTAGGAGGCAAAATGGTGTCTTGATCGGGCATAATTCTCTCTCTCTCTCTCTCTCTCTCTCTCTCTCTCTCTCTCTCATTGGTTCCACACTAGTATAAGCATGAAAGGTAAAAAGTGCTCACGAAATTATTTATGCAAAGTTGAAGAAAACAAGCCAAAATAATACATTTGTGTATGTAAATGTGAGATACATATGATTCTCCGTAAAAGATGGGGAAATTAACAGTTGTTTTTGTTTGGAAAAGGACATTTTGGCTAAAGAAAATGTAAAAGGAAAATATCAAACGAAGTATTTGAGCATGAGTAAAAGGTATAAATGGAAATTTATGCATGGTTCATTTGACGTTTCGATCAATACAAGCGCTTATTGGCCAAATAATTTCTTGTTCATAGTCATGAGTCATGGCCCATCAACAGATTTCATTCGTTGCACCACACTCAATTCCGAACAAACTACAGCCTTTTCATGCCAATCTATGACTACATATACGGAACGATAGATGAGTCAACAAATACCACATACGAGACATCTCTTCAGAAAGTGGAAGATTCACCGGATGTGGAGTATCTAACGCACCTGACAGCGCCAGAGTCCATCTATCATCTGCGGCTGGGATTTGCCTCCATCGCATCTCGACCCTACTCGCCCAAGCGGTACTTGTGGATCATGTGGCCACTCACGCTTGCCTCGGTGGTGTGGACTTGGACCTATGGCCACTCTTTCATCTTGGAGAGGAATGCCTTCAAGAAACTCAAGTTGCAATCCTGGGTGATTCCAAGATACAATGTCCATGTAAGAACCAAGACGAGAATTTGCTTTGTTTCCAAACTTGGTGTTTATTTCCCCATGTTGTTTCTACGGGCATGAACTTTGATGAATTACTTTGTTACGATATTGCATTCTTGAAGATAGGCAAAACGTCCTACCGGGAGACTGACGATGCTCCCAACTTGTGAACGTCCGGCCCGTTTGCCTCAAAGGGTGGAACTGGGATGGGAGACAGGCGGGGAGATCGGAACAGATACGGGGACTGATCCTTCAACCCCGTCCCGCCCTATCATGCCACTAAGAAAATCTCATTCCACTAAGAAATCTGCACATAAAACCATGGGGTGATGGTTTAAGTTCATTGACCATGTAACCTACCAACAAATATTGGATGGTTCAAAACATCTAATGCGGGTGTTGACTGAACGTATTGAGTTTATTAGTCTTCTTTTCTCCGGGACATATGTATATCCATTTGTGTGTCAACTCGGTTTCATGTTCTTCATTTTCCTGTAGTATATATTATCATGGCGAACAGAAGCCATTAATGCCTTTGATAGAAGAAGCTACACTGGAAGCTAACCAGAAAGGAGTCAAGGTTCTGACTTTGGGTCTTCTCAATCAGGCAAGATGTTGTATCCTTCCCGAGGCAGCCCTCCATTATAAATGTTAATCTATTTGTATGTTGTCGAGAATTACAGCGAGTCCGATCCTACTTTGTCAATTTACACTCAAAATTCTGTTATTGGGGTCTCTACTTTAGCCAAATTATATAGTGCTTATTGATTCCATTTTTTTTTCTTTTTTTCGCTTTCAGGGAGAGAAATCGAATGGGCATGGTGAATTGTTTATTCAAAAGCACAGTGATTTGAGGACTAAGTTGGTGGATGGGAGTAGCTTGGCAGTGGCAGTTGTGCTTCATAGCATTCCCAAAGGGACAAGCCAAGTTCTCATCAGAGGCAATCTTAACAAGCTTGCTTATGCCATTGCCCACGCTTTATGTGCAAGGGGTATCCAGGTGCTAAGTCCTCCTCTTTTTTTTTTTTTTTTATATCAAATCATTTTGGTTTTAATTTACACATTTCTTTATTATTGGGTGGCGCTATTACCCCTATATGACTAAATCCACCCAATTTTCACCGAAAAGACAAAATTACCCTCTATAATTTAATTGCAATTTAAATTGGCAATCCCAAATTTATTTAAATTCCTTTTTTTTAAGTTTTCTATATCTATGTAAGATCTACCTACCATGATTAAGAATTTCATGTATCTAGCTTTTGATTATTGTACATATTCCATGTATACTAGAGGCACCATGTCTTTTTTTCATTGTTAGTATTACTTTCATAAAAATTTGTTTGGTCAAAAAGAGCAATTTCCAAGATATCTATTTCTTTTCTACATTGTCGATTAGATTTTTGGATACATTGTTAAGTAGATGAAGTTTAATTAAATCAAAACATTGCCTAGAGTAAGATTTTTTTTTTTTAAAATGCTAGTGAAATTTCATTATTTTGATTTGACAAAAATTACTAACCTCGACAAATAGTTTATGAAAAATATTTAGATATCTAATTGTGCCTAATGTTTTTAGTGTGTTCTTAGATATTTCTCTAACTTCTTACATGTTATGTATAAAAGTATCTCGCTAATCTAGTAAGGAAAAAATATAAATTATTTGATATAGTAAATAAAGGGAGTTGATATATATTTTAGACTAATGAAATTAATAACAAGTTCACCAAGAAAGTGAGCCTTTGTTATAAGAGGAGCGGCAAATAGATAGACTGTTATAAAAGTAATGATGAAGAAGAGATTTTTTAATTTTATATTATATCAAATAATGTTTTATTTCCTTACTATTAGCATGATAATTTAACATGGAGCATATAAAACGTTATAAGAATACTTACGCAAGAAAAAATATGTGAAATTCTTAATTATGGTAACTATCCTAAATAGAAAGAGGAAAAAATAGAAAAAAAAAAAAAGAAAAGGAGTGGGGCCATAATTTAAAACCGCATTGAAAAGATTTATGACAGTTTTGTCTTTTTAGAATAAAACTTGGATACCCCTTGCACATAAAGCGTGGGCAATGGCATAAGCAAGCTTGTTGAGATTGCATCTGATGAGAACTTAGGCTTGTCCCTTTGGGAATGCTATGAAGCACAACTGCCACTGCCAAGCTACTCCCATCCACCAATTTAGTCCTCAAATCACTGTGCTTTTGAATAAACACTTCACCATGCCAATTCAATTTCTCTCCCTGAAAGCGAAAAAAAACCAAAAAAAAAAAAAATGGAATCAATAAACACTATATAATTTGGCTAAAGTAGAGACACCCAATAACAGAATTTTGATTGTAAATTGACAAAGTAGGATCGGGCTCGCGGCAATTCTCGACGACCTACAAATAGATTGACATTTATATTGGAGGGCTGCCTAGGAAAGAAGACAACATCTTGCCTGATGGAGAAGACCCAAAGTTAGAACCTTGACTCCTTTCTGGTTAGCATCCAGTTTAGCTTCTTCTATCAAGGCATTAATGGCTTCTGTTCGCCATAGTAATATATACTACAGGAAAATGAAGAACATGAAACCGAGTTGACACACAAATGGTTGTACATATGTCCCGGAGAAAATAGAAGACCAATAAACTCAAAACGTTCAGTCAACACCCGCATTAGATGTTTTGAACCATCCAATATTTGTTAGTAGGTTACATGGTCAATGAACTTAATCACCCCATGGTTTTATGTGCAGATTTATTAGTGGAATGAGATTTTCTTAGTGGCATGACAGGGCGCGACGGGTCTGAAGGATCAGTCCCCATATCTGTTCCACTCTCCCCGCCTGTCTCCCATGTTAGACAATTCATATAAAACTTGATGCGGAAATTCATAACAAATCAATGATCTTTGATCTTCATGATTTTCACAAATAAATTCAGACAAACCTTTATCCATAGCGCTACGCTTGATGATGATCGTTGTAGAAAAACCCAATGATCTCGAACCAAAATGAAAAAATCCGATTTCTCTCCCTTAACCCACTAAACCTTAATGTATTCAATTGATGGAGGAGAGAATACATTCTTTTTGGTTACTGTTGTTCGTTGTGGGTGGAGAGAGGACCGGACTCTTTTATACGTTCGTTGAAAAGGTGCCTTCCATCAAAGCGATATACCCTTTCGTTTTATTAGAGTCGTACCTTCTCATAACCAATATTATTTATAGCATTTCAATCATTATTAAACCATATATTAAATCACATAATATGGGCCACAATAATTATTACATTCTCCCACTTGGCCCATATGATTCTCCTTTCATGGTTTAATGAAGACCATAATGTGCACAATAAGATTATGCTATAAAATTTCATTAAATTGGCAATCACATAATAATCACAATTAAGTAAAGAAAACTAACGCGAGTCATAGCGGTTATATGTCATTAATCGACATAGTCCCTTCTATGTACTACAACTATAGCACTTTACTTAACATGATCCATAAATGAGAAGTACAACAATAGTCCAACCATAATGTTTCTTTAGAAACTATCCTGTTTTCTATTTAGTATACATTATGGAAATAGATGAATGTTAAACAAGATAGTTTCTAAAGAAACATTATGGTTGGATTATTACTGTACTTCTCATTTATGGATCATGTTAAGTAAAGTGCTATAGTTGTAGTACATAGAAGGGACTATGTCGGTTAATGACATATAATCGCTATGACTCACGTTAGTTTTCTTTACTTAGTTGTGATTATTATGTGATTGCCAATTTAATGAAATTTTATAGCATAATCTTATTGTGCACATTATGGTCTTCATCAAAATCAAGTTTGGGATATAGTTGAATTGCCTAAAGGATGTAAGAAGGTGGGGTGTAAATGGGTCTTTAAGACCAAGCGCGACTCAAAAGGCAATATTGAACGACATAAAGCCAGACTTGTTGCAAAGGGTTTTACTCAGAAAGAAGGCATTGACTATAAAAAGACATTTTCACCAGTCTCTAAGAAGGACTCACTTAGAGTTATTATGGCTTTGGTGGCTCATTATGACTTGGAGTTACACCAAATGGATGTAAAAACCGCCTTTCTTAATGGGAATTTAGAGGAAGAGGTATATATGGACCAACCCAAAGGCTTTTTAGTTATAGGAAAGGAACACATGGTATGTAAATTAAAGAAGTCAATATATGGACTTAAACAAGCTTCCTGACAATGGTATCTTAAGTTTAACGATACCATAACTTCATTTGGATTTAAGGAAAACACCGTTGATCGGTGTATATATATGAAGATTAGTGGGAGCAAGTTTATTTTTCTAGTTCTGTATGTTGATGATATTTTGCTTGCTGCTAATGATCTTGGTTTGTTACATGAAACCAAGAAATTTCTCTCTAAGAATTTTGAAATGAAGGATATGGGAGAGGCAACATATGTGATAGGAATAGAAATATTCCGTGATAGATCACAAGGATTATTAGGATTTTCTCAGAAAGCCTATATTGAGAAAATTTTAGAGAGATTCAATATGAGTAAATGTTCAGCAGGAATAGTTCCAATTCAGAAAGGTGATAAATTTAGCCTTATGCAATGTTCGAAAAGTGAATTGGAATGAGAACAAATGAATAATATTCTTTATGCATCTATTGTGGGAAGCTTAATGTATGCACAAACTTGCACCAGACCAGACATCAGTTTTGCTATTGGAATGCTAGGTAGGTATCAAAATAATCCTAGAATGGATCATTGGAAAGTTGCAAAGAAAGTTCTTAGATACTTGCAAGGAACAAAGAATCATATGCTCACTTATAAAAGATTTGATCATCTCGAGGTGATTGGATATTCAGATTCAGACTTAGCCGAATGTGTCGATACAAGAAAATCAACATTTGATTACTTGTTTCTTCTGGCTGGAGGGGCAATTTCATGGAAGAGTGCGAAGCAGTCAATTATTCCTGCATCCACTATGGAAGCTGAATTTGTGGCATGCTTTGAGGCCACAATTCATGGATTATGGCTGCGGAATTTTATTTCAGGGCTTATGATCGTCGATAATATTGCCAAGCCGCTGAAAATCTATTGTGATAACTCTGCAGCAGTTTTCTTCTCTAAGAACGACAAGTATTCTAAGGGTGCTAAGCATATGGAGATCAAATACTTGTCTGTCAAAGAAGAAGTTCAGAAACAAAGAGTGTCAATTGAGCACATTAGCACCAATCTTATGATAGCAAATCCCTTAACAAAAGGATTGCCGCCCAAAATATTTAATGAGCATGTTGAAAGGATTGGCATTATTGGACGTCATTAATGTTTGTGTTATGATTGTATTAAGTTTATGTATTTGACACTTTGAGCTCACTTACATGTTTCTGATATTTCCTGTTTTCTATTTAGTATACATTATGGAAATAGATGAATGTTAAACAGGATAGTTTCTAAAGAAACATTATGGTTGGACTATTACTGTACTTCTCATTTATGGATCATGTTAAGTAAAGTGCTATAGTTGTAGTACATAGAAGGGACTATGTCGATTAATGACATATAACCGCTATGACTCGCATTAGTTTTCTTTACTTAATTGTGATTATTATGTGATTGCCAATTTAATGAAATTTTATAGCATAATCTTATTGTGCACATTATGGTCTTCATTAAACCATGAAAGGAGAATCATATGGGCCAAGTGGGAGAATGTAAGAATTATTGTGGCCCATATTATGTGATTTATTATATGGTATAATAATGATTGAAATGCTATAAATAATATTGGTTATGAGAAGGTACGACTCTAATAAAACGAAAAGGTATATCGCTTTGATGGAATGCACCTTTTCAACGAACATATAAAAGAGTCTGGTCCTCTCTCCACCCACAACGAACAACAGTAACCAAAGAGAATGTATTCTCTCCTCCATCAATTGAATACATTAAGGTTTAGTGGGTTAAGGGAGAGAAATCGGATTTCTTCATTTTGGTTCGAGATCATTGGGTTTTTCTACAACGATCATCATCAAGCGTAGCGCTATGGATAAAGGTTTGTCTGAATCTATTTGTGAAAATCATGAAGATCAAAGATCATTGATTTGTTATGAATTTCCGCATCAAGTTTTATATGAATTGTCTAACAGTAAGGAATATTATTCATTTGTTCTCGTTCTAATTCACTTTTCGGACATTGCATAAGGCTAAATTTATCACCTTTCTGATACATGCTGACATATGTGGTCCTTTCGATGTTCCATCTTTTGGTAAGGAAAGCTATTTCATAACCTTTATTGATGATTTTTCACGTTATGGTTACATTTATCTATTGCATGATAAGTCTCAATTAGTGAATGCACTTGAAGTTTATATTAAAGAGGTTGAGAGGCAATTAGATAGAAAGGTGAAAATAGTAAGATCGGATAGAGGTGGTGAATATTATGGAAAGTATGATGAATCGGGACAATGTCCAGGTCCATTTGCTAAATTCCTTGAAAGACATGGCATTTGTGCTCAATACACAATGCCAGGTACACCACAACAAAATGGTGTAGCAGAAAGGCATAACCGTACTTTAATGGAAATGGTTAGGAGTATGATGAGTCATTCATCTTTACCATTGTCTTTGTGGATGTATGCTTTAAAGACTTCTATATATTTATTAAATAGGGTTCTTAGTAAGGCAGTTTCAAAGACTCCATTTGAACTGTGGGCGGGAAGGAAACGTAGTTTATGACACCTGCATGTTTGGGGTTGTCAAGCAGAAGTAAGAATTTACAATCCACATGAAGGAAATTGGATTCAAGAATGACCAGTGGTTATTTCATTGGTTATGCAGAGAAATCCAAAGGGTATAAATTTTATTGTCATAATCATAGTACAAGAATTGTTGAATCTGGAAATGCTAGGTTCATTGAGAATGGTGACATTAGTGGGAGTGAAAGAATGCGTGATGCTTACATTCAAGAAGTAAGGGTAGAAGTTCCTATGCCTAAAACTTCTAAAGTTGTTGTTTCTGATATTGTAGTACAATCTAACAATAATCGAGAACAACAAACACTCAATAATTGAGATATTAATAATAAACCTCCAATAGCCGAGTCACAAGAAATAGCATTAAGGAGATCTCAAAGAGAAAAGAGGTCGGCTATTTCTTATGACTATATGGTTTATCTACAAGAGTTAGAAATTGACTTAGGAATTGGAAATGATCCAGATTCATTTTCCCAAGCCATGGAATGTGAAGATTCTAATGAATGGTTTAATGCATGGATTTTAACTCTTCTTCCATGGCATTAAACCATTCATTAGAATCTTCACATTCCATGGCTTGGGAAAATGAATCTGGATCATTTCCAATTCCTAAGTCAATTTCTGACTCTTGTAGATAAACCATATAGTCATCAGAAATAGCCGACCTCTTTTCTCTTTGAGATCTCCTTAATGCTATTTCTCGTGACTCGGCTATTGGAGGTTCATTATTGACATCTCCATTATTGAGTGTTTGTTGTTCTCGATTATTGTTAGATTGTACTACAATATCAAAAACAACAACTTTAGAAGCTTTAGGCATAGGAACTTCTACCCTTACTTCTTGAATGCAAGCATCACGCATTCTTTCACTCGCACTGATGTCACCATTCTCAACGAACCTAGTATTTCCAGATTCAACAATTCTTGTACTATGATTAGGACAATAAAATTTATACCCTTTGGATTTCTCTGCATAACCAATGAAATAACCACTGGTCGTTCTTGAATCCAATTTCCTTTCATGTGGATTATAAATTCTTACTTCTGCTTGACAACCCCAAACATGCAGGTGTCGTAAACTAGGTTTCCTTCCCGTCCACATCAAGTCTTGGCAAAGAAACTAAATTGCGAGAAAATGTAGGTACATAAAGGGTTCGAAACAAATCCAAATAATGCCCAGTATCTAAGATCAAACAATAAGTGACAATGCCTTCAACTGGAGCTTTGTCTCTGTTCCCCGTAATCACATAACTTTCATTTGGCTTTATAGTTTAGATCATAAGAAATCCCTGCATCGTATTTGACACATGAGTGGTGGCACCAGAATCAATCTACCAAGTATTATAAGAAAATTCAGTAAAATTTGATTCAAAACATACCAAAGCACAAGACTTACCTTTCTTTTCGAACCAAGCCTTACATTTCAAACAATCTTTCTTCAAGTGTCCAATTTTGTTGCAAAAATGACACTTAATAAGATTGCGTTCCTTCTTATGGATTTGAGAAGCCTTTGAAGAGTCATTCAGGACGTGTAGTCCTTTCTTCTTGCTCCTTCCACCTTTCCTCTTAAAATTCTTTCGAACTTCTTGATGACTTGAGAGAGAACAGAATGAGCCTTTTGATTCTTTATCCTTGTTTCCTCTTGAACTAGCATACTGGCCAATTCGTTTACATTCCACTTATCCTTTATAGTATTGTAATTCATTTGAAATGGCCCATATTGCTCATGAGGTAAGGAATTAAGTATAAATTGTACTAAAATGTACTCATCCACATTCATTCCCAAAGTCCTTAACTTTGCTGCTAAATTGGTCATCTCAAGTATATGCTCATGCATGGTACGCGAACCATCATATTTCATGGTGGTCAATGTGCTCATTAGTGTACCAACAAGTGACTTATCAGCAATTTGAGAACGCTCTTCCACAAATTTCATAAATTCCTTAGCATCGTTAGTCTTGGGAAAAGAAGTCTTTAAGTTGTTTGCAACTGTCATTCGCATGAACATTAAGCTCAATCTGTTTGATCTTTCCCAAGCTTTATGGAAAGACTTTTCATCATCGCTGCTTTCATCAGTAATAGCAGCTGGTTTCTCAGCTTGAAATGCTAAATCAAGATCCAGGACGCCTAAGTGAAACTGGACTTGTTCACTCCAATCAGGAAAATTTATCCCATTGAATAAGGGAACAGATGAGGCATGCGAATGAAGTGAAACAGGTACAGATACTGCAAATGTACAAGAAAATACTCATACATTAATGCTTTGAGAATATCACCTAATTAGATTCAAACTAAATGACACATGTACATCATAGTTCTCCTTTGGGCAATCCTATGATATATAAATATATATAAACCATAACGATGCTAATAACTTTTATTTGATAATTGTAAATATATCTTATTAAAATTTATTTTTTATCTTTGGATATACAAACAAATTTAATAAGTCATATTAATTATCAACCATCATGTTCATGAATTATAAGAAAATAATTAACCTTTGGGTTAATCCCTAAGTTTTTATAATAAATGAACTTCAATATACCTATAACTCCAATAATAATATAAAACATATCAATTTCATACATAGCATCAATTAATCATGGGTAATTGAATAAAATAATTTACAATATAAAAAATTCAAAAAAAAAACTTCAAGGTTCGGCCACTTTGGTGACTAACAAACCATTCATAATATGAATTTTTAATATTGTAAAATACAAATATTTACCAAATTTTCATACAATGACAAAAACGTAATCAAAGCATAAGGGTAAAATCGTAAAATCATAATTTCATAACGGCAGAATCATAAATTTAATATCTAGGGGCAAAATGGTAAATAATCAGCAATGGCATAATTGTAATTATTAATTAAACAGAGGCATAACAATAAATAAATTGCGAGAAAGACAAAATTGGAATTTTAAAAATGGCATAGGGGCAAAAACATAAATAAGGCCGCGCGGGGACGTCAGGCGCGTGCCTCGCATGCGCGCGTCCAACGCGCGGGCGCGTGCAACGGGTTGCCTCGCGCGCGTGAAGGCGCGTGGCGCCTGGGTTCCACGCGCCTGCAACCGCAGCGCACGCGTGGAGCCCACGCGCCTTCTTCCTCGCACACAAACGCAATTCTTCGCCGTTTTTCGCCGTTCCGCCGCGGTTTCACTGGCCGTTTCTTCTCCGGCAACCCATCCCAGACACAAATAAATAATGGGTTTTGAAGAACATGCCGGCACGATCACATGCGTCCAAGTTTCAGAGAAAATGACCAAAAAATTGGCCCCAAATCAGACGAAAAATTCTCCGAACACAAAACTTCCACCACCGCCGCTTCCACCGCTCGATTAGCCTCCGGCGAACACCAATATACCGGAAAAACTCATGGCTAATGTTCCTCATGGCAATGCGACGGTGTGGGTCCGAAATCAAGCGGTGAGTTGCCGGATTTTCCCCGGAACCGGCGAGTTTCTTACTTGCCCTCAAAATTCCGAATTTTTCCATTTTCGTCCATTTCCACTCATGCACACACAGTAACTTTTCTTCACCATTTTAGTCCATGAAAAACGTTCCATCATTCGGATTTTCTTTAACCGAACCTTCCAAAACATTTCAACAACAACAAATGCTACGAACATGATCATTCAACAAATCATCAAACATAAACTATAATATTTCTTTAAACAAAAAAATCATGAGATCATAAACCAAACGCTCTGATATCAACTGTTAGACAATTCATATAAAACTTGATGCGGAAATTCATAACAAATCAATGATCTTTGATCTTCATGATTTTCACAAATAGATTCAGACAAACCTTTATCCATAGCGCTACGCTTGATGATGATCGTTGTAGAAAAACCCAATGATCTCGAACCAAAATGAAGAAATCCGATTTCTCTCCCTTAACCCACCAAACCTTAATGTATTCAATTGATGGAGGAGAGAATACGTTCTTTTTGGTTACTGTTGTTCATTGTGGGTGGAGAGAGGACCGGACTCTTTTATACGTTCATTGAAAAGGTGCATTTCATCAAAGCGATATACCCTTTCGTTTTATTAGAGTCGTACCTTCTCATAACCAATATTATTTATAGCATTTCAATCATTATCAAAACATATAATAAATCACATAATATGGGCCACAATAATTCTTACATCCCATCCCTGTTCCACCCTTTGAGGCAAACGGGCTGGCCGTTCACAAGTTGGGAGCATCGTCAGTCTCCCGTTAGGACGTTTTGCCTATCTTCAAGAATGCAATATCGTAACAAAGTAATTCATCGAAGTTGATGCCCCTAGAAACAACATGGGGAAATAAACACCAAGTTTGGAAACAAAACAAATTCTCGTCTTGGTTCTTACATGGACATTGTATCTTGGAATCACCCAGGATTGCAACTTGAGTTTCTTGAAGGCATTCCTCTCCAAGACGAAAGAGTGGCCATAGGTCCAAGTCCACACCACCGAGGCAAGCGTGAGTGGCCACATGATCCACAAGTACCGCTTGGGCGAGTAGGGTCGAGATGCGATGGAGGTAAATCCCAGCCGCAGATGATAGATGGATTCTGGCGTTGTTAGGTGCGTTAGATACACCACATCCGGTGAATCTTCCACTTTCTGAAGAGATGTCTCGTATGTGGCATTTGTTGACTTATCCATCGTTCCGTATATGTAGTCATAGATTGGCATGAAAAGGCTGTAGTTTGTTCGGAATTGAGTGTGGTGCAACGAATGAAACCTGTCAATGGGCCATGACTCATGACTATGAACAAGAAATGATTTGGCCAATAAGCGCTTGTATTAATCGAAACGTCAAATGAACCATGCATGAATTTCTAGTTATGCCTTTTACTCATGCTCAAATACTTCTTTTGATATTTTCCTTTTCCATTTTCTTTAGCCAAAATGTCCTTTTCCAAACAAAAACAACTGTTAATTTCCCCATCTTTCACCGAGAATCATATGTATCTCACATTTACATACACATATATATTATTTTGGCCTGTTTTCTTCAACTTTGCGTAAATAATTGAGATAGAGAGAGAGAGAGAGCATTATGCCTTATCAAGACACCATTCTGCCTCCTAATAGATGGGGGAAAAGTATAAAAAAAAAAGTCCTAAACCTATTGTATTTATACCAATTCAGCCATAAACTTTTCAATTGAACTAATTTAATTTAAAACATTTTCACATTAATACAATTCAGTCCATTCGGCCAATTTTGGCCAGTCAACACTGACATGGTATTGGCCAGTGTTGACATGACAATTTTTTTAATAATTATTTTTATTTTATTCAATTTTTTTATTAATTTTTTCTTTTTTTCTTTTTTTCCTTTTTCTTTTCTTTTTCCTACTCTTTTCTCCCTTCTTCCTCCTTGGATTGTCCCTATGGTGGCTGGCGAGCATCCAGCAAGGCTCGTCAGTCATTGGGTGAGGGCCGCCCAAGGCTGTGGGCAAGGCAACTTCACTCTGATTTGGGCGAAGCCGCCTCGCCTTGGCCTTGCGGTAGGCGAAGGCGGTCTCACTCGTGGTTGGCGAGGCCATGGTGGCCATCGCTAGGTAGGAAGCTTGCCGGCCACTAGGCAAGGGCCGTGAAGCCGTCACTAGGGTTGTGGCCCTAGGCAAGGCCAAGTGAGGGCCAAGAACCCTCACTGGTGGTGAACAAGGGCTTCGCAGCCCTTGCCCAATGGCTAGTGAGCCTCACTGAAGGCTCATTGGCCACTGTGAGGACAGTCTAAGGAGGAAGAAGGGAGAAAAGAAAAGGAAAAAATAAGAAAAAAAAATCATTAAAAATTGCCACATCAATGTCTGGCCATTGGTCGACATCCACGTTAGTGTCGGCCAGCCAAAATTACCCGGATGGACTGAATTAGTATCAATGTAAAAAGGTTCAGGATTGAATTGGTCCAATTGAAAAATTTATGACTAAATTGATACAAATACATTAGGTTTGAGACTTTTTTGGTCCTTTTCCCAAATAGAGGGTGCTACAAAGAGAGAGAGAGAGAGAGAGAGAGTAAATGAAAATAATTAAATGAGAACAATTATTGCATTGTGGGACTTACGATGGAGTGTACATCAAATACTTGAGAGGTGCAAAGATGGTGAAGGACCTATTAGGATTGAGCTCGAAGTTGCAGTGACCCATGTTGTTCATGAAATCAATGTACGTGGTGTAGCCAATGATGGATGCAATTGAAGCAATTCTCGTGATCACCGTTGTGAACATGGGTATCGCAAATAGCATTGCATATGCTATATGTTCTGCGAATGGATGAACTATGGCTACAAAAAGAATAAAAAAAAGAATAAAAAATGATAAAAAATCAAAGTTTGCCTAACTATATCATGAAATCAAAATTTAAACAATAAAAGCAAGAGTAGCTTAAATGCAACATCAACTATGTTGGCTATCTAATTACAATGAGTCATCCAAGCCCTACTAACTACCATGCATGCTAGTTCTCCTAGTTGATAAGTAGCTGTCCGTCTTTACTAAAAGAAGTCTAACACAAAGTTCGATCTGATTGGATTTTGTAAATCTTCTTAGTATACCTAAGTCATGTAAAATGAAGTTGCAGTAGATCGTTGGTCGATCTGGGAGTATCAACACAGTTTCATCGTAGAAGACACGATTACACTTTCAAAGACAAAACTGTCAAGGTTTGACAAGTCTTCTAATCGCATAAAGGACTAAATAAAATAATGTTAAATTAAATGTGATGTAAAGCATAACTTACATGAGATGGGCTCGGTGACAATGGAGGAGTGGTGGTGAGAGTGATAGCGAGAGTAGAGAAAATGATGGTGCAGGGCTCGATGAAGCCAATAATAGAGATATTCCACAACAAATGCATGAATCAAGAAGGTGATGATCACACCATCTGTTTTCCAAAGTGGCAAGTGAGAAGCTTGAGGGATTGCCCAGTGAACCATGTATAATAGAATTGCAGTGAGCAAAATCTGGTTGTCCCTACATAGAAAGACAAAGGGAAAAAGAAATTCACCTTAAAAATGAGTAAGAACTGACTAAACTATAATGGCCCTTAATCACTACGTCCTGATTATGCCTTGTTATTGATCGAGAAGATAGGGCATCGTATGATACAATGTTGTAGTTAAATTATATGAATAACCACTGTGCACAAGGGTCCGGCTCGTTTAAACATACATCCTAGAGAGTGAGTTTAACCGGCTACTGTTCATATGTAAACTTGACCACCTATTAATCTTGTTTGGAGCAACATTAATCAATGCATGGCTTCATTTAACAGAAAATATAAGAATGATCTGCAACAGAGAGAGAGAGAGAGAGAGAGAGAGAGAGAGAGAGAGAGACCAGTTGCTTTCTCGGTCCACCTGCTCGAACTCTATGCCTCTTTCGAGGATCCGGTTGTTGCCTTTGGCAGTTCGGTGGCGAGAAAGGGAGATCCAAATCTGATTGTGAAGCATCCTCTCTAGAATAAATGGGAGTATAAGGAAGTAGCTGAAGTCCCTCTCGCCAGGCCCTTTCGCAATGAATTGGTGTGTGCCGTGAACCACCCATGGCGCCAAAATCACGTACTGTTGAAGGGGAACGTTTCACGGGAGAATCAAAGGATGGTGAGCGACGAAAAGTGACTATGCGAAACTCGCAAGTGCATCCATGTACATCTCTCATTTAAACAAATTTGGGAGATTATTGGTTGATTTTATTTGATTCTTGATGCGTGTGTGTCGATAGTTATCCAATTAATAGATTGAACCAGAATATTGTTCAGAGGAACTTCTTGCGTGATATATAATTTGTATATGTTGAAACTAGTGTGCTATTTCCAGGGTTATCAGAACTACTACTCTCTATTCTATTTTCTAGATAGTTGAAATTCTGATTTTTGTTATCTCACTTGTAAACTGATATCTATTGTCTCACTCATAAAACTTACTTTACAATAATATATTCCCAATACGATAACTTTACAATAATATATTCCCGATATGATGTACCCGAGCACTATTAAGTGAAAATTCTTTCGTCTGAAAATAGATTGTGAGTACAAAATGCTTCTACACAACTCTAATATTGAGCAATTCATGTGGCATCGTGAAGAACTACTCAAGCCGACTTTTTGAGAAAATTCTAAATTCACCAACCTTAGGCAATGTCTTTGAAACCGGCCAAGAAACACGAATTAAAAGCGCAGTATACCTTGAAGCTCCCAAGAGGCTTCCATGGCCAGTCGGTGAGAATTCCTGGTTTGGAAGCCATTTCTTCTTCTCTGCGTTTTGCCAGACTACAATTTTAGTGATTACCAGACCCTTTGTACTACAATTGGACATGCCCGACATCTCTTATAGAACTCTTCTCTTGCTTTAAGTGCGTCCCACCGACCCCATGCACATTTATGTTCCATCAACCACCGCTCCAAGATAGGGATACCCGGACCCCTGGAGTGTCAAAAATTCGCATAAAGGGACACTTAAGTGTCAAAAGTTACGAAAGTGACATTTAAGTGCCAAAATTGAAGCAAAATGGATTATTTAAGTGCCAATCCGACCAAAATCCAGCCAAAACGCTGATGTGTCAATTTTCCGACAAAACAAGTGCAAAACATTGTCGTTTTGGTACTAACATGGTAAAAAATTAATATAAAAATTAATTTAATTAAATTTATTTACAAAATTTAAAATAAAAATAAAAAATTTTAAAAAATTTTAAATTTTTAAAAAAATTAGAAAAAGATTTTTAAAAAATTAAATTTTTTTTTTTAAAAGTGAGGCGACTGAGGGCCACTGCCTCCCCGCCGTTGCTAGCCCTTCCCGACGGCGGTGGGGAGGCGGCGGCCCCCTTTTTAAATTTTTTTAATTTTTTAATATTTGTATTTGTATTTTCAAATGTTTTAAATAAGTTTAGTTTTAAATTAAATTTAATTAATTGTTATATTAATTTTTTACCATGTCAGGATCAAAACGATATCATTTTTGCATTGTTTGGCCACGTTAGCTGCAAAATTATGCCGTTTTCCAATTACTTCGCCGAAAATTGCGTACGTTAATATTTTGGCCAGATTAGTACTTAAGTGATCTCTTTCTCTCCGATTTTGATATTTAAGTGTCACTTTCATAATTTGTGGTGCTTAAGTGTCCCTTTGTACTAAATTTTGACACTTGAAGTGTACTTTTTCCCCAAAATAGGACTAGACCAATCCGGTCGAACTGATGAGCTGTCCAAACGGTGGTACTCAGTGTGATTTTGTTAAAATTTATAATGTAATTTTAGAAATTTTTCTCATAAAGTCCATACATCTCCTCATCCCTAAAATTACAACGTGTGGATTATTTTGCTTGCTCAAGTTGAAGTCTTGTCAGTCATCAATCACGATGCACGAAGGATCATCAGATTTTCCGGAACTTAATTTTAGTGTCACAATAACAAATATGATTGATAGATTAAATTGCAGCACAATTTTTCATAAGAACGTGGGATTTTATTTAGATCAAGTGCAAGTATTGTAAAACGTAGTTTGTTGACAAGTGCATAAAGGGCACTAATAAGTAACTATGACCAAGGAGTGCGTTTTCTAATGTCCAAGCCGCTAATGTTATGTGTCATTCATCGCTCTAAAAGCCAAATTGTTTTAAATGAAACATGATTAATAAGTTTCCCTCGAATATTCATTACCATCGTCCTTATTTCTTTATTTTTTGGTTGGAAGAAAATTATATTCATTACCCAAAAGGACACAGGAAATATACATGGACTTTCATGGCAAAACAAATTGAAGCAAAGTAAAGGCTAGAATACTACAAAACAAAAACAAATCTAAAAAAAAAGAAAGATAAACAAAACACCAACAGGGTTAAGTATAAACTAGTTTCATAAGAATGGATCTGTCGAGCAAAATAATTAACAGTCAATCTCTAGATCCTATATCATCCTTAGTGATGAGTGCATGTTGGAAATTCTTTTTCCAATAGCTATGGTGTTGCTAGTTGGTGGTGCCTGCTTAGGTTTGACTTTCTTTACACCGTCCCGTATGCAAATAACCAAGATAGGTTGAATAAACACAGATTTAACTTTTGAAAACAAAAAATCTTCGTAATTCAACAAACACCAGAGCTCTGGCAAATTTCATTGAAACTAGAGGCGGAGAACCTGTATATGAACAAAGCATGGGCGTCTTCAATATTTGAAAACATTATTAAACTCCCAAATCTAAAGTGGAAGAAAAAAAATCCTAGGTCTAGAACTAGATTAAGAAGGTTCAAACTTTCAGATTTAGAACTAGACTGGAAAAAGAAAGCTTCTAAATCTAGATTAAAAGAGAAGAAAAAAGAAGAAAAAAATAGGAAAACTAAAATAAAATCAACAACAGATGGAAATTTGACCACATCCAATTTGTAATGGTTTTATAACAACAGTTTGATTTTTTTCTTTATTAACCCTCTCATTTATTTGCCTAGAAAGGGAATCTTAAATCATAATAAAAACATACAATGAAAAACAAGAAATGCTTTTCTTTCCTTCCATTTATTTGCTGGAATTTTAGATACAAATATTTTTCATGTTCCCTCTATTATAGTGGAAGATCTGTTATATATTAGGAGGGTGTTGTTCCTATTCACTCTACACCATTGCGTATGAAGACAATCAAAACATGTTGAATGAAAATGTATCGGACTTTTAGAAGAACAAATTTTCATAGTTCAGTGAGACTCCAGAATTCTTGCACTTATCATTAAAACTAGAGGAGAAGAACTTGTATATAGACAAAGCATGGGGTACGGACAGAGCATGGGCTATCGAATGCCTGAAAACATTATTAAAATCCCATATCTAGATTTGGAGAAAAGAACTCTTAGGTTTAGAACCATCTCAATAAAATTCAAACTCTCATATTTAGAAATAAAGCGAGAGAAGAGAATTCCTAATCTAGATTGGGAAAGATCAAGAAAGAGGAACAAGAAAACTCAAATAAAATTAAACAGATGGAAATTTTGACCACAATCAATTTGTGATGGTTTTATAATGTCTAATTTGATTTATTTCTTTATTAACCCTCTTATTTATTTGCCTATAAAGGAATGTTTAAATCACAATAAAAACACACAAATAACAAGAAATGCTTGTTTTTTTCTTTCCATTTATTTTTTGGATTTTTGTATACAAACATTGTTCCTGTTCCCCACCTTTAGGATTGTTGATGATAACTTCAAGAACAAAAGGTTGCATAGGAGCTGAGACATTGATCCCATTATCTTCTCAGGGGACCCTTAATGACCCATCCTTTTTAGCCGACACTTGAGGGAGCTACTATTGTTTTGGAGCTGAGGTCTTTTCTCCTCCTTTGCTGAGGTGTTTATATCTTGAAGTCGATTGTTCATGATGTACTTGTTTTTAGTTGTTGTGTGTCCTTGTCTGTGTTGTTGGGTGCCGCATTTGTGGCTTTTATATCATGGCATCCTTCCACTCATATGATTTTATCATCTTGAGTGTAAGTTTTTTGGTGCCACGATCTTTTGTACATTTTGCTTTTCCTCAATATATTCTTAGTTTTTACAAAAAAAGAAAGAAAAAGAAAACACATTGTTCATGTTCCTCTTATTATAGAGGGATATCTGTAGTATTTTGGAAGGATAGCCACTAGAACTCATCGCATTGAGTTTTATATTTCTAAAAATGATATCATTCTTAAAAATAGCGTTCACACATTGCGGATATTTATTTTTATTTGCAACATTTCCCTCCAACAATGATAATTTTGTACAACTGCCGACTGGACTTGACAAGTGTAGCCGTACGAACTGAATTTATGAATGCTTGATGGTAATGCTGATTGTTATTGCTTTCGCATATGCTACAGACAAAAAAAACATATGGATCCTTCGAGGATGACCAAGGATTTTGCTGTCCTAGGTTTACAATTAGGGTGGGTGGGGGGTGACTTACACGCTTCTCTTGTAATCTTTTGAGTTTAGATAGATTTAGGATAATTATCGACATGTAGTGAAGTCAGATGGGGTCGTTCATGTCGTTCATGTTTAAAATGTATATATCCAGTCTTTACCCAAATGGATCCCCATAAATTTACAAGAGTGCTAGTTCATGCATTGGAAGTAATGAAGAGCTATTAGTGATTATCTACACGTTGGCAGATTACTCTTAATTAAGTTTTTAATGGTAAATTCAATATTTGATCCTATAGTTATACAAAGATTAAGATATTGTTGGTCATCTTATCGATTTACTACTCGAAAGAGCATAGATATCTAATAAAGACAATGTAAGTTTCACTGAGCTTTTTGCTCTTAGGACTCATTTGGGAGGCCGCATGTTAGGAGACACTAAACAAGCAAATAACTTATCTAGACACTCGAAGTGAGAAAAACTATAACCAAAATAAAGAAGAACAAGAAGAAGAACAAGACAAAATGAAGAATGACAACAAAAATGCACCATTGCATCATTGGCAACTTCACATTATCTTGATGGTCCCTTGAGATTTCTCTTCTTTTGATGGTCAGCAACCTAAAAAGTTCAAGGGGATAATTGCCCAATTAGACCTAAATTTATTAATGAGAATGTTAATTTAGTCCTAACATTTTCAATTTTGCTAGCATAGTCCAAACCTTTGCTGACGTAATGCCGGCTATCCTACATTGCATGCTGATATTGATAACTTGTATATTATCACATCATTAATTTTCGGTGGCAATTGGCTGAAAAGACTACATTGGAGTTCTGTACAAAGATTTATGACCACATTAAAAAGATTGGAAAGTTTATGACTGAATTGTTATCTATACAATAAGTTTAAGACTGAATAAGTAATTTTTCCCAAATTCATAAATGTGGTAAGTGATTAAATATTTTCTTGCAATTAAGTTAGGGTTACTTATTCACTAAAAACTCTAATCACAACCTTGTGATCGATGGCAAAGTTCACACAAGCGACTTGTGAGCTGCACACACAAGGATGTTAGGAACAAAGAAGTAGCAGGTTACGTATAGTAAACGAAGATAAATCAAACTGAAAATTAGTCACAGCTTCGGACCTGGGGCTCCTCCTCAACAATCTCCCCAAGTCAAAGTCTTCAAGTTTTGTTGCGCCACCTGACACGACTTTTGTCTCTTGCCCTTTTTCTTTCCTATAATTTGACTTCTTGTTTGTGGGCGACGGCGAATGAGGAGTTACCGAAGGAAAATTATGGAAGCTATTTCTTCTTCTCCACATTTTGCCAGACCATCCTTTTAGTGAGCACAAGCCCCTTTGTGCTCCAATTACGCGTGCACGACATCTTTCATGGAACCTCCTCCTGTTGCATTAAGCGCGTCCCACCCGGTCCACGCACTTTCCATGTTCCAAGTTCCATCTCCCAGACGGACCGAAGCAACGGCTAACCGGTTATGTTCGGTCTGCTTTTGTTAATAGTTCTTATATATTTTCAGAACTTTTATGAAAAATGCCCGTATTATCTCCCTCTCCCTGAGCTTATGTTTTGCAGATTAGTTTACTTGTCCAAGTTAAGCTCTAGTCCATCGTTAAACAATAACTTGAACTTGTCGAGGGAACACCCGATTTTGAATTCGTGGAATCTAATTTGAAGTGTTCCAATAACTAATGGTTGCGTAGATTAAACTGTAGTGAGATTTACCGGGAAGGAACTTGTTTTGTTCGGACCAATTGTGGGAGATTATAAAACGGATTTCATCGATAAGTGCATAAAGGGTATTAATAAGTACCTATAACTAAGGAATTTGTATGATTTTTAATGTATAGACTCCTCTCATGTTATGTGTAAATTAATCATTTAAAAAGTCGAATTGTTCAAAATAAAGATCTCCAAATGTCCACAACGTCCTTATAATTAAGCACTATGCACGGGTTGGACTTGAAAGGTATTCATGTACGAATCGAATTAATGGGTGCTTGATGTTTGCTGATATTCTTTCTTTCCTCTTTTGTAATAAAATATTTAAATATTGAAATACACATATATTCTAACAGTTTAAGCTTTCAAAATAATTTATTGTAGTTTCACAAAATCGCACATGATATCAATAATAAAGCATGAGTTCGAATTTTTCCAAATTTTTATCTTCCCTCTCAATTTATTTGTAGTGGTCCCACCATTTGTTTAGATGGATTGCGGGAAATATAAAATGGATTTTGCTGAAAAGTGCATAAAAAGCATTAATAAGTAACTAAACTAGGGAAATTGCGTGGTTTCTATTGTTTAGACTGCTTTTATTTGTCTAATTCTTTGTTTTATAAGTCGACCAGTTGAAATTTGAGTACATTTAACATGGAGACAAGTACAACAGAAGTGTCATAACTTTTGTACGTGAGCGTCATATCTTTTTTTCTTGTTTTTATGCTCATTTAAATGCCACAAATTTGAAAAATTGATAATTTAAGTGTCATCAATGATTTTACTTGCTAGAAAATTTGACATGGATGCAAATTGTCATTGCCAAAGTTAATATGGACAATTTTTGTAATTTTTTTTTTTGCTTATTTAAGTGATACAAATTTAAAAAATTAACAACTTAAATGCCATTGACAATTTACCTCATCAAGATATCTACCGTCGGCCTTGCTTAGATCTAGCGAGGGCATTTGTGCTCACTTTTGGCCAATAAGGCTGCCTTGGCCTTGACCTTGAGCAAGGCATCGTGGCCTCATCGTGAAGGGCCTGAAGGCCCTCACTTGCAGCTTTGCAGCCTCGCTGGTTGAGGGCGAGGCCTTTGTGGCCGACATAGAAAAAAGGACAAAGCAAAAAATGGAAATAAGAATAAAAACTAAAAAAAGTCCAAAAAAAATTAAGAAAAATGTAAAAATCCTACACCGGAAAATGTAAAAATCCACCCCTTTTAACGTTTCTCCCTCCAGTGTCCGGAAGTACTATAGGGACGGTGCTAAAACATGTACGAATCAAATTCATGAACCTTGACTTTTTCTAATTTTACTGTTTTCGGATATGCTGCCAAGAAAAGATGTCCTGGTTCCCCTGAAAGTTACTGCTTCAAACCGCCACTAGGACTAGCACGGTGCCACGTATCTGCTCATCCAAGGTTTATCAGGTGACACGGCTATCTCCAAAATTTATCGGTCCCCACGAACTTGATTGAGGTAGTTGTAACCCGACATCATGCATCATTTTCTAATTTGTTCATGGCTGATTTGCACACTTTTGCAATTGTCGCTATTCAACCATAAGTTCGACCTTAATTGGACTCAACACCCCTTGAAAGGTCTCACGACACGTCTTAATCCTTCCGATGACACCAATTTTTTTATTCGTATATCATTTAACTCGTTTAAGTTTTTTTAGAAATTTGTTTCTAGTGAAATTCGAAATGCCCATTTTACTTTAGTTGAGTTAGACCTCTTGTTATTTTTGCATCTTTTTCTCGTTAAGGATTCTAAGATCGGGTCCTTAACAAAATTTGTTTGTCTTTCTCTTTTATATGTTGTGATAAAAGTTTAGATTTTTTTAAATTTTGTTTACTAGGGAAAATCATTATTGATCAGCTATGATACCTTGCTGTCTTGTTACATTTATGATGTGATGCTATGCGTTCTTGAATTTTTATAAATTCCTTCATAGCTCATCTAAGAAAACTCTCTTCACAAAAATTGTTCCTTGTGACGTTATTGATGTTATGTAATTTTCTGGGAGCCGATTATCAATGAGTTCCTTTTCAATTGTTCTAATCTTATCTACCCTGTTCTATGATCTTTGTTGTGATTCTCTGATGTGATTTTCTTTTAGAATGTTTTAGGACATTTTGCATGCTGAATCAAATTCACATGTCCGCACAAGATTTGATCCTTACGTTCCGAACTTCGCACACGAAAATTCTTGAAAAATAAAAAGTACTTTACCATGCTTTTCATACGTTTTGAATGTTGTGAAATCAATCTGAATTTTCATATTCTTGTTGATTTGCACTTGGTTTTCGTTCAAGTGATGCTTATGCATAAAATTTTCAAACCTTCATGTTGTGCTTTTCATTTTAAATTTCCAAATCATGTTTTGGCTTGGCAATGATGTTATCTAGGTTTGGACTATATTTAGGGCTTCTGCAAAGCTCGATCAGAGTGCACAGGATGCACTCGAGTTAGCTTTGAGATTAAATGCGTTCCATAGCCGTGACGCACCTTTGCTATGCCATTAACAATTTTTCCTTACAATTTCACTATCTAATTTATCTTTAATGATTTTTTAGCATCATTTGAACTTCCCTTAGTTTTTGATGTGTTTACTCTAGTCAAATGCCTATGATTGTATTTGCTGTTGGTTGAATAAATGAATGATCTAGTGTTGGCTCACTAAAATTACTTGATTGATTGAAAACCAAGGCTCGAGAGCCTACCTGCATGTTTACTTTTAAATATGCATATGATTTTTAATTGTATGCATGAGTGCAATACATGAACCCGTGGAATATCTTTGGACACGCTTAGAACTTGTTTTAGGGGCTTTTTAGTGTTGATTGCCACGTGAGAATGCATATGGTGATCAATAACTATAAGTCATAAAAAATGAATTGGGGTAAATGTCCTAGAGGAATCATTGTATGAATTGCAAAGGTCGATCCCAAGGCCAATTTTGATCAATTTTGCATATCGTTTTAATTCCATGATTGTTCTTGTTTGTTTTGCGATTGTGATTGTTTTTGTATGTTTGTAATGTTGATTGTTTCCCTCATCTTGTATGTACCTAGTCTTAGCATTAGATTAGGCTTAGAATAGGTCCATGGAGGTGGTGGCCCTTAAGATGTGAAGATGATAAATGGCCGATGTCTAATCGAACCTTGTTATTGTACCATTTGTTTCCCGATATATGTTTTAGGTTATCTCGTGTTGTATAAATACCCGACAAGAGGTGGGTTTGTTCTTTGGATTTACTTTTTGTTTAGGCTTGCATGTTAGATTTACTGCTTTTCTTAGACTGCTTTCTTGGGTGTTTACTTCTCACACCGTCTTTAAATTCCAAATTGATTGTTTTCTTTCCTTTTCTTTTGATAGAAATACAATTGCATTAAATTGACTCTCCATGCATGATCACCTAGTTAGTTTCATTGGCATGAAAAAGTAAAAAAAGTATGCATAGACACCTTAGAAAACATAACAAACTGTTAGGTACCGAAGATAATATAAATATTAATGTAACCTAAGTTCTTGAACCTGAAAATTTCTAGTTGCATAGATATTGAGGGACCACTCTTAACCCTCAATTGGGTTTTCTAGCTGACTCCCAAAAACTAGACTAGTGGCAACTCCTAACTCTTATCTAGGTTGTCTTAATCAACTCATACATAATAGATGAATCCGTCATGAGGGATATGGGTTTCGACGAGACTCACCATAGTTTAGCATACCCAATATGGAAATCTCCTAAAGGATGAAGTGATGCCATCCTTGTTGATGAGAGTACTATTGGGGGGCTACTATATTAACAAAACTCCTAAATTCGATATTCACACTTGATCTCATTTTTCAAGGTGTATCATTCGTATCGATACGAATCATGACAACTTCCGTTATCACAAAGGGTATGAGCTTGGGAGAGCTCACAACTATGATCAAGCAAACTCACAATGGTCAATCTTGAAATATGAAGTGATAACATCTTTTGGGACACGTACCATGAGGGAGCTCTTATGGTCAAGTACCCCTAAACTCGACTTTTCTCCCTTGGGAGACGAAGGGGTTGGGTCATGACCATTATTAATTGAGTTGAATATTCAAATATCTTAAATAGAAAGATTGTTTTGAATAAGAAAGAACTCGAATTGTATTTCAATATGGTGTTAAATAGGTGTACAACAAATGAAAGAGTCCATGCATAGTAACAATTGAATTATTACATAGATCACATCCATGTTATGTTGAAATGCTTGTTAAGAGGTGATGGTAAAATCTCATATCAGAGATTTGTTATAATTTAAAATAACCGATATATACTAGTTCACTTATAAAATATTGGTTCAAGTTTTAAGTGAATGTAAATCTAGTTTGATATATTGATTGATTTAGACTTGGGTTTTGTCCTAGTAATTTCCTCATATGAAGATGTTGGACTTTTGTGTGACAAAATGACAATATTTTTCAATTTTGAGCTGAAACCTGAGAATGAATGTCCTTTGGAAAGGAAAACCTATTTTAATATTCCAAAATAGACATGCACTATTGGAACGCTAGTGACTTGGGCACGGACAACTAGGGAACGTGGCATGAGCACTAGGTCCTCGGCACGGCCTTTGTAGACCTAAACACGAGTACCAGGGACTTAGGCATAGGCACCATGGTCTCAAGTGGAAGAACCATGGTCCTGGGTCTATGAAAGTCGAGCTTAAGACCTTATTACCCCTACTCGGTTCTCTAACGCTTATGCCTAGTTCTCCAGTGCTCAAGTCTTGATCCATGGAGGCTATGCGCAGGGCCACAGAGATGGAACTTAAGATGGAACTTAAGACTCTAGTGCTTGCACCAGGTGCTCAACAGCTAGGCTTGCATCCATCATGGCAAAGCCTAGGTTCATGGAAGCTGTGGTTGATGCCTCAACATTGAGGCTCAAGTGCATTGAGGTTGGGCCCATGATCCCATTGCCCGTGCCTTAATCTCGATGCTTGGGCTCTGGTCCATTGAGGCTGAGCCTGAGACCCTGAGAGTGCTCCATGCTCAAGATCAATGAACCTAAGCTAGGACCTCACCTTTAAAGACCTTGGTTTGGGCTAGGAGCTCGGCTATAGGGATTGTAGGCCTAACGTTGATGGACCTAGGTCTGATTGTCGACTTCCATGGACTTGGGCACTTGGTACCCAAGCATGGCACCAACATCCCAAATCTAGCCATCATGGAACTGGGCTCTACTTTGACGGACCTGGGCACAGTATCAACATCTTGAGCCCAACCCTTGTGGACTTAGGAATGAGTGCTAGGGTCTTGGGTCTCTCGATGGACTAGGGTCTCAAGCACAGGCATTGTGGTCTAGTCAATGAGGTCTAGGCCTGATAACTTTAAAGCTCAACCTTTAGGGACCTAAGCCTAAGCATTAAGGACTTGGGCTCAACCCCTATGGACCTAGACACAGGCATCAATGTCTCGAGCTTTACCTTTATAAACCTAGGCTTAAGCGTCAGGGTCCTGAGTTGGGCCTTTGATGACTTAAGCCCAAGAGTCAAGCGACTCGGCATAGGGACCATGGTCTTAGGCCCGGCCGACTTCTTTGAATTGTAGCTAGGCTCAATGGACCTGACTTTGGCCTTTAGACTTGAAAATAAGCATTGGTGTTAATACCTAATTTTTAGTTGATGCATCAATGTAGAAAACTCAAGATTAGGGTTTCTGGTTGCAACGAAGCCCGTTTCTTGGATAAAAAGTGACATTTTTCATTTTTTTTTCTTTTGTTTGTCATTTTTAAGCAATTTCCCATTCATTTTTTTAACCGAAAACTAGAAAAGTTAGATGGTTGGCTTTTGAGTTGACTTTTTGTCAACCCTTTGATCAAAAGTCAACCCCAATTCAGTTGACTTTTTGCATAAAAGATTCTTTTAGTCTTAACAAAATTGGAGTTGCATTAGTTTTCAAAAATTTCAAAGATTTGATCACAAAATCAGCTTTTTAGAAAAAGTCAACTACTTTTGGTTAAACCTTTGACAAAAAAAATTAGAAAAACACAAAAATCCATGAATCAATTTGTTTTTGTCCCAATTTGACTTAAGCATCAAGAATTTTGCAAAAATTGATTAAGAACATTGTTTTCTTCAGTTTTGGATTTAAAGTCGACAAAAAATAAAATTACTCTCGTTCCAGTCATAATTAGGCTTAATTCCTTTTACAACATTTAATCTATAGATCATTACCCATTCACTCATGCAATCAATTTTGAGATTAGGCATGCTGAAATATGGATTATCACTTTTAGCCATAATTAGGGGGTTCGGATAGATTTTACATGATTTGTGAATGTACACTTCCATTCCATTCATTTTTATGAGATAAGTACAAGTTTGAGATCAATTTTGAGGAATTCATTTGAGAACTTCTCATATGAGGGATTTAGCCTTCTTAGACATAGGAAAATCAAGCTAATGAACTCCGATTGATGAAATTCAAGTTGACCTATTTGAGACTAAGATTTAATTTTGAGAACTAAGACTCAATTTTTCCATTAAACCTTGATTCAATATTATCATAAAAGTCACACAATCAAATTAAAGTCAATTTGGATATAATGAGTCACCCTAGGTATTGGGCAATTGGTCTAATAGGTGTTTTGCAATTTTAATTGAATTCAATTTCAATTGATTTACAATTTGGAGCAAAAAATTACAAAAAATTGTCTAACTTAGCCTAGAAAATCCAATCATATGTACCCATGGTGTAGGTCCAATATTATTCATGTTAACGAAGTAATCAAGCCAATGGAAAATTACAAGATTGCGTTTATATGGTTTAATTGGCCTAATTTCATCAAATTAGACCGTTTCTCTTAAACTGAACCGTCATTCCTCAAATTAGACAAGATTTCCTTTCAATTTAGCCCTTGAAGGATAGGCTAAATTACATAGAATTCAGAAACCCAATGATTGAACCGCCCGAAAGGCTGATTGAATGGATCGAACTAGTGTGAACTAGTTCGATCGATCCGACCGGCCATTGCTAGAGGTGATCGATTTGGCCCTCCTCAGTAGGCTTTTGATGGTCGGCAACTGTGATAGCCTAAGCGGCGGTGCACAAGGAGGAGGGATGGTAGTGCGTCCGCGCCTCGGTCCCTAGACATGCTCAGGGAAGGGGTCCCTCTCTTGTCTCATATCACTTAGGGGGGAGTCCTGAGCTAGTTTATAAGGCTTGGGTTCCTCTAATTTGTGTAATGCGTTTTAAGGCCGTGAGGACTCAGTGTCCAAAGCGAACAATATTACACAGTGGGGCCCGAGTCCTTACAGGTGGTATCAAAGCCGACTCCTGATCGCATGTAGCGCTATAGCGAGGACGTTGTCCTCCTAAGGGGTGGAGAGTGTGACAGCCCAAGCGACGGTGGCAGTGCGTTCGTGCTTCGGTCCCCAAACGTGCATACTTAGGGGGGGAGTCCCAGGCTAGTTTTTAAGGCTTGGATCCCTCTAATTCGTGTAATGTGTTTTAAAGCCGTGAGGACTTGGTGTCCAAAACAGACAATATTACATAGTGGGGCCCGGGTCCTTATAGCAACTGCCCTTAGATGTCCCGCCATGTGTATTTCTTCCTCATGCCGTTTAATTTTTCATATTTTTTGGAAGTGCACTCGGGTTTGGTGGAATTATGAAATTGCTCATAATGAGGCCTTAATCACAAATTCAATCTAGATTTCCAATTTTGACACATCACTATCATCTGGATGATCACATGTTTAAATAGATCAATTAGGCTTTAGGATCAGATCTTAGCCCTTAGATCAAACCGATGGCTAAGATTGAACCTTGAGGGATGGCATATATACCATTTTCCCTCCAAAACTTGGGAGGCTCATCTGTGCATTTTGCCAGATCTTGAAATATCTTTCTCTCGCTCTCTTGAATCCTCTCTCTCCCCCTTTCATTAGCCATTGTTACACGCCGGAGCCCCCATTAATGACACTCTACCGTCAGTAACCTCTTTCACTCTCCCTCCTTTGTCACTGTGGTCATCCAACGCCCCAAAGATAGTTGGAGCTTTCCATCCAGCCTCTTCTTCTTGTGGACCTCCTCATTAGCATCCGAGTAGGGGGTGATTCTGTCTGAGTTCAGCAGCTCCGATCGACGGTCTGATGCCCCTCCTTGGCGATTCGACTATCGCCGATCACTCCTCAAGCGTGCCCACAACCCTCCAATGGTCGGGGCTTCATTGGAAAGCCACTAGAGGAGCTTCAGTGGCCTGTTTCTCCAGGTTAGTGCAGATCGGGGTCTAGCCAGAATTGAACCTTTTTAGCCGCTGATTGGTGGCTGTTTTGGCAATGATCTGACCCATCTAGGCGATACTCAAGCCCTTAGGAGTCCCGTCAACAATCATAGCTTGCTGCAGTGGTCCGAATTTTGTTTATTTGAGTTCAGTTTGTCAAAAATTGCACGAAGGTAATCATTTATTACCAAGCTCAAAGAAGTGAGGTCTTGTTCGGAGACAAGGGCTAGAGCTCACACTTAGGACTAATTTGATGATGTTTATGTCTATTATAGGATGTTTAGCATGATTTAGAATGGATGTGGATGATTGATGATGGCTTGAATATGGCTAATTGCTTGATTGAGTTTGTTCTACAATTTTCGGATGCTAAGATGACTGATCTAAGAAATGACTTGATATCAATTTGTAAAAGTAGTTTTCTGTGTTCGAAGTCTTCATAAAAGTTGAAGACAGTTTGAATACTTTCGAAAGAGCCATAGAGCGACCCCATCGGGTCTTGTTTGATATGGTTTTCGCATACTCAAAATCAAGTCTAGAATCTATCATATGTTTGCTGTTCTGTTTAGTTACGGTCTACCCTATTTGTCGATTTTTTGCTGATTTTTATGCTTTGATTTTGAGGTTGATTCCTTCATGAAAATTTCTCAAAATTGTCTTGATTATGACAAATCCTTTTTTTCAGATTTTTTTTGGAATAGATCTGATTAGGAAAATCCTCAAACAATCGTCCACATGTTGATTTGTCCTATTTGAGCCCGATGAATGTTTGCTTAGAAAGGAGCTAGTAGACTTGCTTAATCGGATTTCATCCTTCATGAAAGTCGTGGTATATTTCATAAGCTTTTCGACAAGGTATAGATTGCAATCTATGATGTTGGATGTTTTGATCTGTTATTATACCGAGGAAGATCATTACTATATCGTGCAATCCCTGCTGCATTTATGACTGGTTGTGTCTCTGTGAAAATGTCTTCGATTGAGCTCCTTAAGAGCATAATTGATGCGTTATGTCTTCTAGACAAATATAGAAACTATTATAAGTTTCGAAACAATGTATGACACATATCATTTGAAGGTAATTTGCTATATGAAATCCACTTGCCAAGTCGATACATTACTTCTGAAAATTTCATACATTCTGTCATGTATGCTTCTTAGTGATAAACTACGTATTGACGTTCAATCAAATTCTCCGTCCCACTTAGCCCTATGTCATGTTTGAATATCACAATTTTCATACATCAATTTGGTGATTTAGCAAGCTTGTTCTCATGTATCACGTTCTGCCATATTTATCGTTGATTTGCACACTTCTGTAAATGTCATCACTTGAGCATGAAATTAACCTTAATCAAACTCAATATTTCTTAGAAAATCTTAATGCATATCTTAAACTTTCTAACGACACCAACTTTGCCTAATTTGCGTATCGTTTGACTCATTTTCCATTTTTGTGAAGTTTGCTCCGAAATCTACCATGATCAAAATTCGGAATGCTTGTTCTGCCTTTATTGAGTTAGATCCTTTGACATTTCTGTGTGAATTTTTTAGTAAAGATTATGAGGTCGAGCTTATAACAGAATTTGTTTGTTATCTTCATGTCTGTGTTGTGGTGAATTTTCAGAATTTTTAGATAAGGGTTAATGGGACAAATTGCCATTGCTTTATCATGATGTCCTACTACCCTTTTCTATTCTTGATGTATTGTTTTGTGTTCTTGGATTTTATAAATTCATGTGTAGCTTATCTTAGAAAACTTACTTCAGGGAAATTGTTCCTTATTGTTTGTTTGATGTGTTGCAATTTTCTTAGGCCCAATTATTCGTGGGTCCTACTCCAATTGCTTTGCTCTTGATTGCCCTAATGGATGTTTACTATTATAATTCTTTGCTGCAATTTTGTTCTAGGATTTTTTAAAATGTCTTACATGCTGAATTGGGATTAGGTATCTTCACAAGTTTTGATCCATGTTCCAATCTTCATAAACAAGAATTCTTAAGAGATAAAAAAATAAATATTGCCATGCTTTTCAAACCAACGTTGCAAAACAATCCAAAATTTCATGTCGTGAATGATCCGAATTCAATTTCATGTGATGCCTATGGAAAAAGTACTTTTGGACATTCATTACGTTTCAATTTGACATGACATTTATCGAATCCTTGATTTATGTTTAGGATGTTTGTAATTGATCAGTTGTGCCCTTCTATGCATCCGAGCTCACCTTAATGACTAGATGTGATTCCCCATATGATAAAATCATGTCCCTATCTTATGTTTACCTATCAAACTTCAATTTGATATAAAATTTGTCGAAATTTGGATCATATATAGAACGGCTGCAATGCTTGATCAGTTGTGTCCTTCGATGCACCCAAGCTAGCTTTGATGGCCAAATGTGCTTCATAGCATTGACAAAATTATGTCTCTTTACATCAAAATGTTTCAAAGTATCGCGTCTTTCTACTGATCGTTCATGAAATCTTTTTAGGCATCATGTGAGTCATATATTGATCGTTTAATTTACTATGAAATGCACATGCATGTGTTTGGCTCATGATGACTAAAGAAGTGATGTGGTGTTGACTCACTATTTTGTTTGATTGATTAGGAACTAAGGTCGAAAGGCCTGAACGCATGTTTTATACTCGTTTTGCATGTGTCTTTTAGATGTATGTTTAGGTGTAATGCATTATCTTGTGGGATATTTTGGATGACATTTAGAACCTATTTTAGGGACTTTTAGCATTCATTGCCACGCAAGAACATAAATGGCGGCTAATAGCCATAAGTCATTTAAAAAATAAATTCGGTAGGAGTCTTAGTGTGGCACATTGTATGAATAATCAAAGGCCGACCCCCAGACCATTCTTGATTTGCTTGAATATTCTTCCTCGGATAATTGATGTGAAATGATGTGCTAATTGATTGCCATGATTTACCCATTTGATTGCCATGAGTGTTTTTGAGATTACTTTTTTAATCCTTATCTTAGTTTAGTCTTAGGATAGGATTAGAATAGGCCCATGGAGACGGCTATCCTGAAGACTTGAAGACGACGAACGGTCAATGTCCAATCCGACCTTATTTTGTACTATTCATTCGCCAATATATGTTTCGGGTTATTTTTTGTTGCATAAACGCTTGACAAGTTGCAAGCTCCTTTTCCTTGTTTACCTTCTTTATTTCTATTTTAGGATTGTATGTTAGATTTATTACTTTCCTTAAACTATTTTGAGTGTTTACTTATTGCACTGTCTTCTAAATTTCAATTGGTTGACTTCTTTCATTTTCTCCTTTAATAGAACATGGTATGAAATCGAACATCCACGTATGATCACTTGCATGAAAAACCAAAAAGACATGCATGGACACCTTAGGAAACACAATAAACTATTAGGTACTAAAAGGACATTAATAGAAATAGGAAAAAATTCCAAATAAGGACCTGAAGTGTCCTTATTTTCTCAAATAAAGGCCTAAAGTGATTATAGCTATTTCAAACAAGGGTCTAGCCTTGCCAGCTCCTTAGCTGGCAAAAAAATTCCGACCAATCAAAGGTATTTTTGTCCAAATACAATTTAAATTTAAATTTAATTATATTAAAACTTTAAAAAGAAGAAGAAGAAAAAAAAAAAGGAACACACGGGTGGGAGGGGCTACTGCCCCATCGTTTGTGGGATGGCAACAAGGGCTGATGGGGTCACTAATGCCAGGACAAGGGTCGACGACCCTGCCCAACCAGAGGCAAGGGCTTATTGGCCTTCACCAGGGATTGGAAAGGGCAACGACTCTCTCTCAAATCTGGGCGAGGGTCGTGGGCCTTTGCTCAACATCCCTAAACTTAGGTGGTGAGTTCGGGGGCCCTAAGCGAGGGCCACCACCCTCACCCAGATCTGAGAGAGTGTTACCATCCTCTTCGAGATTACTTTTTTAATCCTTATCTTAGTTTAGTCTTAGGATAGGATTAGAATAGGCCCATGGAGACGGCTAGCCCGAAGACTCGAAGATGACAAATGGTCAATGTCCAATCCGACCTTATTTTGCACTTTTCATTCCCTGATATATGTTTTGCATTATTTTTTGTTGCATAAATGCCTAACAAGTTGCAAGCTCCTTTTCTTTGTTTACTTTCTTTATTTTTGTTTTAGGATTGTATGGTAGATTTACTGCTTTCCTTAAACTATTTTGAGTGTTTACTTACTGCACTGTCTTCTAAATTTCAATTGATTGACTTCTTTCATTTTCTCCTTTAATAGAAATAGCATGGTATGAAATCGAACATCCACGTATGATCACTTTGTTAAATTTATCATTTGCATGAAAACCCAAAAAGACACGCATGGACACCTTAGGAAACACAATAAACTATTAGGTACTAAAAGAACATTAATAGAAGTAGGAAAAATTCCAAATAAGGGCCTGAAGTGTCCTTATTTTCTCAAATAATGGCCTGAAGTGATTATAGCTATTTCACACAAGGGTCTAGCCTCGCCTGCTCCTTAGCCAGCAAAAAAATTCGGACATATCAAAGGTATTTTTGTCCAAATACAATTTAAATTTAAATTTAATTATATTAAAACTTTAAAAAGAAGAAAATAAAAAGGGACACACAGGTGGGAAGGGCTACTGCCCCATCGCCTGTGGGATGGCAACAAGGGCTGATGAGGTTGCCAGTACCAAGACAAGGGTTGACGACCCCGCCCAACCAATGGCAAGGGCCTTTTGGCCTTCACTAGGGATTGGAAAGGGCAATGACTCTCTCTCAAATTTGGGCGAGGGTCGTGGGCCTTCGCTCAACATCCCTAAACTTAGGTGGTGAGTTTGAGGGTCCTGAGCGAGGGCCAACCACCCTCGCCCAAATCTGGGAGAGGGTTACCATCCTCTTTAAGATTACTTTTTTAATCCTTATATTAGTTTAGTCAAGGTTTATGAGGATAACCTAGAATCTAAAGACAAGGTTTATAAGGAAAATCTAGAACCTAAAGTCAAGGTTTATGAAGATAACCTAGAACCTAAGAGACAAGATTTAAGGTTGACCAGGAACTCAAAACGAGAGGTATGATTTAAGATGACCAAAATCCTAAAACAAGTGGTATGGTTTAGGATGACCAAAAACCAGAAACAAGGGTATCGTTTAGGATTACCAAAAACTAGAAACAAGAATATGGTTTAGGATTACGAAAAATCGAAAACAAGAGTTATGATTTAGGATTACTAAAAACTGAAAACAGGGGTATGGTTTAGGATTACCAAAAACCGGAAACAAGGGGTTAAGGTTTAGGATTACCAAAACCCAGAAACAAAGGTATGGTTTAAGGTTACCAAAAACCGGAAACAATGGGTTATGGTTTAGAATTACCAAAAACTGGAAACAAGGAAATGGTTTAGGATTGCAAAAAATAAAAAACAAGTGATTATAGTTTAAGATTACCAAAAACCGGTTCACTGGGGAACACAAAATTTGGAAAGGGGTTTCGAGATTGCTTGAGAGCCAATCTTGTGAAATGATATTGATTGTCAAATCCATTCGGAGAATATTTTAACAAAATGAAATTTGATTAACCACCTAAGTGTTAAATCAAATATGCCAAGTGGAATTAGCCTAATCAAAAGAAGTCTTTCATACTAGCTCTCAAAAAGGGTTTTTTTATCCCTAATCATTGGTGTGGGAAAACTGCTTAAATCTCACTAGGGAGGTCTCACTTAACTTGTGTCTAAGGTTTTCAAAAACATTCACAGTGAATACAATTCATTGTTCAAAAGGTTTTTTGAAAGGACCATAATGATGACTTGGTCATGGACTTACACAAAAAGTACGCGCTTTGAGGCCAAGAATTGAAAATTGAATTAGTATCTTCATTGTATTTACAAGTCAAGAACTTCGAAGATAAGATAAGATAAGATAAGATAGGATTGCTTCCACCCGTTTTAGCAGTAGCTCCTATGTGAAATTCTCATTTCAACTCAAACAATTTCAATAAGAAGAGATTTCGAATAAGGGTTGTAACGTTGATTCAAGTGAGGCTTAAAGGACTCAAAAAATTTTCAGATATCAAGGGGTTAAAAGTGAGGGATTATTTTGGCATTATTACCATCACACAATTTTTTAGAAACCTAACTTCTGAAATTTAACCTATCTCGAGAATCCTTTTGACTATTTTGTCTTGAGACATGAGACCTTCGCTCTCTTTTCTAATGACATTACTTGCAATACATGCATTTTACAAAGCATTTATTTGTTTTTCAATGAGTGGTCTCTTGCATGATCATTGGCTTTGTTTTTCTTTGCATTTTTTATCATAGGCATTAGCTTTACTTTTACTAGGCACACTACTTTTTCATGCTCCCTAATTTTTATTTTCTTTTGAGTACCTAAGACTCTCGAGTAGTAATTACAAACATGACCATTTTCAATTTTGTTGGTAAATCACATGCCTTGCCCCTATGTGGGGGAGATAATCATCACATGGGGTTATGAAGGAATTGCATAAGGCTCAAATTGGCTAAACAAATGATAATTGTGTTAAAGATAGTGAAAGAAATGCTCATCGTCACTTCAGGATGCTTTAAGTTTCGATAATAAATCACCTGAAACTAGCACAAGTAGATTGATGCAAGTGAAAGCAACAAAATCTTTCTTGATCTTTTGCTCCATAATGTTCAACTAGCACCCCCCATTCTGCCCCAAAGTGGGGTTGTTCTTGACAATATTGTTTTGGAAATGCTCCCTATTTGGCTCAAAGTGGCTTGCAAGGGATGTCAATTGTGTTTGGGATTGAGAAAGAAATGCCTTTATCATCTCAAACCATGTATTCATTGCAAATGAATCTTATGCCCTAGGATATAGTTCTTTTCACTCAATTCTCTCAGTGAGTACATAAGGACGTGTTTGGCAAAGGGGTTGCCTCTCATCATTTTAGGCACTATCACTTGGCATATTTAACAATCCTTTTTGGGTTTTCCAAAATACACTTTGACTAAATTCCACTTCTTGGGGAATGAGAACGTATTGAAAATTTTTGGAAAGAAACATGATCTTTTGACCTTATTGGGGAGACTTTTAGAAACAAGGTTGAACAAAAATTTGTGGACAAAAAAAGGTTTCGTTCAATACAGGGGCCCACTTCTAGAGTTCTAATTGACTTTTTTGGCGTTCTAAAGGATAGGGCCACTTCTAAGCTTTAAAGAAGATTGTTACTTTTTGGAGGTTTTGCACCCTAAGATCAATCAACTGTGGATAGATAGAATCTTCTCCAGAGATCCTACAAAATGAACAGATATGTGGATGCAATATGTATGCATAGGATGCATTATACAAATATCATAAAGTGGCTCGGATTCAATCTACTAGCGGCTTAAAGGCCTTTCAATTTATTCATGGATAATATTTCTTGACAATATTATCATTTACAAGCCTTGTCAATTCTTGGCCATCCATTTCTATGAGGATTATGGACTTTTGTAGTTCGAAGTGAACTTCCCATGAGGATTTGGAATGATAGTTAGGACCTTTCTTAAGATGAGATCATTGATCTCAAAGTGTCTTACATTGACCTTGTGGTTGAATGACTTGACTACTCTCTTCTAATAGCTTTGTCCGTTGCATAGGGCTTTCACTCTCTTTTCATCAATCATATTGAGTTGGTCAAACCTTTGTTGAACCCATTCAATTTCAAAGAGCTTGACTTGAGAAAGTACCCTCAGCGAAGAGATTTCCACTTCCATGGGTAGCACAACCTCCATCCCATAGATCATTGAGAATGGCGTTGCCCCAGTTTAAGTGCGAATTGAAGTTTGGTAAGCCATCATAGTATAGGACAATTGATTATGCTAGTCACGATAATTTTTATCCATTATGGCTAATGTCACGCCTCGATCCTCGAGCGCGTGCACATCCCTCGGTGGTCAACTAAATTGCAATGTTTTTAGGACGTGTCGCCGACCCAATCGATTATGCTCATGCGGAAGTGTATCATAAAACAATCCCCAGACAGCAATCAACATGGGATAGAAAAACAGGACAATCAAATTTCACAAACACACTTTTATAAACAAGCTAGTTTATATACATAGGCCAACTCTAAGGTTTATGTACATGAGTCTAGATCAAAAAGGGCTACGAAGCCACCTAAACCCTAGGCTCTCTAGACATCGGCTCCGGGTCTTCCACGGCACCATCCAGAGTGTCGATGTCCAAAGGGTACCCTATCTCCCACTCCTCGGTCCCGACGGGAAGCTTGTCAAAACCACCTAAAGGACCCTCCTGACTCCCATCGGGCTTATGGAGGTATCACACCTTGAAATGATGAGGTACCAGGTGGGGTAGGCCCCCATCGACATAGACGGTGGACTCAACAAGCTCACGGGTCAGGCTGGTCCCGGAAACTGGGAAATAGGAGCGCTGGAAATCTACCTCCCTCGGAACACCATAGCGCACATGATGTGCCTCCATATAAGGACCTGAACAGAAGAAACCCATGACGGGGTAAGACAATATCTCAGCAAGTTTACGCCCTAAACCCCGATTAGGAAGGTAATACACCTAAGAGCGGCCTAACCACACAACCACAGAGACTCACCTTGCCTCAGTTCCTCCTTGCACGTTAGTACAGTTCATATAACAGATATATGCAGTAATAACACTCAACAATTGGAGCGCCTCACTTCATAACTCAATCAATTGCATGGGTCTTGATTATAAGGCCAAATCGTTGTGACACATCCTATTTCATGCCACACAATTTTGTCCCATAATCAGGTGTGGTTATATCTCACTTAGACACGCGTTTTAATTTTAATCATGGCCCAATGGGCACGGCCTACTCGACATTCAACGGTCTTTTGGTGTAACCAGGCATCATCTCACCCCATTGAGCACGGCAACATCTACCTCGAGACGGCAATCCCGAAGGAGCATTGGTCCAACTTCTACTGCAACTGACATTTGTTATCCAGGGGCATTCCATATAGGAGCATCGCTCGACGTAAACGCTCATGACGGGTTCTCATAACGTTCACACACACATCTAATCCCGGCCAAGGACATTGAGTCTTGCGCTCAAATGCCTCAGTTAAAATAATGAACTTGGCCTATTTTCTTCTTATTAAAGACACCCGGTAAAATAATTCTGTGTGGGTACATAGTCAAATCGAACCATAAAAATTGAGATACTCTCTTTTAAAAATCCAAATATTTGATATAGTACTTAGCAATTTTGGGGTCAAAAACCAACATTCGGTATTTTCTAACTAATACCAAAAATCTAAAATTTCGAAATAATAAACAAAAATCACAATCATCACTCAATTGCACAAATTACAACTCAATTATATAAATAAATCACACCACGATAATCAATACGAAATTTTGGCTATAGACTATCTCAGTATAATTCCCAAAAAAATATTAAATAATTAAATAAATTGTAAAATTAATTAAATAAATACAATTTAATTCAATAAATGCCTAAGTAAGCATAATACACTAATTCAACAACCTAATTGGATCTAGAAAAATAATGCACTATACTAATTAAATAGTACAATCTAATTAACCCTTAACTAATATAATCTAACCACCTAATGAGCCTCATTAAGCAACAAAATTACTAATTAATCTAAACTAACCACCTAAACCATACTTAAGCTAATCTAATTACCCATTAAGCATCATTAACCGTCCAAGCAAGGTTTGTTGGAGAAATCTTTCCAGAATATTTTGAAGCTGACAAAACATTTCTATCAGTCTAGTCTGGATATCGATAGTTTAAAGTCTCAAGACTTTGTAATCTCAAGACTCAAGACTCAAGACTCAAGATTATTCTCACTGACAGTCTTTCTAATCCAGTGACGAAGGATATCCGAAGCCGAAGTATATGGTTGGGGATTCGATCCAATCCTCTGGAAAAGATCCCTTGGTTGGATAATCACTTTGGATTTTTTGATTCTTATCTAAGAACAATTGAAGATCCGATGGTCGACGAAACATTCTTGGAATGTTCTATTCTTGGAAACCAAAATCCTGATTGTATGGGCGAACAGGATTGATGGGCTATCATCAGATTCCTTAAATAGCTCGGATGATCTTCTTAATTGATTCCGTCCAACGGGAAAATTGGAGGAATTCCTTTGGTAAGTGCCAACGGCTATGATGGCATAAAGGAGTATAAAAAGAAGACGTTCTAATTGTTTTAAGTGAGTGATCGATAGAAAAATTCCAGAGTCTGAAGAACCTTGATTGTTAGTCGATACAGTTCGAGCGAAATTGTATACACAGAGAGTGTTTATACTTGGTGATACCTTGAGGGAGTGTAGTAGATCATCTACATCGAGAAATCAAGGAAGATCAACACTGTAACATCTCTTTGTTCATAGCGGAATCCAGCCAATCGGCTGTCAGTGCAGAAGAGTGGACGTAGGCTTGAATCAAGCCGAACCACTATAAACCTCGTGTTTAATTCTCTCTTTCCTTTACTCAGTCTTACGATTGATTTTTTAATCCTTCATCTGTATAAGTATTGTGCAATCTTCAAGAAAATTTTCATAAACCTATTCACCCCCTAGGTACTCGTACTAGAATTATCAATTGGTATCAGAGCCTGTGTTCTTACTTTATTTGAAGTGTTTTACTTCAGAGTAAAAGATCTATGGCTAGTATGCTAGCACCAGGGCTGGTGGAAGGGCAAAGCAATACCAGACCACCCTACTTTGATGGAAAGGATTACAACATCTGGAAAAACAAGATGAAAGCTTTTCTACGATCAAAGGATCCTCTGGAATGGGATGTGGTGGAAAGAGGAATTACTCCTACTGCTGCATCAGCATCCGAAAGAGGGAAAGAAACTGTTGAAACCAGCGGAATGTCTCAAGAAGAGATAAACAAGAGACAAGCACTCGATGCAAAAGCAATTTACTCTTTATATTGTGCTTTATCACCAATTGAATATAACAGAATATCTTCTTGTGATACAGCAAAAGAAGTCTGGGACAGATTACATATCACTTATGAAGGGACAGACCGAGTGAAGGAGACCAGAATTAACATTCTCCTTGGTCAATATGAAGCCTTCAAAATGAAACAAGGAGAATCTATAATTGACATGTTTAGCCGTTTTACAGATATTGTCAATGGCCTTGAGAATCAAGGACAGAAAATTTCTGATCCTATGAAGGTGAACAAGCTACTGCGTGGACTCTCCAAGGATTGGAATCATATAAAGACTTCAATAAGAGAGACGCAAAGAATTATGCCATTATCTGTAGACGAGCTGATTGGAACTCTTCAGTCTTATGAAGTGGAACGAATTAATGAAGACGAAGATCCAAGAGGTAAGAAATCCATTGCATTAAAATCTAATGATGATTCTGATGATACAGACTCTGAAGAAGATCTGGACGATGAGGAGCTTGCTCTTATGATTAGAAGGTTCAGAAAGCTGAATAAAAAAGGAAGAAGGTTCAACTCAAGGAAACAAAGTCTTCAGAAACAGCAAACCAAGTTTGTTGATAATGAGGAACCAAACAAAGATGTTGTTTGCTTCGAATGTAAGAAAAAGGGACACATCAGACCAAATTGTCCTCTCCTGAAGAAGAAAAGAGGAAAAGCTGAAAAGTCTCGAAAAGCTCTCAAAGCCAAAACTTGGAGCGATATAGAGTGTGAAGAAAGTGATGAGGAATATGCCAACCTGTGTCTAATGGCACAATCAAACTCAGATTCTGGATCAGACTCAGACAGTGAATTTGAGGTAAGTGATTATAAAATCCCTGTCAAAGTCTCTAAATACATTGATGAACTATGTTTTAGTCTTAAGACTTCTCTAAAAAGGATTTCCGAACTTAAAAAGGAAAACTCAGTTTTAAAACAAAAGGAAAATATTTTAGAAGAAAAAGTGAAAAGTTTAGACTTGAATTTTTCTACTCTTAAGGAGAATGAAGATAAACTTTCAAAAGAAAATGCTTTCTTAAAAACTGACTTATCAAATATTTCAAAGAAATTTTCAATAGGGTCTGAAAAACTTGAAAAAGTTATTTCAGTCCAAAGACCTTACTTTAACAAGTCTGGTTTGGGTATGACAGCAGAAACAATTCCTTTGATTGATTTTCCAAAAGTAAAAGAAAGAATTAAGAAAAGACCGTCAAAAGAGGCTTACAAAAATCATTTCAAGAAAGTCTTTGTAAAGTCTGTAGGTCGAAGTGCTTTAAGGTGTTCAAAGTGTAACAGTCAGGATCATTTTGAAAAAGAGTGTCCTATGGTTTGGAAGCCTGTTAAGAAAGTATGGCCTAGTAATGCTTATACTACTAACGCCAAAGGACCCAAGAAAATTTGGGTACTAAAGAAAGCTTGAGATTGAATGCAGGTCTCTGTCAAAAAGAAAGTTAAGTGGTATCTTGACAGCGGATGTTCAAGACACATGACAGGAGACTCAAATTGCTTCATAAAGCTTGTTCAAGTGAATGGTGGAAAAGTTTCATTTGGAGGAAACAGCAAAGGAAGCATTGTGGGATTTGGAACTGTGAAAATTGGAAATCTCACAATAAGCAATGTCTCTCTAGTGGAAGGACTCAACTACAATCTTCTAAGTATTAGCCAATTGTGTGATACTGGTTTCAAGATCTCCTTTCAAGAAGGCATATGTTCTGGAATTAGCAAAGACTCAACTCAGTCTTTCATGGGTCGAAGGCATGGAAATATCTACCTTCTTGATGTAAAACCAAATGAAGCACGATGCCTAATCTCAATACAAGATGAAGCAGTCTTATGGCACAGAAAGCTTGGCCATGTCAACATGAAACAATTAGCCAAAATCTCATCAAAGAAGCTTGTTCGAGGTCTACCTAAATTGCCATACCAAAAGTCTGATTCATGCACTCCATGCATTCTGGGAAAGCAGAAAGATCAGATGAAGGCATCTTCCTTGGATATTCTACATCAAGCAAAGCCTACAGAGTCTATAACAAGAAAAGTCAGTCAGTGGAGGAATCAACGAATGTTAAATTCCAAGACTCAATGCAAGATGAATCCAGCCAGACTCAGTATGAAGAGTCTGAACCTACTCCAGACCTTCCAATGCTTACAACTCAAGAATCATCTCAGTCTCTGGAAGTCCAACATCAAGAAGCACATGAAGATTCAAACAAAGAAAGAGATCATCAACCAGGCAGAACAACCAGTAACTGGAAGCATAAATCCAGTCATCCTAAAGATCTCATTATTGGCGAAATCAATGAAAGAATCCGCACCAGATCAAAAAGGCGTGAAGAATCTAGTGCTGTGGCTCTCATTTCTGAAATCGAACCAAAAAGCATAGAAGAAGCTTTATCTGATGAAAGTTGGATTGAAACTATGCAAAAAGAACTCAGACAATTCAACATCAATGATGTCTGGGAATTGACATCTAAACCAAAAGGTAAAACTGTTATTGGAACCAAATGGGTATTCAGGAACAAGATGAATGAAGAAGGAAAAGTCGTACGAAACAAAGCAAGACTCGTGGCCAAAGGATATACGCAAGAAGAAGGAATAGACTATAATGAGACTTACGCTCCAGTAGCAAGGTTAGAAGCTATTTGTCTATTACTTGCGTTTGCTTGTTATAAAAATTTCAGGTTATTCCAAATGGACGTCAAAAGTGCATTCCTAAATGGATTCATCCATGAGGAAGTTTATGTGGAACAACCACCTGGGTTTGAAGACCCAAAGAAGCCAAACTCAGTCTTCAGACTGAAAAAGGCCTTGTATGGTTTAAAGCCAGCACCTCGAGCTTGGTACGACAGACTAAGTAAGTTCTTATTACATAATGGTTTTGTCAAAGGTAAAGTAGATACTACTTTGTTTATCAAAAAGGAAAGCAAAAGCTTTTTACTTGTTCAAATATATGTGGACGATATTATTTTTGGATCACCTAATGAAAGTCTATGCAAGAAATTTTCTAAGTCTATGCAGGATGAGTTTGAAATGAGTATGATGGGAGAGTTAACATTCTTTCTTGGACTCCAAGTGAAACAAATGAAGGAAGGAACTTTTATTCATCAAGAAAAATATGCGAATGACCTTGTCAAAAGGTTTGGATTGGAAAAGTGCAAAAAGACCGACATACCAATGTCATGTTCTCAGAAGATAGACAAGGATGAAGAAGGGAAGAAAGTAGATCAAAAGCTGTACAGAAGCATGATCGGCTCACTTCTTTATCTTACTGCTTCTAGACCTGATATTTTGTTGAGTGTTTGCATTTGTGCTAGGTTTCAATCAGATCCTAGAGAATCCCATTTCAGTGCTGTAAAACGTGTTATCAAATACGTTGCCTCATCTTCAAGCATCGGTCTCTGGTATCCCAAGAAGGGAGACTTTAATCTTCTAGGATACTCAAATGCAGATCTGGCCGGTTGCAGAGTCGATAGAAAAAGCATTTCTGGAACTTGTCAACTTCTTAGAAACAGGACGGTGTCTTGGTTTTCGAGGAAGCAAAGCACCGTAGCTCTTTCAACGACAGAAGCAGAGTATGTAGCTCTTGGAAGCTGCTGTTCACAAATTCTATGGATCAAACAATAGCTACAAGACTTTGGGATTGAAGACTCATGCACAGAAATCAGATGTGACAACACCAGTGCGATCAATCTCACCAAAAATCCAATCCTTCATTCAAGAGCAAAGCATATTGAGATTCGACATCACTTCATTACAGATCATATTCAAAATGGAGAAATCTCGATTCAATTTGTTGATTCAAAGAGTCAACTAGCGGATATATTCTCAAAGCCTTTGGAGAAAAATCAATTCGACTTTATCCGTTCAAGACTCAACATTTTGAAGCCTGAAGAAGTTAAAGTCTAGAGACTCACCAACTCTAAAACTCTAATCTTTCAGACTTTAAATCCTCAGACTCAGACATTCGTGGCTATAGACTGTAAGTTGTATTTTATCTAAGAGGTACGAATTTTCATTTAGTTATTTTAACTCGAAAAGGTACGATCTTTTGTTCAGTTATTCTATAATTCGCATGAAATTTGAAGATTTTTTTAAAAAAGAATAATTTTGGCAGTTATTGATTTTGAAAAGAAGTGATCGTTCACTTTCCTTGCATCGATTGAACTTCCCTTTTCAAAACTAAGTTATATATATACAGTTTTTCTTTTCCCCAATCTTCAAAACCCTAAAAGGCACTCTTCTCCCGATACTGTTTCTACTGCTTGTTCATTGTCGAGAAAGTGGTCATTTTCTTGGGAAAGCAAGTGAAGGAATCTTCCAATCGACAAAGAAAGATGTCTTCTTCGAGGAAATCATCAAGAATCGCAAGCAGGGGACCACAAAGAATGGAGAAGGGACCGACTCACTTCGATCTCACTGAGGAAGAAGACTTAACAAGTCAGCGTCAAAGTCCGATTCGCTCTCATCCACGTCATTCAACGCCTCCTGCCCCACAAGGTGCAAGTCACAATCTGGAAGAAGAGATAATCGAGGATGCCGACCCAATAAGAGTCCAAAAGCCCTCCTTTATGTATAAACTTTATCGTGCGTTGAAAAGCACAGGTACTCCATTGAATTATATAGATGACTTCCTTAAGGACAAAAATTATGGGAATGAGTATCGTTTTCTGAAGAAAATGGAGGAATTGGGAATTGCCCCGAAAGGAAAAGCAGAGGAAGCACTTGCGAACATTCCAAGTGATCCTCGTATGCCAGGACAAAATTTAATTGAAGGGAACGATGATGACAGAATGCTCCTTGAATTTCAACCGAAAATGGGAGTGGCAGCAAAGGTGAAAGGAAATCGGATGGATTTGTTCAAATCCAAGGATCAAGAAAAAGTGTATTCCAGGCTGTTGAAAAGAGGGGTGATAAACCCTAGAAGTGTCGATTTTGACTTCCTGGACGCCATCAACATAAACTTAAGAGAAAAGTTGAATTTGTTTCAACTTGAGAATTTTTGCTCTGACTTGACGGACGGGTATGCTCATCTGACCGCTTATTTCTATTCAAATCTTAGCTTTCTGGATGCGAATAGAATATCATTTAGTGTACGAGACAAAGTCTACGTTGTAGATGTGAATATGTTGGCTGATATAGTTGGAGTTGAACGAGGACGCTATCTACCAATCAAAGTCTCACCTGCTCGCACTACTCTGGAACTGGTCAAAGATAGGGACGCAGAGAAGAAAGTTACCTATTCCAGGATGAATGCCATCAACATTGTGCTTCATAAGATTGTGATCAACTGTCTTAGACCAAAGTCTACGTCAAAGACTTCTGTGTCTCTTTCTGAAGCAAAGTTGATGTACGCGATCAACACAGGACGAAAGTTCTCTCTCCCGCACACTATTCTCTTCCATATGTACAGATCAATGTCGAAAGACAAAGGACAATTGCCTTATACTGGTCTGGTGACCAAGATCTTCAGACACATGAATATTGAACCGCCTCAAACTCTTTGTGTTCAACCGTGTGATAAGATGGTGGTAGGTTTGAAGATGTTAACGAAGATGCGTCTACAAGAACTTTCCAAGGCAATGGAGAAATTCATAGTTAAATCTCCTGTTCAGTCTGCTTCAAAGAGAAAAGGAAAGGAGGCCATTGGAGCCCCATCGAAAAAGAAGAAAAGATCTCTCATCCTGGAGGATGAAGATCCTACTATCCATGCACTGACAAGAACTAGACGTTCTGTGTCTCAGCCGACAGAACTTCAGAAGAAACAGAGAGAAGAAGAAGAGCAATCTAAGAGAAGAGAAGAAGAAGAGCAGAGAGAGAAGGAGAAAGAAGCTGAAGAAGAGAAAGAAAAGTCTGCTGCTGAATCTGGAGAGAAGGGAAATCTAGAGCATGATCATCACTCTTCCCCTTTGGATGTCCTAGAGACAGGGGGAGTTGGCGAGCAAGAAAGGTCTACACCTCATGCTGCAGATAGTGAAGGTCCAAGACAATCTCCAGCAGACCCAGAAGAATTTCAGGCTTCTCAATTGCCTGAAGAAGGTGATACGTCGACACCAAATCTGCAAGACTATACAGAAGCGCCATCGTATACTCTTACTCCATCTGAAAAAGCTCATGCCAGTACACAGACAGACAATTCTGCAGATTTTCATCGCATCATGGATATTCTTCTGGAAATGCGTGGCCAAATATATGCTCTGGAATGTGAAATTCAAGCCATGAAGAATGCTGGACAAGCATCTTCAGTCAGCCTAAAGGACAAGATGAAAGACCTCGCTCTGCAAATTCAAGCTAATGCCAAAGGAGAGGAGGTAGCTCATCTAAGGGAGGACTTGAAGAGGCTAGAAGGCGTAGTCCAGTCAATGGGAGAATTCCAGATCGTGCGCGTTCCCAAGCAGACATGACTCCTTTCTCACCCTCTTTTTAATGATGACAAAAAGGGGGAGAACCAATTTGAACAAACATTATTTTAAAACTTTGACTTTTGTGGTTGTGTTTATTTTTGAGTATGACTTGAGAACTTGAACTTGGGTGTGAGACTGAATTGGCTGTGGATTTTGATGCTTGACTGGTTGCATTTATATCAAGTATTGTTATATGATATTACTCACGAAAGACTAACCAATTTGTTGTGGATGCAGAGTCTGGTTGTTTATTAATCTTTATGAGTTAGCCATATTGCTTGAGAAATGTTTTTGCAGGTCAAAGTTGTTCAAATCTACAAGAAAGTTTTGTCACCATCAAAAAGGGGGAGATTGTTGGAGAAATCTTTCCAGAATATTTTGAAGCTGACAAAACATTTCTATCAGTCTAGTCTGGATATCGATAATTTAAAGTCTCAAGACTTTGTAATCTCAAGACTCAAGACTCAAGACTCAAGATTATTCTCACTGACAGTCTTTCTAATCCAGTGACGAAGGATATCCGAAGCCGAAGTATATGGTTGGGGATTCGATCCAATCCTCTGGAAAAGATCCCTTGGTTGGATAATCACTTTGGATTTTTTGATTCTTATCTAAGAACAATTGAAGATCCGATGGTCGACGAAACATTCTTGGAATGTTCTGTTCTTGGAAACCAAAATCCTGATTGTATGGGCGAACAGGATTGATGGGCTATCATCAGATTCCTTAAATAGCTCGGATGATCTTCTTAATTGATTCCGTCCAACGGGAAGATTGGAGGAATTCCTTTGGTAAGTGCCAACGGCTATGATGGCATAAAGGAGTATAAAAGGAAGACGTTCTAGTTGTTTTAAGTGAGTGATCGATAGAAAAATTCCAGAGTCTGAAGAACCTTGATTGTTAGTCGATACAGTTCGAGCGAAATTGTATACACAGAGAGTGTTTATACTTGGTGATACCTTGAACGAGTGTAGTAGATCATCTACATCGAGAAATCAAGGAAGATCAACACTATAACATCTCTTTGTTCATAGCGGAATCCAGCCAATCGGCTGTCAGTGCAGAAGAGTGGACGTAGGCTTGAATCAAGCCGAACCACTATAAACCTCGTGTTTAATTCTCTCTTTCCTTTACTCAGTCTTACGATTGATTTTTTAATCCTTCATCTGTATAAGTATTGTGCAATCTTCAAGAAAATTTTCATAAACCTATTCACCCCCCTCTAGGTACTCGTACTAGAATTATCAAGGTTTAGCAAGTAAACTCATCGGATTAGTGAGCTGGTGAGTTCACAGCAATGGCGACACCAAGGCAAGTGACTCAAGCCTGGAGCGATGCCAAGAGAGGCTCGGAAGAGGTCGGAAAAGGCCCATGAAGCTCACAGCTTGGGCTGTGAGTTCAGCTTTGTCCGAGGGTTGAAGGGGGTGGCCGAAGGCTCGACTTGGATGACAAACAGGCCACACAAGACGGCGGTGGCTATAGGGGCCAATGGCAGTGGCTTCGGGCTGCTGAAATGGCAATGGAGGCGGCTGGCACGATTGCGATGCAAGCCTAGCTTCGTCCGCTGAGGGCTCGGAACAAAGAGGATGTCACGCCCTGATCCTCCGAGCATGTGCCCATCCCTCTTTGGTCGATTAAATAGTGACATCCCATGATGCATTGCCGACCCATTCATTATTAAATGCACATGCGGAAGCAGAACAAATCCCTTGACAATAAAAACTTTATGATAGAATATCAGACGATCAATCACAACCAAAACAATTCTTCTTATAAACACAAAGGTTTATATATACAAACTAGACCAAAGACAAAGGTCTACAAAAAGGTCGGCTCAACAAAAAGGAACTGTCCTAAGACAAGCTAGTCCAACAAGTTCGTCGATCCTTCAGTCTTCAACTCCTTTTACTCCATGGCTTTGGGTCCTCCACAACCGCCATCTGAGGACCTGAAAAATGTTGAGCCCACGACAGGATGAGACATTGTCTCAGCAAGTTCACCCGATAAACTCCTATTAGGAAGGAAATACACCTCAAGGTGCTTTAGCCACACAAATAGGACAGAGGACTTCCCTCACCTCAGTCCTTCCTGCACATCAGTCCTTCCTGCACATCAGTACAATTCATAATTCAACCAATGATTTCAACACATCAAAGCAATAAATTAGATCGAATCATCGATCAATCAGCTCAGTCGATTCCATGTCAATGAGACCATTCCCCAGTCATCTCAATTAATACTATTTAAAAGTCTGACCATAGTCCAGGACAGTTCACTTTAACTGATAGATAAATAGTATAGCTCACCAAAAGCTGCCGTAATTATACTCATATAGTATACTATAGCTCACTAGAAGCTACCACAATTATAATCATATAGTATACTATAGTTCACCAGAAGCTGCTGCAATTATAATCATATAGTATACTATAGCTCACCAGAAGTTGCCTCATATACTGAGATAATATACTATATATATGCTCGTCAGAAACTGCCAGCCATACTTTCATAGTATGCTGAAAATTATAATGCTCACCAGAAGCTCCCAGCCATACTTTCATGATATGCTAGAAATACTCATTTAATCAAATCACCATTCTTATCATTCTTAATAAAGATACTCGTGTGTGAGTATACGGTTGGCCTTTGCCAAAATACAATAATTTTCTTTTAGAAAATCCCACTATTTAATGTAGTTCATAAAGATATTTTCGGCGTTGTAAACCGACGCCTGCTAATTCTTGTTTAAACATTGATATTACTCAATTTTGGGATAAATCCCCAAAATTACAATTAACACTCAATTTCGCAATTTAACGATCAATAGCATAAACTAGTCACACCACTGTAGTCAATACAAAATTCTAATAAACGGCTCACCCAGTATAATTTCCAAAAAATATTAATTAATTAATAATTAATTTAATTCCGAAAATTATTTAAATTAATTATAAAATAATATAATTAAATGATAAGTAAATAATATTTAATAATATTTAATTTAAATAAATAAATAAGTAAATAAAATAATTAATTAAAGTCTAAACATGATTAACCTTAATCTAATTTCATAATTAGATTAATTAATACAACCCTTATTCTAATCATTCATTTAATCTAATTAACATTTAAATAATCTAATTTATCCACCTAATCATACTTAGACTAATCTAAACACCCATTAAGTATAATTAACTCCATAAGCGGAGATTAGAGAATAAACTCACCGGATTTGCATTCCGATGAGTCCACGGTGACAGCGACGGCGAGGCGGGCGACAAACAAGCTTGTGGCAACACCAAGTGAGGCAGGGAAGACATCTAAAATGGGCCTTGAAGCTTCAAGGCTTCTATTGGTTCGGTTTTTGCTTCTACTTGCTAGACTGAGGAGAACCAGTGGTTGAACGGCAAGGAAACGGGCTGATCGGAGCTCCGGCGAGTGGATGGCCGGCAATCGGTGGCTCCCGGGGGTCAAGGGGGACTTGCTGGAGGTTGGTATGGGTGGAGGTATGGTCAAAATGGGGAGAAAACGGCTGAAAACCATGAAATGGGCGAAACGGGTGAAACCAAGCGGGTCCAGATGCTTCGGCAAGTAGTGGCTTGCGGCGGCCGTACGGGATAGCCAGAGAATTGTTCTGGCGAGCAGCAGGGTGCTCTAGAATGGGCTGGATGTGCTGGTGACAATGGTGGGTGGCACGCAGGCTAATTCATTCGGTAATACCACTTTTAAGTCAAATATTTGGGGAAAGGTCAGCTAGAGCAAAAACTGGAACAAGGGGAAAATAGAGGGGGAAATGGAGTCCGATGGGTATGCGACGGTGGAGGGCTGTTGCTACTTGGTTTCTCTCGTTTTTGCTGAGCTTCTCTTCTTCAACAACAATGGAGAAAGCAACAAATTAAGGGAGAAGAAGGGTGCTAAGCAAGGGGGACCCCAATGGCTCTCTAGCCTTCCAACACTTGTCATCTCCTCCTCTCTCTTGCCCCCACCATGACAGCCCATGATCTTAACTATTCTCTCCTCAAATCTTCCTTAGCAAGCTTCCAATGGGTCCAAAATATTCTTCCCCCCCCCCATGGCATACAAATTTGGTGCAAATTGGCCATCAAAGTCTTCAATTCCTCTTCCAATCTCTTTAATTCAATTCAATTGAAGTCTAAAAAATTCAGCCATGTGTCCACACTTGAATCCACATTTTTCCATGCCCATAAATTCATCTTGGATGCCAAAAGTGCACTCTAGAACGGTCTTCCAACTTTCCTGATCCATTTCTGTCAATTCTTGATTTTTCGCCGAAAAACTCGGTTTGTAGAAAAATCTTCTGAGGATGAGTCGATATTCCTAAAATAATTTGTGACTGGATAGAACTTCCAGTTTCTATAATCGGGTTCAATTTTACAGTTAATTTCAATCTGGCGCGATTTTAGCGCGTCATAATCTACTAGGTAGCTTTTAGGAACTTTTCATGCAATTGACCTGTGATCGATTGTTTTCGAGCAACAAAGTGTATCTTCAACACATTGATGACTTTCGGTTGTCACAGAAATCCCAAGGTTTCAAATATAGACATAAGGTACCAAAACGACGGAGGAATCGGTTTAGTGCCGATCGACAAGAATTGTGCGATTAGGTGAAATCACCCACACTTAATCACATACCTTTGCCGAATCGACCTATCTTCGGTCTCTAATCAGTTTGTGCCGTAATGACCCTTGCAGATTAGTATGGTTGAGCAGTCGTTTCTTAGTTGAATTCTCAAGTCTATTGTATTTAGATTCCTTAACAGCTTCACTAGATAGGCTAATTATCTCGTGAGTAGCTAACTCAAAAGAAGATTGCTATAGGCGTGAAGATGAAAAACTCGACTTATTCAATTGAAAATAGAATTGAAATTCTTAAGATGTCACAAAGGACGCGTGGGCTGGCGTGTGATGGGCGCAGGGGATGGTGCGACCGTAGCAGCTGCTCGGACGGGCTGCTACTTTCTCTGGTTCTTTGAGCTCTCAAACACAACAACAATGGAGTTTAAGGCAAGGGAGAGGAAGAAGAAGAAGGATGCAACTGAAGGGGGGGACCAAGAGCCCTCAAAGTCTTTGCAAAATATCTTGGACACTCAAGTTCAAGGCCCCATAGCTTCAACCCTATCCCCTGCCCACTTTCCTTCATCAAGCTTCTTCAAGAAGCCACCAAAGTTGATCCAAAATGTTGCACACCACCATAGCTACGAATTTTCAGACATTCCCTTCCAATTCAATTCAATTCCACTCAATTCAATCCAAATTGGTGCCCATAAATCCCAGCTAAGGCATCCACATCCATTCCATGATTTTTCCTTGTCAAATGATTACACTCGAACACCAAAAATCCACCCAAAAATGATCCTCTGAATTTCTTGGCCCAAAAACGCCAAATTTTGATTTTTTGCCGAAAACTCGCGTTTGCTGAAAAATCTTAGGAGGATGAGTCGATGTTCCTAAAATAAATTGTGACATAACAGAACTTTCAATTTCTGAAATCAGGTTCAATTTCATGGTTAATTTCAACCAAACGCAATTTTAGCATGACCTAACCTACCGGGTAACTTTTAGGAATTTTTAGCGCATTTGACCCGTGGTCGATTATTTTCGAGCCACTTTGTACATGTTCGACTCATTGATGACTTTCGGTTGTCGTGAACATCTCAAGATTTCAAATACGAGCACAGGGTATAGAAACGATAGAAAAATCGGTTTAGTGCAATTCGACGAGAATTTTGCAATTATGTGGAATCACTCACACTCTAATCACATGTCTCTATGGAAACGACCTATCTCCATTCTCTGATAGATTTTGACAGTATTGTATTGACTCTTGCAGATTAGCACAGTCGAGCAGTTGGTTTCTGGTTGATTTCTCAAGTTTGTTGTGTTTAGATTCCTTAACGGCTTTACTTGATAGACTAGTTATCTTGTGAGTTTCTAACTCAAAGAAAAATGCCATAGGCGCGTCGATGAAAAGCTCATTCCATTTCATCAAAAACAAGGTTGAAAATCAGAATGTTACAACTCTTCCCCTCGTATTAAAATTTCGTTCTTGAAATTTAAACCATTACAAATCTTAATAAAAAAGTGGGGGTATTGTCGTCTCATTGAGTCTTCATTTTCCCAGGTTGCTCCTTCTATCTCGTGGTGTTGGCATACCACTTTCACTAAGGAGACCGTCTTGGTACACAAAACCTGCTCCTTCCGATCTACAAGCTAAATCAGTCTTTAATCTATCTCTGATAACTGCTACTGCATCCACTGACTGTTGAACTAACTCTAGGCCTATAATATTTTTTTTTCCAATTTTATTCCAACAAACTGGAGTTATGCACTCTTTGCCATATAGTGCTTCAAAAGGTGCCAACTGAATACTCTACTGTTAGTTGTAGTTGTAGACGAACTCTACGAGATAAAGCTATTCATCTTAGGGTGCGCATGACAAAATTTCTGAAACAGAAATTGATTTCTAACTAGAAATGAATTTCTCAATTTCTATTTCAGAAACTGAGAAGTTTAAAATTTTAGCTTATGATTTCTTCTTCAAATATATTTCTGGAATAGAAATCTATTCCAGAAATAGAGAAATCAAATTGCGTTACCAAATAGATTTTTATTCCAAACTTGTTCTAGGGAACAAGAAAACAGAGAAATAGAGAAGTAGAAATTTTATCATGCGCGCCTTTAGTTTCCTTTGAAGTCTAGCACACACGTTTTCAGTATGTCTTTGAGGGTTTAAATCGTCCTCTCAAACTGGCCATTTGTTTGCGGATGATAGGCCGTACTGTACTGTAGCTTTGTTCTCAAGACAGTCTGTAAGCTTTTCCAAAAGGCAGTTGTAAATCTTAGGTCTCAATTAGATATAATCATCACTAGCACTCTATGCAAACAAACTATCTGACGCACGTACAATTCTGCATATCTGTCCAATGCATAGTCCTTTCGTATGACAATGAAGTGAGCTGACTTTGTCAATCTATTAACCACAACCCAAATGAAATCATTACCCCTCTGACTCATTGATAAGCCTATCACAAAATCCATTGTGATGTGTTCCCATTTCCACTCGGGAATCTCGAGAGGTTGTAGAAGTCCTCCCGGCTTACAGTGCTATACCTTCACTTGCTAACACATCATACACTTGGTGACATGCTTGGCAATATTCACCTTCATACCGGACCACCAATAGTGTTAACGCAAATTCTTATACATCTTCGTATTGCATGGATGAAGGCAATAATTGCTACGATGAGCTTTTGACAGAATCTCTTCCCTGAAATGTGCATTGTTAGGTACACACAATCGTCCATGAAACTTCAGTGTTCCGTTTTCATAACTCTAAAAATCAGCATTTCTCTTGTTTGCATCTTGTCAAGCCCCGAACCCCGAGTGCGCGCACATCCCACTGCGGTCGATCAAATGCGACATTCCCAGGTAGTGTCGCCGACCCCATTCATTTATTAATGCGCAAGCGGAACGTATTATAAAACCCCTGACAATTAAATACAGGATAGAAAAGCAGGAAGCAAAACCACAACATAACACTTTCATAATTCAACAGAATTACAAATAGAGGTTTACGGCCAACAGTCTACAAAAGACTATTTCTTAAAAAGAGGTTATCCTACGACCTACAAGTCGTACACGATCTCCAATCCTTATGACTTCACATCTCCAACTTCTCAAGGCCAACCAAAGCTATCTGGCCGCTCCGTCCTCCAGGGACCTGAAATGGTTATTCAATAACCACTGAGACAACGTCTCAGCAAGTTCAACCCCCTAAACCCCTATTAGAAAGAAAATACGCCCCAGGGTGGCCTAACCACATCACACAGAGAACTTACCTCGCCTCAATTCCTTCTTGCAGGTTAGCACAATTTGTATCACACAATTTCAGGTAGTAATAATAATTCAAACAATTGGAACGCCATCACTTTCATATAAATCACGATCGCACTTAGCATGCATCCCAATTATTATTCACTGTCACACAATAGCATAGCCTACTCGCAGGTCAGATATCTACTCACATTACGGCATTTCTAGAAGAATAAAGGTCCAGTCGGTCTCGCCACTACTGCGACCAAGCCACGTCGTTCTATCGACAACATTCCTAGAAGAATAAAGGTCCAGTCGGTCTCGCCACTACTGCGACCAAGCCACGTCGTTCTATCGACAGCATTTCTAGAAGAATAAAGGTCCAGTCGGTCTCGCCACTACTGCGACCAAGCCACGTCGTTCTATCGACAGCATTTCTAGAAGAATAAAGGTCCAGTCGGTCACGCCACTACTGCGACCAAGCCACGTCATTCTCTTGACGGCATTCTAAAAGAATAAGGATCCAGTCGGCCTAGCCACTACTGCGACCCGAGCCTTTCAACTAGCACACGACAATTCGATACCGATCCTTGGATACTTTACATTTCACTCACATAATCCAGTTACGATATTAGCCATTAACAATCCAATTTCAATGCCGAACTCGACACTTGGGACTTTATGAATAAAATCCATATTTATCACAATCAACACTCAATTTGCCACAATCAATCATCAAATTCAAATTCTAAATACACAGCAGCGATCGGCACGAAATTCTGAGAGTTTAGGGTCCCGACGAAATTTTTGAATTTTAATAAATAATTAAATTTATTCCGAAAATTAAGTAAATAATAATATTCATATTTTTCATCATCCACACTCAATTTATAATATCCAACCATCATTTTCAAAATCCAAACACACAGCAGCGATCGGCACGAAATTCTGAGAATTTAGGGTCCCGACAAAATTTTCGGAATTTAATAAATAATTAAATTTATTCCGAAAATAATTAAATAATCATATTTTGATAATTTCGAATAATGATATATTATTAAATTATTAAATAATTTCGAAATGTTTAAATAAATCAAAAGTAAATTCATTTATGTCACATCAAGGCTTATATTAATATAAACCTTCATTTAGCCTTAAATTAAACTCACTTTAAGCTAATTAAACACATTAATATAATCCACACTTAAATAAATTAAACTAACCACCTAATCACATTTAACATAAACTAAGCACACCTAAAGCATAATTAACCCTCTAAGCGAGATTTAGTGAGTTAAACTCACCGGATTAGTGAGCCGAGCGGACCAAAACGACGGGGACGACGCGAGGATCGACTTTCCTCAAAGCGGGCCGAGCATCCGGGCTCGGGAAGGCGGCCAAAACGGGCCAAACGTCCGCTGCATACCCATTTTTCTGGAGCTTCTGGTTTGGGGTTGAAGGAGGGCAGATCCGAGCCTAATCGGGCGGAGGAACGGAGAGGGAGAGGGGCGGTAGCTCGGGCGGCCAACGGCGGGGTCTCACGGCAGCTAGGCGGGCCTCCGGCGGCCTTGGCAACGACGAACGGGCGACTGGACGGTGGAGGGACGACAGCTGGTGGTGGACGAAGCAAGAACGAGAGGGGCGAAGCAACTCGCGAGGGCTGCGACGGTGAGCGGGCGGAGGTGCTGGTTTCCAACGGTCTTCGACTTGCTGGCTGCTTCGACGTATTCCCAGATCTGCTGGGCGTCGAACAGCCACCAGAGAAGGAGGAGAGAGGGCGACGGAAGCAGCAAGAAGAAGGGGAGGCCGGCTAGCGGCAGTCCGGCGAGGGCGTGCGACGAGCAGAGGCGCGCGGCTGCTCCGGTTGATCTTCTGCAACTGCTGGGTTTCGAAGAAGAAGAAGAAGAAGAAGAAGATGGGGGAATCGCACGGAAGAGAGAGGAAGAAGAGAGGGAGGAGAGAGAAGAAGGGGGGGGCTTTTTCTTTTCTTTTTCTCTTTCTTTTATTCAACAAAAAATGGCCCACCATGACCTAGGATGACATCACACTCCACTATCTCCCACAACCTCTTCCAATGGGTGCAATTTCATTTTCTGCCGGGGCCTAAAACTTGTGCAACAAAGTCTTCAATTCCACTTAATTCTCTTCCAATTAAATCTTAATCACACTTGAATTAAATCAAATTGACCCCAATTAATTCATTCAACATCTCATCAATCAAATTGGTATTTTTCCTTACCACTGTGGCGTACTTGCATCCCAATTTCACAATCTCTGGCTTCAATCGAACGAAGACGGCCCTATTTATCCAGTCGAAATTAAAACCCGAAAATCCGGATGTCACACATCTTCTTGCAGGATCTTTTGGATCTCTGGGTCTATCAACTAAAGCGTCTTGATTTTTATATGCACTCCCGGCTCAATTCTAAGGGTGGCCATAAGATTTGAAGATGGACTACCTCAAACTTGAAAATCGAATCTTAAGCTCCTTCAAGTAAAATCCACTCCTTAATCACCATCTACGCAACTGAAGACTTCTCAATGCATCTGCAACTTTGTTAGCATTTTCAAGATGATACTGAATATCACAATCATAATCCTTAAGGAGTTCCATCCAGCAACGATGTTTCATATTTAACTCTTTCTAAGAAAATAAGTACTTGAGACTTTGATGATCTATAAAGATCTGAAACATTTCTTCACACAAGTAATGTCTCCAAATCTTCAAAGCAAAGATAATTGTTGCAAATTCTAAGTCATGCATCGGGTAATTCAGCTCAAGAGGTCTCAACTGATGGGACACGTATGCAACGACTCTGCCATGTTGCATTAACACGCAACCAAGTCCTCTAAACGACGCATCACTATAGATCTCATATCCTCCAAGATCGGAAGGTATAGTCAGCACTAGTGGGATAGTCAGCTTCTACTTAAGCTCTAGGAAATTACACTCGCACTTATCTGTCCACACACAAACCTCTCTTCCTTCTTCAGCAGTCGAGTCAACGGCGAGGCTAATGCTGAGAATCCTTCCACAAACATTCTGTAATACCCTGTTAAACCCAAGAAACTTCTAATCTATGTCACTGTCGTCGGTCTTGGCCAGTTAATAATTGCTTCGATCTTGGTCGGGTCTACAAAGATTCCTTTGCCTAAAATCACGTGACCTAGGAAAGCCACGTGAGTTAACCAAAACTCGCACTTACTGAACTTAGCATATAGTTCATGATTCCGTAGAGTCAGGAGCATTGTCCTCAATTGTCTTTCATGCTCTCCAGGACTTCTCGAGTACACTAAGATATCGTCCATGAACACGATCACAAACCGATCCAGATACTCCTTGAATACTTGGTTCATCAAATTCATGAAAGCAGCTGGGGCATTCGTTAAATCAAACAATATTACAGTGAGCTCATAATGACCGTAACGCGTACGAAACACCGTCTTTGGTATGTCCTCCTTTATTATTATTATTATTATTATTATTATTATTATTATTATTATTATTATTATTATTATTATTATTATTATTATTATAAAAAGAAAAAATTGACTTAAAAAAAGAATTAAACTTCGATTTTTTAAAAATATATTTTTATAAAAACAATTGTTTCGTTAATCAAGCACCTAAGTCTAAGCTTTGGTAGATTTGGAAAACATTTTATGTTTCTTTAAAGGGGAAATTATTTTCCTGAATATAAGCTTTTGTAGGATAACATTTTTTGTTGAATCATTTTTCTAAAAAAACCAAATGTCAAAAGAATGAGGAAATCATTTTTTCGTAAAATAAACACATGCTAAATTGCACTTTGATACAAGTTTTAGCACTTTTGGTAGAATTTACTACTGCACGAAACAAAATTCCCTTTGTGGCAAATCAAATCTCGGAATTTGGCCTCACTTGTACGCATTGTTAATTAAGTTTGTACTTGGATTATGTCCATACTTATAACAATTTAATCAGCAACGGAAAAAAATATAGTAAAAGCAAATCATTGTCGTACGCTCAAATTACGGCAACAATCTCTCTTTCGTGAAAGGACAAATTTGGACTGGTGGACACAGTTACATGGAATCTCTCGACTTTTCTGGTGCAAACTTGAGCGCTGCGGAGTGGAAAATTTTTCTGCCTTGGACTGACCAGCGGTTGAAGCCGCCAAGTGCCGTGCGTACTTTGGATGCAGCTTACAATCATTGATTGCTGACTGAAGGCAAGTGTTCGATTCCAACTTTTCCCCTACATTCCACCTCAACCTCGATCTATTTTATCATCTTGTTTCAGAATTAGAGAAGAGCATCTTTCTCTAAAAGCAAACGTCTCCCAAATTTATCATTTTCATCGATTTGCAGAGAGTTTCCGGAGAAAGGTTAATGTGACCTCATGAAATCAGTCAAGCCCATGAATGCTTGAATTTGTGCAAGAATTGGAAGCGTGTGTCTTCTCTCACTAGCTCCTTCACCTTATGGCTAAATTTCTAGACATGTTTGGATGTCATGAATACGTTTTCGTGTGTTGATACATAAATTTTAGCCCTAAAATTGTTTGTATCATTTTTCAAAAAAGTCCCTTTTTTCTGTAAAAAATAAATATTTCATTTTATTAAAGATCTAGTTCTTGCAATTTAGATTACTTTGAACTTTAGAATAGTTTCTAAAATGGAATTAGTTTCTTGGAATTTATTTTTCCCAAAAATAATGTGTGCGTGTGTTTGTATGTATATATATACATGGTAAAATGGAAAAGATAAGAGGTATGGTCCGCACTGAAAAGGAAGGAACGCGCGTGGCTGACCCGAAGAAAACATGGGACCCATGAGGTGATGTGGTTTCGAGCGTGATTGTGGAAAGAACAAAAAAGAGTAAAAGAGAGGGAGAAGCGTGGGCGAGCCCGAACCTTATGTGGGACAAAAGCAAATAAAAATGGTGGGCGGAGGGGAAAAGAGAAAAAATAAAAGATCACGTGTGGCCATGTGAAAAAGAAGGGCTAATTCATTAGGTCTAGTCTCAAATCCATCCCAAATTTTGTCTCAAAAAAAACTCCAAACTTTAGGCCCAGTCCAAATTCTACCCCGAACTTTTTCTTTGTCTCAGAAAAAACCACAAATCTCCAAACTTTAAGTTTAATCCCAAATGTATCCCAATTTTATTTGTCAAAAAGAATGGTTTTATTATGAATATAACTTTTCATGTTGCTTGCCAGTGTGTATTTATTATCAATGTTAGAATGCCACTTAAGTTGGGACTTGAACAAGGGGTAGATTTGAGAATAAATTAAAACTTGGTGATTTTTTTTAGACAAAATAAAATTTGGGGTAAATTTGAGACTGAATGTAAAGTTTATGGTTTTTTTCGACAAAAAAAAAGTTCAGGCATATTTGGGACTGGATATAATGTTTAGAGTTTTTTCTAAGATAAAAAAAAATCAGAATAAATTTGGAACTTGATCTAAAGTTTGGATTTTTTTTTTTTTTCTAAGAAATTGGCCCCAAAAGAACGAAAATGAAGTATGTGACAGACATAAGACAACAAAGGGCACAGGCAATAACTGTTTAGCCACAAATTGGGAACTCTCGTTGGAGCAGGGAGATATGGCCATATATTGTCAATTTTTGTGGCTGAAGTGAAGAGATTGGCAGAGTCAGCAGAAGATCATAAAGGCTATGTTCACTGTAATTCTCCAGTGAACTCGTTATCATTGAGAAGTCGCTCCGTTAGATTGCCCGTGGAGCTGCCCACCAAAGTTGCTGGTATTGCTGTTCATTCGCCTCGCTCCATTAGATTGCCGTGGAGCTGCCCACCAAAGTTGCTGGCATTGCTGTTCATTCGCCTCACACTGTTAGATTGCGGTGGAGCTGCCTACCAAAGTTGCTGGCATTGCTGTTCACTCGCCCCCGGACGGTCGTGCCATCCCCGCTCCACCCAGGGATCCTTCTCGGCAGCTCTCTCTTCTCCAAGCGGAAGCCAAACACCACCAGACCGCATAATTTTTTCAGTTCCCTTTGCACCTTGAGGCCTACCACCAGGGGAACAATCTCATTCTATTGACAGGTCTCTGTTTGATTGATGAAAAGGAAACGTGAGTCTACCTTCCTTCGATGTTTTTCTATGGTTGCTTTGAAGCCACGGTTGAATACCTTTGTCCTTATCGTGGCTAAAAGCTTATGTGGTCTTGCCCTTGTTTCCTTCGCTAGGTATTCATATTCATCCCTTTGTACGCAACAGATTAGTATTTGCTGACCTCGGTATCTATCCAGAACCACGTACCTCACTTTTCATACTGTTAAATACGTTGTTCAGTCATCAATACCGGTGGTCGGTCAGCTTTGTTTGTGTGCTGTTCCAGTCATATGAGGGCATATATTAGCGTAAGAGTGCATCATGTTTTCCATTGTGTTGACTCTTCACCAAATCAACGTTGTAATAATCTCATGAGACATCTGAATTATCTCTTGTTCTCTTTCTTAATTAGGTGTGTAAGGGAGATTTTACTTGAGGTTGAAAGCGACAGTTTCAATGGGTGTTCTCGATCTGTTCGTGGTGGCCTTGATGCCAGTTCTGAAAGTACTCTTGGTCACTGCTGCTGGCTCACTTCTCACGATGGACCCTGTAAATCTGTTGGTGTACGACGCAAAGCAACACATGAATAATGTGAGTTCTCCTGTGCACTCGCTTCATTTTGAAGTAATTCTTCTCTCTTCAGCATCCTCATATCACTAACTTCATTTTTCGATAAGTATTTCATGGAATAATTACCTCCTTTTGTCCTGACAACTTAGCAAACAGCCACTGTCAAAGTTATAACATCTCAGTTGAACACTCATGTAAATAATCTTTCTTGAGCGACTTGAACTTCATGTTTTTCACCTCGTTTGAGGTTGATGCCACTCCAAGAGCACTCTTGTAAAGTTTCCTTTTATTCTTCACTTCTGAAAAACTATATGTGCCAATTTCCCTCGAGGAGATAATAGTAAATTGTTAGATACTTGTTTCTCTAAAATACCGAGAGTAGACATAAAAATTTTAAACTTCCAAAGACTTCTTTAGTGATTGTATGCTTTGTTCAACAATGATGGGAAATAGAAGAGATGTTGGCTAGTCTGCAATTTCCAAATGGTCAACATCATTACATGTGAAAAGATAATAATAAGAGGGACATCTTTCAAGTGCTTCAAGGCCTTTCTATTATTGTAAGGAAGCTGTTTCAGGTTTCATGGTAGGCAATCAACAGGTCATTGCTTGATAATCCTCTAGAAATTTTGCTTACAAAATTGTGGAATTATTGGTAGGCAAGGAATAGGTCAGTTTTGCTGGCTCTGCATTCACAATTAAATTGGTACTGGACGCATCTTCCCCCCCCTTTCCTTTTACCCCCATTTCTAGGTTTGTTCTTCGCGTTTGCGTTTGCGTTGGCTTCTGATAAGAATAAAGCCGAATGGACTGCATGTTATCCGAGGGTCCTTAATGGCCATAAGATTATTCATGAGCAGGTGTTCTACGTATTCAGTCCGTCATGATAGCAAGCCACTTGGCCAACACAGTTACACTCAGCAATTTGGTTGCTCTGTGAGTTACCCTTCGAAGCTTCTGAAAACATCCTAGTACAAGTGATGATGAAATCTCTGTCGTTTAATTGTTTTAGATGGTTCATGCCGGTGACCATTCTTCTCACATTCATCACTGGCTTCGCTCTTGCTTGGGTACCAATGAAACTCTCAAGGACTCCCGGTATCTCTGAGGCCTTGTCATCGGTTGCTGTGCAGCAGGCGTATGTGTATGGAAGATATGGCGGATTGAGAAGATTACAATTTTTCAAATCCACAAAGCATATTACTTGAAGTAATATGATCAGTGTGATGAGGTCTTTGCACATGTATTGGATTGAGATGTATATGTGATAAAGTCTTGGTATGCGTATGACATGGTCCTTGTACATGTATTGAATTGAGATGTGTATGGGATAAAGTTTTGGCATGTGTATGACATATGAATTGAGATGCAAGTGTGAATTCCATGTCAAGTGTGATTTGTTTGATACCATGCCAATTGCCATGTTAAATTGAGATAAAGAAATGGTATATGTGGATGATGGTAAATGAGGAAGTGGTTGTGGTGGAGGATGATGGCCGAAATGTATAGATACATTGCCGGAATTCCCTGGGAGATTCAGGATTCCCGGAATGTGGGGGGCCGGAAGCCTTGTCGGAGGTCTTTGCCCGAAAGGAATGCCTCGCGATGCCAGGATTTGGGTGCGGGATGCCTGGCTAGAAGGGTAAAGGCCAGAAGCCCTATCGGAGGTTTCTGCCTGAAGGGAATGCCTCGTGATGCTAGTTGAGATGCGAGATGCCCGGAATGTGGGGGGCCGGAAGCCCGGTGGCCATGGGATGGCTGAGTTTGCCGGGAGCCCTGTCGGAGGTTTCTGCCCAAAGGGTTGATGATGAGATTGATGAATGGGTGATGTGGTGATCAAAATTGAAAGATAAATATGAAAATTAAACCCATGATATGATATGCATGATGATATGCATGATGATGATGATGATGACATGTGATGTGATATGATGATCACCCATGATATGATATGCATGATGATGACATGTGATGTGATATGATGATCACCCATGATATGATATGCATGATGATGACATGTGATGTGATATGATGATCACCCATGGCATGATATGCATGATGATATGCATGATGATATGCACGATGACGATGATGACGTGTGATGTGACGATGTCATGATAAGGGTGACATGTATGATATAATGATGCCATGATGATTATGGTGATGACATAAGATGATATAACATGCATGATGATAAGGCACGATGATGCATGATAGTATGCGCATGGCTGCAAGGTAAGTTATGCCTGCTATGCATGTGTGATTTGTATGATGCATTGAGTTGTTATTGGATTTCCCTATCTGCTGAGTGGTTGTACTCACCCCTTTTGGGGATAACATTTCAGATTAGCCAATATGCCGCTTCCTGCCGTCACGCGGGGTACATTTTACGGGATACCATCCGATGTAGAGGTCGAGTGTGTTGAGATAGACTGTCCCTCTGTTCCCGGACTGACTTTTATCCGAGTACGTTGTCTAGTGATGTATGACGTGGGCCTGGCTGGGGGTCCTGTTATTCAGGAGTTCATTTCTGTGCACGTTCGTCGGGATGGAGCTATGCGAGGGATGCTGCCGCCGCCACCGCCTGATGCACTGGGTTGGGTGTGAGACCTGCGCAAGATGAGTAGGAGCCGTTTCTTTTTTGGGATAGATAGCCGACACTTATGATGGGGGTTGTTGCACGTGTGATGTTGAGGGTCGAGGTTTCTTTTTGAGGTTTTAGGCTAGACGTGGCTGAGTCCTAGCTTTTCCTTTTTGATGTACCGACCCAAAAGAAATCCCATCTTGAAAATATATATGTAAATAAAGTGTCGTGGCTTGTTTATAAAATTATGGTGATTAGTGGTGTGTATTTGTATCATGGATTGGTAGGGGGATAGATGGTGATGTTTAATTTGCTTCCGCTATGAGTCACATTGGGACCGATCGTTTTAAAAAAAAAAAAAATGTGTCTGCAAATTAGGACGCTTGTTCGAAAGAAAGAAAGGTAATAAAGTGTAACATCAGAGCTTGTGGCGATCGCCGAAGGGTTCGGGGTGCTACATTGGTCCGATGTTGTCAATGCCCCCACATTGAAAAAGGCTAAGACTTGGACATTTGATGCAGTTCATTGGGAGGAGCGTTGGTTTTATCTCCATAGACTTAACACTAGTGACAACACCTCATATGTTGAATACAATTGGCTTCCTTGATTAACCAATAGTAACCAAGCCTCATGATTTTTCTTGCCAAGAGATGACCATTCATATGAGGATCACATTCTCATTCATGTATCTCTTTTATTAGGACTTTAGCTTCTTATGCGTCCACGCACTTCAATAAAACTGAATCGAAAGACCTTTTATATAGGGTTCCTCCACTGAAGAAGAATTTGGCTGCCAACTTCAACTAGTATTTTCGATCATTGGCCTAACTCCCTTGGAGAAATTTACCTTCTCGAATGTAGTTCATAATATCATAATACCAGGGTTAACCATCAGGTTCCACTTCCATCATCAGGCAATGAGCAGGCTTCTTCAAGATGTCGATTTGCAAAGGATCAATGCTCAAGTCGTCTACTACTTGTAATATTGATGATAAGGTCGTTAAGGCATCGGTAAAATGATTTTGCGATTTAGGCAAATAATCGAAAGAGATTTCGTCAAATTCCTTGATAAGATCTTCGAGAATATTCATGGTAAGGAATCAACTTTATGTCTCGCGTTTGCCATTCGCCTCCCGTATGGAGGATGATAAGTACAAAATCACTATAAACTTGAAGCTTTCTAACTATCATATCAATGGCCAACTGCATACCAAAGATGCAAGCTTCATATTCAGAAATATTGGTGGTACAAGGGAATTCCAACTTTGCAGCTACTAGATAAGGTTGACCTTCTAGGGATTTCAAAACAGCCTAGTACTAGAACTAGAAAGGTTAACAACACCATCAAAATACATGGTCCATTTATCATGTGAGACCAAATAAATCCGTTCATCAACTTCATCTAAGTTATCAGACTTCTAAAGATTTTTAGCTAACATATTAGTTATGGCTCAGCCTTTGATAGACTTTTGTGCCATGATTCGAATATCATACTCGGAGAGTAATATTTGCCATTTAGTGAGCCTTCCAACCAATGCAGGCTTCTTCAAAAGATATTTAATTAGGTCATTCTCAATCACTAGCAGGATGTAGCGGTGAAGAGTATATTGTCTCAGTCAGTGTAAGACCCAAATCAAGGCTACATAGGTCTTTTCCATTTCCAGATATCTGTTCTCGAAGGTAGTAAACTTCTTACTAAGGTAGTATATGGCATGCTCAATTCTATTCTTTGGTCTTTTTTCACCAACATGGCTCTTAAAGACTCTTCTTGAATGGTGAGATACAAAATTAGAGGCACGCCTTGAATGGGCAATACCAATGCAAGGGATTGTAAAAGATATCGCTTATGTTCTTCAAATGATTTATGGCATTCTTCATCCCAGTTGACCTTGGCGTTCTTCTTCAACAGCTTGAAGAACGGCTTAGTGGTTTCTGACAATTGGGAGATGAATCTCGCAACATAATTCAATCTTCCCAATAGGCTTTGGACCTTAATAGTATGAGGTTTTAGATCGCATATGGTCTTTACCTTGGAATGATCTATCTCGACACCCTTACTATTAACCATAAATCCAATAAATTTCCCAAACTTTGCCTTAAACATGCATTTTGCGAGGTTAAGCCTCAGCTTGAATTTCCTTAATCAGTCAAATAGTTTTCTCAAGATTTCAACATGGTTTTCACCTTGTCTTGACTTTGCAATCATGACATCGACATAGACTTCAACCTCCTCATGCATCATGTCGTGGAATAATGCCACCATGGCTTTTTGATGAGTTGCCCTAGCATTCTTTACACCGAAGGGTATAATTTTGTTGTAAGATGTTCCCCATTGTGTGGCATCCCAAAATTCATAATGACCTCTAGCTACATTAAAGTCTATGAATAGGTGATGGAAGTACCATCAAGTTATGGCCATTTAATCCATAATTTTGTAATAAGATTTATGGCCAAGCTTTTAATGGATAATTATTTGATAGGAAAGAAAATCCTATCATTGGCCATGTGTTTTATAAATTGGAATTTATGGATTTATGATTTCAAGTTTTATGGCCATATGAAATTGTAATTTAGTATTTATATAAGTTGGGATTTAAGGTAAATTAGTAAAAGTAAAGATGGACTTATTTAAGAAAATTTTGGGCCATTTAAGCTTGGACTTTAGGCCCAAGTGTGTTGGCCTAAAGTGGGCCAAGAGGCCCGGCCCATTGAGCCATGAAGTGGTCGACCAAGCTGGCCCAAGATAGGCCCAAGAAGAAGGCCCATCAACCTTGCATGTAATCGGACAAGTGGCATGAAGGAGGTGAAGCATGGCGGACACTTGTCTTCCTCCGCAATTACACTTGTCCCCCATGCAAAATAAGAATATATGCAAGTATATAAGCAACCAAAAAGAGAGAGAGAAAGGGAGAGAGAGAGAGAGTGGCATTCGGCCAAGCCAAGTGAGGGAGAGTGAGTTGCGAGAGAGAAGAGGAAGCCGAGAGAGAAGGAGCTCGCCCGTCACCGCCGCACGCCGTTCGTCCGTCGCCGGTGTGCCACCGTTCGTGTGGTCTAGAGGCAAGTGGGAGTCCTCTAGCTTCTCTTGCATGTTTGTATGTTGCTTGCATGTTGAATCTTTGGGTGTTTAGGTGAGAAAAACCGAAGCATAGATGATTTATGTTTGAATGGCATGGCTGTTCTTGCTCGAACAGTGTGAGTCAGAATGTTGTTTGAGCTTGCATGTGTGATTAGAGTCCGAATTTGGCTCCTATTTCTTCATGAAAGTTGTAGATAACATCTTTTACTACAATATACTAAAATTTCGTGGAAAATTATGGAGATTTGAGGGGTCAAACTCTCATCTTACGAAGATGTCAGATCTGGAATGTTTTCGCATGAATCCGCTCGAGTCAGAATATTGTGAGAGCTTTCATGCATGTTTAGAGTTCGATTTTGGCTTTAGTTTCTTCATGGAAGTTGTAGCTAACATCTTAAAATATAACATAATAAAATTTGGTGGAAAATAATGGAGATTCAAGGGGTTAAAGTCTCATCATACGGAGACCCCAGATCTGGAAAGATTTTACTGACCTTTGGTTGGATTTGTGGTTGCATGTTGTTTTGTGTTGAGAATCTCACTTCGATTTCTTAATGAAAGTTGTAGGGGACATCTTAAAATACAACATAATCAAATTTGAAGTGAAATTAACAAGAATAGCCTAGTAAATCAACTAGATCTTGAAGACGGTGATTCTGGTGATGTATTTCGAGACACCCGAGACTTCATGGACCTAAATGACGACTATACTCTGGTTATTTGACTTATATCTCTTCATGAAACTTGTAGAGGACATCTTTTTGTATAACATATCCAAATTTCAGAGAAAAATAAAGAGAATAGGTAGGTGAAATCTCAGTATTTCGGAGAAGCATGCACTGGACGATGCGGTAATGGATCCAGAAGCTTCGTGAGACTGTGTAAAATAATCTAAAAATAATCTGGCTTGGAGTTTTTCATGAAAGTTGTACAAAAATGTCTTGGATACAACCCAGTAAAATTTCGTAATTTTTGGAGGTCGTATGGATATTTTAATCAAATTTCTTCGGAAACTGTGCATTCTGGTTTCATCCGAAAATTTCATGCTGTTTTGTGTAAATTATGGATTTGTGTGGATTTCTCATTGGCCGTGTATTTTGCATGAAATCATTATCCTATTGCCTTATTTATTACTTGCCTTAATTTTATGATTTTTGAGATTATATAAATAATTAAATTTAATATTTTTGAAAATGGCACAAGCTGGAATTTAAATAAAAATAAAAAGGGGCATGATAAATGGATTATTTTAATTGGCATAAATTCCATAAATTTTATTGCACCATATAGTATATGTGATGAGGTCTGGATGTATGCATTAAGATGCATGTGTGAATTCAAATGCTGAACATGATTGTTGATTTGCCAATACATCATATGACATGCTAAATTAAGACCGAAATTGGTGAACATGAATAATGTTAAATGAGGAGGTGGTTGTGGTGGATGATGATGCCCGGTGGCCTAGTGGCATAATTCGGGAGGGTCCTCAGGAGTTTCGAGATGCCCGGTGGTATATGGTACGTAATTCCAAGGGAGGCCTGGTGGTATGTCGGTACATAATTCCGGAAGCCTTGTCGGAGGTCTTTGCCCAAAAGGAATGCCTCGCGATGCTAGGATTGGGGTGCGGGATGCCCGGCCATGGAGTGTAAATGCCGGAAGCCCTGTCGGAGATTTCTGCCCGAAGGGAATGCCTCGTGATGCCAGTTGGGATGCGAGATGCCCGGAATGTGGGGGGTTGGATGCTCGGTGGCCTGGGAGGCTGAATGCCGGAAGCCTCGGAGGTCTTTGCCCGAGGGGATGATGAAATTGATGATTTGAGGAATGGGTGATGTGGTGATCAAATTGAAAGCTAAAAGTGGAAATTAAACCATGGCATATATGCATGATGATATGCATAATGATGATGATGATATGTGATGTGAAATAATGATGATCACTCATGATATGATATGCATGATGATATGCATGATGATGATGATGATGATGATGATATGTGATGTGAAATAATGATGATCACCCATGGCATGATATGCATGATGATATGCATGATGATGATGATGATGATGATATGTGATGTGAAATAATGATGATCATCCATGATATGATATGCATGATGATATGCATGATGATGATGATGACATGTGATGTGAAATAATGATGATCACCCATGATATGATATGCATGATGATGATGATGACGACGATGACATGCGTAATGTGATGATGTCATGACGATGATGACATATATGATACAATGATGCCATGATGATGATGACATGTGTAATGTGATGATGTCATGATGATGATGACATGTATGATACAATGATGATACACATGTATGTGTTATAAATTGATATGATGATGCATGATAGTATGCGCATGGCTTCAAGGTAAGTAACGCTTGCAATGCATGTATGGTTTGCATGATGCATTGAGTTGTTATTGGATTCTTTTACCTGCTAAGTGGTTGTACTCACCCCTTTTGGGGACCAACATTTTAGACTAGTAGACGGATCGAGTGATGGGATATGATCGTGAGGAGGAGGATAGCAAAGGAATGAGCTTTTAGACGCCAACACTGATCGATGGACTTTAAGTGTGCGATTATTGGAGGGGATGTCGATCATCTTTTGAAGTATAGCCATGTATAGGAAACTATGGCATTTCGATGTACCGACTAAAGATGTCCATCTGCTTTATGTAAATAAAAGTGTACAGCTTTAACTTATATAAGATGTTTGGTAGGTGTGCATCGTTTTCTGAATATAAGGAAGGGAGTTTGCTGGATGTGCTTCCGTATATGAATTGCGCAAGGGACCTATAAAAAAAAAATGTAAACCCCCATGGTTGTATGAACCCACTGCAATTGAAATGGTATCAGAGTAACATGTTAATAAGGAAAGTGAAAGGTAAGCGAACTGTGGCGACCCTAATGGATCGGGGGCTGTCGAGGGGTGCCACACATTGAGTGATGAAAGACATTTTAGTCTTATCTTCCTCTTTCATCAGAATTTGGTTGTAACCAAAAAATCCATCCATGAAAGAGAATAGTTTGAAACCAGCAGTACTGTCAACTAAGATATCAATGTGTGGTAAAGGAAAGTCATCCTTGGGATTTGCCTTAGTTAATTCACGATAATCAACGTAGACTTGTGTCAAGAAAACTCCTATCAGGTTTTGAAATTGACAAAACTTTCTTGTTCTTGTTCTTATACTAGGCTTTTGAGCTATATCGCAGACTTTTGTCAAAAGCTATTTATTCCAAAAGTCTTTCCCACTCTCATGTGATCTAGAATGAAACCAAGTCCAGAACGAAGATACAATCAGACTTAGGATTATTGATCTTATGATAAGGATTCGGTATGAACGTTCTAGAGATTTATCTTTAATATCTGGCTTTCTGGTAAGAATCTTATTTACCTTTTTATAAATACATTGATGGAATTAATCACAATTTGATTAAATCAATCTTGAAGACAAGTTCCTTTTGGGAATCATCTACTTATGGAAACCTAGATTCTGATTGTATGGGCAACCCGAATCAATGGATTTTCATCTCAATCTTCAAACGGATACAAGATTTCCTTAATCAATTCTATCCAATGAATTGATTGGAAGAAATTCCTCTAGAAAATGCCAATAGGTAGTAAGGCGTAGAGAAGTATTTAAAGAGGTCATTCAGTCTATTTGAGATAGAGCATGAAAATTGAAATTCCAAAGTTTGAAGCCTTTCTAACCACTTGTTCTTCAACATTAGCACTTACAAATTGTATTCAAGAGAGAAAAACATAAGAAGAGTGACTTGGTGAGAGAAAAAGAAATCTTCCATTGAGTATTCACACTCCAACCATTGTACTTCTCTGATGATACTTTAGTGAATTTCAGCCAGAAGGCTGTCAGCGTAGGAGAGTGGACGTAGTCTTAATCTAAACCGAACCACTATAAATCCTGTTTGCAATTTTCTCTTCCCTTAACTCTTTTCAACTTTATTTGTTGCAATTTTTCTTTAAATTTCTCAAAATTCTGAACCCTTTCTATTTGAGTCTAAATTTTCTTCAGAAGTCTAGTGATGCTTTTAGATAGACTTTAACTCTTCGCCAAACTTTGCTCACAACATAATTTATTCTACATTTAATTGTTAAAAAAAATTAACACTTATTCACTCCCATCTAGGTGTAGCGTTTTCAATTGGTATCAGAACATTGGTGCTCATTTTATTGAAGTGTTTTTACTTCTAAACTAGAGATCTTCAATGGCTAGTATCTTGGCACTAAGGTTGATTGAAGGACAGAGCAATACCAAGCCACTCTATTTTGATGGAAAAGAATATAGTTTGTAGAAGAATAAAATGAAGGCATTCCTGAGATCTAGAGATCCTCTGGAATAAGATGTCGTAGAAAGAGGAATCAACCCAAAGGCAGCTTCAACTTCAAACAAGGGAAAATAAGTCTTAGATAAAGATGCTAAGGATTCCAACCAAGCAGAAATTACCAAGAGACAAGCTTTTGATGCAAAAGCTATTTATTCTTTATATTGTGCCTTATCTCCTGCTGAATATAATCGAATTTCTTCATGTGAAACAGCTAAAGAAGTCTAGGATAGGTTTCATGTCACTTATGAAAGAAAAGATCGTGTAAAGGAGACAAAAATAAACATCTTACTTGACCAATATGAATCTTTCAAAATGAAGCCTGGAAGGTCTATTGGAGATATATTCAGCCGTTTTACGGAAATTGTAAATGGATTGGTATATCAAGATCAACCAATTTATGCTCCAATGAAGGTCAACAAACTACTGTGAGAACTTTCAAAGGACTGGAACCATGTGAAGACATCAATTCCTAAGACACAAAGGATCATGCCTCTTTCTGTTGATGAGCTGATAGGTACTCTTCAATCATATGAAGTGGAACAGATCAATGACGAAGATGATCCAAAAAGTAAGAAGTCAATTGCGCTTAAATCTAATGTTGATTCTGATGATGCAGACACTAACAATGACATGGACGACGAGGAGTTGGCTCTAATGATAAAGAAATTCAAAAAAAAAATGAATAGGAAAGGAAGAAGATTGAACTGGAAAAAGCAAAGCAAGTAAAATTCCCAGAAAAGATCAATGGAATATGTTGAAACAAGTAAGGATGTAATATGCATTAAGTGTAAAAAGAAGTGACACATCAAGCCAAACCATCCCTTGCTAAAAAAAAGAAAGGAAAGTATGAAAAATAAAAGAAGTTTGCAAATATCTATCTGATGGCTCACTCAGAATCAGAGTAAGACTTAGACATTAACTCAGAATTTGACAAGGAAATCGAGGTAAGTCATTCAGAAATTCCTCTTAAAGTTTATAAGTATATTGCTTGAACTTTAAATCCTCTCTTAAAAGGAATTCTAAACTAAAGAAGAAAAATTCAAAGCTCAGGCAACAAGATAATTCTTGGAGAGAAAAGTTTGAGAGTCTGAAAAATGATTTTTGATGGTTTCAAAAGAAAATGAATGTTGGAAAAATGAGATTTCAAATATTTCTACAGTTTTCCAAGGGACAAAAAACTTTAGAGAAAATTATTTCAGTTCAAATACCCTATTATAACAAATCTAGTTTGGGTATGAATAAAGAAAGTACTCCCTCGATCAATTTTCCTAAAGTTAAGGAGAGACTTAGACAAAAACCTCCAAAATCCTCTTACAAAAATCATTTTCAAAAAAGTTTTTGTAAAACCTATGGCCGAAATGCACTTAAATATTTTAAGTGTAACAGCTCAAAACATTTTGAGAATGAATGTCCTAAAGTTTGGAGACCTGTTAAAAAGGATTGGGCAAAGGCTGTCTTTAAATCTAACTCACTAGGATCTAAGAAAATTTGGGTACCAAAGAAAATTTAAGATTTCTTTTTTATTGCAGGTAATTGTTAAAAGGAAAATCAAATGGTACTTGGACAGTGGCTATTATAGATATATAGCTAGAGATTTAAGCAGTTTCGTAGAACTAGAAAAACAAAAAGGAGGAAATGTTTCATTTGGTGGGAACAGCAAAGGAAAATTATTGGACATGGAACAGTGAGGATTGGAAGTTTCATCATCAGCAATGTTTCACTAGTAAAAGATTTGAATTACAATCTTCTGAGCATAAGCTAGTTATGCGATATATGATTCAGAAACAATTTCCAAGAAGATGCCCATTTTGGAGTTAGTCGAGACTTGACTCAATCCTTCACAATGTGAAAACATGGGAATATTTATCTTCTAAACATAAGTCCTGAGAGCTCTTAATGTCTTATTTCAATTCAAGATGAAGCATATCTCTGGCATCGCAAGCTTGGACATGTGAGTATGAAACAGATTGCTAAACTTTCATCTAAGAAGCTGGTTCAAGGTCTTCCCAAAATGGTATACCATAAGTCTGAGTTGTGTACTCCCTGTATCTTGGGAAAATAGGTTAGAAGCTCATTTAAACTTGTAAATCAAGTTTCACTAATCGCATCTTGCAGATTCTTCATATGGATATCTTTGAACCAACTAGAACACAAAGCATTGATGGTAAGAAGTACTGGTTGGTAGTTGTGGATGATTATTCAAGATTTACTTGAGTTTTCTTCTTAGCAAAAAAATGAAACCTTCTCATATTTTTCAAAGTTTACTAAGAAAGTTCAGAACAAAAAAGGTTGTGCCATTTCAAGTATAAGGACTGATCATGAGGAAAAAATTGAAAATCAAGACTTTGCAAACTTCTGTGACGATAATGGTATTCAACATGTTTTCTCCTCTCCATACACTCTAGAATAAGATGGAGTTGTAGAAAGGAAAAATAGGTCGCTATAGGAGATGGCCATAACTTTGCTGATAGAAAGTAAAATCTTTTCTCGTTTTTGGGCAGAAGCAATCTCTATTGCCTATTATATAATTAATAGGGTATTTTTAAGGCTCGTCCTAGAGAAGAACCCTTATGAAGTGTGTAAAGGGAAGAAACCAAATATCTCTTATTTTCATGTGTTTAGTTGTAAGTGTTTCATTTTGAAGAATGGAAATGATCGGCTTGGAAAATTTAAAGAAAAATCAGATGAAGGAATATTTATTGGCTACTCTATCTTAAGCAAAGCTTACGGGATCTTCAACAAGAATACACAAACTGATGAAGAATCCATGAATGTCATATTTCAAGAAAGTATTCAGAACCAATACGATCATACTCAACTTGAAGAGTTTAAACTAGTTCCAGACTTAAAAAAGTCTTATTCCCTCAAGAAACCTTAGTCTTCTAGTGATCAAAGTCAAGTAGAACAAAAGTCAGAAGAATCAAAGAAAACTAACGATCAGCAAATCGTTGTAGGAAGTGACAAACCTAACAGTAATTGGAAGCACAAATTAAGCCATCCTAAAGAACTTATCATTGGCAATATTGAAGAAGGAATTCGTACTAGATTCAAAGCAAAAGGAGACTCAAGTGCACTAGCACTTATTTCCGAAATAGAACCTAAAGGAGTAAAGGAAGCTTTATCTGACGAAAGCTAGATAGAAGCAATGCAAGAAGAACTCAAACAATTCAATATTAATGATGTATGGAAGCTAGTTCCAAAATCAAAAGGAAAATCGATGATTGGAACAAAATGGGTGTTCAGAAATAAGGTGAATGAAAATGGCAAAGTGATCGGGCTTATTGCAAAAGGTTATATGCAAGAGGAATGAACAAACTATGATGAGACATATGAACCTATTGTGACATCCTGAATTTTCGAACCCGTCTTGATAAAATGAAATGGGCTTTCACCGACGCGCCTATGGTCCTTTTTCTCTGAGCTGATCACTCATGAGTTAACTAACTTATTAGGTGAAGCCATTAAGGGATATAAGCGCGATTCTACCTAATTGGTTGGATTGTACTAAAATCGCGTCCGGTTGATTTTAATCACAAAATTGAATTCGGTTTCGTAAATCGAACGTTCGAGTATGTCACGATTTATTTTTAGGACCTCATCTCATCTTTTAGGAAAATTCCATCAAGCCGGAAATTTTGCAGAAAAATTGGAATTTGGCAATTTAAATTCAAGAAATTCAAAGTGAGCTATTTGATGAGGGAAGTGCAAGGAACTTGTGTGGACCCGTTTATTTGCTAAACCGGTGAGTTAACTCCATAATCCTTAATTAGTTTGTTAATTACACTTAGGAAATTAGTTTAGTGTTAATTAGTTTAGTTAAATTAGTACTAAGTGAGATTAATCCTAAGATGGATTAGTGCTAATCTAGAATTATTAGATTAGCCTTAAGATGGATTAGTATTGATTTAATTGGTGAGATTAGCATTAATGAGGAGGGATTGGTCCAATTCAGTGGATTTTTCTCAAAGCTAGTTCCTAGACTCTCACCGTTTGCCATTTTTGTGGACCAAAATGTACTGAGATTTTGAGGTTTATTCTTTCTTGAAAAATGTTTTAGACATCTTCAGTTATGATATATATTTTATTCAAGATTTTAGGGATTTAAAAAGAAGGAGATTTCAGCTCCATCATTTGAAAATCAAACCTTTGTTTTTCTTTGAACTAGTGACCTTTTGGGATTCACTAGATTTTTATCAACTCTTAGAGTTCCAATTTCAAAATAGTTTCTTCACAAAAGTTGTTTTTCACATCTTTTAGTTTAACATAGTCAAATTTAAGATCAAATGGACAAGTTTTAGACTTCGAACCAAACTGATTTTGAAAAGTAGACTTTCTGGAAACGGACCCAGTTTTTGTACTAGATTGAGCGATTTACTGGGCTTAATCTAGAATGATCTAGGTTATGGTATCTCAATGAAAAATGTTCATTTATGTGTCCCTTACAACATATTCAAATTTGAGAATTTTCCGAACTCGTTTGATTAGGTTTCTAGATTTAAACTTGGAGACGTGCGAGTGAACTGTTTCTGCCGGTTAGGACTGGTAGTGGTTTTGGTGATTGCTCTTGATACTATGCTTGCTGAATCATGCCTATTTGGTTATGTGGTTGATTTGTGATATGCTTAGAATTTATGTGTGATGATGCATGAATGGTTGTGCCATGGTTGTGGTTTATTGTTATTGCTTTATGTGGTAACTATTGAAAGATGATGAGATGTGTTGAGGAAACCGAATGGATTGTGAGTAGGGCTAAATGCTACATGGTGACTTGAGTCACATATGAGCCACTTCTAAAATCTTGTACCGTTGCTTATTCTAGTCAAGAGCTAAGTGCTACATGGTGAACTGAGTCACATGGGAGCCACCTCTAGAACTTTGCACTACTGTCTTGCATAGTCAAGGTTTAAGTGCTACACGATAGCGTGACTTCGTGGGAGCCACCTCTAGAAACTTGTACTGTTGATACATGTGAAAAAAAGGACTAAGTGCTACACGACAAATAAATTTCGTATGAGTTACCTCTAAAGTCTTGAGCAATTGCTTATTATGGTCATGGACTAAGTGCTACATGACAGCGTGACTTCTTGGGAGCCACCTTTAGAACCTTGTACTGTTGCTGATGGTGGTTAGGGACTAAGTGCCACACGTTAATGGAACTTCGTCGAGGTCACCTCTAGAATCTTGAGTTTGAGTATTGAGTTGGAATGTGGAGTTGGAATATTGAGTTGAGATGTGGAGTTGGAATATTGAGAGTGAATATCGGGTGTGGATTGAACTACCGATATGAGTTATCCATGCCTAATTATGAGACGAAATTGTATGACACGAAATGGGATGTGTCATAACGATTTGGCCCTATAATCAGGACTTCTGTGAATATTTGATGAGTGTTATGAAGTATTCTAATTGCTTATTGTGCATGCTGCGTTTATGAGTGCATATGAGATGTACTAATGTGCAGGGATGCGCCCAAGCGAAGTAAGTTCTGGATGGTGCATATTTAGGACGCATTTAAGTGAACTCTTGCCATAGTCGGGGCTTAGGGTTTAACTCGCTGAGATTTTTATCCCACCCCACCGTGGGTTACCATTTTTAGGTACCTAATGTGGAGAACCCGGAGCTAAGACGGCAAGGTCAGGAGCGTAGGTAGTTCAATAGTTCTTATCGAACCAGACTTATGTGTATAGACTGGTATGACCAACTTGAGATGTTTGTAAAGTGTGTTTTGAGAAAAATTGGTTGTCTTGCTTTCCTATCCCATGTTTGTAGTTGTCTAGGGTTTATGAGTTCGCTTCCACATATGCATAAAACGAAATGGTCAGCGACGCGTCCTGGGATGTTGCAAAATTTTAGTCGACCACCGAGGGATGTATGTGTGCCTGAGGTTTGAGGCGTCACATCCCTACCCGAAGTGGTATCAGATCTGGTTAGTGTTTGGAGTAATAAGGTGTGATAGGTCATGTGATAGTTAATAGGAAAGGCTTTTTCCTTATGCAGACGCCTGTAATTAACTGATTGATTGTTTGTGTGGGTCGCTCAGTTTTCTAATTCTGCGTGGAATTGGAAAGCAGGTTATGTAGAGATCTTGTAAGATGAGAGATCCAGAGCCGAGGACTCCTTAGAAGAGGAGCGTTGCGTCAGCCACTCGGGGTAGAACGCCAACTAGGGTCGACGCTCGAGGTAGAACGCGGGCTTAGGCCAACGCGAGTGAAAAAGTACCACCGCAGGCCAGTACTAGTATAGCAGCACCTGGCGATCCTAGAATCGATGGGATGGTACAGGCGCTAGAAACTTTGGGAAATCTAATGAGGCAGCAAGTTCATAATCAAGCTGTTGCTACCACACCTGCCGAGGTGCCACCTGGGAACGTGATTGGTGATCTGCCTATGCATAAATTGGTAGGGCTGTTTCTAAAGCCAAACCCGTCGAGGTTCTCAGGAGCAGGCGATCCCAAGATTGCAACCCTCTGGATCCAAGAATTAGTGAAGGCCTTCACACTGCTTAGGTGCTCAGAGGAAGACAATGTAGTCCTTGCAGTCTACCAGTTACAGGGAAATGTAAGTACCTGGTGGAGGGCCACCAAAGGGAGAGTGTTTCTTGAAGGCGTTGTTCTGGTGTGGAACGCCTTCATTGAAGTCTTTAATGGAAGTACTTCTCTGACTATACCAGAGAACAGAAGATGGCAGAGTTTCGATGTCTTCATCAAGGTTTGATGTCGGTGGATCAATACAAGGTGAAGTTCGCCGAGTTGTCCCAATACGCCCCCAGGATGATTGAGGATCCAGTAGATAGAGCAAGGAGATTCTGAGATGGACTGAGACCGAAGCTAAAGGATCCACTGGTGCCGTTTAATCTGAAGGATTACAATGATCTCTACGGGAGGGTGCAGTTGATTAAGAGAAACTTGAATGAACGAGCCACCGCATCTGAGTCGCGGTTTAAGTCTAACAGAGATTGTAATCAGTTCGGCAAGAAGCCAATGTCTGAAGGAAGGTATCCCATTCCACCCAACAAAAATGATGGAATTGAAAAGTTAATGCCCAACTCGAATGACGTGTGTCGTTTCTATAGGAAAAGGCATGATTCAGCTCCATGTTATACCAGGATGAGAGCTTGTTTTAAATATGGCCAACACGGCCACCAGTTCAGGGATTGTTCGCATAGGCAGATAGGACCACAGCAGCTACTACCGCCGCCACCAATGGAACAAAACATAAGAATGCACTGCAGATAGGACGCCACTAAGATGGCAAAGGGGACGAGGATGAACCGAGCTATGCGTCGATGGAAGGAAAGAATGTTTTTGGGGTAACTTTATCAAAGTGGCGCAACGGAATTTTGATTAAGCTTGTAGAATTTCAGTTTGTTGAAATGAAGTTGTAAAAAGGAGAATTGTTGGTTAGAGCTATACTTGACTAATTTGCTTATGTATGACCTTGTTATTGTGATTAAAGCGCGTTGGTTCAAGAAGCGACGAGTTGTGTTGAATTGTTGTTTGGCTCAAGGAGCATCTTATTATAATGGATTGTTATTGTGAAGTAATACAATTTAATCCATTAGCATGTGAAAGTTTTGAGTTGTAGGGAAATGAGAAGGACCCTCGATTATTTTAAATTCGTCACTTAAGGCAATCGGTTTCTAGATGTAAGTTGCCAAGATTATTTGGCAACTGTAGTGGATACAATAGTTGAGGAACCGAGGAAGGAGAACATAGCCGTAGTACGGGAGTTTTCTGAGGTGTTTCCTAAAGAATTACCCAGCCTGCCCCTAGAAAGGGAGATCAAATTTGTGTTTAAGTTGGCCCCTAGGATGGAGCCAATCTCTAAGGCTCATTACCATGTGGCGTAGTCAAAATTAAAAGAACTAAAGGTATAGATGCAAGAGTTGTTTGATAAGAGATTTATACGCCCTAGTGCACCACCTCGAGGAGTACTAGTTCTGTTTATGAGGAAGAAAGATGGGTCGTTACGCCTTTGCATCGACTATTGGCAACTCAACCTAGTGACGATCAAGAACAAGTATCCATTGCCAGAGATGAAAGATTTGTTTGATCGGTTACAGGGAGCGTCAATATTCTCGAAGGTCGACTTGAGGATGGGTTATCACTAGCTGAGGATTAAGAAAGAGTGAACATGAGACAATGTCGTTGGATGGAACTTCTCAAGGATTATGATTGCGACATCCTGTATCACCCCGGAAAAAGCTAATAAAGTTACAGATGCATGGAGTTGAGAGTCATCGATTGCGCAGATGGTGATTTAGGAGTGGATTTTAATCGAATAAGCTAGAGATTCGGTTTTCAAATTTGAGGTAGGCCACCTTTCAAGTCTTATGGCCACCCTCAAAATTGAACCAAAAGTATAGCTAAGAATCAAGACGTTGTAGTTGACAGATCCAGAGATTCGAAAGATTCTGCAGGAAGATATAGAAAAGAGAGAAGTTTGATTTTCATATTTTTGAGGACGTAACACTAAAGTTTCCTTCTTACCAAAAAACTAAAAACACTAAAGTTTCGTGGGCAATTGTGTGCACCCGACGATGTGAAGCTTAAGAAAGAGATCTTGTCAGAAGCTCACTATAGCAGTTACAATATTCATCCAGACAGTATGAAGAGGTGTCAGAATCTGCGTCAGCACTATTGGAGAACCGATATAAAGATAGATATCGCTAGACATGTTGCCAAGTGCCTGACGTGCTAACAAGCGAAAGCACAGCATTGCAAACATGGAGGATATTTGCAATCTCTTAAGATTCCCGAGTGGAAGTGGAAACATATCACGATGGAATTTTGTGACGGAGTTACTAAGGGGCAGCGAGGTGATGATTCGGTAGATTGACGAACTCTACTCACTTCGTCGCCATACGAAAGGACTTTGCATTGAACAGATATGCGAAGTTGTACGTGCGCCAGATAGTTTGACTGCATGGAGTACTAGTGACAATCATGTATGATTGAGACCAAAGTTTACAGACTGCCTTGGGAACGAAGGTGCAGTATAGCATGGCTTATCATCCACAGATGGATGATCAATCTAAGAGGGCGATTTAAACCCTCAAGGACATGCTGCAAGTTTGCGTGTTGGACTTCAAAGGAAGCTAGGAGGAACAGCCTCATCTAGTTGAGTTTGCCTACCATAGTAGTTATCAGCAAAGCATTCAGATGGCACCATTTGAAGTGTTGTATGGCAGAGAGTGTAGAACGCCAGTTGGTTGAGATGAAGTCAGAGAGCGGAAGATCACCGGCCCAGAGTTAGTTCAACAGTCAATGGATACTGTCACCATCATTTGAGAGAGACTTAAGACTGCTCAGAGTCATCAGAAAAGTTATGCAGACAAGCAGCGAAGACCAGTTCAGATAATAGATCAAAAGAGGCAAGTGCTACGTACCAAAACGACCTCCTTGGTCAAAGTGGTCTAGCAACACCACAAGACAAAATGAGCTACTCGGGAAAGCGAAGAAACGATGAGACGACAATACCGCCACATTATTTAAGAAAAATCTTAATGGTTTAAATTTCAAGGACGAAAATTTTATAAGAGGGGAAAAGTTGTAACATCCTGAATTTTCGAACCCGTCTCGATTAAATGAAATGGGCTTTTCACCGACGAGTATATGGTCCTTTTTTTTTTAGCTAATCACTCATGAGTAATCACTCATGAGTTAACTAACCTATTAGGTGAAGCCGTTAAGGGATATAAGCACGCTAAAATCCCTAAAAGCTACCTAATGAGTTGGATTGTACTAAAATCGCGTCCAGTTGATTTTAACCACGAAATTGAATTCGGTTTCGGGAATCGAACGTTTGAACATGTCACGATTTATTTTTAGGACCTCGTCTCATCTTTTGAGAAAATTCCGTCAAGCCGGGAATTTTGCGGAAAAATTGGAATTAGGCAATTTAAATTCAAGAAATTCGAAGGGCCATTTCTTTGTGGATTTTTGGCCTCCAAAGTGAGCTATTTGGTGAGGAAAGTGCAAGGAATTTGTGTGGGCCGCTACCATGGCATAAGGGACTATTGAATTGAAGTTGCTTGGAGTGAAATTGGAGAAAATTCTCCATTAGATGGGCTGAAGACTTTTGTGGACATTTCAATGATGAATTAAGATATTTTACATTAACTTGTTGGCTTCTTCTTCTTCTTCCATATATTTCTCCTCCCTTGTGTACGCCCCTCCTCCCTATATTGCCCACTTCCTTTTTCTCTTGTTCTATTCTTCACATCTCTTACCCATCTCACCTGCACGCCCATCTCTTCCTCTGCACCTTCAGCAGCCCCCACGTTCCTCCCTCCCCCCCCCCCCACTCTCATTTCACGCTAGCAACAACAGAACCCCACCAAGCTACCAACTTGCATCGGCCACCAACAGAACAATCCACCTTTCACGTCCAGAACTCCTTCGAGCAGCCAAGACAGTCACATTTCCTCACCACTAGTCCGTCTATCAATTCAGCTCCGACCAGCAACCGAACCGCCTGCATCCTCTTCCACCAGCTCGCCCCTAGTCATGTCTAGCTTTGCTTAGCCAAGCTCGACCAGCAACTCAAACAAATGCAGAACCAGAACCGCAATCCCAGCTCTAGCAATTACTTGCGAGGTGTTTTTCAGCCCCTTCCGGGCCTCCTTTGGAGCTACCGTAGACACGGGATCTCACCGCCATCGCAGTGGACCTGTTTATTGGCTAATCTGGTGAGTTAACTCCATAATCCTTGATTAGGTTGTTAATTACACTTAGGAAGTTAGTTTAGTGTTAATTAGCTTAGTTAAATTAGTACTAAGTGAGATTAATCCTAAGATGGATTAGTGCTAATATAGAATGGTTAGATTAGCCTTAAGATATATTAGTGTTGATCTAAGATCTAATTGGTGAGATTAGCACTAATGAGGAGGGATTGGTCTAATTCAGTGGATTTTTCTCAAAGCTGGTTCCTAGACCCTCGTCGTTTGCCATTTTTGTGGATCGAAATGTGCTGAGATTTTGAGGTTTATTCTTTCTTGAAAAATGTTTTAGACATCTTCAGTTGTGATATATATTTTATTTTCAGCTCCATCATTTGAAAATCAAACCTCTATATTTCTTGGAACTGGTGACCTTTTGGGATTCACTAGATTTTTATCAACTCTTAGAGTTCCAATTTCAAAATAGTTTCTTTACAAAAGTTATTTTTCACATATTTTAGTTTAACATAGTCAAATTTAAGATCAAATGGACAAGTTTTAGACTTTGAACCAAACTGATTTCGAAAAGTAGACTTTCTGGAAACGGACCCAGTTTTTGTACTGGATTGAGCGATTTACTAGGCTTAATCTAGAAGGATCTAGATTAAGATGGCTGCATGAAAAATGTTCTTTTTTGTGTCCCTTATAACATATTCAAATTTTGGAATTTTTCTAACTCGGTTGTTTAGGTTTCTGGATTTAAACTTGGAGATACGCGAGTGGACTGTTTTTGCCGGTTAGGACTGATAGTGGTTTTGGTGATTGCTCTTGATGCTATGCTTGCTAAACCATTCCTATTTGGTGATGTGGTTGATTTGTGATATGCTTAAAAGTTATGCGTGGTGATGTGCAATGGTTGTACCATGGTCATGGTTTATTGTTATTGCTTTATGTGGCGACTATTGAAAGAGGATGAGATGTGTTGAGGAAACCGAATGGGTTGTGAGTAGGTAAATGGCTAAGTGCTATATGGTGACTTGATTCACATGTGACCCACATCTAGAACCTTGTACAGTTGCTTATTGTAGCCAAGGGCTAAGTGCTACATGGTGAACTGAATCACGTGGGAGCCATCTCTAGAACTTTGCACTACTGTCTTGCATAGTTGAGAGCTAAGTGCTACACGATAGCGTGACTTCGTGGGAGCTACCTCTAGAACCTTGTATTGTTGCTATATGTGGAAAAATGACTAAGTGCTACACGACAAATAAATTTCGTGTGAGTTACCTCTAGAGCCTTAAGCTATTGCTTATTGTGGTCAATGACTAAATACTACACGACAGCATGACTTCGTGGGAGTCACCTCTAGAACCTTATACTATTGCTAATGGTGGCTAATGGTGGTCAAGGACTAAGTGTCACACGATAACGGAATTTCGTGGAGGTCACCTCTAGAACCTTGAGTTTGAGTATTGAGCTGGAATGTGGAGTTGGAATATTGAGTTGAGATGTGGAGTTGGAATATTGAGTTTGGATATTGAGAGTGAATATCAGATGTGGATTGAACCACCGATATGAGTTATCCGTGCCTGATTATGGGATGAAATTGTGTGGCACAAAATGGGACGTGTCATAACGATTTGACCCTATAATCGGGACTTCTGTGAATCTTCGATGAGTGTTATGAAGTGTTCTAATTGCTTATTACGCAAGCTGCATTTAATAGTGCATATGAGATGTATTAATGTGCAGGGATGCGCCCAAGCGAGGTAAGTTTTGGATGGTACATATTTAGGACGCCTTTGAGTAAATTCTCGCCCTAATCAGGGCTTAGGGTTTAACTTGCTGAGATTTTTATCTCACCCCGTCGTGGGTTACCATTTTCAAGTACCTAGTGTGGAGAACCCGGAGCCAAGACAGTAGGGTTTGAAGCGTACGTAATTCAGTAGTTCTTTACGAACCAGACTTATGTGTATAGACTGGTAGGACCAAATCGAGATTTTTTTTTTTTTTGGTGAAAGGGTAATATCCAACTTGAGATGTTTGTGAAGTGTGTTTTGAGAAAAATTGGTTGTCCTGCTTTCCTATCCCATGTTTGTTGTTGTTTGGGGTTTATGAGTTCACTTCCGCATGTACATAAAATGAAAGGGTCGACAATGCATCCTGAAACATTGCAAAATTTTAGTTGACCGCCAAGGAATGTGTGCATGCCCGGGGTTCGGGACGTGACAATAATGCTATGGAACATCTAGATCTCCTTCTAACAAAACAAGGAGGTTGTTCACAAAAGACCATGGTCCACTCTCTATAACTCTTCTTGTTTCCTCCACTCAGTTAAACATAAAGGAGAAGAACCCAGGTTCTATAACTTCACACTTTACTGATTCTACCTTCCATGCTTTCGTCATTATACTAACAAGCTCTGTTGAGTGTATGGGTTTATGTGAAGTTATAAGGAATGGGATTGTGGAGTGAATGGAGCTCTACGGATTTTAGAATGCCACCACTATGATTATTAGATTCTAAGTTTTTCTAGTTATGGAAGGGTGATACGCTAGGGTTTTAGTAACCTATAATAGAGGAGTGGCTACCCAAATAAAGAGAAAGGAGGATCGTGTAGCATTTAGGGCACCTAGATTTGGGTCAAATCATGGATAACTTCAAATAACCCCATTGTTCTAATCCGGTTTCTAGTTGACAGAAAGGAGAAAGGTTGAGAGGCAATGGTTGAAATGGCCGAGTGGGTTTGGTCGATTGGTGGAAGAGAGAAGAGATGGAAAAGTCTTATAGAGAACTAACCCGGAGGAAAGGGGTTTGAGGTGGCCATTGGAGTGATTGTTAAGGTTATGGATTAGGAGTCTGGGGTTTCAAGGAGGGATAAACTATCACCAAAGGGATAAAGAAGAACTCATGCCAACATTGAGAGGGCAGGGTGTGTGAGTATGCTTTTTGCATGCTGCCTTTTATGGTACTGTCTGTATATGTATTTTCTAGGGAAAAGTACTAAAAAAAGTCCTAAAATTATTATAATTTTTCCAATTCAATCATAAACCTTTATTTTTTTACATTTAAATCCTAAACCTTTTGCGATTATATCAATTCAATCCATCCGGTTAAATTTGGCCGGTTGATGCTGATGTGGACGTTAATCAGTGCTAGCAGACAATTTTTAATAATATTTTATTTTTTAATTTTTCATTAATATTTTATTCTTTTCTTTTCTTTTTCCTCTCTCTCTCTCTCTCTCTCTCTCTCTCTCTCTCTCTCTCTCTCTCTCTCTCTCTCTCTCTCTCTCTCTCTCTCTCTCTCTCTCTCCTCCTGCCTCTTTTCTCTTGCTCTAGTGATTGGCTAGAGGAGAGGGTCAGTCGCTAGCCAGTGGCAAGCCATAGCAAGGTGAGGTTGAGCTCGCCCAGTCACCACCGAGCCAAGTCCCTGCTAGATCTAGGGAGGGCTTACCTTGCCAAATGATAGTGAGACCAACCTTGCCTAGATCCATCGAGGCAAGTCCTCGCCCGTGGATCGGCAAGGCCGACCTCACATGGTTTGGCCACCTCGAAACTTCTAAGAAATCCCTCGCATGATGGAGGAGACAAATTTGAGTGCATCGGTAATGATGTCACGAAGACCATCTTTTTCTCCTCCAATCAATGATGGGTGACCCTCCTTTCGACATGCGATGGTCGATGGGCTCTCTCTCTCTCTATTTTTCTCTAATTTGCTCGTCGTCGAGGGTGTCATCCATCGCTGCCCTTGCCTAGACAGTAGTGAGGACTTGCCTCACCGGATTTGGGCAAGGTCGGCCTCGCTAAATCCAGCAAGGGCTCGCCTCGCCAATGGCTAGGTGAGCTCACCATTGGTCAATGACTGGCCCTCTCCTCTAGACGGTTGCCGAAGCAAAAGGAAGAAGGAGGGAGGAGGGAAAAAGAGAGAGAGAGAGAGAGAAAAAGGAAATATATATATATATATATATATATATATATATATATATAATGAGGATATCATTTCTACTTGCCACCGCCTATCAAGACCGTCAAGATGGTCGACCATCAACCCTCACCTGTCACCTCTATGACAAACCTTTAACACTCATACATGCACGGCATGAGTAGTGCAATCAGATACGAGAGGCATGATAAGCAAAGTGGTGCATATGTGTGTGATAGTCAACACTCAGGCCATGGATTTTGCCCCACGAGCTTGTCGATGAATGCCATTGATGACAAGGGAACATAGAGAAAACACTGATTCAGGGAATTTATACAAGACTTCATTATGCATCATGGCTATTGAAACAAACTATACCATGCAAAACATATCCAAAGCATCTCAATTTTAGTAATTTTAGGAAATATTTTATAACTTCCGCTTGGAAGCATATCATCAAACGGCTAATGGGCACCACAAATGTAGGACCTAGTATGGAACTGAAGTAAAATTCTCTACCCAACACAACGCTAGCACGACAATATCATTACAAACCATGTAGGAAAGACTCAGATTCCTAGTTATTTACCCAAGTAGTGTTAACGCAACTCAACATCGTGTTACACTCAAAGCGAGGGAGAGAACGGAAGAAGCATTTCCCGGTCAATAAGCTAAGGGATAGTCGCATTGGCCAACTAAATCATTGAGTGAAACTTCTGTTATCGTTGAGGATTGAAACCACAAACGCGAACAAGCTTCAAGCAAATGTTACTTTGAGATGTCCGGACACAAAACAAAGCCGTTAGGGAGTCTCAAGTCTACTCGGCAAGAGTGGCTTTAGGCAAAACGAGGGCATCGTTGAGGCATCGGACGACCTTCTGGAACTTCAGGATTGGATGGATAAAGGTTCAAACGAGAAAGGCGAGCTTTTGGACGAAGGAGAACAAGACAATGAATAACAGGGCCTATCGGTTTGGGGCTATGGCGATGGTCTTGGTGGCTGGCAAGTGGCGGTGACTGCGTTGAAGGTGGTCGAGGGAGAAGGACTCGTGAAATGAGACCCCCTGTGTCTTCGGGACCAAGACAGAGAGTTCGGCCAAGACGGGTCCTTCTTTTTGGTGGACGTCCGTCCCCCTTTCCCAAGCCGCTTTCTTTTCTTCTTGTTTCACCGATAAAATATTGGCCACATCTAATGTGCCAACACAACAAACAAGAAGGACCACGAGGATGCAACACGTGTCTAAAGTGCCCCAAATTCAGACTCTTTCTTCTCTCTCCTCTGAACGCTCAGACTCTGGCCATGTTTGGTTCAACATTTGGAAAAAAACCTTTGGCCAAATGCAAAGGCCTTTAGTCCAAAGAGCTTTGAGGAATTGCAAGACTATTTGCTAAATGTATATTTAGAAAGCCCTTTGGTCCGACCAAATTAAATTTTTTAGTTTTAGTATTTTTAAAATTGTAAAAAATAAACAATGACTATAACCTTTTACATTTTAACATTTAGAGTAATGTAAAAGATACATATTAGTAAATTTATTTAAAAAGTATATTAAAAGAATTTGATTATAGGTTAGATGCAAAGCTCATCTTTTGGCCTAGGGCTCTTTTACGTTTGTTTTCAACTTTGAATGAATTTTTTTTAATTATTGTAGTACTAATCATCTTCTTTAATTAATGACCATTCTAGTGTATTGATAAAAAGTTGGGCTATTGATTGTCAGAAGAAAAAAATGATACCAAAAAAAAAGGTTAACTTATTTAGTGGATGGTGAAGCAATTGATTGTGGGTGCTGATTTTTTTGAGTAAGCACTGCATATAAAAAAGGGAGTTCTTCATTAAGAAAAATAAAATCAAGTTTCTCTTATACAAATTTGCCTAGAAAGAGAGTCATTTTATGATAGTAAATATGATCGCATATGTCCAGAAAAAAGAAATACGTTCTACTTAGCATCACAAACCTCCATGGCTTTGTAAACTCATGGCTATTTCATAACATAAATGTGCCATGTCAGGAGATGCATATGAATTTGAAGCACCCACTCCCTCATTTGCATCATCATGGTCAATTGAATATACATAATTAGGATTAAATTCTACTTTTTCAAAATCCGTATCAATCACGGTATTTCTTCGTATATAATTGTGCAAAGTCATTGCCGCTACGAGAATTTGCACTTGTTTTTATATGGATAACTTGGCATATGAGTTAAAATCCCTCATTTCTATTTTAATACACCAAATGTTCGCTCAATTGCCAAGCGTAGCGAGGAGTGGGCACGGTTGAACACTCTTGATATGACGTAGGTGAAGGACCTTCTCGAAACTCTGGTAAATAATATCCAACTTTTTTATATGGCCCCAAAAAACCTATCGGATTTGGATATCTATCATCTACTAAGTAATATTTACCTATACAAATATATTGTAAATTTAATCAGCATATGCCAATTAGATATATGGATGTATCTAAACCATTAAATAACATAATTGGAGGAGGATGGGAAAATGTGCATCACGTCTTCCAATAACTTCATAAAAGATACAGGTATCAAGAGCTTGTCCCTCTTAACCGGCCCAAATATAGACAAATTACATATTAAAATTACATATAGCTAACAAGTTTTTAGTTGTCATTCCTTTTCAACCAATAAAACAAATTCCTATGTAGGTACAATCGCTGGGATATGTGTACCACAATAGCTCCAATGCAATCCTTAAAATATGGATAAAATCGTCAATCTTTCTTGATCATCTCTGGAACCTTTTTAATATTTTCGATCAGTTGGTTGGATCAGATTTTTTTCCCATTTAACATACTTTATCTAAAACTAAGCTAAAGTGTCAAATTATGGTTTCCCCGAAGTGTTGAAAATGCTCTTATTTACCTATATCATATCCTAGAATTTGAAGAAACATACCAATCATTTCCCTAACATCAGTATTCCTAAATCCTTGAAGGCCATAGTGTGTTACTAAATCATATTGTTAAATACAATCTTATGCATTCTAAACATATTATAGCACCTTATCGAATTAGTATCTTTGACAATCAACTCTTTTAACCATGCATAATATATATATGTTGAGGTCATGCAAGGTTGTTTGCAAAGGTTGGTCGCTTCATAACAAATTGCAGCTTGAGCGATTGAGACAAGATCCCAAAATTCATTTTCCTCTTGCTCATGATTTTCCCTTGCATGTGAATCATCCATAATTGCTACAAGTAACAAAATGTAGAGAGAAACAATGTATTAACCATCACATATATATAGAAACTATCACATTAAGATAACACCAAATGAAAACAATTCTAAAATCAAACATTAATTGAAATTAGGTTCACAAGGATTATAAATAAAGATCCATGGATAGAAACAAAGTAGCATCACTCTCTTCAAACGAGAAAAAAGTAAAATGATTAAGCTTCAAACATGAAAACAATAAGATGCTAACATCCTATCTATGAAGACTTGACTCTCTTCTCAATTCACATTTGAGATACTTTACTTTATTTGCATCATTCTTTAAGTTCATGAAAACCTGCATATTCTCTATATTTTCCTTTATATGAGAAATTGCAAAAATGTACAAGTTTTCGTCTTTCACAATTTCAAGTATGGAATCAAATATCTCTATAAGGTCCCTGGGAGGACCAACTAAATTGGTTGCTTTAGATGCAGCAGTGGCAATGCTCCGACTCTCAACAACTGTAGGCAACCTATTAATTTATGTTCCAAGCTCTTCTCTTGTGCTCAATTTCTTATCTTTCTTTCCTTGAGCTTGCCTCTTTGAATTTGCGCGGCTCTTTTATAGCTTTGAGTTATAGTTGGTTCAACAATGATTTCATCCACATGATCCTCCAAATTCTCATCAGTAAATCCTACAACATCATTGATATTAAGTTGTGTGGCATCAACATCATTATCAATATATAAACCTTGTGCAAGGTTCTATGTGATTCCTCCAGTAATAATTGTATTTCTCAACATCATATCTAATCAAGATGTATGTCTTTCATCCTAAAAGCCTTAAACTTTGGAATGCCTTGTTATGATGAAGCATTTATGTAAGTTCTATCATTAAAGGTGGGCTTAACACAAAAATAAAATAAAATAAATAGTGAGTGAGGAAAACTTAAATTTACTCTCTTACCATTCGTCACTTGTATCAATGGTTTTCTTCCTTGAATCCCATCATAGTCCAATTTCATTGTAAAGCAATGACTTCCATCTTTTTCATTCTTCCTTGAGGTTATCCCACTTACTCTTCATTTGTTGTTTATCATACTTTTTGCTTGTTAGCTCCTCAAACTTACTAATTATGACTGTCTATTCATCTCTTTCGTTGTTTGCAAAACGATTGTCTTTTTCAATTTGTTCAATGCACAACTTACAAAAGGTTTCTACATCTTCTGAGCTCCAAAATACATTTTTCCTTTGATGAACTCATCTACTAGTAAAGTGACATGAACAAATTTAAGAAACACAAACAAACAAACTCAACCATGAACCAATCCAAATGAAGAATATAAACAAACGAGTTCAAATGTGACATGATAATGCAGCACTTGGACAAAATCTAAAATGAAAACACCATTAGTAGAACACATTCAAAAACATAAAAGAGAACCCAAACAATAATAAAACATCTCAGAAATCACACAATTTGATGCTCCACACGAATTAACTAGCCCCTAAGGTTTGGCTCAATGAGTCAGATGACTCTTCTGCTAGCATTACTCTTTAACCTGAGTCTCATCATCTTCTCTTTCGCCCATTCATACGGCTGAAGAAAGAGATCGATCGAAGTAATAATCACTTCGAGCCATCGGAGACAGATTCCCATCTTAAGAAAATCATGCAGCACGCCACTCATCACCAGTTTCCATTAAAGCAAAACAAGAAAGCCACGTGATGCTTCTAAACATCACAGAAATCACACAACTTATCCCTTCCTTTTCCTTAGTAAGATTCATCAGAGTACGAGCCAATTTCCATTTTGCTCCAAAATGATCCATCACTCAATTCGAGTGTATTCTATCAATTCACATTTGACAATTTGAGAACAACACGGAAAAACAAGAAAGACTCAAACACATAAAGTTAAAGCACATGACTTCATTTCGACTATTGCACCTTGCAGTGATATGCCTCATCTTGGATCAAAAGCATTTTTAGCCATAAGAAGCAAAAAAGCCATCAGCAAAGGCCATTGGTTCACATGTCAAAGCAACATAGAGACTCTAACGCATGGAGAGCGAATTCTGTTACTTTTACATTTCTTCAATGTAGACTGCCTTCAATCTAAATATTACAAACGACAGCTATGAAGCGAGTCAAGACAATTGACCTTGGTACTAAAGACTAAAACGATATAATAAGTTGACAAAATGAGAGAATGGTTACTGTTCCTTCCATCCAAACTGCACCTACTAATGATATATAGCTCAGGTAACAAACAATTGCTACGCTGAATGGTAACAAACAATCTTTAAGGGAAATTTTACAGATAATTATCCATGAGCAATTCATATTCACTGATATTAGATAGTGGCATTTGCCTGTCCATCTATTAACGTTTCCAAAGAAAAGAATTCTCAACCAACTACGTACTCGACATTTAAACTCATCTGCCCTGTGTTTTTACTAATGACTCTTCAACCAGGTAAAGCCAGGAAAGCAAGATGCCCTCCACCCTCTTTTCCATCTTCACTCACGTCCACATCTAGGCTAACTCAAAAGAAAACCGAAAGCCGGGCCAAAGAGAACCTCGAGGTCCCACGCATCAAACGAAAAGAGGGATCCTCCAAAGTCTATATACTTAAAGCAGAATACGAGCAAAAACAATCTTGACTTTTCATCTATTGGGATTTCCGAGATGGGTCCAAAATTGCTCGACAAAATCCTAAGCATCAAATTTCGAGGCCTTAGCAGAGAACTTAAATTGCCCAGCGGTGCACTTCATCCCAGTGCATTCAAAATCTTTAATGTTATGGGATAGAATGAGGAAACCATTGGATAGTGGACTTTGGCACGAGGACTTTCAACCAAATTGAACCTATCAATAGGGGTAGTTTATGCAGCTTTGGCCAACGATTTGAAGCCGCGTTCTTGGCCAGGAGATACATTAAAGCCACCGAAAGTTTGGGTGATGCCAATATCAGGAAAGAAAATAAAGATTGGGGTTCCAATGAATGATAGCTTTAGTGAGTTCTTCAAAATCAAATGGGATCCACACACGGGAGTGCCAAGCTACTTAGGATTCACCCACGACATTTTTATGACAATACTAGTGCAACACCGAGACAAATCAAAGACAAACAGAGCAAAAACAAAATACAGGAGGTGATCAAAAGATGAAGATGCACATGCATGACCTCAATAGAGAGAGAGAGAGAGAGAAGAGGGACTGGCCATCGTGTGATGGTGTTGATAGCAAAATAGAGCGAAGCATTCCGGAGAGAGTTAGGGTTTTGTTTTGTAAATGGGCAAAATTAGACTTTTCATAATATTTTGATGGTAAAATAGGCAACTAGCCAAATTTCATTAATTGAGAGAGTAGCATTCTAAAAATGCTAAATGCCAAAAACAGGTCCCCACCTGCTTTAGGCTTTCAGCATTCCAAATGCTAGCATTTGGCCAATAAGGCCTCAAAATGCTAAACCAAACATCTAATATTTTTCCCAAGCGGCTTTAGGGGTTCAAAGCCCCTTGATGCTAAACCAAACGGGGAGATTGAAGTGGCCAATTGTCACGCCCCGATCCTCGGACGCGCGCACATCCTTCTACTTGGTCGATTTTATAATGCGATATCCCAGGACTATGTATCGCCGACCCTTTCTATTTATTAAGCACATGCGAAAGCAGTTATAAATCCCCAGACAATAAAACAATGGGATAGGAAAGTAGGCCATATTTTTCATATTGAAATTCACAACCACACTTTCATTAACATCACCACTCATAGTATATTTACAATACTATTTACAGCATAAAAGTCTCACACCTATCTATACCAAGACAGGGTTCACAAAAAGGGATGGGATCTCAATCCACATCTGGGTTATATTTAAGACCCCTCTCTGGATCATCTTCTTCCTCAAAAGTCTTTCTCCTCTTCAGGTTCCTCTTCCTTAGATTCTCCTCAGGGTCCTGAAATGGTTATTCAATAACCAATGAGACCACGTCTCAGCGAGTCCTACCCACTAAGACTCGATTAATAAACTAATACGCCATACGGTTGCCTAAGCACAACACGAGTCAGAGGACTTACCTTGGCCTCAGTTCCAACCTGCAATTCAAGGTTAAACACAAGTATTCAAACAATTCACGACATCCGATCAAGCATTGATCAATCGACTAAGTCGATTACATGTCAGCCAGACCCTTTCTAGGTCATTCCCACTCATACCACGATTTCCCAGTGGTGTACTCATTTACCAAATCACATGTGTTTCTCGGGCGTCGTTTTCGCCAATGACATACCGATCACCGACACCGTGCGTTCTTTAAGGCGCCGTTTTCACCAGTGATAACCTTGATCACCGAACCACGTGTCCTTTCAAGGGCGCCGTTTTCGCCAAGGTGACATCGGCTATAGACAACATCGTGCGTTTTTTAAGGCGCCGTTTTCACCAGTGATATTCCCATAACCACCGAACCACGTGTGTCTATAAGTCATTTACGTGCGTTCTTTAAGGCGCCATTTTCGCCAGTGATACTTCCAATCACCAAACCACGTATGTCCAATAATATCGTACCTAATTGGTCTCACCATTCTCCCTACTATATAGCCCATCACGTACTGGCGCTATATACCCATGCTTGGCCATTACCAATCAAATATTCAATAACGAACAATTTAGGACAATTCCTCAAATTCCACAATAAATTCAATTCCACACAACGTAGAGCTCAATTAAATAAATGGACTGCACCACGACAATCGGCACGAAATTCCGGTCACCGGCCATCCTGGTTGAATTTCCGGAAAAATAATTAATTAAATAAATAAATTTCGAAAATAAATAAATAAACATAAAAAATTCAATTTAGGCCCATATTGCCTTATTGGAGCCCGAAACGGGTCAGGAAAAATCCCGAGATGCATTCAATAAATAATCAAACATTTCTACTTGCTAATAGCTAGGTCTAACCACCTAACATGCATCCTCAAGTCACTAAACTAATTGTTCTAACCTAATCTAACCACCTAATTGCACTTAATTAAATCTAACCAACCTTAAGCATAATTAGCAAACTAATAAAGCATTAGTAAGTAAAACTCACTTGGCAAAAGCGGAGACCGAATCACCGCAACGGCGACACGACGGCGGCCGAAATAGGACTTTCGACGACACCGGCGAACTTGGACCGGGCCTTAGGCTTGGCCCAACAAATCTCAGCCCAACTGAGATTTGTTCTTGCACTGCACTGGGCTCGCTCTTGGGCTTGGGCTTGCTGCGATTGGGCCTCTTCGCAGGCTGGACTTGGGCTGAAGATGGACTTGAAACAAAACTGAACTGGGCCGGGCTTCAAGTGGCTGAGCTGCTGGGTGATTGGGCCCAGCTAGACTAAAATTCGCTGGGCTTGAAGACTGAAAATTTGGGCCGAGATTGCTGGCTTCGCTGGGCTTGAAATGGCCCTCAATTGGACCGAATTTTGCTGGGCTGAAGGCTGAGCTTGCGACTAGCTTCGTGCAAGCTGGCGATGAACGTCTGTGGGGATGGGAAGCAGCTTTAATCGCTGCTTAATTTACGTGGACGAGTGGCTGAGCGGGCGAGTGGCAGAGAGCTGAGGGTGTGGGCGTGGCTTCGTGGATGCTGAGTTCTCGGTGGGTTGTGGGCTCCGGGGAGTCAACAACGTTCTGCCATGTTGACTGGTGTGCTGGCAGAGTGAAGGACGCTCGGTGGGTCTCGCTGAATGAAGACCAGTTGAGGTGGCGAGCTGGCCTGCGAGTTGCTTCGTTCAGCGTCGCTTCGCTGGCTCAACTTGGCAGCAGCTTGATCAACAAATTGAAGAGAAGAAGGCTTGGAGTTGACTGGCGTGCGCTGGCCGCGTGGATGCTTGGAGCAGCTTCGTGGACGATCAATCTTCAACGAAGCGGAAGAAAAAGAGTTTCGGTGGAGCTGCTGCAGGGGTCTTCGCTGGCGTGAGTGGCCGACCAGCTCGGTGGGATCGAGGCTTCAAGAGGTCAACCAAGAACTTCACGCGGTGGGGAAATTGACCAAGACGTGGGTTGATGAAGACACAAACACGGAGGAGGCTTTGCTGGGCTGGACTTTGACCGAAAGAAAATGAAGCAGAAGCTGAGACCGCAGAGAAAAAAATGAAGAGGAGCCGTGCGCGAGGAAGGAGATAAGAGAGAGGGTGGGCCATCCTTGTCAATTTTCCACAAGAAATATCTTCAACAATCAATCTAGGCCAAGTATTAAACCTTGGCCTTCATTTGGCCACACCAACAACTCTCACAACTTCTCAATTGGTCAATTTTGGGCTAGGGGAAGGGGATGATACGAATTTCACCATTTGACTTCAACTTCTCCAATAAATTCCCAAATTGAGGTCCAATTTCGACGTAGAAAAATCCCAAGAAATTTTCTATAAATCTCCGACATACACGGGCTCAACTCGAAAGTCAAATTTCCCATTAATTTAGCCAATCTAAACTTTTGCCAATTTCTGCGACGTCCGAATCCAATTTCCGTAAAATTTCCCGAATCTCCGAAAATCTTCTGAGACTGAGTCGACGTTCCTAAAATAGCTTGTGACATCACTGAACTTTCGATTTCTGAAATCTGACTCAAATCGACGGTTAATTTCACTCCGGCGTGCTTTTAGTGTGACCTAGACTACCGGGTAGTTTTCAAAACTTTTTAGGGCAATTGACTCGTGGTCGATTTTCCTCGAGCCACAATGAACCCACTCGACACATTGGCGACTCTCAATTGTCGTGAAAATCTCGAGGGCTCGACTACCAACACAAGGTACCAAAACGACAGAAAATCAAATTAGTGCCGGTCGACGAGAATTTTCCAATTTAGTGGAGTCACCCACGATCGGCCACACATCTCAGTCAAACCAACCTATCTCTGATCTCAATTCGATCTTTACTGTGCAGTAATGACCTCTAAAGATGAACACGGTCGAGAAGCCACTTCCTGGTCGAATTCTCAAGTCTATTGCCTTAATATTCTTTAATGGCATACCCAGCTAGTCTAGTTATCTCGAGAGTGATCAGCTCTGAGAACAACCCTATAGACACGTCAATGAAATGCCCGATTAATTTAATAGAAAACAATACTGAAAATTCTGGATGTCACACCAATAGCTAGAGTATTTATTGGTTTGCATTTACTCATGTTGAATTTCTCTAACAATCAATGTACTTTTCTTGAGATGGTCAAAGTTTCTTGTTCATCCTGTCAAGAGTAATTCTCATGCCAATGATTTGCTTAAATGATTTTAAATCTTTCATTACAAAATCTTTAACCAATTCATTTTTCAAGCTTTTAATTTTATCAACATCTTGACTAAGATATCCATGATCTCTCATGAATGATTCAAACTTCATGTACTATTACTTTGGTGCTTGCTTGAGATCATATAAGATTTTCATCAACCTACATATAAGATGCGTCTTGCTTTCAACTTTAAAACCCTCCAATTGCTTTATATATATATATATATATATATATATATTTCTTCCTCTATGTCGCCATAAAATAAAATAAATTAAAAATAAATAAACTTTCTTTATATCAAGCTACTCAATGTCTAAATCCAAGCTAAGTACTAAACAAGGACAACTGAATAGAAGACATTCTTACTATTGGTGAAAAAACTCTTTAAAATCAATTCCTTTCTTATGACAAAAGCCTTCACAACAAGCCATCCTTTGCACCATGGTTGCAAGCTTTTTTTTTCTCAGGTTTAACTTGTTACCCACTTAGGGTGTGTTTGTTTTGCGAAAAGCAATTTCCGGGAAAACGTTTTCTTCATTTTCCAGCATTTGGTTCATTTAGGAAAATAAGTCAACGGAAAATGTTTTCCTAGTCAACAGAAAATGTTTTCCTTCCAAAGCTTAAATTAAGGAAAATGATTTCCCCTTTGAAAAAACCGGAAAATGTTTTCCAAAATGTTTTAAGGTCCTTGCTTAATGAAAAAATTATTATTAAAAAAATTCTAATTAAAAATTTTGAATTTTTTATTATTATATTTTTTCTTTTCTTTTTTCTTGTTTTCTCTTTTCTTTCTTTGCCTGTGAACGTAAACCCTAACTCCTCCTCCCCTCTCTCCTTCTCCTCCGCCCCCTCCCTTTCATCACCGCCGCCTCCTCCAACCCTAGCCCCTCTTGTGCTCCCGTTGGCTTCACTCCCTCCTCTTCCTCTTCACCAGCATCTTCTGCACCTTCATTCTCCAATGGATTCAGCTCCACGCCAGCAACTTCAGCGCCAATGCTCTTCGTAACATTGTCGTCGGCCGCATCCGAAGGATCATCGCCCTTTGGAATGGCTTAGCCTACCATGAGCTCTGGTCCGTCGCCGTTCGCGTCGAGTTCCCTTCACCATTGTTTGCCTCATTGGGGAGCTCTACTGCTTCTTTGTTCAGTGCACCCATGCTTTCTTCCAGTGAGAGCCTAGGTTCGTCCCTGTTTGTGACACGTGTGCCTGCATCTCGGGCATGGTCAAGGCTCGCTGGGTTGTGCCTGTGCTTGGAGCTCAGCCGACCTTCAGTGGACGGAATCGCTGCAGAGGGAGGTGAGGTCATCGAAGATGGCAGTGGACAGGAGGAAGGGGCGATGGGTTAGGTGGAGAGGCAGCTGGGAGAGAAGGGAAAAAAGGAAAAATAAATAAATATTTATTTAAACATTTGATTTTTTTTTATCTGAGAGAAAGCATTTTCCAATGAGGTCCAAACAGGAAAGAATGTTTTCAATGATATATATCAAACAAAAGAAAACTAATCGTATTCCTGGAAAGTATTTTTCAAGAAAATGTTTTCCTTAATCATTGAGTTTTCCATGAAAAAAATGCACCCTTAGTTTTTAGTAATCTTTTGACTTTTGGCAGATTTGCCAATTCAAATGTGTAGTTTTTATGCAATGATTCAAACTCCTCTTACGTAGCTTCATACCACTCATTCTTTTCGTGACATGACATAACCACTTAATAAGTTTTTGGCTTTTCTGACAGAAAATGAGAAAGAATTGGAGAAATTTTTTGTATTATGTATTACCGTGCTTGTACATGTATTAGACACCTATTTATAAAACAAGAAAAGAGTACGATAGGAAAGAATGTACAAAATATGACGTTTCCTATACTACTATCCTAATATCCAATCTCACAAATTCACAAAATTAATTAATCCGTATTTAGATCATTATAATCAAATTAAATCATATTTCCAACACTCCCCCTCAAGCTAGCAATTTATATATGTTGAAAGCGCCTAGCTTGCTTAGTAAATATACATGTTGTCTTTGATACATCAGTTTGATGAAAATGTTAGCAAGTTGTTCCATCGTTCCAATTCCTTTCGTTACCACAAGGCCTTCTTGAATCTTTTCTCAAGTGAAGTGACAATCAACCTCTATATGCTTTGTTCCTTCGTGAAATACTAAATTTGCCTCTAATTTGAGTGCAATATCATTGTCACAGAACAACTCACTTGGTCCCTCTACCTATACCCCAAGATCAGAAAGTAGTCTTCATAACCACACTATTTCACAAATAGTTTTTGCCATCGCTCAATATTCTGATTCAGTCGAGGATAATGAGATAGTCGCTTGTTTCTTTGATTTCCATGAGATCAAGGACCTTCCCAATTTTATCCAAAAACCAGTAATGGATCTTTGGGTCATTGGACAAGAGGCATAATCCGTATCACGGTAAGCTGTCATCTTCATGTTGCAGTCACAAGATAAAAGTATTCCAAGTCCTAGTCATCCTTTCAAATACTTCACAACTTTCAATGATGGGTTCATATGCAACTCTTTGGGGCTGTGTATCCGAATAGCATAACATATGTCAGGTCTAGTCATAGTAAGGCAAATCAATTTCCCGACTAGTCATTGATATCCTAATGGATCCTTAAGCAGTGAATCCTCAATGGAGGAAGATAAGCCCGCATCATATTCATGGGTCGTCAATTTAGCATTTTGCTCAATTGGTATGGTAGCTAGCTTACATCCTGATCTCCAAAACAATTTCTAGAACGAATTTCCATTTGCTAAGACAAATCCCTCTCTCGAACCAAGCTATCTCAATTCTAAGAAAATATTTGGAAGGTCCCAAATCTTTGATATGAAAAGCAGAGCGTAGATATTTTTTGAATTTTCCAATAGTAAATTCATCATTTCCCATAATAAGAATGTCATCAACATATATTAGAAGATAAATCGATGAAGTACCTTTAGTCCAGGTAAATAGGGCATAGTCATGTTTGGAACGTTGGAAACCCGCATTTGTGAGTGCAACAATAAATTTTGCATACCATTGTCAAGATGCCTACTTCAGCCCATATAAAGATTTACGAAGACGACATACTTGAGACTTCCCCTATCTCTGTAATCCTTGCGGAAATTCCATATATATCTCTTCATCAAGATTTCCATGGAGGAAAGCATTATTAACATCCATTTGATGAAGTCACTAATCACGGAGTGCAGCAATAGAAAAGAAGGAACAAACAATAACCTCTTTGGTGACTAGGAAAAAAGTCTCATGATAGTCAAAATCTTCCCTTTGAGTAAATCCTTTTGCAACCAAGCGAGCCTTGTATCGGTCAACCTAACCATCTGCCTTGTACTTGATTTTATATACCCATTTGCAACCGATTGGTATCCGATGCAAGGGTAGATTCACAATATCCCAAGTATGATTCTCAGTGAGGGCACGTAATTCAACTTCCATGGCCTATTGCCATCATGGGTCACGTTCTGCTTCATCATAAGATGATGGTTCATGTTCCTCTGATATGTGACTAATACAACACATATGTTCTGGTGATAGTCGACTAAACGAAACATAAAAGGAAATGAGATAACGTGTACATGGAGAATTCATTGTGGGACATATATAATCCTTGGTCCATGCATAAGGACGAACATGACGTCCAAAACATTGAGGTTGCTCAATACTCTATGTACAGGAATTAGTGACCAAGAATCATTAAGGCATGAGTATGGGACTTCCGTCGAAGACGCAGATGTCGCTGAAGAAGCAGGTGGGTCAACTTTGTCGGACGATGATGATGATGATTCATCTTCTTGATTTGAAGAATTGAAATTAGCTGGCATAGATGATATAGGTTCAGCTGCAATGAAAGCATATTTAGAACCTACAAATAAATCCTCCTTTGGTCAACACCTACAAATAAATCCTCCTTTGATAAAAATTGACGGTTATTTGATGTTGATACTCCAAGGTATTATTTCCTGGAATGGAAAAATATCATCATGAAAGATTATGTCTCCATTAATAAAGAAACACCCCATAGATATGTCCATAACTTTGTAACCCTTTTTGCAAAGGGGGATACCCCATAAAGATACATCGAATTGCACGAGGATCCATCTTATTTTGAAAGCCTGTGTTCATGGCATAGCATAAGTAACCAAAAACTCTTAAGTGTGTGATCTCTAGCTTCTTCTTGAAAAGCATCTCAAATGGAGTTCGTCCTTCAAGAATTCAAATTGACATGCGATTAATTAGATAGGCTATTGTGACCACACAATCACCCCAGAATTCTTCAGGAATAGATGCTTGGTATTTAAGTGCTCGGGCTACTTCTAAGAGGTGTCGATGCTTGCGCTCTACAGTCCAATTTTGTTGGGGGGTGTAGGTGCAAGAAATTTTGTGGAGAATCCCATGAGAGGATAGGAAAGAAATGCACTCATTGGTGAAAAATTCGTGCCCATTATTTGTACAAATTCTTTGGATAGATATATCAAACTGATTTTTAATCATGGAGAAGAATTTTGACAAGCAAGAAAAGTTTGACCCTTCGACTACATAAGGAAAAACCATGTGGCACGAGTATAATCATCTACCACAATAAGAAAGAAACATGACCCATCACGATGAGGGGTATGATAAGGACCCCAAATATCCATATGTAATAAGAAAAAAACACTAGCAGCTCAAGATGCACTAACTGGGAAAGATGCTCATGACCGTTTGGCTAATGGACAAATAGAATACTTGGGATGAGGAAAACGAGCACTATGACCCAATCGTTGATGGGAAATGATAGTTTTATTACTATTGGTAGCATTACAAAAAATGCTATTATTCAATGAGGATAATTCAAAATCATCAGGAATATTCCAAAAATATAGTTCTTGTGCCACACTACCCAAGCCTATCGTTTTGCCAGTCGAATGGTCCTAAAAGAAGCAATTTTAGGAGTTGAATATGGCACGACAAGAATCATCCTCACATATCTTGGAAATAGATATAAGGTTGAATTCAGAACAAGGAATGTAAATGACTTTTTTAAGGACAATATGTGGACTAAGATATACTATGCCAATTTTGGTGACGTATATAATATCCCCATTTGGAAGACGCACTGACATAGAAGAATGAGGTTTCTGGGTATCGGAAAAATATTGATCATTGCATATTATGTGGTCACTAGCACCTGAGTCAATAATCCATGCATCAACTAAAATTAAATTTATCTTGTGAAAAGAAGTACCTGTAAAACTTGCAATCTTATCGGTAGTCCCCAATTGACTCGAGCTCTCATAATATTTTGATTTGATCCTGCATAATTGTTCGAGATGCCCCCCTTTCCTTCACTACTGAAACCTGATAAGCAAAATATTCTTTGTCCATTTTTTCTTTATCATATGGTTTCCCGTGCAATTTCCAACATGTTTTGACAGTATGGTGTGGATGTTTACAATATTCACAAAATTTACCCTTTTTTGAATTGTGTCCACTCCTTTTTGATGATGTGCACCACGTGAACCGTTCGATGATTTATAAATAGGAGTTAATGTGGCTTGATGTGGGCCACTTGATTCAATTAGTTAGGATGACCAACGTTGGTCGTCAAATCCCTCCACCTGATCTGGGCCATTGATCTGAAACCCCCTAGGGTTTCCGTCATCAGCTGCTCGAGTGACAAATGCAGCTCAAGGGGTTCTGTGAAGGGCGAGGAGCTGCTGTTAGGTTTGCCTTGCCGAGTTGCTGTTGGGTCCGAGATGCTCCCTTTGTCTCATCGGAACGGCGAACGCAACGCCATCACCTACCCAAATGTACTCTGCCATGGCTAAGCACTAGCTTTTTTCTTGGACAACCAACTAGTATATTCGACCGAGAGGCGGCACAGGCTCCATGGTGAGAAACTGCGATCTAAAAGGTGAGTAACTCTCATTCAAAATCAATAGAGATCTAAAAGGTGAGTAACTCTCATTCAAAATCAATAGATATCTAGTGACTTTTTCTCTCTCTTTCATCTCGCGATACTATTTAAGTGTGGATGCAGGCCCTTCGAGTTGTTCCTCGACCGCCTCAAGTTCATTCCACAAGGCCGAGAGTCAATTAAAGCAAGCGGTAACCAAAAGGTTCCCTTGCTTGAATTATGACAAGGCTTGAGTGAGTGTGGAGCTTGACGCATCGAGTTTGCTGTACATCTCTCGAATGTTGCCCCACATAACCTTTGAGTCCTTGGTTGATGGAAGACCGGCAGCGATCTCGACACTCAGACAATTGCTGATCCATGTGCACACAAGCCAGTTGCATCGGTGCCAATGTCACTGGAGACGTTCATCAGTCGGGAATGTTGGGGTTTCATGAATCATGTATAGGTAAAATTAACAAAAAGAACGCAGCGGAAACAAAATGATATATTTTATACATGATTCTCCGAAAGCGTTATTCGTGCATTTTAATCAAAAATCTAAAGATATAAAAAGGGAGTTAAACAAATTATCTCTCGAAGCGCGCTTTATACGAATTGGTTCGGATGTTCTATAGTTCAAGCCCCACAAATGTCAAACCTCTAATTCAGACACACCAACAATGGACATCGAACGGAAGAGAGAACTTTTGGATAATCACCACTATGATCGTGCTAGCAATCTCATGGAGGTAATCCGCCGTATCCTTGATGTTTTAGTCACGGCCCGAACGAGAGAGAATCCGTCTTTTTCTCACGTCTCAAAAACACAACAACGCACACACTTTGCTCTATTTTCAGCAACCAACACACCCCTCTCTTTGTTGCGGCATTTAATAAAAACACACTTTCACGATCATGCACAATCATGCACGATTTCGTGCATGATGGTCAGCAGATGCTACGTGCATGATGTTTAGCAACTGCTGACCATCATGCACAATTTTGTGCAAATCGTGCATTTAATTTTTTTATTTAGTTGTTATTATAAAAAAAATGCACATGATGTGCGACCGTGTGCATGATTAATTAATTAATTAATTAATTCCTAAAACAAAAATAAAATGGCGTGTGCAATTAGGGTACATTAACATGTATCCACTTTGGGCATGCGTGTGCATCATATGCAAGTAGCTCGTAACTATAATACAAATTAAATTAAATCTCATTTAATTTAATTTCAAATCGACTCAATTCAATTGTAATAGTTGCAAACACATTTGCAACAATATTTCTCTCTTATTCCCCGTTATCCTAATTGTTTATGGTGTGTGACATCTTTAGGTTCATCACTTAGCTGATAGTAAAACTTGTACTAACACATTAGTACTCCCAAAAGAATTAATTGTCTCAATTAATCTTTGGTACCTACAAGCCATAATTGACATTTAGCAATATGTCATGACTACCCAGATAGTGTAAATACTTTAAGAATATAATAAACCTATCAGTTTTGGCTACAGTGTAATTCAATCCCTCTGTCTTATTATGTCCTGATCAAATAAAGACCATGGAATATTTGTCAAGTCATCAATTCAATCATACGCACAAATCTAATTGACATGCATTTTATTTGAGACATAAACAATTTATTCTAGATTACAACCCCGACCGAGGATTTCAATGCATTGTCATAATCAGATTGCATAGAACATCATCATTATACATTGCATGTAACAAAGAGACAGATTCCATATTGCGTACACGTGCAACTTCGGATATAAACAAACTATGACCATCAAGTATATAGACAGATCAACGACCCGACATTATGTGCACCCATGAACCATAGTTGTTCAACACACAAGTTAAGATCATGCCTCAGGTCTAAGGATTATTTACACAAGACCAAAGCATGAACAATTAGACATTGACCATGCTAAAAGCTTTCATGTTGTTAATCATTCCATATGCGTCACGTTCAATGAACTTGTCTAATACAAACACTCGTGTTCTAACTCAGGTATCATAATACCCAATTACATGCGACTCATCATTCCTTAAGTATCTAATACTATCACTAAGCTGGTAATAAGACTTGTACTAACACATTAGTACTCCCAAAAGAATTAATTGTCTCAATTAATCTTTGAGTCCTACAAGCCATGATTGACATCTAGCAATATGTCATGGCTACCCATATAGTGTGAATGCTTTAAGAATATAATGAACCTATCAGTTTTGGCTATAGTGTAATTCAATCCCTTTGTCTTACTATGTCCCGATCAAATAAAGACCATGGAATATTTGTTAAGTCACCAATTCGATCATATGCACAAATTTAATTGACATGCATTTTATTCGAGACATAAACAATTTATTCTCGATTACAACCCCGACCGAGGGTTTCAATGCATTGTCATAATCAGATTGCATAGGACATTATTATTATACCTTGCATGTAACAAGGAGACAGATTCCATATTGCGTACACGTGCAACTTTGTATATGAACAAACTATGACCATCAAGTATATAGACGGATCAACAACCCAGCATTATGTGCACCCGTGAACCATAGTTGTTCGACACACCAGTTAACACTGTGCATCAAGTCTAAGGATTATTTACACAATACCAAAACATGAACAATTAGACATTGACCATGCTAAAAGCTTCCATGTTGCTAATCGTTCCATATGCGTCACATTCAGTGAACTTATCTAATACAAACACCTATATTCTAACTTAGGCATCATAATACCCAATGACATGCGACTCATCATTCCCTTAAGTATCCAATACTTATTGGTGAAGTTAAGAACACACCGGTCTCAACAAGATTATAAATATCCACTCAATAATTCATCGATCGAGAACTATTTAAAGATTCAGTCTAACTATGAACCCGTCACATATATTCTTAACATCTCAAGAATAGGTCTAGTTACAACTGATCTTATGGAATCATTCATAAATATAAAATAATTGGACAAATGAATAAATACGCCATTGCCATTAATTAAATAATAATAATGATAGTACAAGTGAAATCATGTAACTATTACATAGTAGCTTTGCATATATCCAATAATCAGGAAGGCTACGATCCCGTCAAGGAAACCATCTTTCTCCTTAGTCACCAAAGCTCGCAGGAAATCCCGATCCCACGCCATATAATTGTCTGGTCTGGTGAGCTCTAGGTTGATGATTTTCAATTCAAGGCCATCGATCAACGATGTGTACAACGGATCGCCGAGCTTTGGGCGACTGTCTCCAACAAGAAACGGATAAGGCACAAATCTGGGTTGGAATCCCGGGTAGGGATCCGTCCCAAGACCCTAAAGATTCGGGTCTGGTCTCTAACCCGAAAATGTCCAGCCTACTCCACTTGGGGCAAATGGAGTCGGCCCACCTCCATTAGGCTTGCCTCCAAGTGGACCATATTGAGCCCAAGATTGACTCGGCCTAGCTACCCATTGACTTGAAAAGGGAAACCAATGGGCCTATGGCCACTGAATCGGCCCGGAGTACTAAACAGTAGCAAGAGCTGAGGAGACTAGATGCTGAGCAATGGACAGTTCTTCTATGTTAGGATCAATCTGTTGAGAGATCTGATTTTGTGGTGAGTTTTCATCGAAACTTGTCTGTTGTTTTTGGTTTTCTTGTATGGTACCGTGAGGTATGGATTCCTACCAAAGCGCTGAATTTGTTTTGCAAATAAGAGGCTGCAACAACAAATCAGAAACTAAAGATGGAGGCAATCCTAGAAATTCTTTTGTGGAAGCTAGGTCAGGAAAGAAAGCTCTAATACCATGACAAAAAATGAGAAAGAATTGGAGGAATTTTGTGTATTATGTATTACTGTGCTTGTACATATATTACACGCTTATTAATAATACAAGAAAAGAGTACGATAGGAAAGAATATACAAAATACATCGTTTCCAACATTTTCAACATCAATGAGTAACACCTACTCATGAGAGGGATATCTTTGTGAAGGTATATTCTCTCCTATTGATTTCCTCCCTTGAGGTGTAACCAGTTGTTCTTGATCAATAGGTTGTTCTTGCTAACGGGATGTTCTTCGTTAACTATCTCGCTTGTCTCAACTTCTCTATATAGACTCAACCACTTTATGATTTACATGATTTCCTTGCACTTATTGCTCATAACTTCCACCTAACATGACAGGAGGGTTTGGGCTAAAAGTAATAAAGTGCCGATCTACAATTTTGACCTACTTGGCTTATCGATGTCTTCAATGGTTTGATATTCAAAGAAAACCACATATTGACTTCTAATTGGATCCCATGACCTGTAGCTAAACTCTTTATGTCCATAACCTAAGAAGATACATTGCTTAGACTTGTGTGGCATCCCAAAATTCTTAACGACCTCTAGCTACATTAAAGTCTATGAATAGGTGATGGAAGTACCATTAAGTTATTTTATAGCCATTTAATCCATAAATTGCAATAAGATTTATGGCCAAGCTTTTAATGGATAATTAGGTGATAGGAAAGAAAATTCTATCATTGGCCATGTGCATCATAAATTGGAATTTATGGATTTGTGACTATAAGTTTAATGGCCTTATTATTTTTGCAAGTTAGGTAGTTATTTAAGTAGAAAAGGTTAATGGATGATCAAGGTTGATGCTATAGGACAATTTGATAAAGAAGACTTTGTTCTTGACTATGCACTTTATAGATTTGATTTTATGGATTAATATCACAAAGTCTTTTGACCATTTTATTATGCAAATAGGTATTTATTTAAATGAGGGTTAAAATGTACTATTAAAAATTAACTTGGGCCATTTAAGCTTGGGCTTTAGGCCCAAGTGTGTTGGCCTAAAGTGGGCCAAGAGGCCTGGCCCATGAAGCCCATTGGGCTGTCACGCATGGAGGGGTGGAGGAGGAGCCGCATGGCCTCCAAGGTAGCGCATGCAAACATTTCTGTTTCTCATGGTTTCTGTTCTTTTGTTCCCCGGAACAAAAAAAGAACAGAAACCTGTTTGCTAACGCCACATTGTTTTTTTGTTCCCGGGAATAAAAACTTAGCCAGGGAATGGTTTGGGAACAGAAACAAGAAGCAAAAAAAAGTTGCTTCTTGTTCCCGGGAACAACTTCTAGAAATAAGCTGATTTTCTTTTATTTCCTTTTCTTGTCGCAACCACCGTCAACCGCTCGGAGCCACCGCCCGCCGCCGCCGCCGACGGTCGCCGGCCGCCGCCACCGCCCGCCGACAGCCGTCTCCAGCCTCCGATCGCCACTGCCGCCCGCCGTCGCCGCCGCCTCCGTCCGCCGGTCGCCGTAGCCGGCCCGCCAGCGGCCGCTGCCGCACGACCGCCGGCCACCGACCGTCACCGCCGGGTGCCGCCGACGACCGCCGGCCGTCGTCGGCGGCCGATGGGCTTCCGGCGGCGCCCGGCGATGACGGTCGGCGGCCGGCGGTCGTGCGGCAGCGGCGGCTGGCGGGCCGGCGACGGCGACCGGCGGCGGGAGGCGGCGGCAATCCGTCGACAAGATTAAAAAATGAATAAATACAAAGAAGAAATTGTTGCGTTATCAAACGCATTTCTATTCTTTTTCTATTCCAAGAGTAGAAATTTTGTGTCGTTATCAAACGGGTTCTTTTACTCAGAAATTGTTCCCCGGAGCAGAAATAGAAAAGAACCATTTCTGAAAAAAAAAAAACTCTTCCCCGGAACAGAAGCGTTTGCATGTGCTACCCAAGTGTCTTCGGCAAAGGAGACACTTGTCTCCTTCTTAGGGACAAGTGTCCCCCATGCAAAGAGGGGGTGCATGCAAATATATATACAACCAAAAAGAGAGAGAGAGAGAGAGAGAGAGTGGCTGGTGGAGAATTCAGCCAAAGGGAGAGAGAGGAGGTTGCGAGAGAGAGAGACAGAGAGAGAGAGAGAGAGAGAGAGAGGGTCGCCGAGAGGGAGAGAGGAACCGAGGAAGAAGGAGCCGTCGCCGCCCGTTTGCCGCCCGTGTGCTGTCGTTCTCTTGAGTTTAGAGGCAAGTTGGGACTGATTTCCACCCTTGCATGTGTGTCTTGCATGTATGATTTGTTTGTGGTAGGTTTCGGATCATAGGGAAGGCAAAAATCGGAGCTAGAATGTGGCTGTTCTTGACTTTGCATGCTGATTTCGTGAGGTCCGCCTGAACCAAAATCTTGTGAGGGCTTGCATGCATGTTTCAAGTTGGATTTTCACTTTGATTCCTTCACGAAAGTTGTAGCAAACATCTTAAAATACAACATACTAAAATTTGGGACAAAATGGTGGAGATTTAAGGGGGTCAAACTCTCATCCTATGGAGATGCTAGATCTGGAATGTTTTCGCATAAACTGTTTGAGTCAGAAACTTGTTAGAGCTTGCATGCATGTTTAGAGTTCGATTTTGACTTGGATATCCTCATGAAAGTTGTATCTAACGTCTTAAAATAAAACATACTAAAATTTGGTGGAAAATGATAGAGATTTAAGTGGTTAAACTCTCATTATACGGAGACCTCAGATCTGGAACGATTTCACTGACCTTTTGATGGATTTGTGGTTGCATGTTGAGTTGTGCTAAGAATCTCTCTTCGATTTCTTCATGAAAGTTATAGGGGACATCTTAAAATACAACATACTCAAGTTTGAAGCAAAACGAACAAGTATAACCTAGTAAATCGACTGAATCTTGGAGACGGTAATTCTGGAGATGTAGTACAGGACACCCGAGGCTTCATGGACCTAAACAACGACTATACTCTGGATTTTTTACTTAAATATCTTCATGAAACTTGTAGAGAGCATCTTGATGTAGAACATATCCAAATTTCAGAGGAAAAGAAGAAGAATAGGTAGGTGAAAACTCAGTATTTCGGAGAAGCATGTATTGGACGTTTCAGTGTTGGATCCAGAAGCTTCGTATGACTATAGAAAATTATCTAAAACGAATCTGACCTAGAATTCTTCATGAAAAATCTACATTAGTGTCTTAACTATAATCTGGTAAAATTTCATAATTTTCGGAGGTCGTTCGGGTATTTTAATCAAATTATTTCGAGAACTGCACATTCTGTTTCTACCCGAAATTGTATGCTGTGTTGGTATAAATCATATCTTTTGTGTGGAACTTTATTGGGCATGTATTTCTCATGAAATTATTATCTTATTGTCTTGCCTATCACATGCCTTGATTTCATGATTTTTGAGAAGCATATGGATATTTAATTTAAGTATTTTCAAAAATGGTACATGCTGGAATTTTGAAAAAGGCATGAAATATGGACCATTTTAAAATTGCATGGACTCCATGAAGTGTATTGTTATGGATGATGGTGTCTTGCTGCATGTACGATAATGATTTGAGATGCATGTATGAATTCAATGATGAATATGATCTTGGTTGCCATCACATCGCATGCCATGTTGAAATTGAGCCATAATTGTGAATGTGAAATTGAAAATGAGATGTATAAGAACATGCATCGTGGTGATGATGATACCGTTGGAGATGTGAGCCGACGATGCCCCGGGAGTCGGGATGCCCAAAGGTTCGAATGAGTCGATGCCCTTTGGATGCCTGGTTGTATTATGAATACATGCCCAGAGGTTTTCCCCGGGAGTGTCGGGATGCCCGGTTGTATTATGATACATGCCCGGAGGGTGAGGGGTTGTATCATGATGCATGCCCGGAGGGTAGGGGTAACCATTTTCATGGCGAACCCCGGAGATTCCTCGTGATGCCAGGTGGGATGCGAGATGCCTAGAGGTTCAAAAGAGTCAATGCCCTTTGGATGCCCGGTTGTATTTTGAATACATGCCTGAAGGTTCCTCGTGATGCCAGTTGGGATACGAGATGCCCAAAATGTGGGGGTTCCGGATGCCCGGTTGTATCTTGGATACATCGCAGTTCCGGATGCACTGAACAAAGAGAAATGTGGCGGTCCAAAATGAAATTGAAATTGAATTATGCATGATGATATATGCATGATATGATGAGATGTGCATGGATGCATGGTAATGATGATGGTACATGTGATATGATGATGAGATGTGCATGGATACATGGTAATGATGATGGTACACGTGATATGATGATGAGATGTGCATGGATACATGGTAATGATGATGGTACATGTGATATGATGATACGATGATGATGTTACGTGCATGGATGCATGGTAATGATGATGGTACATGTGATATGGTGATATGATGATGATGTTATATGCATGGATGCATGGTAAGGATGATGCCATATGTGACATGTTGATGGTAAGTGGATGATATGATGATGAAGTCTATATGATGATGATGGTACATGAGGTATGATGACATGTGCATGATGCCATGGTATGTTGTGCATGGATGCTTGTATGACATGTGACGCTATGATTGTGATGATTGCATGGCATAATGTATTGAGTGGTTTATTAGTCCTTTACCTGCTGAGTGGCTGTACTCACCCCTTTGGGAACCAACATTTCAAACTAGATAAGATGTCTCTGCTGCCACTTCTACTAGTAGACGGATCGAGTGATTGGATATGATCATGATGAGGAGGATAGTAAAGGAAGGAGCTTTTAGACGCCTACACGTATCGATGGACTTTAAGTGTACGACTGTTGGAGGGGATGTCGGTCATCTTTTGAAGTATAGCCATGTATAAGAAACTATGGCATTTCGATGTACCGACTAAAGATGTCCATCTATTTTATGTAAATAAAAGTGTACGGCTTTAACTTATATAAGATGTTTAGTCGGTGTGCATCGTTTTCTGAATATAGGGAAGGGAGTTTGTTGGATGTGCTTCCGTATATGAATTGCGCAAGGGACCTATCAAAAAAAAAAAGTGTAAACCCCCTATGTTGTATGGACCCGCTACAATTGAAATGGTATCAGAGTGACATGTTATTAGGAAAAGTGAATGGTAAGCAAACTGTGGTGACCCTAATCGGATCGAGGGCCGTCGAGGGGTGCCACAACTTGTTATTAAGTTGGACCTCTTATCTCTTGAAACATGATGAATGCCCCCACAATCAGACACTTCTAGATGTTTGTATGAATCTTTCTCACTCCAAATTTTCTACAGAACATCCCCCTTAAGATAAACAAAAGTTGGAAGGTTTATCAAGTTTAATATCGTTGTCATTGCTTCACCCCAAAATGACTTACACAACCTTACATGAGAGGGCATACATTGAATCTGATCATTAATCATCCAATTCATTCTCCCCACTAGTCCATTATGTTGTAGTGTTTATGGAATAGTTTTCTCAAGCTTGATATCATGATCTCTTCAATAACATTCAAACAAACTTCTATATTCACCACCATTGTTAGCTCAAACACGTTTCAACTTCTTTGTGGCTTCTTGTTCTATGTTGACATAAAAATATTTGAAAGCTTTAAGCACCTAGTCTTCATATTACAAAGCAACGACATGCACTTTTATGAAGCAGTCATCAATAAATGTTACATAATGTACCACCAAGTGTTCTAGCATCCATGAAACAAACATTGATGTGAATTAAATCAAGTAAATTTGATTTTGTGTGTGGAAAGGAACGATGAAATCAAGATATTTGTTGCTTACCTCTTAGCTGGCAAGTATGTTCTCTTTTTTCTTTTTTTCCTTTTTCCAATGGTGGAAGATTTTGTTTAGCAATAGTTTCAAGCTCCTTGCTGAGATGACCATGTCTCAAACGGCATAGGTCAACTAAGGGGTCATCCATTGTATTTACCTCTTCCAAGATCAACATTAGCTTGTATGGTGTAGAGAGTGCAATTTTTTTGCCCTTAACCACCGCTATTAAACCTTTAGTTTGCCATCATTAAAGGAATTGCAATAACCATCTTCATTGAAAGCACCTGTGGAATCGAATGAAGAACAATGTCTGGAATATGTCTCACATTTTGCAAAAGCAAATTATATCAACATTGATTTCTAAATGAACATATCCTATATCGATAATTTTACAAACAACATTGTTGCCTATCTAGTCACATTCAAATCATCTTTGCAATATGATGTGAAGTAGTCACGCTGTGAAGTGACATGAAATGAGGTTATGGAATTAACAACCCAACTATGGTCTTGGCATATAAAATTCACACAAGTAACGCCACAAATTAACATAATATCGCCATTTGATGCAATTGCCATTGTATGTTGCTTCTTTTCTATCTTTCCATCTCCATTTCCATCTTGGAATTTATCTCTATTTTTGAACCTGCATTCTTTGATATAATATCCCATCTTATCACAATCGTAGCACTCTGTATTCTTCCTCAAGCTTGATTTCGATCTTCCTCTTGAGTTGACTTTTTATCATAATTTTAAAATTTTCTTGATTGATTTTTCCATGTTTTCCAATGACAAGGCCCTTCAAGTGAGAAGCATAATTCATGCATCTTCCCATTATTTCTTCATTGAACAAGTTTTCTTTAATCGTGCTCATCAAAATCATGCCATAAGGAGCAGAGTCATTTAATGCCAAGACCAATGTATCCCAACTATCAAAGAGAGCACCAAGCAATAAACATGCCAGCAACTCTCCAACAAGATCAATTTCTAGATTTGTCAATTGATTCACAATATTTTGAAATTCACTCAAATGTCCAGACGTGCTACTACCCTCCTTGTATCTCAGATTTACAAGTCTATTAACAAAATATGCTTGTCTTGTAATTTCTTCCACGGTGTTTCGGCATTTGTTTCTTGAATGACATTATAGTAAACTCACTTATCAATCCATTTTCCAATCAAAATAATTTTTTTATGATTCATCGGCCCCCATTATTTATCTCCTTGTCCCCTTAAGACTCATCCCCATCAATGGGATCATATGAATATTTACAATACGATTTGTCTTCCATCTTTGGCTTCCAAATAAAATAATTTGAGGCACTTAACTTAAACATAGTACTACTAGTTTCCTCCATTAACCTCGCTTTGATACCACTTTGATGAGGAAAAAGAACAACAAAATTCACTAAGAACTTAAATTTATCCAAGATCAATTTTTTCCCAAAACTCAACCAACCAATACAAAAATAACCTCAGCAGCAACCACCCCCAATGTTCCAGCAATATCAACCACCAAACCAATAGACATAACGTTGAAAATTGAAGAGTCAATGGAAGAAACAATAGCCACAAATTTTATGTGAAAAATTCAATGTGAGAAAAATCACAAAGCCTCTCAAAATTTCTACTAATCATCAAGAATAGCGGAACATGCAATAATTCATTTCTAGTCACAAAATCAGAGGCTCAAATTGTAACAATATAATAACATTTCATAACCACAAAGGTGGATTAACAAAGGAGCAAGAAAACTTTACTTACTATGTGAGGACAGAATGATTTCAACAATTAGAACCATTCACCTTGTAGATCTTGATCTCACGATATATACTAACATTTCAGCTGATTTCAACAAAATTTTACCGTCGAATTTGAATTGCCTCCTCTCCTCTAAACCGCTATCTCTCTCCCTCCTCTTCTTCTTTTTTTTCGTTTTCCTTTTGTGCGAACGCTCCTTTTTTCTCTCTTCACTGTCATGAACCTTCAATCCCCTTTTGCTTTCCTGTTTTGACTTTTGTTCTGTGTCTAAATAAAGTGCGCCGGGCCCCATGAGGAGGACCCAGCCCATCCCATCATAACTTGGCACCGTATCGGCTCAATCCGACCCAATTACACCCCAACACGAAGGAGATAACGCGGCCACAATTTTGACATGGAAACGAGACACTCTAGTGAGGTGGTAGCAAGGATGAGGCAGTGGCCACTCTAGAGTTTGATACGGACAAGAAGACAACGAGGCCATGGCCCGGCCGCAATGCAGGACGGTCGTGACCGCATCAGGGATGCGGATCGGGCATCCGCCGCCGTGGAGGGCGGCGAGGAGAAGGTTTTCAATGTGTATTTTTCGAGGTTTTTAATGGAAGACAACTGGAAGCAAATTTTAGAACGGAGTGATTTCTTGGTTTCTCCCCCTGAAAAGGGCACTGCTCTGGACCATTGGTGCCAAAATGGTCAACAAAGTGGGCACCATTCCTGGATAAAAGTGACTCACAGTCCTCCTCTTTTCTTGGTTTCTCTCTCTCTCTCCAAATGCAGTCTTCAGTGCTTCCCCGAGTTCCCACCACCACCGTCTTCAACCTCATAACCCTAACCCTGTCGCTCCTCCCCCTCCCTTCCCTCCCGCTCTCCCTCTGCCGCACCTCCTGCGGGGCCGTCCCCGTCTCCTACCCCTTCGCCGTCGACGACGGCTGCGGCTCCCCGAGCTTCCGCCGCATGCTCTCCTGCAACGACTCCGACCTCTTCTTCGCCACCCCCTCCGGCGCCTACAAGGTCCAGTCCATCGACTACGCCAAGCGCAAGGTCGTCGTCTTCGACCCCGCCATGTCCACCTGCTCCATCCTCCAGCCCCACCACGACTTCGCCCTCACCGACGTGCAGGCCGCCCTCATCCCACCCTCCGACGACACCATCTTCGCCGTCCTCAACTGCTCTGTCGACTCCCCCGTCGCCAACCACTTCAAGTACCTCTGCTCCCACGACGTCGGCGGCCACACCTGCGACGAGATGTACGGCGCCTGCGCCTCGTTCCGGATCTTCCGGCCGGCGGCCCCGCAGTTGGCCAACCAGTCGTTGCCGTCGCCGTCGCTGTCGCCACCGACGTCGACGTCGACGTCGCCGCCGTGCTGCTTCACGAGGTACGCTACGGTGAAGTTCATGACCATGAACATGCTGGACTGCACGCACTACACGACGGTGATCGACGCCGGGGGGCTGGAGAAGTCCGGGCCGCTGGACTGGACGTACGGGATCGAGCTGACGTATGCCGTGCCGGAGAGCACCGCGTGCGACCGCTGCAAGCGGTCGGGCGGCGCGTGCGGGTTCGACGCCGAGTCGGAGGCCATGCTCTGCCTCTGCTCCCCCACCCTCAACGCCACTGTGGAGTGTCGTAAGTGCAAAAAACGAAAGATATTATATTTTTCTTCGTTCTCTTTTTGTAATATAAATATATATAATATAACCATAATCGTCCTTTACCAAATTTATTTTATTTTCGTGTTCTATAAAGAAGCTTACAGTAGGACCCAGTAATCAAATAAGTGAATGTAAAGAACGAACAAAAAAGAGTTTTCTTTTTTTTTCTTTTTTTTGGAGGGGGGGGGGGAGGGGAGGTCATTTCCTATTCATTGAGGAGACTTAAATTTGAAATGTTCAACTTTAAAGTAGTGATCCTCTATAACATAAGAATAATCGGCTTATTAAAAACTGTAATTTTTTTGTACTTATTAACTGAATAGAGATTTATAGCACCATAAGCTTGATATTAATGGACAAATGCGAATTTTTGCTTATAGATTAAAAAAAAAAAAGATAGTAAGGCTAATAATTGATCATCTTGCCTTTAGTACATGTATATTCTTATGAATCATTTGAATTGCGAGGGACGAAAATCCATTTATGCAAATTAAATGGAATTGATTCAATCCCAACCCATGTCGGGTCATTCATTTCCCCCCAATCAAGGAGGGACGTAGGACAGACATGACATTATTCTAATTATTACAAGTACAGTACAGAATTCAAAGTTGAAATGCCACCATGATTGAACTTTTCGAGATTTGAATTCGGCTTCTAAGTCGATTGCTTGATCTTCATTTGGCTTGCATTTCTTGATTTTGTTTGTTTCCACTAGCCTCGATGATGATATTAAAGTCTTGTGTTGGGTCCAGCTGCAGGCACTGGGACTGGCTACGGAGAAAAGCTTGCTCCGAGGATATCATTCCACGCAACCCTATTTATCATTTTAATCTCCATTATTTACACCAATTTAGTGTGGTGATTTCTTCTTCTTTTTATTAGATTTTTTTATTTTATATATTTTACCTCTATTATCTATTTTCCTTTGTTTTGTATTGTCTCTAGGGTTCACGTGTATTTTCCAATGGCTTCACATAGAAATCGCTCACATCAGAAAAAGAACAACAATTCATGTAATCCCTCTAGTCGTCATATGTACTCGTGTCTGTTGCTCTTGCATTTCTGCTTGTATTGTCTCTAGGGTTCACGTGTATTTACCCATGCGGCTTTATAAATTTCTTCCCAAGCCATCCTTCCTCACCACACTCGCATGTATCTTAGAGATGAACTTATTGAGAAAAGTTTTGAATTTCTATTATTTGTGAGATAATATAAATGGATGGAGGAAACCCTTTGTATAAGCACTTCTCTGATTATAACAGTAGATGTTGTAATTAACGTGGAAAAAGTAGGATCTTGTAAATTAAGTCTTTGTCAAAATACTAGATAAATAAATAAAGAATAATAAGAATACTAAAGATTTATAAGATTCGATCCAAATATCAACATTTATATATATAGAGAATGTCAGTAATAAATAATTTACTATAATTGAAAAATTAGAATTATAATAACTCACATATTCAAATGTTTTTTTATAATTAATTTAAATGAAAATTTAAAGTGTTTATAAATAAATAACCTAATTTAGACGTGAACTTACGGCAGAAATCACCGGTCTTCGCGTTTATTGCGCGGCTTCTTTTCTCGTGCGGCGCGTCTCGGCTTGTGCGGCTCTTCACTGGTTTCTCGGCTATTTTTGGGGGGAACAAAATAAAGGGGGAGGGACCCACAAAGAATCCTTTGGCCTTTTGCCTTTTGCACGACTTCTGCTGGAGAGAGAGGAGTAAGCTTATTTTGTCCTGTAGCGTCCAGCATCGTACGACATATATTTATAAATGATTTAACCTCGAGATATAATTTAATAGTTGTCCCTTTAATCTAACAATGAATACTCTATCTTCCAATCAACAAACTAACTGCATTAATTACAAAAACATCTTAGAATAGTATGCATTTCTCATATTGCTCTTAAAGAATATTTCAAAGAGAAGTCCTATGCCCTTAAAAGCTTTAAGAATGATCTTCTTGAATTACCCTTGGTTCATTCCGAGATGAAAATCCTTGGTTATGCCTAGTAGAAAAGGTTAAGGATGCACGTGATAACTATTCTATTTTTGTTCGAGAACTATTTTTTTATTCCAAATTTATTTCTAGAACATAATTCCGTTTGGTAAAATTATTTCATTTTTCTATTTTTGTAATAATTTTTTTTCCAAAAATAGGTTTGGTAAATTTATCATAAATGTACCAGTTTGAGGTTTTTGATAATTTAAAAATTAATTCGGAATAAATTTATCACATATGTGCTAGTTTATGGTTTTTAGTAAACAAAAATTTACTTTGAGATGAATTATGTACCAATTTAGGATTTTTTGGGATGTTAACCCAAACTAAAATTTTAGCTCGAGGCTTAATTTCACATTAATTTTTTTGTCTCATAAATAGTTAATGAATAAGTATATTAAAAAACTTAAAACTTATTAAAAAATGCAATTGAATTTTAAGTATAATCAAGTCCTGAAAATTATCAAAATTTGTGCAATTGAATCCTTCCGTTAACTTCCTCAACATGACTAATAGAAAATGTTGCCATAAATTTTTCCTTGGGTATTCGGCGACTCGAGGATGTTCACGTGGAAGGATGACACACCATCCGAGAACTTCCCGTCTTCGTCTTCGGGTGCCAAACAAGTTCAAGATTCCTTTTTTTCCAAGATTCCTTTTTTTCCCTTCAATTTTCGTACATTGCTTGGATACAGCCACCCGTTTATCCATGCCACATTTGTCAGGGAAATCATTTTTTTGATCCATTTCAATTTCTGTCGCCAACATCCAAAATTTGAATGCTCAAGTTTTCTCCTCTTGTTTCGAAACCATTCAAATTTCGTCGACGGCCTCAGTGACGATAGCCGTGAGTCATCAGTATATGTGGAATGAGACGTTGAACTTATAATGGTAGTATTAGACAGAAACTTGACAGGAGCCAGATATGTCTACCAACTAAATGTTGGGGTTTGTAATCCAACACAAAAAAGCTTGAGTCAGAATCAAGCTCCAAGCTAAAGTACGTTTTCTTTAATGAGATAAAGAAAAAGTTCGAATCAAAATGAAGAACCAAAATTTTTTTTGGTCGAAAAAATTAAGAACGAAGTCAAAGTTTGTGTTTTATTAGGAAAATTAGGTCAAGAAAGAAAACGGGGAGGAACGGCAAAACCTGAGATGTTCATAATCCGGAAGGTACAATGGAGATGATTGGCTGACCTGGTGGTCTGTTTATAAATTCCACTATCCACTTGCTTCCCTCCAAAGTTATCGATCGTTACACGAGCAGTGACCATCGCACTGCCCAAACGTACGAAGGAAAAGGGACTGACCCTTATTTCCAATGCTCGAGCACTCCAATCCCCTTGAGCTGATTGCGCGCACGTGAGATTCATGCATTTGCGCTTGCAAAACAAGCCACAGTGCTGAAGAATCAAGGCTCGACATGAGTACTGATACAGAACTATACCTGGGGATTTCATTCGATCGATTCTACAAGCGTCCAAGTTTCAAGAAAGAGCTTCAGACCTCTTCGACAAGGACACGCATGTCGTCTCCTAGGGGACACATCCTGTCCGAGGCCTAGCTGCACAAAATTTGCAATAAAAAAACATTCCCAACCCGACAAAACTTGCATACTTTATACACATCATTGAACTGCTAGTCTCTGCAGATGATCCAAGAAGACTTCAAAGCTAACATCGTCCGTAAATATAACATCTCCGCCCGGCACAGGAGCTTCAGAATTGTAAGTTGCAGAGGGATTCAATTTGGCCAGAAGAAAACGAGCCTGCATGGAAATAAAATGGAGATGAAATTCGCATAATATATTCTGCACAGAACAATCAACAGCCACGGCGAGATAATGACCTATAGTAGCTCAAACAAACAGGTGAAGAGAAAATGGCCCTGAAGGTGGAAAAACTAATACATGCTTTGCAAACACAGCCGTATTAAAAGGCTCCATAAACCCACTTGGTCACGTTCGTTTATGTAATGTATTTTCCTATGTTTAGAGCTGTAAAGGGATCTATCTGTAAATCACAACTCCTTAGAATAGAGAACGTAATTCGATGTCAAAGGACGATTTCCTGTTCATCAATATTAAAATCAATTTAGGAAACCAAACCACACGTGTCAGTCACTTGGCCTCCCTCGCTAATTGCAAACATTTGAGGACCCACACTATCTGCGGATCCGCAACGGTCAATTTATCACTACCTACAGACTACAAGCACCAGCAGGTATCATCATCAACTTAGACCAGCTGCTCCCTACCCCATGGCAAATCGACCACTGGTCCACTGTCCACAAACACCACAGATGCCACCTTCCATTCCCCCATTGATCAGGCAGCTATTCCTATTTTCCTACCACAAGCTACATCCCTGATAGTGAACGTGTAAACGAACATAATGGAGCATCTAGGGCTAAAAATACCCTCCAAGCATGATCTTCCATGAGGAAGCAAGGCAAAATCAGGTGTAAAAAGTTTCAGCTAAATCAAAAAATAGCAGAACCTTTATTTAAATGTGGAATAGAAATTTAAAGACCTGTGAGCCATGCTGATCGCAGACAACTAGACGAGGTACTGGAAACCTTTCCTTGATTATTGTGTCTGCATCATCACAAGGAGCTTGTAGCAATTGAGCAAATGCCTACAATGGCAACAGGCAATTCCAGCAATCAAATACCAACAATTAGTGAAATTTTTCCATTTGAAGACACAATAGAGTTACACAATTTTCACATCAAATCAAAATCTTTCATGTAGACTTGACTGGCCAAACCAGAGCATAATTAAAAGAAGCAAACAGAAGTATGTACTCAGAAAACAACTGTATTAAGTTCAACACATGAAGCAGCTGGACCACAACATGAACTCACCAGCCAAGACTAAGAGGCATGGAGAATAACAAGGTTGTTGAATACTCCAGGAGACATACTTACGTAAATCCTTATCGTAATTCACATCGCGAAATAATGCCAGTTTCATAATAGTGCATTCAATTGCTTCCTCATTTAAATCTCAGTTTTTCCACATTTCAACACAAATACAAGGCTTTAAGATAATTTTTCTTAGTCTTAACTTTTCTTTTACATCTTCCTTCTACCACTCTGATTACTTTTAAAGTGGACCATTAAAAACCAAGAACTTTCCGACACTTCATAGTCATGTGAAGTCCAAGCATTGAAGATATCTTTCGGAACATACAAGAACATCACCAAATTGTTGGATCAGCAAGTACATATAAAGTCTGCAATAGCATGAAATTAACCCAAAATATAGAACCCTATAAAAGGGTTGGCGCAATCTTAAAATGTAAAAAAGATCTGACTTGGAATAAGTGAAGAGCTAAGTGAATGTCCAACTTGATAAATGGACAGAAAGAAGTGCATTCGTCTACTTGAAAATTGATATTACATCCCGAATGAACTTACTTGGTGCTCAGGCTGGTTTTGGTAACCAGCTTTTCGCCATTGAGCGATTGTGGCACCATGAAAAATAACGACAGTGAAATATGAGTCCAGAAGAAGTATCCTGTCAGCTGCTATGGCAGCCACATCAAGAAAGGCTGGTTCCGGGCCAGAGTGGAATGAATATGAAATAAGGGAAGGCTGTATCATTACAACCGAGTTGACAACATTTTCCCGGTTCAAGATCATTCTAAAGTATGCAGTTTCATCTGGACTATTATTGAAGACCTGAAAGCATTATGACCACTTCAATCAAGTATACTTTGCCAGCAAATAATGAAAACTCAGTTAAATGTAGACAAAAGACAAATGCTATATCGGACCTGTACAAATTGGGAACGACGCAAATGAAATATAAATTGAGGGAAGATAGAGAGTCGTGGAGAGAGGCTGAAGGTAGAAGGGCTATCCTTCTGGTAGTCTCCAAACCGTGAACACAGTTGTATCAGTGCTCTATCCAACCACCTTATTGGATCAAAGTCGGCCTTGACAATAATGAAATAAAGTTGGGAAGTGTTAGGTTTATTTCATATCAAAACTTGTTAAGTTTGAGATAGAACAAACTGCATCAAGAAAGCTAAAACACTTCTCAGCAGATTATATAAAACAGGAGACCTATGGCAGATTAAGTGAAGATCACATCACATAACCCCTCTCTCAACGGGGAAAATGCACTAAAAGTAGTGAAAGTAATAATCTTCTCAGATAAAGATGTTTCTCTGTGCCACAGAGACAGGAGTAGGTAGCTGTGGATGCTTTACAAAATGCTTTTATGATAATCTTGCTTCTTTGTGTCACGAAACATAACATTAAGATTGCTTTGACTTCCGGGCGTAGGAACATTTATTTGAGTATGACTTTAATGCAACTGGAAATTTACAGACTAAGAGACCAAATATACTGAGGGACAAAACATTGCCGCTTTCAAAGCTGGAGTACTTTAAAAAATAATTCATACCGGAACAATGCTTAATTTATAAATGTGTCCTTTCTGCTTTAGTTGCCTTTCTTTACTTCCATTGTTGGGTGCAGAGTATATGTTTGCTAATTGTTGAAGCTAGTTGCTAGGATTTTCCCCCCTTTTTTGTGGCCAGCAAATATTACTAGATGGTGGCTAATTAAAAAGAACAAATGAATATGCATGTAAAATGGGAGGCTATGGTTGCATTAGAAGCCTTGTTATCCCATGGAATAATTGCACACTCTAATAAGTAGGAAGCCTACATATAATTTGGCAGATTGATTTGCAGCCTCCTAGTCCTAAGCTGCTGCTTGGCTAGCATAAGAGACCTTCGATTAAGAAACTCAAGCTGCATACTGTAGCTTACTTCTTAACAGCCAGTAGTAGTTGAACTAACAAGCGAATTTCAAATTCAACACATCTACTTGAAGTTGCAAATTACATTCTAACATCTGTTTTCCTTGCCTTGAGGCTAACTTTTGTAAACATGCAGACAACAGGAATGTGCTCTTTCATCACTTAATTAATTTCTTACTCTAGTGCCAACATCTTGAACTCAGCATAGCACTCACCACTTATTGTTCATAAGATTGCACTCTTTTATTTTACAATGAGTGCTTCTCGTTAGTTAAGACTGGATGGCTACCTAGTTAACAAAAGAAAATTAGGAAAAAGCACAATTAACCACTCCTAACAGCTATCATTTCACAGATTTTGAACCCTCTTGCTAGCATGTATATTTCATTCATTGAGGTTCTCAACCAGTTCAAAAGTCAAAGGTAAGAGAGACAGCAAATGTGGAAAGCAACTAAGGCTCGTGCAGACGAGTCCAATAACATAAGAGTATAGCAAACCATGGATATCCAAATTATGAAATTTCATATTTGTTTACCTCACTTTCCATTTTGAAGGAAACTTGGCGTGCCATAACTACAGCTGCTGCTTCTTGGTCAAACCCAGCAACCAAATCCTACAAAATTTCATATGAAATTGCCATACTTAATGAGGGAAGGAAACAAATACCAAACAAAATCTCATAGCTAATATATGAATAATCCTCCCAACTGCAAACCATTTGGGCTGAAGACTTGTATATTCTACTGAAGTATCCAGTTCTTGGAGCTCGGGTGATTCAGGAGAATATTTTGTAAAATGACGGACTTTGTAATTGTTAAGAAACGAGAAAGTGTACACTTACTTCTTGACAGTTCACTATTTTTTAACAAGCATATATATGACACAACTAAGTAAAATAATCAAATCATCTACATAACAGAATTTAGCTTGAGGCAATAAATGTACAAATGAAGCTACACTGGACATACTCAACACATGAAAAAGCACCATCGCAGAACCATAATATAGTTTATTTGGTATCTTTATCTTTAAAAACATAAATGAATTCAAGCATTCTTTATTCAATGCAACCACTGACATAGAAGTTGACCAAATGAGAGAATAAACACATTTTCTACATAATAAGGGAAAAAACCAATAGAAGAATAAAACAGAACTTGCCTGAACACTGCCTGGTCCAGCAACCCATCTTCTAGACAGTGTTGTGACTCGGAGTCTCATTTGACCACTATTATGTTGATAGCTGCAGTAAAGTATTTACACTAAGTGTAATAACAAAAAGTAATTAGTTCTCACAGAGCAAAAGATCAGAGTTCATACTAAGTTAAAAACTGGAAGTAAAATTGATTGCTTGTTGATTGTATGGTAGCATCTGGGCTTTCTTTCTTAACAATATCAAATATCAAGCACAATGATGTAGCTTTATCAAGGCCACACAACTTCCACGCGGTAGTATTTCCCTGCCCAACAACAGTGTCCGAGCACAAAGGACCTTTCTGCACAAAAGTTAGAAACAATAAGCGTTCCACTATTACAACAGAAATTAGACAGCTGGAATATCTGTCGTACCTTCTCAAGAGAAGCACAAGGACCAATAATGCCTTGAACTTTAATATCCTTAGAGCAATTTATTTCGAAAATACCACTGCAGATAATCAGCCACAGGCAAAGAGACTCAGTGTTGATTTCTCAACTAGCTGATTGCGTAGTAGGAATAATAGGTGATGATTCAGGATAATCATATTTAAAGGGAGAAAATAGCCAAGAGCAATTCAAATCACAAGCTCCCTCAAAGATATTCCCTTCCTTTAGTCTCACAACTAAAGAAGGAGAAAAGCAATCAACCCCAAAGTAACCACTGCATTCATCTAAGGATCTATTCTTGCTTTAAAAAGAACACAGATACCAACCAAAGAGGATGACAGAAATAGAAAGATCGATGGTCCTTCCAAGTAACAACTAAGTCTTTCAAGATTATATTTTCTTTTTCCTCATAATGATTCTTCAACAAGCTATAGTAATCCAATAAAGAAGAAATTTAATCCAGTTCACCCTATGTTATTGAGCTCTGCCATGCAGTGGAAAGAAACCCCAAGAGAATGCAAACGCTATCTCAATATTTGTCCTTTATAAAACAAGAGTGAAATTCTCTTAGTAAAAGATAACAAAAGGCAAGACTGAATTACTGGAAAGGAGATTGAAACCTATTATCGACGGAATTAACAAAAACCATTGAGAAGATGAAGATCACACTTAACTAGGTAGCTACACCTACAGTCCAGGGAACACTGTCAACTTTATACAGGAATTGTCAACTTTCTCTCCCAAGTCAGGAATTAGCACATTCCCTACGACACACTCTCATTTCCTTGTTTATGATTTTCCCCTTGGTTATTAAGAGAAAAGGCACAACATAGCATTGCATTGACCAATGATATAGGCTTGTAAAATCTAATTCCTTATACTCCCACTGATACACTACAATACCTCCATGCCACGCATCTTAGGTTCATAATCCCCAATCGTAGTAACATGTCCTATTGAATGCTTAGAATTTTGCATGCATCCCAGATTCATGTAGATGTTTCATTAACAATTCTTCCTAAGCTATACCTCGTAGTCTTTTACACCTTTTACAACCTACTTATGTAAATATATCAACATTTTGACGTTCACTTCTACATTGGTCTCATCAAGCAAAAGAATACAATTAAAGAAAATTATGCAACAATAAAGAATGTTCCCAAGTTCATCCACCATAGAAAGGAAATGTGATGATATTAATCTTCTTAACGAAATTACTGCACCATCCTAGCCAAAGAAAACTCATACGATAGTTCAGTACCAGCATGATAGAAACTCATATCATACTTCAATGAGAACAACCAACAGCAGATTATCATCAAAGATAAGCCAAAAAGTGACACAAATGAGATAAATGAGCAATACTTTGATGATAGGCCAAGATCATATTCACCCGACTGGAAAACACGTTTAAGGGAGTCCTTAAATACTGAATGACCAAAACTTTCTGCAAGAACAACAAGCCCCCCAGTTCTTTCTACTGCTACTTTAAGCTCTGCAACTCCTACCTGGAGAAAGATACCAGAACAAAAATGACATTTCAAATGATGACTTGCTGGAAAGAGACTAAAGGAAAAAGCCAGCAGCCAGATCAACAAATTCAAATTATGCTGGAAGCAGGAAAAGCAGACTGCATAGGAGAACTCTGGTTTACATAGAAGTCATGCAGCCCAATCATCTTTGTAACATCACTGTCTGCGTAAGAAACAGATCAAGGACATGTGTCTTAACAATAAATTCATGGGAGCTGGAAAATTTTCAAAAGGAGATATTAAAATCTGTGATGATTAATTAGTCCTGTCAGATTTAGACTGTTAACCTGAAAGTAAACATCCCTAAAATCTTGTACTGTAAGCCCGTTGAATGTAAATGTAATATGAAAAAGGTGAAAGGTGATGCAGAATGAGGACTAAAGACATCAAAATCAATTAGCACCTGATCAAGAGCACAAGCAAACAGATCAAGAACATGCCCCTGGTTTACAAGCTGCTTTGAAAGTCCTTCATAGAACTTCACAGCTTTATGATAATAAGGAACAGAATCCTTATCCAGATCTTTGTGTGATCGAATTGGCTCTGATAAACTTTTCGATACAATCTGTAGAGTAAACAAAAGAAGAAGTAAGCAAAGCAACTATTGCAAATACCTCATGCATTAAATCAACTGCATGCTTACACTATCCTCTTTGCCATAACTTTCACATAAAAGGTAAGTGCATTGACAGAGCTAACTCTTACAAGCATTATGCAAAGACAAGAAGAAGAAGAAGAAGAATTGACCAAGAGATCATTTCACATCTATGTGGATCTTAATGACAGAGACTACGCTCTAGCTCAACCAAAAAAGATAAAAAGAGAGACTACGTTGCTTCACTTCCATTTTCCACCAGTTAATAACAAAGATCTCTTTCTTACCTGCAGTAAGAGAATTTCACTGTATAGGTGACAAGGGGCTGCACCATACAAATTGAGTTAACAGACAGAATTACTTCACTAATTTCAAAAACACATCAACTCGGGTGGTTTTTAATCCAAGAGCCTCAATAGTAGAAACCAAGAGTAGTTGATGACTCCTCTGTCACTTCCAATCCTCCAGAGAGCCTGTCTCTCGATCCAAATTAACCAAACGAAGCTACAGCAATTTCATGAACAAGCTTCTGTCAACCTTTTAAATATGCACGCCTTTCTATCCAAATTACTCTCTCTTTATAGTCTTCACTACTGTCCAGCCTAGCTCCATAATTAAATAATATCAGATTCCAGAGCTAGCTTGTCCATCAACATGAAGCAACAAACGATCACCACCCTCTCAATTCTCACTCAATTTGGATGGAGTGATTAGTAGCAAATAGAAAGGATTCAGTTAATGACCTCAGGAGAGAAAAGAAAAGAAAAGGATGGAAAGGAAAGGAAAGGAAAATATCTCATTTTATTGTTGTTTAGATGTTTATGAAAAGAGAAGCGAAACAAAGAGAATTTAGTCATTTCATATTCGGTTGAAGAAGAGAAAAGAGTGGAAAGGAATCTAATTACATCTTTATGACTATTTGTCCTCTTACTTCTTCATAGGTAAAATAAATGAAAAGAGCATTGCTAAATTTACTACTGTTATAGTTCCTCATCAAAAATGATATATTAGCATAAAAAGTTCCCATTATTCAACTGAAGAAAGACAACAAATTAGTACACGCATTCAATTGACAACACAAAACAAATTAAACAATATAAACTACTATGACCATATTCATATCCAATATTTTCAAATTTCTTCACCTTAACTATTTAGAAATTTTAACAAGAATTCTCCAAGGTATTAAATATATTGATCAATATATTTTTACCTAAAACTTGTATTGAAAAAAAAAGTTTTAATTTGTTTGCGACGAAGTGCAGAGTTAATTAGTAACGTTGTAGTGAACCAACAAATATCATGCACTTTGAATATGATCAAAGTACTGATTACTTTCACGAAGCACATAATGAAAAAAGTTTCCAAAAGCATGTCATGTTAACGACCCAAAAATTATTTTAAAAAAATAAAATACTTAAAAAATAAAAAATAAAAATGAAAAATGAAAAGGAGTAGTGACTCATGACTTATCTGGAAATTGCTTAAAAATTTGGACAAAATTTGCAGGTGATGTATTGTACATGACAAATAATATAGGACTACAACATGGCGACCTAAAAGAAATAAAATACATTAAAAAAAAAAAATCGAAAACAAGAGATACTTCTTTTGATCTTTTCTCTTCCTCTCCCCCAATCACTCCACTCATATGAAGTGTTAATGAATTAGAGCGGAGTGAATTAACTAGTTCATCAGTGTTCAATATGCTGCTCTCAAAGTGAACTTTAAATTTCAAAGGCCTCAGACCTTCCTCCAAAATGTCTAGAGTCATCTCTATCAATCTCTATCACTCATGCAGCAAATTAAGCAGTATCTCTTCATAGAGCAATGTTCACATTAAAGACCGTTTGAAGTTACTTTAGTTTTCACAACTACCTTTCATTTTTACATTTGAGGTTGACTAAAACTTTAATTCTCAACAACGTGCACTTAGAAACCTACACGAAAGCATATTAAAGGTCATGTGCAGTCATGGTCAAATTCTTTCATAATCGTTTAAGGTGGCATTATTGTTTTGACATTGGTAAGAAAACTAGTAAGTATTTTGCTAAAAGAGAGCCCGTAAATATAGGCACAAAACTTATGGAGCATAGAAGGGTCAAAAAGAAATTTAAGCTTTCATAGCTTTCTGAGGAAGCTATTACTGGCACATGACCACTTCGGAATACAATCAGAAATTTTTGATGATTCTGACAGCCGTTACAAAAAATTAAAAAATCTTCACTTTATACTATGGAGTTATGGTACACACATAGCATTAGCATTGATGTAAATGCTATTCTTCAGCTAGTAGACTTTTTGTCTAATAAGTGAATTCTTAAATTGCTCCGCATCCCTTCAATACCTTTTTATACATTACCTTTACTATAAGAGAAAATAAAATAAATTCCATTAATCACTAGCTTCGCACTTGAGTAGATCCCCTTCTTTTAATCACTAGCTTCCATTAAAATGAATTCCATTAATTACTAGCTTCCATTAGAATAAATTTCAACATAGGTGATGTCTGGAAATGGAATCATTGGAAGTGCTTTTACATTCATCTACCATAAAAAGCTTTACCAATCAGTACCTCTTGAGAGCATCTAGACCAACCCTTAAGCATTGTCATCCCCAATTTACCATTATCCATGGCTTATGCATTTTGTCCTTTGTGTACACTGCTCCGAAAAGCTACGTCTGACCTTGTGTCTACATTTATAATCCCTGCCCTTCAGTTCTTTTCTCCCAACTCTATCTTGTATCCTTCTTCCAAAAAATGCATATTCTTCCCTCATTCTTTGAAAGTGGGATACATCAGGAAGACAGAGATAAAGTATCTCATCACAATCCTTCCATTAGGATGAGAGAGTATATCAAGCCACCACAATGTGATGTAAATTACTCTAGATACTCTCAACTCAGTAACTTGTTTTCTTCAAAGTTAGAAGCCATTTTCACACTAGATCCAAGGTTATGCTCATAATACACAAGTTCTTTGGAATTACAGTATCAAACTAACCATCCGAACCTACTATAATCAACAGAAGCTGATGTGTTTTCTCTCGGTTCCTTTTACAGTCAAACATCTTAACTGATGCATCGAAGCCCTATTCTAATAGAATAGAGGTAAAAACACATGCAAAGCCTAGGCCCTTTTTTCTTCATTGGATGTGATAACATATGATTAACACCAGCTAACAATAATGTTCTATGCAGAGCTTCCCTCATCACAATTATGGAAAGAAGGCAGTTCCCCCTTTAAGCAGGAATAGTCTCGACTCACCAAACTAGGTATAACACACTTTCTCAATGGTAATCGAGAGTCACACAGCGCTACAATAAATAGCTAGTAGCCAAAGCACTTACAGCACCCTGTCCTTCAGTTGATGGTCCGCCAATAAATGCCATAATTCTGGCCCCAGAACCAGGCACACAAGCTCCCAACAGACCTGCAGCCACACTCAAAGCTGTGCTAGTGCACCTCATGGCCCGTTGATCCGAAGCCACTGGCCAAGGATCTTTCTGTAACTCATCTAATACCTACCATCAATCCAATAAAACATAGCAATTCAACACCATCATCATCGACTGAACACCAAAACCACACCAATGTCAAGTATGCCAAATCACAGCTTTCATTACCGAATTGAGCGCAAACTCGCACTCAGATGCAGGCACCAAAAACCTGGCAATGCTCTCAGCATCCAGGCCGTCCCTAACGCCTGCAATCACGCCCGTGGTTGGCCTCGGCTTCTTCACGAAGAAGCTCATCTGCTCGAGCAACTGCTCCTTATTCACCTCCTTCGAGCCCTTAAACACGTAGGTCTTCGAAATCTGGCCGAACCCCAATTCATGGACGTGCACGAGGGTCCCGAAGGTGATCAGCCCGATGAGCGAGTTCTCCGGGAGGAGCTCGATGGCCCGCAGCAGCGCGGACTTGAGGAACCCCAGCTCCTCCTCGATCAGGCACGTGTCGACGACGAACATGAACACGGGGGGCACCGCGGAGGGGCGGTCGTCGGGGGAGGCGTACTCGATCGTGGTGTACTGGGGGAAGAGCTCGGCGGGGAGGTTGTCGTCGGAGATGGAGGCGTAGTGGGGGGGGAAGTGGTTGCGCTGGAAGCAGAGCGGGCAGATCCAGATCTTGGCGGCGAAGTCGACGATCGAGAAGGGGTTGAGGACCGACCGGCAGTTGCGGCAGCGGAGCGGGGAGTAGGGGAGGACGGGCATGGAGGGGAAGGAGCGGAGAGGGGTGTAGACGGCGGAGACGGGGACGACGCAGCCGGCGGCCTCCTGCCTCGTGCCGGGCACGACGTTCCACGGCATGCGGACGCCGTCCTGGGCCTCCAAATCCAGGAATTCCGTCATCGGGGGCGGCGGGCGGCGGGCGGCGGCGGCGGCGGCGAGGGTGGAGGGAGGAGAGGTGGGAGTGTCAGCAGAGTGTCCGGAGATGGTGATCCTGCTTTCTGAACCGGTCACTGTCCGACCTTTCTCTTTGCAATAACTGATCTGATCGGAACTGCATCATCAATTTGTGGCAAAGTTGCAATAAAAAAATGTAATCAAATTCTAAAAGTTAATTGAAGGAAAATATTAACTTGATGTTTTTTCGATGATTTTCACCGGCACGTGATGGTACCAAAAAATTTGAAGGATATTAAGTAAAACTGAAATTTAAAAAGGAAAAGAAGAATAACAGAAATAAATCTAAATTAGGGGGAGATTGGAAGGGGCTTGGCCATGTCCAGGGTCCCCGGCCCTCGTGCAGTGGTGGCGCCGCCGCTTGTGCACTTCCGAAATGGGCCTCGCTTATTTTGCAATCCTCCCTCTAAAATCACCATCGAAAATGGAAAATGGATCATAAACTGTGGAGAACTTGTTCTGCTGCTTGGGAGCATCTAACTTCTCACCGGCACAAGACTATGAAGAGGAGGGCTAAGCTACCCAAGAATTAATGGCTTTAGAATTAGCTTGTTCTGTCTATGGATCAGTGCCCCCAGAATCTTAAAGAAACATTTCGATTCGTTTCCTTGATGTTTAGCCGCTCGACATGCTTGTCAATGCTTAATGACAGCAACAGAATGACAAAACCGAAGTTTGATGTTGGTGAAGATGCTATATCCGCCACGGACAATGATCATTTTGCTTTCGAGCAATTCTGTTTCACTTACCTCTTTTGGACCAAAGCCTGGACCCCGGTTGGTGAATTTTTATGTGGAGTTTTAAATGATAAAGGGCAAGGAGGTTTCGATTCAAGCAGCTGAGAAACGGTCCATGAAAGAGCTGACGATGTCATCCGAGGTTGCGAAGGAAGTCACGAGGCTCGAGAAGAAGTTGGGACAATTTAAGCAGAACTGCTGCTAGTACTCCCTGGTGAGCTGCGGCTGTCAAAAGCGATGGGGTTAGCACTAGCAGTGGTAGCAGCGCAACCGGTAGCTCTGAGGAAATCACATATGAGGCAAAGCATACGAGGGTTCAAAGTCGCATAGGAGGCGAAGTTATTTGTCAAATTTTGTAACAACTGAAGATCAAAGCACTCTCAAGAAAGTGGACTAGGGTTGCCGTCGAAGTGACAGGACTAGCAGTAAAAGCGGCACAAGCAGTAGCACTGGAGATTGAGATCTGATTGCTAATTGCAAAAGACAAGGTAGAAAGTTGCACAGCAGGCAAAGCTCTGTCTCATTTTGTGAACACTGCAGACGAAAGCATTCTCCAAAAAGTGGACAAGGGTAGGCGGAAAAGAAAAAAAATTGGCACTGTACCAGAAATTTTGTATATAACTAGAGGCATTCTAGATTCGGATTGATAAGCTGCTTCTGTTTCTAACAATGGTGAAGATTCCTCTGAAGAACATGTTGTTGCATCTGAAGTGGCTTCTGAAATAAGCTCATAATTGGAAAGAAGTACTAAACGGAAAACTGGCAGAATGTTTACATATATCGAGGGTGCTGCAGCTGGAGACAGGCAGTTATCCTTTATCCGCTCTAAGCTGCTATGAAGAAGCTAGAAATGCATCAGGTGGAGTTCCTGCTGGCTCAGCAGAACTTCAATCTTTCATGAGAAAGAAAGCATGGGTTTGCAGTGAAGCAGGTAGAAACATGCTGGAGAGGAAAGGGTTGCACAAAGGTGAGGTTGCTTTTGCTGATGCATTTAGACAAGTCTCTGACCATACCGGCATTATACTGATTTATTGCAATCTGTGTCATGGAAGATGGGCATCAAATCCATTTTTTCATGATTTATACAAGCAGGCATTGGTAACTGCAAAGCTCAAATGTTGTGAAGCTCTTAAATTTTAAAGGGCAGGAAAGTCAGAGCTCAGGCTTGTGGAGGAAGATGAAGATTCTATATGCGAGAGCTTGAAGAATGAGGCGTATGCATAGCATGCAAACACACATATCTGAGGCTTTGGTATGCTTTAACTGCTGATGCGTATGAACATGCAGCCTTAGTGGAAATGTTACTGACTCTAGCTATCCCAGAACCGCCAAAGACATGATCTTGAGAAGACATGAAATCTCAGCAAATGAGGCCATCAGAGAGGCACCGTCTGTGTATGAATCATTGTGTGACAGCTTTTTATTAAGTTTTGATGCCCTGTGAAGGCAGCGTTATGTACAGTTTTCACTTTAAAAGGGTGGGTAGCTTTAAGCACAATCATACCAGGATCCATTCTGACTCATTACTATGATCTGGCTTCTTAACCAGCTATAATTGATAATCAGCTCTCATTCAACCATTTTCCCAAGACTCCACTCTAGGCAATGTGAGATAAGAGACGCGTCCCCTCCCTACACACATCCGACGACTGAGGTGCGGACGCACCACCATCTCGCCTGGGCCATCACATGAATATCTTGTCATGACAATATTAATGACTGTTCTTTTCAATAACCAACATATAAAATGAATATCGATAAGACATAACATGGTTATTATAACGTATTTAAAGATATCGATGTAATATGATTTTATAAAGTAAAATTTGTGAGAAGTGGGGCTTTTCGCCCGTACTTAGTAGGAAAGGTTGCAAGAAAGTTAGAATTTTTTATAATTACTAATTTGCAATATCAAAGCTCACTAAAACTAATGTTTCTTATTGTTGAACAAACTCGTGGTACTAAACGAGGCAGGCACAAATCATCGTCGGTAGCAAAACGAATGGAGATTGCAGGAATCTCTTTCAATAAAAATGATCAACCATTTGCAATTTATGCAATTTATAACCAAATGTGCCTCTTTTAGAGCCAATCCTTAAGGAAATATATATATATATATATATATATATATATATGTGGTACTTATTGTTGGAATATTATTATATGCGATAGACGAATGGAATAGGCTTTAAAGAAAATCCAGTGATCTTGTCATCATGAAAGCCCAAAGTTTTGTAAACAGAATGGTAAATCGATCTAATGTTTTTCAAATTCTCTCTTGATCGAAAGAATGTGAACATAAGAACCCAAACCAATTTCTATATTTGTGATCAACTTGATAATCTTAGGATTTGTTTGCTTAGGTTTAAGTTTCAGTAGAAATTACTTATTTGCTTTCCTATCAAAACTTAAAATAATATATAATTTATTACAAATATGCAAAAAAAAAAAAATTGTGAAGGTTGAAGGTATCTAGGATCATAAAAGGTCAAAGTATATCTGCTGCAAAATCTAAATAAGAAAATGCTATAAATAGTCTATACATATTAGCTAAATGAGCAATATGATTCTTGAACTTTTAAATTATTCAAAATACTCATTGAATTTTAGCCTAAATGTGCAATGCGATTCCTAAACTTTTAAATTATTTAATGTAATCTTCGAACTTTTGGTATATATTCAATTTAATTCTTGAATTATATGAAAATGTTTAATATTGTTCAAGAACTAAATTAAATGAGTATGAAAGTTTATGAACTACATCGAATGAATTAAAAGTTTAGGAATCATGTTAAATATTAAATCAAAGTTCAGAGATCACGCCAAGTGAATTAAAAGTTCATGCACCACATTACATATTGGGCCAAAGTTTTTGTGTTATTCGTATTATTCTCCCGATCTAAATTAAGCAAGAGGTAAAAATTAAGTCTATTCAAACACAACCCAAGAGAATAATAAGGTTTTTGTTAATAAGTGTACTAAGAGCACTTATGAAGCCCCAATGAAGGAAACTTTGCAGTTTCGAATGTACAGATGGCTATCATGTCATGCACAATTAATATCTTGAAAAGTAAGTTGATTAACTAAATAAATTATAAGCAACAAGTATGCTGAGTGCACTTGTTAGTAGCACTCTGAGAATAAATCATACAGTCTCCTCTTATTTAAATTGCATTTTATTTATCGTTGTATATGTAGCGCTAAGGTACAAAAGGACTTAGCGGGTCATCATGTTATTGTGCTATATTTGAAACATGCCAAGCTAAATTATAAATGTCAATGGAATAAAATTTATCACAAAATACCAATGATATGTATTGTAAAGGATAAAGATCTAATTGTTAAAGCTCTCATTCAACCATTTTCCTTGGCAAAAGAGTAGCATTAGATTAGGCAAGCAAGACAGATGGACATCTTTAAAAATTCATCAATCCACCCATTTTAACATATACATAATAAACAATCCTTCAATAATTTTTAGGTAATCCTCAAACTCACGATGTAAAGAGTTATTCAACTACATAATAAGAAGCTGGTCATCGGCTAACTTTTATATATAAGTCATCAATTTTCTGGTTCTTATTTGGCGTTATTTGTTTTCTTTATAAATAATCCATATTTCAAATGTTTAATTATAAGAGAAGTCGTCTCAGATTTAAGAATCATTTACCGCTATAACAAAAAACAAAAATCCGAGTGAAATAAGCGCACCATTAATCCTTGCTGTTTACTAAAATACTACTAATTATAAAGGAATATTAAGTACGAATCCCATAGGAAAAAGATTATATTCGGACGCAAAGAAATTTTCCGCCATGAGAAGGCTTGCTTTGGACAATTTCATTCGACCACAAAAGGAAAAAAAAAAAAGAATAATCTTATTTATCCATTATTTATTTCCCCTTTTTCGGCCCAAAAAAATACACGCGTAAAGAAATTTCGGGTGCTTATATTATAGAGAGAAATATAGAGAAAGGTTAGAGAGAGAAAGGTTAGAGAGAGAAGCCGCTTCGACGACGAGGAAGGAGAAGAGGAGAGATACAGAGGAGAGAGAGAAGAGAGAGAAGGAGGAAGCCTTCCCCTTCTTTTTGCCCTAACCGTCGCCATTTCCGAGCCCCAGGTAGGTGGCTTCCCGAAATCCCTAATCCCCTCTCCTTCTCCTTCTCCTTCTCCTTCCCGCCGGAATCGTCGGGCCGCCGTCGCGAGCGCGACATGCATCGCCGCGGCGGTGCCGGTTTGCTCGGGATCTGAACGGCGCGCGGGGGGTGTGACGCAGGGTCGCCGCTTCGCTTCGCCTCGCCGGGAGCGCTTCCGCCGCCGCGAATCGGGGCTCGTGATTGGATGATCGAGGATGCGGCCGCGGCTTCCGGATTACGTCTAGAGAAGGCATTGTTGCTGCTGCGGTGGTGGCGGCGGCGTCGTCGCGTGGTGGTGCCATGGCTCAGCAGTCGTCCCGTCTCAATCGGCTTCTCACTCTTCTCGACAGTATCCTTTTTCGACCTCGCGGCTTTTTTGGATCTGGCATCGCTCGGTCGGTGCGGTCGATTAGGCGAATTTGTGGTTTTTTTTTCCTTAACGAATTGTGTTTTTAGCTGGTTCGACTCAATCCACGAGGTTCGCCGCGGCTCGCCAGATTGGAGATATCGCCAAGTCGCATCCCCGCGACTTGACCTCTCTATTAAAGAAGGTATTTTTCTTCCTTTTTCCAATGCCATTGGGACGACTCCTCTAATCTAATCATCAACGAAGATATGTCTTGCTGCTGTTAGCTCGCACTCCGCATTAGAAATTTCATATGGGCATGATGACAAGTTTTGGGAAGAGTTATTATATATAGTGCCGTTCAATATTAGAGGTAGCGCTGGGGCTAATATGCAGATGCACGAATATCGCTGTATATGAAAGTAAAAAGAGGAGACTTCTGCAACATAAATTTGATCAAAAACAAGAGAGAAGCTTTTCTGATAGGGGTTCTCTTAGATACAGAAACACAATGTTTGTTTGGTATTATTAGCTTTTGATGCTGCAGTGTCTGAGAGTGCCCTGTGCTAGAGTTTTGGCCATTATTGGTGCTCGACAGATGACACTTACATGTGCTGTAATGATAAGGATTTCAGGAAGTGCTAGGCTAGCTGAAGGTTTGGCAAATGGTTAAATAAGGTCTTCAAAGTATGATATGTTCCTTAAAATAATAATATTTTTATCTCTTACAGCTGTGATATCAGTTTTCCAAGAAGTGCTAATGTTTTTTGCACCTTATGATCCTCATTTGCTTATGCGAGTACAATTATTTGATTAGGTTGCTCAATACCTTCGTAGTAAGAATTGGGATACGAGGGTTGCTGCAGCTCATGCAATCGGTGCCATTGCTCAGAATGTTAAGCACACATCCGTGAATGACTTATATGCTGCCGTTGAGATGAAGATGTCTGAGACTGGGATAGATGGCTCTCTCGGAAACATCCTTGCATGGCCTAATCAGTCTAAATTTGTGTCAAGTATTTCATTTCAAAGGTTGCATATGTTCTCATGATCTATTTCTGGTTTGCCTTGAGTGATTTCTGTGGTGAGAGGGGTTATGGACTGGGAAAGTGCTAGAACCAAGTATATGTGTAGGTATTTTCTGGACGAATTTATTGTTGGTTTTCTGATTTTTTTTTTAACCTCACTGTAACAGCTTTGATTTGAACAAGGTTTTGGACTTTGGAGCCTTATTGGCATCAAGGGGTCAGGTAAAGTGCTCTGTTGGACTTTTAAACCAGCGTTTAATGCTTTTTGAGAACCTTTTTGAATAATTTTGAGTGCCAGCTCATCATTTTCAGTCTGTGGGTTTGCTGCCTCCACATATGGAGAACTTTTTCTCATTGCTTACAGTTTAATAAGCAACTTATAGTACAAGCACCAAAAACAGCATTTTACCTCTAGTGTGGTTGACTATAAATAATTTGATTACCATCTTGTGAGAAAAGAGAAGTTTGTAAGGAAAACTGGCACTTTTCTTCTACATGCAATCTGAATCTTCCGAATGCCTCACGGCCTTACGTTGACGTAGTCTCTTTCTTCTTACTACTAGTTGTCTATATTCAGTCTCTCACGCTGACGGGAGGAGAGAGCAACTAATATCAGTGTATTAAGTATCATATATGTTTTCCCCTATATGGTTGCTTGGTCACTCTAGAAAGCCATTTGATGGAGGATTTTGGAAACTTAGAAAAGTGGAGAATAAGTATTTGCAGATGTTACTTATATGTGTGAGTGGAGAGCTTGCTTGTTACGCCACCTAGAAATTTCAGTTGCATAGACAGAAAAGTGGTACTACTTCTATTTTTTCACTCAGTGTTTTTTGGGTTGCGCTAGAGAAGGAGATAGGAAGATAAGTAGTTCGGAATAGTTCCCCTATTTATTTTTATTTATTTTTTAAACATTTCTAATAAAGGATACTTTTACTTGTTGCAAAGTAATGTTTCTAGGTAGCTCTCTCCTTTTTGTTGCTTTGAATGAATTATGCAAGAGTTTTGAGGTGCCATACTATTGGGGGCCAATTACATAAAAGGTCTTTGAACTTTGGCCCGATTTGCAATGTGATCCATAAACTTTGAACTATGTCCTCCGTAAAATTTAGCCCAATATACAATGTTGTCTCTGAATTTTTAATTTCTTTAAGGTGGTCCCTAAACTATTAGTAAATGTTTAATCTAGTCTTTGGATTATTCTATCCCTTGATTCCATCTATTAGTAAATGTTTAATCTAGTCTTTGGATTATTCTATCCCTTGATTCCATCTAGTCCTTGGATTATCTAGTCGAACGACTAAATTGAACATTTACTAAAAGTTCAGTCCCTTGAACAAATTAAAACTTTAGAAGCAACATTGCACATCGGGCTAAAGTTCAAGGATCGCATTGAACAATTTAAAATTTCAAGGACCACATTGCACACTGGGCCAAGGTTGAAGGATTATTTTTATCATTTACCTTTCTATAGATAATAAATGGCTGTCTGTTGTATAGTTTGAGATGGTTTGAAGACATTGTGAAACATTTGACCCTCTATAAACTTCGTGACTCCTGAAGAGGAGGTGATCATCAAAGGGACACATATCACAAATTGCAAAGTGCATGAAGTCACTTACAGGAACACTTAAAAGTATAGGTGTTGTATGGGCAATTGACCACTATACGCCTTTGAGATTCTAGAGTTGAACATCAAGTGTTTGATGACTTGCTCAATGTTATTGATTACACATGGTCATACTAAATATCAAGGGAACCATCATCAACTAATCGTTCCGTTTCCAATCAATTTTTCCCTCTCCCACGTCTCAAGAGAAGGAGCCAAGTTGTAGCAGCATAATAAACAGGAAGAAATGGCAAAAACTTAAATAGAAATAAAACTCTTGATATACATTTGCCATGTGTAATTGGCATTCCATGACTCTGATTTGAAAGTCTCCCCAAAGTCTTCAATTCCTAGCCACCAGAGTTATCATCGAGAAGGAAAGTCGACCACCTATTTTCATTGGGGTGCGTCATGGTTGTTGCTGGAGCTCTATCAAAATGCAATATATAAACAATTTTTTTTTTTGGGGGGGGGGGGGGTTGGGGAGGAGGAGGGGGAGACTTATTTTTGTTTACCTGGAATTTACAACCCTGATTTGATTGTGAGAGATTTTCTTATACAATTTTTATTTTCCAATAGGAATTAGTGGAACTTCATTTAGAGGTTTATTTTTCCTGTTATAGGATTTATGAAGCCTAGATACCCGACAAATTGCACCTGATAGTGTTCAAGAAGAGCCTAAATGGTCAACCTGCGATTTAAGTGAGTTTCCTGTCAATCTTGCCCAATAAACGATGTAAAAGAGATTTAACAAGATCACCTTGATTTGGCTCATAAAGTCATACGATTGTTATATTGACAATATCCTATGAGATATACTCTCGATAAATTCTTAATGTGAGGAATATGAAATTTAATCCTTCTTTTCTTCGTAATAGCTGGCAAGCACAGGCGATGCATGTGCATAAAAGAGCGGTGCTTTTTCCCACTAGATTAGTAAAATGACAACAACAACAAAGCAAGCCTTATCCCACCGAGTGGATCGGCTATATGAATCCTATTATACCATTGACCTCAATCCTTAATTAGATTCTGGAACCATCAAATGCTTCATGGCTTTCCTTATTGTCTCCTTCCCTGTCCTTCAAGATATTCGTAGCCTCTTTTGACTAGCATTGCAAATCCCTTCCTAAGCATCTTTTTACTGAGCATTTGAAGGTCTTAGTTTTACATGGCCAAGCTATATCAAACGACCTCTTCTCATATTATTTTCAATGGAGGTGATACCTACTTTTTCCTGAGTAGATACATTTCTAAAGTGTGCAGAAAAGATGGAGGTAAAAGTAACTCCGACCTATTGGCTGGTCATCATGCATAAGCATGGACATGGAATGTTTAGAAGGAATTGAAAAGTTGGATATTTCAAACATAGGGAAGTTGACTCGTTAATTGCAGTAGTATTTTACGTATGATTAGGATATCTTTATTTTAATCAGGTTTGCTTTCGAACAGAATAATTCTTCACTTGAAGAGCTTTGCGTGGAATATGATGGCCAAGTTTCATCGGCGAAATCTCCTTACTAATGGTTTAATTAGTATGGATATATTTAAATTATTTTTTAATTACAGCATTTGGGTTGTTTAGGTTTTCTCATAGAACAGAGCATCAAGTACTCACTCTATGTTGACACAACTTCTATGGTGCAAGGGATTGTTCTTTGGTTCTCTTTCCGTACGCTTCTATTTGTTTTATGGTGGATGTTTCATGGTCATGATTTTTTTTTGTTTCGACATTTATTCTATTTAATGTTGGTGATGAACTTGTTTACTATAATGTTCTCTTCCTTGGATTTTTTTTTTCTAAAATTTAAAGAATCTCAATCACTGTATAGTTTTCCCTGAAGCAGATTCATTTTTCTTTTTTTACTTTTTCTAATCATGCATTATAGCTCCCTTTTAATACATTGGTCTGCAGGAGTATGACATTTCAGCTGATAATTTAAAGAGTCCTCGGGAGCGTCTGGCCCGCCAAAAGCAAAGCCTTAGACGCCGTTTGGGTTTGGTCTTTTCTCCCTTCTATTATTCTTAATTGATGAAGATGACTATATTGTACTCATTTGGGTATGAATTATCAGTCACATCTAGTTTTGCGTGTGTTTTAGATTGATGATTCTGCTTTTCTACGTCAGTGGTTGATGTCAAATATGATTCTCATGACAAAGATTTAATAACTGTGACATGATCAAACTACGTTAATAAATGGTCAAGACAAGTATTATATTTTTCGGTAAGTGTTGAGAAAAGTATTTGTGGTCTATAAAAATGCAAATTAAACATTCATATTTATGATTTGGATTTAACATTGCTACGGACAGAAGTAAATTCGCTGTAGTAGGGGATGGCAATGCTGCTGTATGATGATTCGTCAACATTATAGTGACTACCAGGATTCTCCTTGTTTTTGTCTTCTAGCAAAGCGGGATATACGACCAATGAATATCTAACAAATTTTTGCTTAAAAAGCAGCTTTTGAATAAATTCCTTCTGATATATCACTTTGTACATGCTTGATGCCTGATTCAATCAGAAGCATGTGAAAGTTGTACTCTCTTTAAAAATTTTATCTGTGGATTGTTTATGTTTTTCCACAAGACATGTTGGAAGTAATAAATTTTATTGTCATATTTTCACCAGAATTTCCTTTTTGCCTGACATTAGAACTTTCAGATGATTCGTCAACATTATGTGCAATTGGGGCAAATTAGCTGGATGTCGAACTCTTCATGGTCACCCATGCTTTAAGGAAGTAGGCGAGGACTTAATTATTCTTTTTTCGGATGAGGGTGTCATCCAATATGTAGCATGCGGAAGCACATTTTAAACAATTGTTTCATGAACTCTGCTGGATGCTCAGTTACATATTTTGAAAGAACAAAGATCTATCATTTTATTTTGGCCCAAAGGAGCCTGGTTTGATATACCTTCTCCCAAATGTGTTAAATATCTGCTTCATAGGTTTTGCATTTTGCATCAATCTGCACCCGTCTCCTAATGCTAAGTCAATGAAAACAGGTCTGGATGTCTGTGAGCAGTTCATGGATGTCAATGATATGATAAAAGATGAGGACCTTATGGTGCAGAAATTGCATCCTCATGGAAATGGTTTAGACCATAAAATTTATGCGTCAGCTTCTGTACATAATATTCAAAGACTAGTTGCCAAGATGGTTCCTTGTGTTAAAAGGCCAAGCGCTAGGGAATTGAATCTATTGAAAAGGAAAGCAAAGAGTACTTCAAAGGACCAAGGCAAAGTTTGGTCTGAAGATAGCAATACAGATGTATCAAATGCACATAACACAACTGCCCCAAAGGGCACTGGTCCAGAGTTAACAGTTATTAATAAGGTATTGGAGGATTCACGTCATATTTTCCTCTTCTTTTTTTTTTGGATGCCATGTTTAAACGTTTTAACTTTTTGATGCCCTTGCTTGTACACATGCGTGTGTTCATTTGTGGTTCTGGTGACTTCTTTCTTGTAAGCACGTTTTCTTTTCTCCATTAGTACTTACAGAAGTATTTGTCATTTGTGAAAGTGGAGCAATCTCATTCAAACTATTGCAAATGTTTGTGCTTTTCTCTCTTGTGTGGAAACCTGGAAAAAATTCTAAAACTTCATTCATTTTGGTTTTCTGAACTTCAGGTCAAATTGAAAAGGCAAAATACAAGGTTTTAATCATTTTCTAGCATTGCATCTTTCAGAGAAATTTAATTCTTCAGAAGAATGACTTAGATTTGACATTGAAGGGTAGCCTTAGAGCAATGGTAAAGTTGTTCCCATGTGATCTGGAGGTCGTGGGTTTGAGTTGCAGAAACAGCATCCTGCAAAAATTGCAAGAGCAGGCTATGTACATTACACCCAAAATGGTCCGAGCCTTACCCGGAGCCTGCGCACGGCAGGAGCTTTGTGTATTGGCTGCCCTTTTCTTATAACTTAGGTTTGACATTAGGGCTTTGAGGTTATAGAAGTCTGATAGAGCATGGTCAAACTATTAAATGTTGAGCTTGTGGTTATATAGTTTATGCGTTCGATGATCAGAGATATAGTTCACTTTTTGTGTCTTAATGTGTAGGTAGATTGTTCCCTTGATGACGATGCTGACCACGACGGTGAAGGAGTATGGCCTTTCCGTAATTTTGTTGAACAACTTATTCTTGATATGTTTGATCCAGGTACGTTTTGTACATTAAACTAAGTTTACATAATGTATTACATGTGAGTGACTGTTACTCTGGCTTTGGATGGTCAGTCTGGGAGATTCGGCATGGAAGTGTCATGGCTTTAAGAGAAATTTTAGCTCATCATGGTGCTTCAGCTGGTGTCCTGTTGCCCAACTCTGGCTCTGCTGTTATGCCTTGTGAATTAAGAGATGAGGGTTCCATATGTTCATCCGAAGACAAAAACCATACAAGTACTTTGAAGAGAGACAGATCCATTGATCTCAACATGCAAATTTCTGCTGATGATTCTGAGCCAGAAATTAAGAGGCCCAAGATTGAAGTTGCAGCCTCTCCATCTCAAAATGCAGTACTTCCGGCTAGCACTGCTGAGAACATGGATATCACCGTCAAGGTTGAAGATGTTAAATGCAATTTGCTTGATGTTCAACCAGATGGTGGGACGATTAAGTTGGATGCTGAATCTTATCTTGATGATGTATCTTGCTCTCATAAAGAAGAAGCTGGTGAAGCAGATTTGAGGAGTGACTCTAATGCGAAGTGTCTGCTAATGGCTCCAGATATATTGAAACATCTCCCAGAAGGCTCTGAGCTGGTGAACTTGGTCGAAGTGGCTAGGCATTCCTGGCTTAGAAATTGTGAATTTCTTCAAGATTGTGCAATTCGTTTTCTATGTGTGCTGTCCCTTGACCGGTATGTTGTCCAATTTCATGTTCATTTTTCCACAAGCAGTATCCGATTTGAGCTCTCATGTGTTAAGTAGGGGGACTAGTCAGTGGCATCAGTCAATCAATTGAAAATAGACGGTGAAATTGTGTATTGACTACCTGTTTCAGCCCTTTAAAAGCGCGATATCAGATTTTTTATTAGTTACTGGTTTTTTATCTTCTTTCTCAGTGCACTGCAAAGGAATTTCTTGATGGGCACCAAGTGCATTCCACATTTATAAAAACTTTTAGATGCAGTGTGTACAATTTAATGTTACTAGAATATTTTGCTCAGAAAACATACTTTTCCCATTTTAACTGGAATTTCCAAAAAATGAAATTGGATTACTACGTGTTCTGACTGGTGCTTTCCACTCAAAATTTTGTGAACGAGAGTTCTAAGTTTTGGAAAATATGAAATATGAGACAACAATACGTGGCAATATTTATGCTTTTTGAAAGGTCTTGGGTGTTTGGCATAAAATGAAAATCAAGTTTCCCACCTTATAGGAAAGGGAGAATCGAAATACTGGCTCTGACTTAAAAAGTTTTGGGCTTTTTTTTTGGGCAGATTTGGGGACTATGTATCTGATCAGGTTGTTGCTCCGGTTCGGGAGACTTGTGCGCAAGCATTAGGTGCTGCATTTAAGTATATGCATCCTTTATTAGTTAATGACACATTGCGTATTCTGCTTCAGATGCAGGTAAAGTTAATGGAATTAATCTTCCAATCCTTACTGGTGCAAACCTAGAATTGAATTCCTTTCCCTACTGTGTATTAGCTCTGTCTCTCTGATATTCATATGCTTAACTTTTCAGCATAGACCAGAGTGGGAAATTCGCCATGGAAGTTTGTTAGGTATTAAGTATCTGATTGCTGTGCGACGGGTAAGCCACTTGTGTTTCATATCTTACTGAAATATACCAATATTAGATTTCTTATATGAAATGGTCACCTGTTGTCATGTTTCATGTGGTTCTCTGTATTGCAAGGCATCTTCAGCAATAAGAAATACATTCCGAAGAAATTATAGGCTGTTGCTTTTTTTTTTTTTAACATGAACCGATATACAAAAGATACAGTAAATCCATGTAACTGTTTGCTTATGTTGTTATTGCAAGTAAATGCCATCTAGTTTGCTTAGCTTTTTTCTTTATCAGCTACACTCACTTGTTTGCTGCATTTAGGATATGCTGCATGGTCTCCTTGGTGCTGTCCTCCCTGCATGTAAAGCTGGGCTGGAGGACCCTGATGATGACGTACGAGCTGTAGCTGCTGATGCTTTAATACCTGCTGCCTCTTCTATTGTTGATCTCAATGGTCCAACCTTGCATGAGATTGTGATGCTACTTTGGGATATCTTGCTTGATCTGGACGACCTAAGTCCCTCGACTAGCAGGTAATACAACCATTTGAGTTGCTCTTTCAGCTGTTTTGCCCATCTAATGGTAATTTCTTTTGTATTTATTTCCTTGGCTAGTATTTATAGGAATATAATAATGAAGACAGATCTCAATAAAGGAAATCACAACTTCCATAAGCTAGAACCTTGTTATAAACTCAGTAGATGATGAATGCAAGAAGAAACAAGAAATGACAACTGATAGAATGCTCTAGTTAGTACTTGTCTAGGCATGTAAGAAGATGGTCATTTGCTCCATCTTGCGGAGACAACAAGGCATCTTCTTTTTCTTTCTAATTTTTTTTCTTCATTTGTATTAATGAAATGAACCGTTGCACTAATGATCTTGAATCAAGTTGACATTGTTTCCCCTCCTCATAAAATTTCATGAGTTTGCAAGTTTGACTACTGCGCTTGAAATTCCTTGCTGAATGGTTTATTTAACTAGAATTGCTTCATGACTATATGCAACCGCCTCTCAGCATTGTTGTATTTTTGGGTAAAGGCTGCTGAAACCCCTAAACTATGCCCACTGTGATACATTTGCCCTAAACTTCTTTTTGTGATTCCAAAAACCTGAAACTTGTACCTATATGACACATTTACCCCAAGCTTTTTCTTGTGACACGAAAAACCTGAAACTTGTATTCGTGTGACACATTTGCACAAAATTTGGTGTTACAAAAAAAAAGTTTGGGATAAATGTGTTATACCAGTATGAGTTGGGGTTTTTGGTGTCACTGAAAAAAGTTTAGGGTAAATGTGTCACATGGATACAAGTTTGGGGTTTTTGGCATAACAAAAAATAGTTTAGGGTAAATGTGTCATAGAGGGCAAAGTTTGGGGTTTTTTTTTTATTGCTTTTTCCCTATATTTTTTGGGTTGCTACATTCAAACATTCCTGGATGCTACTTTTCTGCATCGAAACTATTCACATTGTAGATTTGTCCATTGACTTTCAGTGTTTTGGAATACTTTGAGTCATTCAGTGGCTTTTTTTTTTTTAATTGGTGAATTTGAATGATCATTCTAATATAGGAAACCCTATATGCTGTTCAGACTTTATTGAGACAATTAGTTTTCTTGTCAGATCAATTTCGGGTTGGATGGGTCTGTATGTGGAGTCATTTTATTCAGATTCATTGTTTAGGTTGGAGTAATGGGTATTACATCTCTTAATTTCCATTTTATTCAGATTTTTTGTTTTTTCCCCATTGTTCCACTGCAGTGTGATGAATCTGTTGGCAGAGATCTACTCCCAGGAAAGTATGATTCCTAAAATGCTTGGGACTTCGGTATTGAAAGAAAAACAGGACATGGACCTAAATGATATGGTTAGTGCGGATAGTTTTGGAGAGAGAAAAGATACACAGGAAAATCCTTACATGTTATCTACTTTGGCACCACGCCTTTGGCCATTTATGAGGCATACTATTACATCTGTCCGTCTCTCTGCTATTCGCACTTTGGTAAGCTCAAGGCTTTCTTTTATGGGCACTGCATTTCATTTGGGTTGATGTCTCTTCGGTAAATCCGGTTAAGAATCAAGAAGTTATGTATAAATCAATATGTCTGCTTAGAAAGATTTAATCTGCAATCTGGCAGTTATAAGTTTTGTGTTATTCATTTTGTACATGCATGCTCTTTTTCCCTGATGAGTAGAGAGAAGTTCACTATGATACACTAAGGGGCTGCCAAGACATTAAGAAAAGGAGGTTAATGACAAAAATGAGCTTATTTATAATACAAGGAATCCACCATATCAATCAAATTCATTACATCCAACTGTAAATCCATGATATACCAAAATTGTAAAACAGTGATCTAATTTAGGTTTTCATTTGGGTTTTGTGGTTATCGTACATTTATTTTATTGTAGAGTTGCAGATTCTTGTTAATATGATTGCTTCCTCTTGATAAATTTTTTACTAGTGTTGACTTATTGCACTTTGATTTTAGGAGCGGCTACTTGATGCTGGCTTTAAAAGAAGCATCTCCCAGAGCTCCAGATGTTCATTTTGGCCTTCGTTTATTTTGGGGGATACAATAAGGATAGTTTTCCAGAATCTGCTGCTGGAAACAAATGATGCGATTTTGGAGAGCTCTGAGAGGGTTTGGAGGCTTCTTGCTCAGGTTTTGAATTTGATGAGATGCAGAACATTCTTAGAATATATTTTCTTCTTTGATTATCTATTCAGGGACAATAGGTGATATTTAGAATAGTAATTAGTCTCTGAATCTGCAGTTTGCATGTAAAAGTGTGTTTGCCCTTTCCATTTATTTTTGCAAATTTATCCAAATTTAAGCTGCCCAATGGTGTTATGCAATCTGTTATACCTTCTTGACATGTTAGGGAATCATGCAATCATGTTAAGACCTTCCATATAGAATGCTTGCCTGAAGCTAACAGCAAAGAATGTGCTAAACTATTAGCAGTGGCTAGTTTGTATGTTGTGGACTGTCCAATGCAATGTAGAATCAAATATATCAAGCTCTCCCAAATAATGAGGAAAGAATATTCTGAACCTGAATATCTAGAGTTAGCCAATAAATTGGTAACTGTTACTATCTACTGCTGGTTTCCTGTGAGTGGGTCCTGTAAGTGGTGGGGTGCATGTTTACCTGCTTTACTTTGTCCTTGTTGTGAACATGTGTTGCCGTTCATCAACCAAAATGTGTTGTTACTTTGACTTAGGAAGTGACGTGATAGGATTTATGTATTTCAAGCAGTGTTTCATCGCCAAACTCAAATGTGCTTTCAACTTTAGCAAGGAAGTGTGGATGACATGCCATAAATATCCAGGAAATAGGGTTGACGCTGTTCCTCATTGTAGTTCTTGCTCATGTTGTTTGGAATGGCGAAGCAAATATATTTTGCGTGTATGCATGCCCGCGCGCGCGAGGCATCAATGCCATGAAAAAGTTACAAATAAACCAAAAAATTAGAGAAAAAACATAGTTTAGTACCTTGACATCTATGTCAAAATAGGAGGTTTTGAACCAAGAATGTGTAAAAGTTAGCTCTAAGCATCAGAAGGTCTCGTTTTACTACATTATTTGTGCTTATTATGCTGGGGCTCAACATGTGATTAAGAAGAGTTTTTTTTAATAGGGGTCTCTGTCTGGATCTGAGTTCTTCACCTAGGTTTGTCATGTTGGAAGTTCAATTTGGTATTGCAGTTTATTTTATCGAACAATAACTGCCTAGTGTTAACTTGAACATACTAGTTGCCTACTTTGCTAGTTCTTGCTTTTTAATTTTATGCATAATTTTATTCTGTCATTATTGATGATTTATTATTGTTATTTATTTATTTTATTTATTTTTGGTGTTTTGACACGAATGTCCTTCTTTTGTGGGGATCATTGCTAGTGCCCAGTTGAAGACCTGGAAGCTGTTGCAAAGTCTTATATGTCTTATTGGATAGAACTTGCATCTACACCTTACGGTTCTCAACTGGATCCTGCCAAGATGTTTTGGCCTGTAGCTCCTCCTCGAAGGAGCCATTTTAGAGCTGCTAAAGTGAGAGCTGTGAAATTTGAAAATGACCCTTACCGAAACAGTTGCTTGGACTCTGGTGGAGTTGTTCCACAGGAAAGAAATGGGGATACTTCTGGAAACTTGATAAAAATTGTTGTGGGTGCTGATGCGGAGATGTCAGTGACTCATACCAGAGTTCTATGTGCCTCAGCTTTGGGAGTCTTGGCTGCTAATTTGCGAAAAGAATCTCTTCAATGCATTGTTGATCCTTTATGGAGTGCCCTGACCTCCTCCTCTGGGGTGCAGCGGCAGGTACTACTGCTAAGACATAAACAGGATCTCTCTCTCTCTCTCTCTAAAGCATGTGTGTGTGTGCGTGTGTGTGCGCGCACATACCATGTGTCTATGCCATGTCTGTTAGTTTTACCCCTGTACCTTTTGTTCGGACATTTCTGGCTGGCCATCATTGACTGATTTCTTTTTCTTGTCAGGTGGCATCCATGATTCTCGTTTCCTGGTTCAAAGAGATTAAAAGTGGGGACCTCTCTCAGGATAAGTGCATTAGTCCTGCAATTCCTGAAAATTTGACAAAGTGGTTATTGGAATTATTAGCATGCTTAGACCCAGCACTTCCTACAAAAGAATCACCTCTGCCCTATTGTGAGCTTTCAAGGACATATGCTAAAATGCGGAATGAGGCCACTCAGTTGTTACGAGCTGTGGAGTCATCAGGCAAATTTATAGATACGTTATCTCCAATGAAAGTTGATGTAGAAAGCTTGAGTACTGATGATGCAATTAACTTTGCTTCAAGACTACCAACATTTTCTGATGATGCCTCCAGCAATGAATCTGTGGCTAAGCACATCCTTGATGATATTGAATCAGCCAGGCAACGGCTTTTGACTACTTCAGGCTACCTAAAATGTGTTCAGGTAAGTCTGAGATGCAACTGACCATTTTCAGTATGCTGCCTTGTATTGTTGACAAAGTCATGTTTCATATTTCGTCTTTTCTTTCAGTGAGCACACCCATATCTTTATCTTGTCAAGTTGTGATTTTCCATACTGGATTAAGTAAGGGTCCCTCATGTTTTTGAGTCATGGTTTTTTCCAGTTTGACATCATTTTCCATTTTGTTTTGTGCATTTACATTGATGCCTTCTTTCTCTCATGATGATTTAGTGCTTCAGCCTGAGGTTTCTGATAATGTGCATTTGGGTTGATTGACTGAAATCTGGTTATGGTCTCTCTACGGAAATCCCCCTGTTGTAGAGAATATTAAAAATGCACTTATGCAGAGTCTACCTAAAATGATAATGGTCTTCTCTGGGCTAATGCACTATATTTACCTGATACCAACTGCCAATGGGAGAATAGTATTGTTGCCATGATCCCTTTGAACTTTGCATTTCAAACTTCTTGACTGTATACTTCATGTTATATGAATTTTCTTTAAGTTTTGGATGGTAGTTATTTGTGATCATCCACATCTTTTCCAACAATTTGCAGAGTAATTTGCATGTCACCGTGTCTGCTTTAGTAGCTGCTGCTGTTGTCTGGATGTCAGAACTTCCAGCCAGATTGAATCCTATAATCCTTCCTCTGATGGCTTCAGTCAAAAGAGAGCAGGTAGTGTTTTACTCTGTTTCTATGTCAATCACACATGTACATGCTTTGTTGAACTTTGACTTAGCTGGATCACTCTCTCTTTCTCTAGGAGGAAATATTGCAGCATATGGCAGCTGAGGCACTTGCTGAACTCATTTCTCGCTGTATTTCGCGTAAGCCAGGCCCAAATGACAAGCTGATCAAGAATATTTGTAGTTTAACATGTATGGATCCTCGAGAGACGCCTCAAGCTGCAATCATCAATTCTATGGAAGTTATTGATGATCAGGATCTGCTCTCCTTCAGGAGCAGTTCTGGTAGGCAGAAGTCGAAGGTTCACATGCTTGCTGGGGGTGAAGATCGGTCAAAAATTGAGGGATTTATTAGCAGAAGAGGGTCTGAATTCGCATTGAGGCATTTATGTGAGAAGTTTGGTGCTTCATTATTTGACATGCTGCCAAGACTATGGGATTGCCTTACTGAAGTCTTAAAGCCTGCAAGTGATGTGGACGAGAAAGAAATTGTGATGGCGATTGATCGCATTAAGGATCCCCAAATGTTGATAAATAATATCCAGGTTGACACTGTTAACATTGACTAATTTTCTCACATTTTTTAGCATTGGAAGGGTGAAGTCATCTTATCTGGCATCATTGTTTGGAACTTTAAGTGGCATTTTTATCCTTTATTACATGCATACGAGATGTTTTAGGACATGAGTGTGTGGCCCAACCTGATCATTTGTCTTTATTACTTAGTATTTGGATAGTTTAATCCAATCTGATTAGCTATTGTTTGTTATCATCTTGTGACTCTGCTGCATCTGATCTGCAGTTGGTTCGGTCAGTGGCTCCGATGCTCCACGAGACGTTGAAACCCAAATTGCTAACACTTCTTCCCTGCGTCTTTAACTGTGTACGTCATGCCCATGTGGCAGTAAGATTGGCAGCTTCTAGGTGCATCACTTCAATGGCAAAGTCAATGACATTAGAAGTGATGGCAGCTGTTGTTGGTAATGCCATCCCAATGTTGGGAGATATGACATCTATTAATGCCAGACAAGGTGCTGGTATGCTTATTAGTTTGCTAGTCCAGGGACTGGGTGTGGAGCTGGTTCCTTATGCTCCATTGTTGGTTGTTCCTCTGCTCAAGTGTATGAGTGATTGCGATGCTTCTGTCAGACATAGTGTCACACATAGTTTTGCTACCCTTGTGCCTCTTCTTCCATTAGCTAGGGGCCTTCCTCGGCCAGTTGGAGTGAACGAAGCCTTGTCTGGAAATGCTGAAGATGCACAATTTTTGGAACAGTTGCTTGACAACTCACACATCGATGACTACAAGCTGTGCACTGAATTAAAAGTAACCTTGAGAAGGTAATAATTAAATTCTGTGTTTTTTTAATGTTTCAGTGCATGTGCATCTTTTCCTTTTAAAGACAAATGGAACGGTACTAATGTAAAAACTAGAAGAACTTGAAGGATACTAGTTTGAAAAGATGTACATCTTTTTTGTAGTAGTTTTCTCTTCTGAAGTACTACAGGTAACTATAATGGTTCCATTTCCATCTAATGAAGTCTTATTCATGAGCTAACATCTAGGAAGGAGGTTGATATGAGTTCTTTGAAACTTCCATTTAGGAGTTGGTGCAAATGCCAGCAATTCATTTTGGTCCAGTGGTTGCTGCTTGTAGTTTTACCTATGAATGTGACTGACTCTAGGATGAGGATTTCTAATTGATTTGGGTTCTGTACTTCATGACAAAACTGAATGTTGTTGCCATCTGGCAATAAGTTCATTTTAACCTTGTTTCATACCCTTCGAAGATGTACCTGTACTGTTAATAAATGCAGACCAACCTCATTGCAAGTTTCATTATTCATGCACTTAAAACTTCATGAATATTTATGGATTATTGTATTCCCTGCTCCAAGGATGATTTGCAATTGAGCCCTAGTACTTTTCTCCCCCTTTTGGCAATATTATTCCATGTACTTTTAATATTGGTAAAATAGCCTTACCTTTTGATTTCACTGGGATTTTTTGATGTAATCAGTGATGCCATGATGGGGTATCATTGAATTAGTCAGATAAGGTGTCTGTTAAAATCTCAATAGGAGGATGACTGATGGACTATTACTTATGATAAGTCAAGCTTTTCTCAAACAAAGTTCATTTTTCCAATGATCTAAAGTACAGTTGGTGTTGAGATGTTCCCCTAAAGATTTACCCAAATACTTGAAATCATGGAGGTAACATGGTTTGGCTTTCTTTTACGTAGGTACTTTAGTTGGATTCATTGAAATTATAATATCCAGGACACCTGTTGGTCAATGTCGAGAAGTAGAATGAAAAATTTCCGAGGATTGCTTGAAGGTTTTTGAATTTCATATGCAATTTGTTTAAGATGGCACCATGTAGACAAAAGTTACTCCCATGATTTATTGATACATTAAGATTTAACAGATGTTTAAATGTCACAGAGCAGTGGTGTTAGCACAACATGAAAATCAGTGCTTTTTTTACTGGTTTAACTTTTAACTGTCTTTAATCACTGTAAATCTGAGAACCGACAAATTCTTAGGTGGCATTTTGTTTGCTTTAAGCCAATTAGATGTACTTTGAATTTTAAAAACCCATAAAAAAAAGTTTGTGGTGAATTGATGTTGTTATTTTTAGGATTTGAGGTGAATACCTAAGAAAGGTGTGATTTCAAACTCAAGAAGGGAAAAGCCCAAATCTAAGAGTGAAACCTGCAATAAACTTTCTTAAAAAAAAAAATAAACTAGCTACAATGGAAACCCATTAGTTTTGGATCGATCAATACCTGTTGCTTTTCTTCTTCTTTTCTATATATCCTTGTTATTCTTGGCAAGTTTTCAAACGCTTCATGTTACTTATCATATTCATCTACGGTAATTCACTTATACTCAATAAAATTCTGAATTGTGGATAGCAACGTTTCTCTCCACCCAATCTTATCATCTGCAAGCTAACGGATATATCAAATCTTGTTAGTGACTTTACTTGGGTTTTGTCCTTTCTTCAGTTCTCTTCGCAATGATACTATACTGTGACAGGAGATTTCTTGTGCTATTCCTAGAAATTGTGAATCCCTTGGAACTCGGTCAACACTCTGGATGCAGATGAATTAGTTGTTAAATGCTGATATATAATATGGATCTATTGCATTTTGCTAAATTTGTGATCTTTCTCAGGGATTTATGTTCCTTTTATTTTAGTCATCTTAATTTTACCAAATAGGATTTGCAGCAAAGCATAGGTTCCAAGTAGCATATATGTTTTGACATTCTAAAGTTTGAACCAACATAATGTCTTTGCTTGTAGGTATCAACAAGAGGGTATAAACTGGCTTGGATTTCTGAAAAGGTTCAAGCTTCATGGGATATTATGTGATGATATGGGGCTTGGCAAGACGCTTCAAGCATCAGCTATAGTGGCCTCTGACATAGCTGAGCACCGCGCTATAAGCAATGGCGAGGATCTTCCTTCGTCATTAATAATTTGCCCGTCAACTCTTGTAGGACACTGGGCTTTTGAAATAGAAAAGTATATCGATCCATCTTTAGTATCAACTCTCCAATATGTGGGCTCTGCTCCAGATCGCATTTCCCTGCATGAAGAATTCAATAAACACAATGTCGTCATAACATCATATGATGTAGTCCGCAAAGATATTGATTACCTTGGACAATTAATGTGGAACTATTGTATATTAGATGAAGGACACATTATCAAGAACTCGAAGTCTAAAATTACAACTGCAGTGAAACAGTTGAAAGCCCAGCATCGCCTTATTCTTAGTGGAACACCAATTCAGGTACAATATTATTGCAATATTCCTGAAAGAGAAATCTGAACTTCTTGTTTCCTGACAAATATTTGGTTTTATTTCTTTTGATGCAGAATAACATAATGGATCTTTGGTCCCTTTTTGACTTCTTGATGCCAGGGTTTCTAGGAACAGAGAGACAAGTATGTATCCCGCTATTATGCATCACTATTTATGCTGAACTGTCATGCATTATAGTTCGTCAGCTCAGTTCTAAAATGGGATCGTTTGTTAGCATCAAGCTTTTCTGGCTTGCTTATCCAAGATCAATATGCTGTCTGCTTGGAGCTGTAAGTAGTGAACACAAAAAGGCACAAGAAATCATATGAATATTCAATTTGAGAAATCATAGGAACACTCAATTATTGGAAGAACAGCCCCAACCAGTAATCAGCTCCATCTCAAATGAACAGATTCAAGCCCTGTCAAACACGCTTAAACGTTTTTTGCTTCTGGATGTGGATACGAAGCATGAGTGTGCTTAAAATTGCTGGAATATTTTTGTCACCATGATTTACTTTTGATCCATCCTTCCGGGATAATTTGTTATGTTCTGGGAGTTAACTTTGACTTGCTGTTCAGTTTTGCTGCTAGCTGGTGCTGCTTCTTGTTTTAGGGTGCGTTTGGATGGGCATTTAGAAAGCCCATCCAGCCCCTAAAGCCCCTTCAGCCAAAGAGAAGGTGTTTGGTAACCTCCCCAAGGAGCTTTCAAATGAAAGCAGGATCCTTGGAAATGCTGAAAATATATTTTTCCTTCCTAAATCACCCTCGTTGATTTTTCTTATTTCCGTTATTACCCTTTTATTTATTTTTTTTTAAATATAAAAGGAGCAACCCTTCGCCGGACCGGCGAAGGGCGACGGCCGCCGGCGAGCCAGATCTGGCGCCGGCGGCCGTCGGCTGAGGTCGCCCGAGGCCGGGCGACCTCCTGCGAGGGTCGCGCGACCCAGCCGAGGGCCGCCGGAGGTCGCCCGACCTCGGGCGACCCTCGGCGAGGGTCGCGCGACCCAGCCGAGGGCCGCCGGAGGTCGCCCGACCTCGGGCGACCAGGATCGCTCGACCCAGGGGCCGCGAGACCCAGGCGACCGCCGCCTGGGTCTCGCGGCCCCTGGGTCGAGCGACCCTGGTCGCCCGAGTTCGGGCGACCTCCGGCGCCAGATCTGGCTCGCCGGCGGCCGCAGCCCTTCGCCGGACCGGCGAAGGGTTTATCTGAATTTTCAAAAAAAAAAAAAGAAAAAGAAAAAATAATACCCATCAAAGCCCCTTGCAAAATTTTATTTTACCAAACACACATCCAGCTCAAAGTCCATTTGCAAAATTTTTTTACCAAACACAACCACATTTTCCCAAAATAGCTTTGGGCTTTCAGCATTTGCATTGGACTCAAAGCCCATTGCAAATGCTGAACCAAACGCAGCCTTACACTGTTATCCTCTATGAAGAGAATGAGGTGTACTTTTTCTTTTCTGTATGTTGCATTGAGCAGCAAGACAGTCACCCTAAAGATTTTCCTGTATAAGAGGACAAGTCTTTTTTCTATATCTTGTACTAGTATAATCAGGGTATTGTGGTGCATAGTAAATTTCTTTGTCTACCATGCTTTTTTGGCTGAAACTAAGCTTTGGATGGACTTGATAAGTCCAGATGTTTTTTGCTTTCATTTCTACTGCCATATAATAGTGTAATGTGACTTGAACAGTTTCAATCTACCTATGGCAAACCACTGTTGGCGGCTAGAGATTCAAAATGCTCAGCAAAGGATGCTGAAGCTGGAGTACTTGCTATGGAAGCCTTGCACAAGCAGGTCACTATTTTCTGTTCTTTCTAGGTGATTCTTTATAAATCAACATTCCGGTCTCAAGTTTCAAGTTTTTTCCTCATAGGTCATGCCTTTTCTGCTTCGTCGGACCAAAGATGAAGTATTGTCGGACTTACCAGAGAAAATTATTCAGGACAGATATTGTGACCTTAGCCTTGTTCAGTTAAAACTTTACGAGCAGTTTTCTGGTTCTCCTGTTAGACAAGAAATTTCAAGCATAGTGAAACTAAATGAGGCCGAAGATACGAAAGATGTAAAACCCGCTTCTTCTAAAGCATCCACACATGTTTTCCAGGTGACAAAGCAAAATTCTCGTTTGGTCCCTGCTACACCTCTCAATAAGCTTCTATAACTTCATATTTCCCTTATTTTTTGTATCTCAGGCACTTCAATACTTGCTTAAACTCTGTAGTCATCCATTGCTTGTCACTGGGGAAAAGATTCCTGCCTCGCTGGAAAGCTGTCTGTCAGAACTGTTTCCTGGAATCTCAAACATTATTTCAGAACTTCATAATTTGCATCATTCTCCCAAATTAGTTGCTCTTCAGGAGATTCTTGAAGAATGTGGAATAGGCCTGGACACTTCATCTTCTGAGGGTTCTCTTCCTGTTGGGCAACATAGAGTTCTAATATTTGCTCAACATAAGGTAATCTCCTGTTTAACTGGTTATTCTAAAAATCTCACCTTTTTCTGTTATGTCTGTTTGACGGAGGTACCTTTTGTAGGCGTTATTGGACATCATTGAAAGAGATTTGTTCCATACCCACATGAAGAAGTGAGTCTATTGTGTGTGTGTGTGCTCACGTGCGCGTGTGTCGAGTGTGCACTCATTTTATCTTCCTCTCGGTCTATGCTCTAACATCCTATATCGTTTGATATCTTGTGGTAAAGCAGTGTTACATACTTAAGGTTGGATGGATCAGTAGAACCTGAGAAACGTTTTGACATTGTGAAGGCTTTCAATTCAGACCCTACTATAGATGCCCTGTTACTCACGACACATGGTACGTCATTTGTCCCTCTTTACTTGATTTCGCCAATGAATAATAATAGATTTGTAGCTCACAGGGGAATGCCGTGGGCTTTGGTTTGAACCCAATACTATTCACTTGAAATAATGCTTCACATATGCTAACTCCAGAGTTCGTGTTGCAGTTGGTGGGCTTGGCTTGAATCTGACCTCTGCTGATACGCTCATTTTTATGGAGCATGACTGGAATCCTATGCGAGATCATCAGGTAATTGGCCCTTCCAGCTTTTATGATTGCTTGTAGCTTTTAGTTAAGCTTATTAGCATCATCTAAATCAACCTATGAAAGCCAGTAGCAGATGTTGGAAGAAGAAATCGTCCTCCCCCAGCTCCTAGCTTATGGTTTTGTCTGTTAAGTGGAAATTTGTTAGGAAAAAAGAGTATTTCACATTATGGACTTATAAGTTATCTGATCCATACACAAAATTGTATTTTAGTTAAATCCACAAAATAACTCTGAATAATTGAACTTTCAAACACTAGATCTAACAAGAACTCCAGATACTTCAAAAATCAAAAGTCCTTGTCAAGTACAAAGGGCCAAAAAACAATTAAAAGCTTTTATCTCTTCCAACAAGCTCTCATTATGTATGTGCTCAAATTATTTTCAGGCTATGGATCGAGCACACAGATTAGGCCAGCGGAAAGTTGTCAATGTGCACCGCCTCATTATGCGAGGCACCTTGGAGGAGAAAGTCATGAGCCTTCAGAGATTCAAAGTGTCGGTTGCAAATGCCGTTATTAATGCGGATAATGCTAGTCTGAAAACAATGAATACTGATCAACTGCTTGATCTATTTTCTTCAGCAGAAACTGGCAGAAAGGTAATGGTGCCTGTTCCTTTTCAATTCTTATCATTCAGTGTGTCACAGTTCTTTGGTTGCATAGTCTGTTGTCATTGTTAGTGATACACTTTACTGCTTCTGCTATCAACGAGTCTCTCTCAACTGTTGACGGTGTTGGGAGTCTGGACTTTTAGTGCTTGTAATTAGAGAATATATTATATGCGTGTATTAGTTTTTTCGCTCCTTTTATGCCATCCTAAATATTTTAAAAATATTTACTTAAATTAAGTTTCGTGAGTTTCTTTTTCTTTCAGATCACTTCTTTTATTTCTTGTTATAATTTTGTCCTTTTTGAGGATAGGGAAATGGGTCAGGATTAAATGGATAGTGTAATTTCGGTATTCTTCTCCTTAATACTTCTTATCCTTGTAGTTAAATATTACTTAATATTTAATTTTCAGGGAGCTATTGTATCAAGACGTGCAGATGGCAACATTGATGTTGACCCTAAGTTGATGGGCGCTGGGAAAGGTTTGAAAGCCATGCTTGGTGGATTGGGTGAGCTGTGGGATCAATCCCAATATGCCGAAGAATATAATTTGAACCAGTTTTTGGCAAGGCTTAACGGCTGAGTCCAAGCTTGAAGCGATGTACAGGTTGTATATCTCAGGATGAAATAGGGTCAAAATTTTGGCGTTATAGTTGTAGGTTCTCTTTTCTGTCTTTACTTTTTTATTACCTTTCTCAAATGGCCCTCCTTTCTAATGAGTCCTGCCATGTTTGCTTCCTCCATTTCTTTTTCCTCCCGTATTGTGCTTTTTTGTCTTCTATGGGGGGTTGTGCAGAGAAGATGGATTGGGATCGTTAGTGCAGGAGTCCGGCATGTGGAAGAGTTAAGAATATTGAGTGAGTTGGTGTTGGAAGGGATTACAGAAGTGTAAATTGTAGACAGATGTATAGACATTTGGCTTCATTGACTTAATAAGAGTTATTACTTTTGGTCCAATGAGGAAATTTTGGACACTAGAACACATCCTTAACAATTTCTCGGTAACATGCTATCTGTTTTTTTTTTTTTCCCTTTTTTGGATACTAAATCTTGATAATGTACTTCAAACTGTTTAACAGTGCTAAGACATGATATCTCTAGCCTTGGTTATACCAAGTTGCTTTTGGGTTGAGCTTTACTGTTGGTTGGTAAACCAGGGGCATCGTTGATTTGTTTGCTCTTGGTCCAGGTATGCCGGCTACATTTACAAAAAAGCATGTTTGATCTTCTACTTTACATAGAGTTTTCTTATATTTTAGTAGAGACGCGCCATCATCTTGCCACTAGAACAAACAGAATTAAAAATTTACAGGTTCCACTCCAGCAGGGACTTTTCAGTGGGAAAATTCTGGGCAAGTGCGAGAGCATACTGACATCTTTAGATGTACTTGTAGCCACTTGCAGCTTGCTCAAGATGGCGGTTGATGCCTTGATGGCTCAACTGCAGAATGGATCTTTGACGTGAGTTCTCTTTTCTTTGATTCTTGCTGGATGAACAGGTCCTCCTTGGTCTTCGCTGTAGATAAGCTTATGTGATGAAATCATGTTGGTCGAACGGGTATTGTCAGCCTTTGTGACAGTGCTAATATGAATCGTGTCAATTGTTTGTCATATTATAGTTCTTGATCAACGTGTTGATATATTATACAGTAGGGGAAATTGCATGTGGTGGTTCTGGTGCTTGTATCGCCTTCAATATGCACATAGGGTTTTCCATTTTGCTTTACCTCAGTGGTAATTTGAGGCGTATTCCATCCTTGGATGTTCGAATATGTGAATAGGGTTAATGGAATTTTTCAAAAATCAGAGTTGTTCCTTTTCTTTAGCCGGAACAGATGGTGCGCAACTTATGGGTGTAGTACGATCTCACTAGATACTGAAGTTTGATATCTAATTATATTCGGCGGATGGTATACATGAATCTATGGAGATTAGTTGAGCAGGATGTTGAGATATCCATTTTATTCCCGACTAAAGGCGGAACGATATCTCACTGTCTAGTACAACATGAGTTTTCTTGAAGGAGGGGAGCGGGGGGGCCTAGCGGCTGGTGGTTATTGCTGGTTGAATCTCGTTTTGGCCTTGGAGGTTCGGTCTTCGACTGCTGCGCTGAAATGTCATTTGGAACTAAAGTAACCGTTCACTTGATTCAGACGCCAATCCATAATTTAGCTCCTGATTGACCTTTAAACAATAAATCAATCGGCGGCACTTGTTGAGCACTTATTTTCTTTTTCATTTTTGTGGGCAAAACTACATTTGACAATCGGTTGACCACTAAACATTTTCAAATGACTCTTCCGGGTGGGTTGAACGATAAAAGAAGCATGAAGCAGTACGCTGTCCTCCGTTGAATATCCGTTGAATGAGTGCAGTAATAATGGTAATTCAGAGTCAACAAATGGAGAAAATGGTCAGAGACAGAAGCGAAACAGTAAGTAAAAATTAAAAAAAATAATATTTATAGTGTTCATAAAAAGGAGCCAAACTTAATCGGGAAATAAGTTATAATCGGAATGAATGAAATAATAATGAACTAATAAACCGATTCAACTATTTAACAGAAAAAAACTAATAACAAATCGATGAACGCGAAAGTAAGAAAAGATTGGAGCTATAAGTGATTTGATGTCGATATATTACTCTTAGAAAATTTCGACGAATTTGGGACACATGGTCTATAAGTTGGATAAAATAAAGTTGGATGCCTTTGATATTTACTATGGACAAAAGAATAATGAGATTGGTGGAACTGATTTCCCCAGCATATTTTGCTACCAGAGCAAAATTCATAATTTTCTTGACAAGACAATACGCAATTAATCGAATAGATTCTAAGAATTTTGGGTCATTCTTGACACATAGCACCTCAATCGGATAAATAAGTAGTTTTTTTTTTAATTGTCAAAAGATAATTATATTTATCGCTCAAAAGAATACTTAAGAAATATATAATTTTCATGATAAAACAAACCAAAGTAGAGCAATAATATTGAAAAGTAAAGCTAAGTCCAAAAAACAATGAGTATTAATGGAGCACCAGCAAGATTAAGCATACACTCGTTGTAAAGATCTATCAAGCAAAATTATTCAACGGTCATTGGATCTCGTATCTTCATTGATGAACACATGTCGGGAATTCTTTCTGGTGCACGTCTAGGTCTCATTTTCTCTATACTATCGTTATATAGAGACAATCAAAATAAGTTGAATAAACACAAATCTAAATGGTTCGTTCGTTTTGCGGAAAATGACTTCTAGAAAAATGTTTTCCAGATTTTCCAGTGTTCGTTTCATGAAAAATAAACTAGTCAAGGAAAATATTTTCCATTATTGGAAAAAACAACCTTTAAAGTGAGGAAAACGTTTTCCATGACTTCTTCCCTCTTTCTTCTTTTTAATTTTATGCTTTCTTTTTCTTTTCTTTTTTAAATCATTTTTTTTAATTTCTTTTCTTTTCTTTCCTTTTCATCTTATTCTTTGGCAGTGGCCGGCGATCGGCCAGGGCGGTGTCTAGCAATTGGTGACCTCGCTGACCTCGCCAGCCTCACCCCAAGCTGGCGAGGCGGAGCTCGCGACTTGCCAGATTCGGAGAGTTGGGCGAGGCTCGAGCCTCGCTGGAGCTCGCCGCAAGCTTTGTCGGGCTCTGGTGAGACACGAGCTCGCCAGATCTGGCGGTGGAGCTCGCAGTTTGCCAAATTCGGTGAGCTGGGCGGGGCTTGGGCCTCACCCCAACTTGCCAAATCTGGCGGTGGAGCTTGGGCTTCCGATCCAGGTGAGCTCGAGCTCTACCGCTAGATTCGGCGAGCTCACGGCTCGCTAGAGCCTGGCAAAGCTTGGGCAAGATCTACTAAGCCTCGAGCTCACTGGATCTGGCCACCGGGTCTTGGTCGGCCACCGGGCAGCTGGCCATCGTCAGGCAGGAAGGAGGCGGTGACGGCGGAAGGAGGAGGAGGAAGGAGGCGGCGGCGGAGGAAGGAGGAGGAAGAAGGAGAAGGAAGGAGGAAGGAAAAGTAAAAGAAAAAAAGAAAAAGAAAAAGAAAGAAAAAATAAAAAATAATAAAAATTTTGATTTTTTAAATATAAATAATTAAAAATTTATTTTTTAAATATAAATAATTAAAAATTCATTTTTTAAATATAAATAATTAAAAATTCATTTTAAAAAAAATAAAATTATTTTTGGTCAATTAAAAATATTAAAATTCAATTTTTGATAATTTTTCCCAAACATTAAATGAGCTAACAAATTATGGAAAATATTTTCCACTTAAATTTTAGGTTTTGGCCGAACATCAGAAAATAGTCATTTTGCTAGAAAATGACTTCCAGAAAAATATTTTCTGAAAATATGATATTTTTCGAGAAATGAACGGACCCTTAGCGTCAAAAGTTTCAAAATGTACACTTAAATGTTATTTTTTTTTTTTAAAGTGAAACACTTCAGTACTAAGTCTAGCGAGAGTAGTTGGAAATTTAATGTGATATTTTTTTTTTATAATATATGTGATCTACATGGCTCATTGAAAGCCAACTCAGCAATGATTTGCCCCAAAATTGGATTTTAATACAAATATTAATTAAAATATATAAAAATTAAATTAAAAAAAAAAAGAGATCTGCATCAAGCTTTAGTGAGGGTTTGCACCAGTGTTGCCAAACTCGTTCCCCCTTTTGAATATATATATATATATATATATATATATATATATATATAAATTCAATTTTAGGGCCATGTTAGCGTTAAAATGACATCATTTTGCATCTATCTTGCCATGTTAGCGCCAAAAACTATGTTGCTATGCACTTATCTTACCAGGAAAACGTTATGATATCAATTTAATCGGAATTTCTTATTGTTGGCACTTAAGTGTACCTTTTGAAACTTTTGGCACTAAAATGCTTCCCTGTGCAAAGTTTTGCCAATCTAGGTGTACGCACCTTCTTTTTTTTTTTTTTTTTTTTTTTTCCGAATTGAGAGTATAAGAGGGAATGAGAGATTGGTAATGGAAGAAATAACTTAAAATGAGTTCAACTCTAAGCGCTGATACCAACTTGATGTGTGTGGGCAGCAAACAAATGTGTTTTGAGTGATAATGATAGGATAGGAGTATGATAGAATATGATCACCACCAATGCATAAAGGACATGCTACCAACCAAAAATAGAGATTGAGATTAACGAAATTCACCACTAAGGCTAAAAGGCTAAGCCTATGTTTGGTTGGACTTTTGGAGAAAGTTTTTATGAAAATGCAAAGGATTTTAAGTTAAAAGAGTTTTTTAAAATGCAAATTGTGTTTGGTAAATTGTATTCTAAAAGTCCATTGAGTAAAATATTATTTGAAGAAATAATATTTGCAAATGACTTTTGTTATTAAAAAAGAAGAAGAAGAAGAAATAAAAGAGTTGGTCGGCCAAGGGCAGGCCTTCATTAGCGAAAGGTAGGTGGCTATTCAAATGGCGTCCGGAGACCATCAGTGAGGGTTGCCCTCGTGGTGACCTAAACCACGTGGAGGTCATGTAACCCAAATCGCATGGCCCTTCATGAAGGTCGCGCGACCCCCTGACGACGGTCGCTTGTGTCGCCTGACCACACCGGCCTCTCTTTAGCTCATCGTTGGCCCCTTGCAATAACTACTCGCAACCACTCCAGTCAATCTCAATGGAGAAGAAGATGAACAATCATCGAAGGTAAAACCAAAGAAGAAGGTGAGCAGTCATCGAGGGCAAAATCGAAAAAATAAAAAGTTAATGAGGATAGTTTTGGAAGAATTTTTTTTTTACTAACCCTAGTTGAAGGCATGTCGAGTAAGGGTGATCAGTTCCCGGTTCAGTCTAGTTCTAAGGTGGAATCAGACCGGACTGGGAGAATTGGTTTCCAATTTTTGGGACTGAGAACTAGACTAGGTGGTTCTAGGATTGGAAACTGAACTAAACCAACCTTGTCCCATGGAACCGATGACCTAGCAAAAAAATTATAGTATTAAAAAAATACTAGAGTTGTTACTATTTTGAGATTTTTATTGTTATTTTTAAGAAATTTAAAAATATATACATTTTTAAAAAAAGAGTTGGTCTAATCTGGCTCGATTCCCCGTCGGAACCAGGAACTGGACCAACAATCATCAGTTCCATTTTTATGGAACTAGGAATTGGATTGATCCTTCTAGGAATTGGACTAAACCGGCCGGTCTGGTCCAGTCTGAGCAGTTCTCAATTTGGGTGATCCAACATACTCACCCCTAATGCCGAGAAAGCTAAAAGCTCAAGGTAGCCTAGGATCTATCTTGGGCTTTTGGCTTTCTAAAGGCTGGCCTTTGCGAAATGGGCTTTCAAAGAAATTTGCTAAACACCAACAATTTAACCCAATGGGCTTTGGATGCCCAAAGTGGCTTGGGAAAGCCATTCTTAAATGCATCCTAAGTCACTCACGAAGGATGAAGGATTTTGGGATAGGAAAAGCTCATTATCAAGGCCTAAAAAATAAGAAAATTTACCAACCAAGGATGAAAGGTTTCTCGACTCACCACCATGGAAAAATCCATCTTACAGGGATAAACGATTGGAAAAAATGTTCACTCACACTGAGAAAAATTTCATGTATTTTCAACAGTCAATTCTTGTTTATTTACATGTGAGAATTCGCTTCTTTTTATAGAAGAACTGATACACACGAAATAAACTAAGCCCTTAAAATATTGAAACTATCCAACTAATAAAAACGTAAGAACTAGAAAACATTTGGAAATTTGAATTCTGACTCTTCCAAATTCGCGCACCAACTTTGGAAGTTGAACAAACACCCTTGAAGATCAATAAATAGCTACAGAAGTCAAAGTCGACCAGAACAACTTTTGGTTGATAGATGGTCAAATAGCAGCCTTGAAATCCATGTGTATCGATGTCTTAATAATCAAATGGTAACCATGAAATTGACAACTATTCTTGTGAGTGGACGATTAGTATGTAGAATTGACAACTTTAAAGTTGGACCCATTGAATTAAACTATAACTAAAATTGGTCTTTTGCTCCCAAACGTAAGAATTGTACTAGATTAATTGACGAGGTTTGAATTGAGCTTGCGAGTTGACCAATAGAGCCTGATGGCCCCATATAAGAGTGTCACTATTGGTGACAAGCTTAGCAGAAAAGGATGGCGCTCATGACACAGTGGGCCATAGACCTTAGCCAACCTTTGCAAGTTGGTTGAGGATAAAGGTGTGCAACGGGAATCACTCCAATTGAAAATTGCCTGAACCAGACTAGATTGGCCGATGGCTGATTCTGAGCGATTCCCATAGGTGGCGGTCCGATTCTCACTTTTCATTCTTGGAATTGGTGAATGGTTTGTCCGGTTTCTGATTCTAAGGTAGGAATTAGACCAACTGAATTGGATCGGTTGTTTATATATATTAAAATTTCTTAACAAACCCTAATTCTCAATTTCCCTCAATCAATTATTCAATCCTTACTACTTAGGACCCTCACTCTCACTCACCTCTCTAGCACTCAACGTCAACGTTCTCTCCCTCGTGCCTCATGCATCGCACTCAACAACAACGACGGCGTTCTCTCCCTCTTGCCTCATGCATTGCCCTCGACAGTGATGACGACTCTCTCTCTCTCGCCTCACGTATCACGCTTGAACCTTGACAACTCTTTCCCTCGGCCACTATTTTCGCCACTTTCTTGCTTGAGTCTTAGATCTTGCCTGTCACCTCTCGCCTTTCGCACCAGAGTTAAGGATCTCTTGTACAACATCAACAAGCCCTATTCCTCCGCTTGGGGCTCTTGGGTTCACCATCACAGCACCTCCAATGTATTATTTAGTGCCCTCTCGTGTATTTGTTGTTCTTCGTGTCTTTATGAATTGTATTTCATGGAATTGTCGCACGAATGCTTGTTTGCGTGTATGGTTGGAGACGTTTTGATGATGCAGTCCTGTCTAGTTGATTTTTGCTGGGGGAAGTCTTGCTTGATTCGAGTAAACGGTGCTAAGTGAAATATGTAGTGAATTTGATCAGGGAATGCTCACTGTGAAGGCCAAAGCTATAGCTCTTTATCTTTTGTAGCTAGAATGTCGGATGTCATAATCTGTGCGCGCGCGTGCGTGTGTAGATTCCACTCTATTGAATTCTCTTCTTGATTATGTCTATATGCACCTTTTGTGACCACGATACATTTTGAGTAATACAATCGTTCTCATTTTATGACATATAGCAGGATATTGTTGTCTGACATAAGCTAATCATTCGATAAAGCTAACTGCTAAATTCTAAAGATCCATAGGCTTACTTGGAATCCACTTTTGATGAGGCTTACAAAGTTGGATTAAGTTCCATCTTAATAGATATACATAGTGCATTTAGTAGCACACAAGTAGATAAACACATAAAAGATGTTAGTGGATGGTTCTTGTTTTTATCTAGGAATGGTGCTGATGTACATTTTGAAGATTATCTTTATAGAGTATTTGCTTTAGCCTTACATTATGCTTTTATTTGCTTTATTTGCTCTAGCCCTATATTGTGTTTTTAAACAAATAAAAGATGCTTATGGAGGATTACTGTTTTTATTTGGAAATGGTGCTGATGTACATTTTGAGGATTATCTTTATAGAGTATTTGGTTTAGCCCTATATTTTGTTTTTGTTTGCTGCTCTTATTTTATCAAACTCATAAAATTGTGCTTGTTTTTAGGCCTTATTTATGCTTTCAGCTTGAAGAAAAGCTAAATTTGATGGCTCCAATCTTTGTTTTGCTTGCTTTAGGTGATATATTCAAAATTCAAATGTCAATGAAATCTAGTGATGCTATGATTTGGGAATGGACTCATTAGAATATGAAGGTGAAGAAGACATCAAAGAGGCATTTGGCATGAGTAAGATACCTAACTCGTCCTTCTAGCAAAAGAAAATAGCAGTTTGGCTTTATTTTTTAAAGGACAAACTAAGAATGAGAAAAATGAAGTGTTTTACATTTATTGTGGGGCCAAGTATAGTTACAATGTTGATAATGAAACCCCTGCTATGTTGAAGCACTTAAAAATGTGCAACAAATATCTTTGCAATTTAGATAAAAAGCAAAATTCGTTGGCTGTACGTAGAGTAGATGGGACTCAAATGACACTAGGGCATAAAACTAGTATTAGTAGTGCTAATGTCTTAATGACATGGAAATTTGATTAGGATCATTGTACGCATATACTTGTTCGGATGATTATAATGGATGAACAATCTTTTTCAGTGGTTGAAAGTGTCTGATTCCATGCTTTTATTAGTCAGTTATAGCCTCTCTTCAATCACATCTCATGATTTATTGTGGCTAGGGATTGCATGAAGTTATTTTTTTTTGTGAAAAAGCAAGTTTAAAGACTTACTTTCATAAGCTTAAAGACTTAATTTCCAATTGTCATCAATGAAGTTATTTAGAACTTGAACTATTTATGTCTCACCGCACACTTTATTGATGACAATTGGAAATTGCACAAAAGAATAATCAATTTTGTGGTGATGCCTAATCATAAGGGTAAGGATATTGGGAAAATGATTGAAAAAATGCATCTATGAGTGGAGAATGGAGAAAAGAGTGTCCAAATCACCATTGATAATGCTATTTTGAATGATGTTGCCATTGATTTTTTGAAAGAAAAATTATGAAAAGATATGTTATCGATCTTAGATGGAGATGTTCTACATATGAGGTGCACGACTCATGAATTGAACTTGATTGTGAAGGATGGATTGATCGAGATACATGATTCTATTGTACGTATTTGAAACATGGTTAGGTATATGAAAATATCTCCCATGAGATTTCAAACATTCCAATACTACATTGGGAGTGCAAGGATTACTCATAAGGGTTTAGTGTGTCTTGATGTCACAACTGGGAAATCTACCTACCTCATGTTAGACACCGTCCTAAAGTTTAGAAAAGCCTTTGAAAGGATGTAAGAAGATGATTCTTTTTTCTCAATCAAGCTTGAATGTGAAAACTCCTAAACATAAACATTGGGAAAATGCCAAAATTCTTTTGTATTTTTGAAGAATTTTTATGATAACACCTACAAGATGTTTGGAACTTTGTACATTAGAGGTATGCAAAAGAATCAGGACTCGCCCGGACTTCTCGGAACCGGACTGGAACTGCCTGGAACTAGTGGTTCTTAAGGGAATCGGTCCGGTTCCCAGTTTCGATTTATGGGAACCGGTGGGTATCGGTCCGATTCTTGGTTCTACGGGTGGATTTGCCCACCCGGACCGGGCCGATTATATTATAATAATATATTAATTTTTAATATAAAAAAAATTCAAAATTAGCAAATTTAAAATTTAGGACTCTAATCACCATCTTATTTCAATTCACTACTCTCCTACTCCATCTTGTCTCTCTTAGTTCAAAATTTCCCCCACCTCCCTCTTCCTCTTCGATTTATCTCTAGATCTACTCATTTCCCTTCGAGTCCTAGTTCAAACTTGGCGAAACGGTGAGCCGATTCTCTTTTCCCCCCTTGAACTTGAATTCTCTCTCCACATTGTCACCATTCTTGTCACCACCTCTGCATTTACTATCACTATTGTCCTCATTGTTGTTGGGCTCGTCCCACTTCTGCCTCCCCTTTTCCTCCTCCCCCTCCTCAGGCTTCTCCCCATTGTCCTCATCTTCAGGGACGGGCAAACTCCAAGTCGAAGAACGGCTCGTTGTCCTCCTCATTGTCGGTCTTAGGGGAGGAGCGGGAGATGGCAAAGGCAGTGGCGAAGATGGTGGTGGTGGCCGGGATGAAAGCAGCACGGCGGTCGCGATCGCCACCGCCATGGCGCTAGTACTTGAGGAGACTAAAAGCCGGAATAAGTAAATGTCAAGAGGGCGAAAAGGGGAAGGTGCGGAGGTTGGACCGGTTCTATGGATTCACTTGGGAACTGGATCGAACCGCCGGTCTAGTTCCTGGGTGGATCCATGTAACTAATGGGCGGTTCCCAGTTCCAATTTTTCGGAACCAGTTCTTAGCGAGCGGTTCCTGGTTCTAGATCGGAAACCGCCCACCCGGACCATGCACACCCCTACTGTATATCACTTCCAATGATTATTTTAATGAGATATATACTTTATATAAAAATTTGAAACAAATAGAGAAGACATCGGATCCTAAGGTGAAAGCTATGAAAGATAAATTTGACAAATATTATGGGAGTTTCGAAAAAAGTAAATATGATGGTTATTAATTGCAGTGATATTAAATCCAAGGAAAAAGATGAATTATGTGCGGTATTATTATAGACTAATCTATGATGATGGTGCAAAATTTGATAAAATGTCCAATAAGGTGAGAATTGCATTGGAATGTTTGTTTCATTTTTATGAGAAATCTTATTTTAGTTCTTGTGATAGAAATTTGTGTGGTCAATTTTTAATTGATACTAGTAGTGGTTGGGATTTTGATAGTCATGAGGAGGAGGGTAACAAGGACAACCTTGATTTGGTTGATGATTTCACTTTGGATAAGGCATTTGAATCATTTTTACATTAAGAGAAAAAAGTGTGCACAGGCAATTTATTTGAACTCAACAAGTATCTTAAAGTCGAAGGTGAATAAGCTTGTGATCTCAACCTTTTGATGTGGTGAAAACTATTGGCCAAAAGTTTAAAGTCCTCTCTTTGATAGCTCAGGATATTTTGTCCATTCCTATAACAGCTGTTGCTTCAGAGTCGACTTTTAGTATATCTGGTTGTGTATTTGATGGCTTTCGAAATTCTTTGACTCTTAGAGTGGTGGAAGTTTTGATTTGTATTTAAGATTGGTCGAGATTGACTACAATGCTGATTAATATTGAAAAGAGCATTGATAATGCAAAAAAGTGTGAATGGGGTAAGTCATTGATATTTTTTTTACCTTGTTTTTGTTAGATATGAATGATATTCACTTGGAACTTACCGGTAAATAAATTTTGCAAGTTATAATGGAGGAAATATATGTGGTAATATTTTTCCATTAACTATTTGAGTATGATTTCTAGTAATTTTAGTTTAAAATTAATGTTCAATGATCATATATATATATATATATATATATATATATATTTTGCAGGGCTATCCGGGTTGTATTTCACCATAACAGTTTGCTAAGAGCTATGAAAGAATTGTGATTGTAAGTTTTCAAGGAATCTCCAGGTTGACAGCCTTGTACAAGCCAATTCAATGTTATCTTCATGTTTGAACGAGAGTCTAACGAGGATGAAAAATCTGTTGATGGAATATGCACATTTTGATGTCATCCGCATGCTTCATCGACACCTTTATGTAGTGATATGTCTAAGTCGATTGCTCGCTTCTTTTGCAAAATGTCTATGCAAAAATATAGATGTTCATGGCTTGCTTAAACCTCGATACACATGTAGATTTCATCCAAGACGCCTCTAGTCTTGATGATTTGCTGAGACCTCCAAAATTTTTATGCCCGATTAGTTTTCATTTGATCTCATGCTTTTTTGTTTTATTTTGATCCTACCGTACATAACACAAATCTCTAGCATTGAGCAATGTCGTGTAATTGACATGAATTGTAAAGAATACTTACCAAAAGTGTTTTGAATGTATCTCTTTCTTGTGTTTTTATACACCATGCGATTGTAAGTTTTTAGGTAACATATGGATTACAGCACGTGCAAGTATAGCTCAAGGCTTTGAATCCCTCACAAGCAACAACTTGCAACATTAATTAGTTTTTGGCTTGGAACATCAAACTTACCAATTCCATTGGATTGGTTGGTTAAGACACGTTTGGTAACGTTTCTATTTCGGGGAACAATTTTTTAACATAAATATTTTTTTTTTGTTTCTATTCTCGGGAGCAATTTTTGAGTATAAGAATGCACTTGACCAAAAGTGTTTTGAAGTATCTCTTTCTTGTTGTTTTTTTCTTTAATTTTTTAAAAAATTTTAATTTTTAATTTTAAATATTTTTCTTTTCTCTCATTCTTCCTCTTTGTGGCCGATCGCCAGTGGCCAGTGATCAGTGACTGGTTGGGTGAGGTCTGGCAAGCTTGCCGGAGCCTTGCCTGATCATCGACGAGGCTCGACCTTGCCAGATCTCGCCCAGATCTAGCGAGGTCGAGCTTCTTGGTGGCCTGGTGAGCACCGCGAGGCTTGGCCTCGCTAGATCTGGGTAAGGCCAAGCTTTGCCGGTGGCCTTGGTGGCTAGGCAAGCCTTGCCTGGGTTAGGCGAGCGCGAGGTTGACCTCGAGCTCACCTAGATTTGGCGAGGTCAAGTTTGCCCAGCCACCGGTGAGGGTCGGGTCGACGAGCCTCGCCGTGGTGCGGTGTCTCTAAGGGGTCGGCGACCCTCTGTCAAGGTCGCTAGCCCTCATTTGGCCGATTGTCGGTGCTGGCCATGGCTAAGGCCAACAACTGGCCAAAAGAAAAAAAGAAAAGAAGAAAAGAAAGAGAAGAAGAAAAGAGAAGAAAGAAAAAAAAAATGTTTTTTGGAATTGTTTCCAGAAACAAGAAGCAACTTTTTTCTACTTCTTGTTTAAGTTCTAAATCTGTTTCAAGAACAAAAAAATAGATTTTTTTTACCAAACATATTTCTATTCTTTTTTTGTTTCCCGGAACAAAAGTACAAAAATTTTTGTTTCGGGGAACAGAAATACTTTTTACCAAATAGGGCCTTAGTTTGATTCCTGGTTCTAGGATCGGTCGATCTAGTCCTTGATCCGGATCCCTATTCCACCTTGGAGCTGGATTAGACGGGGAACCGATCACCTCTAGTCAAGGAGAGGGTTGCAGCCCTAGCCATAAATTTAGATGAGGTTTGGTAGCGCAAATCTTTGGTTGTTCGTTGAACCAAATCTCTAGTTGTTTATTGTAGATTCGTAATGAGGTTGACGATGGCTACGATTGCTTTGCCCCTTACATAAACATCCTTGTATCCTCCATATGGACTCTTCGCGGTTTCTTTCTCTATACATTATTGCTTTTGATTTGTTCAGAGGTAATGACAAGGAGTCAACCATCAGTGGTAGTCGATGGAGTCTAGTGTATATGGCTGAGCATCGTCGTTGCCATTCCTTATCTGGCCTTCCTTCCCTCCCCCGTCCTCTCTCTCTCTCTCTCTGATTCACCATCTCTGCGGTGTCTCTTTCTCTTTAAACTATTGCTTTTGATTTGTTTAGAGGCAATGACAGCGAGTCAACTGTTAGTGACAGTCGATGGACCCTGGTGCATGTTTGAGCGGCGTTGTTGCCATTACTCGCCTGCCCTTCCTTTCCTCTTCCTCTCTCTCGTTTGCAATATATAATTTTTCGTTCTCTATTCCACCTTAGGAATTTCAATCCAACCGTTTCGCCGACAAGACTAGCTCAAACAAACAAATATCCTAGACTCAATTTCTATAAAAGCCAAAACCTCCAACACGCCATCCCCATTAGCCGTGATGCTTTTCTCACCGCTTTCTTAGCCTGGAAGCGATGGCCCCCATTCGCAGGGCAACGTCGGCAACGGGGCATGTGGGAAGATGATCAAACTTTGGGAGGCTTTAAATTCTAATGTCGAGAATGGATGTGATGGGAGCGTACTAGAGCCGACACGCGGCCCAAAATGATGATGGGCAAGATCGGTCGGAGCGTGAGTCACGCCTATAGCCCGCGTCGCCCGGCTCTGCTCCTCTCTCGTCGTTTCTTTGTCCAACTGTCATCACCAACATCCCCACCAACTCATCTCTCTCTCATCCATCTGTACCCACCATTAGCGCCTTCAAACCCAGCGGAAAGGCACTCCTTTTTCGTACTAAAAAAACAATAAAAAAAAAAAGGAGCCAATGCCCTCCAAAAAGGGTACCCGACTTTAACAGCTTCGAACAATTTTAAATACACAAAATACCCATTAACGTGTGAGAGCTTTCTCACTGGACCGGCGAAAGGCTCCTCCTTTCTTCTCCACCCTTTTCCTTCGTTGTTCCCACGCGAAACCATTTTGTCTTTCCTCGCTACGCGGACGAGTGGACCCCACTCTCTCTCTCTCTCTCTCTCTCTCTCGTTTATTCTCCGTTGCGGTTGTGGCCCACGGCGTTCCCCTGTTTCGTCACCTTTCGTTCATCATTTTGAAAACCAGCTGTGGCCACTGACTTACATTTCACGGGTGACTACTGACGCGAATCCTGTCCTGCCTTTCTCTTTCTTCAGTTTCCCCGCACCTCTCCGTGCATCTGTGACGCTGGCGTTCGACCCTCTTCCCCATGAGATCTAACTGAACTCCTCCTCGTCCTCCTCCTCCTCCGTCATTTATCATTTTCGTGTCGAATTTAATGCTCACCCAAGAGGAACAATCCGCCTTTGTGGTTTGTCCTTTTTGAAGTAACTCCCCTTCGCTTTTAACAGTTTGCCGGCCTTTTGTTTTCTCTTTTCTTGAATCTTTTGATTTTTGAGAGAGAGTGAAAGGGGAGATGACTGGAGGAGGAGAAGAAGGGACGACGTTGGAGTTCACTCCGACGTGGGTGGTCGCCGCCGTTTGCACGGTGATCGTCGCCATCTCCCTCGGGGTCGAGCGGTTGCTCCACTACTCTGGCAAGTACCTCAAGAGAAAGGACCAGAAGCCTCTCTTCGAAGCCCTCCAGAAAGTGAAAGAAGGTCCTCTCTCTCCTATCTCTGTGTCTGTGTGTGTGAGTGTGCTATTAAGTTTTTCTGTTTTTGGTGAAATGGGTCTTCATTTTCTATGCATTTTCTGTGCAAATGTTGAGGTTTTGCTGCAAAAATTTTGGGTTTACAGAGCTTATGTTGTTGGGGTTCATATCGCTGCTGTTGACGGTGTTCCAAAACCCGATATCCAAAGTGTGCGTGCCCAAGGACCTCATGGAGCACATGCTCCCTTGCAGCCTCAGCGAGGCCCCTGATGAAGGAGAGACCGCCTCCAACGCCACCACCTCGCACTTTCAGCTTTCCTTCTCCATGGCTCCGGGGAGAATCAGGAGGCTCCTCGCTGAGACGTCAACGGTGTCATCCGAGGCCGGGACTTGCGCCGCGAAGGTCGGATTTACATAGTTATTGCCATCATTTTTCATTGATCCTGGTGCTTTTGTTTGTTATTAGCTCGGCCATGTGCTTTGGTCTCTACGCACATGGTGAAGGACTGAAGTGGAGTCAATCAAGCTTCTTTCATTGTTTAATTATATCGTGTGTAACGATGTTGGTCTGAGTGTCTATTCTAATTTGCTGGCGGTTCCCACGTGTTTTCTAAGATCATGTTGCCTTTCTATTGGTATTATAGAACGCGAGACAATTTTATTAAACTAATGTACTTGATTTGTGTTGTGACCGAATTTGTTTTGTCTCTGCTCTAGAGGAATAAGCATGGCTCTTATTATGCAACTCCTGTTGCCACTAAATAGAAGTCAACCAAACTATAAATAGTGGGTTAATCTGAAGATGCAGTGAGACCTGTCTATATCATTGATAATGATACCATGAAAGATGTCAACATTATGATGATTACAGTTACTTCAAAGATCATACATGAGAGTGCTTTTATCGCGCTGTAACAATTTTAATGTCAAACTTCTAGTTCAATATTATTTACATAGATGCACTTTTCACATTTTGGATGGTTCTAACAATATCCCATTTCTTTCCTTCAGAATAAGGTGCCGTTGTTGTCAACTGAGGCATTGCACCATCTTCACATCTTTATCTTTGTTCTAGCGATAGTCCATGTGACTTTCTGTGCTCTCACCATTCTGTTTGGAGGCATGAGGGTGAGCCACTCTCGACTTTTGCTTTCTCTTCTGATCTTACTTTCCTGACATCGTATGCCTATTTGGATGCAGATACGTCAATGGAAACACTGGGAGGATTCTATTGCTAAAGATAATTATGATAGTACGCAAGGTATCACCTGTATCTGCCAATAGGCCCAAAAAAACAATGTTAGTTTATTTTTTAGTAGCATCTTTGCACTCTGTTGCGGTCTAGATGTCATTGGCATTATTATTTGTTTTGGGATGTTAGGGTTTGTTTTAACATTTATTTTTCATGCAGCAGTTATTGCATCTGTTAATAGAGTTCTGATATGGTGTTTGGTGACATGGATGCTGAGTAGAGTATCATGGTCCTTCACTTTCAGTTTGGGCTTTGGTTATGACACCTGAGTTGCACTCCTTCAGTATGCCGGAAGTCTACATTGATATGCCGTTGGTTGTGTTGTGCTGCAAACTGTCTCTTGCCCTTTTATGTGCATTTTAATATAAATCCTGAATGTTAGGGACGCACTTCTCTCTGATCTTAGTAAGTTTTGTTGAGGAGAAGTGGGATTCATCTAAAATAAGGAAAAGAGTAAACACACTTCAGTGTACTTTGTTCGAGAGGCTTTTTAAAACCAAGACAAATAGTTAGGAACTAATGATGCCATATGTCCTCTGGTTTCAGATGATCTGCTCAGTATTTGTCTTTATTGCTTGATAATCATAAACTTTTAATAATGCAGCTATAAACAGGGTCACACATGTCCATCAACATGACTTTATCAGGGAACATTTTCTGGGTATTGGTAGAAACTCAGCTCTTCTTGGTTGGTTGGTGAGTTGCTATCTCAATTATGGTAGAGTCTGAATGTATAGTTTGTTTGATGAGCTGTATCTATTACTTTTGATATTGCTACTATGTTGATAATATGATACTGTCTTTTTAGGTGTCTACCTTTGATGATCTGCATCAGATTGTTAATTCATATAAATATTTTCATTGTAGAAGTCACTGTCATAACTTCTGCGTCCTGGGTCATTTGTTGTTCATTCTATGGAAAAATATCTTCTTTGCTTTACATGACGTTTTCCTTCTCGTTGCCCTCCCTCCTCTCTCTCTCTCTCTCTCTCTCTAGACCCCTTTTCTGGTCCTTTTATGGAATGTCCTCATGTTAGGACATAAGTACAACGATAATTTGGAAAGAATCTGCTGAGATAATGTTCATTTGAGCGAAATAGATTTTTTTCTGCTTTATGGTTTGTGATTGAGATCTGACAGAAGAACATGACTCTTTGATCTCTGAACAAATAGCTGTTAGATAATTTAGACATGTAAGCTAGCAAGTGATGAGAATGCTAAAGTTGGGAAATGATCAATCTGCAGACAATGCACTGTTACTAATGTGCTTACTAGAAGTAATCTGGTACTTTACCTCAAAAGTCTCTAGGGAGCAAGCATGCTTTTTGAGATGGGGGCCATTGCTTTTTGCTAGTGTATCATATGCAAATGGATATTCAGAGAATAAGTCTTTAAGTATTGATGTAAAAGTCTGTTTTAGCAGTAATTATCTTAATTTGCTTATAATCTCTTTTCTCTTACAGCATTCATTTTTCAAGCAATTTGGTGCTGTTACGAAGGTTGATTACACTACACTGCGCCTTGGTTTTATTACGGTAGGTTACAAATTTGAGATTGATTCTCTGCTCGAAATAAGTAGTCTGGCATTGCCAACTTCAACTGGGCATTGATGTGAATCTTGTTCTTTTTCTCTATGACAGATGCATTGCAAAAGTAACCCAAAGTTTAATTTTCACAAATACATGATACGTGCCCTGGAGGATGATTTCAAGAGAGTTGTGGGGATAAGGTATATGATTTCTTCCAATTTTTGGATAATAAATCACTCACTGACATGTTGGGCATGGGGGATGGTTTACTGCATAGCTGATGCTAATAGTTTGCCTTCCTTGGTTGCAGTTGGTATCTGTGGATATTTGTGGTTGTGTTCTTGCTGCTGAATGTCAATGGTACGGAAGTCATCTAGTGGAGGCCTGTGATGATTTTACTGTTTAAGTGTTCTTTTCACCTTCATTATACTCTGCACTTCATCAAGTCACTGTTCCTGCTTGAAGGGCCAGAAGTGTTCTTTTAATGAATTGTTTATTTATCAGCATGCCTGTCTATACGGATCTGCATGCCATTATTCAATCTTTTAGTGATGCTTTCGAAGTTCATCTGCTTTGAGAACATAAAAATGCCATGTGAAAAAACCAGACTTGCTGAGTCCAATCTATTCTTGTAAATGCACATTAATTTCTCACCGGTGCCTTCTGCACGGTTTCTGTATTTGAGTTTGGCCCAATGCTGTGACTGTTATCACATGACCTCTGCTTTTTACTTCTGTCTGTACAGGCTGGCATACATACTTCTGGATAGCATTTCTTCCATTCATTGTGAGTTACCTGTTCTGTTCCCCTTGATTTTATTGCAGAGGTCTGTCTTCACAGTAGCCATTTAATACTTTTAGTACAAGCAAATATATGACAGTGGTTTATGAAATAGAAATGGAAAATATGAAGCAGGTGCTTAAAAGCTTTTTCTAATTGCATTTTCGGCAATTATGGGCGGAAATTTTGAAAAGAAATTTGATGGAGAATCTAACTGAGTTTGTCACTAAAAAGGTCTTATAGATTAACTCTCATGTAAGGATGGATTGGTAGGCCATGGTGAGAATGTTCAGTGTTTTATAATGTTTTAAGATTCATCGATTTGGTTGGTACTTAGGAAAGTGGTCGTAATGGTTCATGCCCATAATGACCAATCCTGTAAATGCCTTTTAGTTTGGAAGATAGTGACAGTGACTTTGCTTTAGCCTTTAAGGATACTGTTTTTACTCTTTGTTGATAAAGGATGTGCCGTGAGCCATGTAGGCTGCTGGATTTGCATCATGCTTTTCATATATTGTGATGTTGAAGTTTGTTTTCCTCAACTGGATCTTCAATTTTCAACTAATAGTGATTTCATCCTGTCTGTGCTAAACTTTTTTTCTGTTTAATCTGATGGCATAGATTAGGATGTGCTTAAATAACATTATCGACCTAAAATTAGCTTGCTTTGCTCCTCTTTGAGGGATCTTTTCAGGTCTATCCTATACATACTGTTAGTGTGAACTGAGAATATTTCCACGTGATTGAGTTTCTGCTGACATGTTGGAGCTGGTCATTTCTGTGCATCATTCCTGTACAAATTGTGCCCGACTTGCAAGATAGATGAGTTTAAGAGGAAGTGAGACTTAGGCTAGCAATATAATGCAGAAATATATATTTGGATTCAATGGATTTTCAATAGAGAAATGAGTAATACACATTTGGCAAGGTGAAGAGAGGCCAACTAGCTGTTAAATAATCTGCTACTAATCATGGTGGATCATGGCTTGAAAACATGGAACAACTGGGACACTCTGCTTATGATGAGGTTTAGTTTTTGTGTGATTCATGGCTCACACAAATCATGGACTTTCAAGAGGGAAATTTTGAAGAATGACAGATTTACATTTTCAAGCACACAGATGTGATGTTTAAATATTCTAATATTTCCATCACCACCATGGATGGCCAGTGGCTGGCAGTCCTTTCCGATTGTAGTTTCCAAGAAGTCGAGCTCCAGTCTTTAGAACCTTATGCTAGTCTTCCTATTTTGTTTGGATGAAAGAAAAATTCTCTGTGCAGCATGAATTTATCACAATGGTCAAGTTTCAATTACCTAATAATAGTGGAACAAGGATCATGGTTGGACAAAGGTTCATTCTGAATGTGATACAATCGACTCTGTCATTAGTACTTATAAGGAAAATTGTTCCTTGGCATCCTATTTTCTGAAATGATCAGGGAGAGTGCCTTTATGGTCATGTTGGGTCATTTTTAGCATGAATGTACCTAGGCTGATTGTTAAGTTGACTCTGCTCTGTTTGCTATCTATTTGTGATATATCCTAACTTAGTGTTTCTTATCTGTCGATAAAATGTTGGGGTGCACCTGCTGTTTCATGTTTTCAAAGGTTCGGTCATGGTTGGAAGTGCATGCAGTCTTGAAATCATGATTGATCAGACTTTTGTGAATCATAAGTCATGTGCATTTCTGCTTTTTGATAATATTTCCAGCTTCTGCTGGCTGTGGGAACCAAGCTGGAGCATGTTATAACACAATTAGCTCATGAAGTTGCTGAAAAGCATAGCGCAGTAGAAGGGGATCTTGTTGTTCAACCATCAGACGAACACTTTTGGTTTCAACGCCCCCGAATAGTCCTCTACTTGATCCATTTTATACTTTTCCAGAACGCTTTTGAGATTGCATTCTTCTTCTGGATCTTGGTAAGTTGTTTTGGGGTATTGCTTCAGAAGCTGATGGCAGCAAAGCAGGAATTTAGCTAGCGAATTAACGGGATCTCACGGTTCCTTGTGTCTGCAGTTTCAATATGGCTTTGACTCCTGCATAATGGGACAAGTCCGTTACATCGTTCCAAGGCTTGTTATTGGGTATTAACTGTGATCTAATTCGATTTCTTTATCCCTGATTATATGATGTAGCAGAAAAAGAAAATGTTTATCCACTTCCTCACTTGTTCATGGGTGTTGGATTCAGTGTGTTCATTCAGGTACTCTGCAGTTACAGCACTCTGCCCCTATATGCCATAGTCACTCAGGTGGGTCCTCTTGCTGCCCATGCTTGATGTACCATCTTTCTTTTTCCTAACATCGTCTGTCTTACGGTCTTTCTCTGATTGAATGAAGATGGGAAGTACGTTCAAGAAGGCCATATTCGACGATCACTTGCAGGTAGGCCTTGTCAATTGGGCAGAGAAAGCGAGAAAAAGGAAGGGACTGAGAGCGGCGGCTGGGGATGGCTCGGGCTCTGGCCAAGCGAGCTCTCATGACGGTTCTACCATTGGAGTTCAGCTGGGGAGAGTATTCCGCAAGGCATCTGCACCCGGGGAGACCCAACCCACGTCCGGTCCTGAAGGTTCTAAATGAGTTCTCTAGCTATATTGCAGATACTAAGTTGCTGGATTATCATTTTGTATAGCGGTAAGTAGTACTTTCAGAAGATCATATACCCAGTTGTATGAGGCCTGAGCGTTTGTCGGCGATCGCTGGGGTTGCTGCGGAATGGTTTTTGCTCGAGATTTGGGGCCATTATAGTGTTGTGTACTTCAAAATTCATGTCGATGTATAGTATATACCTGAAGAAGGAATACTTTTGTCTTACTATCTATCTGACAGTGATGTACAAGATGAGCGGTTTGGGTTAGAAGGACAAGTATATATTGTCATTTTTCTTGTGAACATGTTACAAAAGTTCGTTGCTAGTATTTAAAGGGAAAAGACCACAAAAAATCCAAATTTTGCTCGGAATGACAAATTTACTCAAAACTTTTTTTTGTGACATAAAAAATCCTCAACTATGCAAATTGTGACATATTTAACCCATTAAGGGCATTTTCGTCTTATTCTTTCTATTTTTCCTTTTTCTTTTTTTCTTTTCTCTTCCCTTCGCTGGCCATGGCGGAGGGAAGTCGGCGTTTGATGGGGGTGGCCCTTGCTCGACACTGGCGAGGCCACCCTCACCTGGGTTGGCTAGGGCACCCCTCGCTAGCATTAGGCGAGGGCCTCCCTCGCTAGATCTGGGGAGGGCACCCCTCGCCTAACGCAAGTGAGGGCGGCCCTCATCATCGTTGAGCAAGGACGGCCCTCACTAGACTCGGGCAAGGGGTGCCCTTGCCTGCGTCGAGCGAGGGTTGCCCTCGTCGGTGTCAAGCCGACCTAGCCAAGCCCAGGCAAGGGTGGCCCTTGCTAGACGCTGGCTTTCCTCCACCAGCTTCGCCATGGCTAGCAGAGGGAAGAAAGAAGAAGAAGAAAAAAGAAAAACATTTTAAAAAGTAAAAAGATCAAAATGCCCTATAATTTTTTATAGATGTGTTGTACAAATGAAAATTCAGTGTTTTTGTATAAAAAAAAAAAAGTTAAGAGTAAATGTGTCACGGTTAGCAAATTTTGAGGATTTCATGTCATAAAAAAAATTTAGGTAAATTTGTCACTTTGGATAAAGTTTGGGGTTTTTGATGGTTTTTTCCCATTACAAAATGATGATATATTTCTAAGATTCATTGGATTATATTACAGGAAAAGTTTCATATTATAGTAGAACAGTCCAATTTAAAAGGTTTTAGAGGGATATTGCATGTATATATGTTCTATTTATTTATTTGAATACCATATTGAAATAATCGGACTTGGGCGTGCGAAATGGATTTTATCATGTTGCATTATTAATTGACTGCCGAAAAGACATCAAACAAGTGTAAGATCGAAGTGTTTTCACCTTAGTATAATATGACATGTATTTTATATTTGCTTCAGCCCATATGCGACCTTAAGTATTTTGATAAATTTTTACCGATCCGACGTGTTAAACGTAAGATATCAGTAAAATCTCAAATGTTAAATATGTAAACAATTACAAGTAGAAAGCCACTGACCCTGAGAAGTGTTGGTTGAACTAGGTAACATTTGGTACGATTGCCATAAATATCGTATTCGAATTGTAATGTTTCAAATTACAGTTTGATTAACTATAAAAAATTATTCAAACTGTTAACATATCCCATTCAATGTAAATTGCGGGGCCACACTAGTCATGTTACGGGCCGTACCAATCATGCGAGCCTTAGAAGGTTAGAATTGGCCTTTTTTCCGACGATGGGTGTTGGTTTCGCCGGCGTGATCTTGACGGACGATTTCTATAGTATGTAAAAACGCAATGAAACCCCTCGATGTCATACGACTATTTTACAATGAGTTAGTGCTACAGTCTCCCACCTAGACCTGGCTAATGGGCCGCTTCGCGCGGCCCGGCCCGCTTCCCTCTTCCAGGCCCACCACGTGCCATGCTTTGGGCTTTGGGCCCAAATGGCCCAACCGCCGAGGCTTTAGTGACCCGTTGGGAAGCCACACGCATGATCGACGGCTGTTGGGGGGAACAAGAGGCGCACCCGCTCTCGACCGAACATGAAATTCGTTGGAATCTCGCCGTCTCAGCCGCCGCCGGCGACGGACGATACTGACCACCTCCGTCAATTTCTGAGGGGAAAGTGTAATTTGCCCAAAAAGACAGTCGCCACCGTACGAGCACTAGTTGTTGAGACCTCAAACTTTTCAAACATTTCTAGGAACAAGAGAGAATTTTTAGGTTGATGGAGGGACGACCCAAGAATTTGACTACAAATTGACCAGCGAGAAACGAGGCTCGGGACCACACTTTAAAACCTAAAAAATGGGTTCTATCCGTCAAAACAAGTCCTTTTAACACCCATATTACCACCCAAACCCGATAGTCAGTATTTGAATTTTTGACATCAATATCCTGTGTTTTGTAGTATTGATTAGATTTCGGTTTCCTGATTTCGATTGCACATGCCGAAATTGGGGATTGCGAGTATTTCAACACAACAATAAATCTAGTTGATTAGGTGTTGGATGAGAAAAGTAATCGCCGGTCAAATTATAGTGAGACAAACCCTGAAAAGGATCCCAGAGCCTAAAAATGTACCTAAGAGTCATGCAATCGAACTAACCTTTCCAGATTTCTAAGTTATGATAAATGATGACTTTTGAAATTGATGATTCATCGAATTCTAGTTCATTAATCCGTCCCTTAGCCCCCGATATGGGTTGAAATCTCGAGAATATGACTCCCTACTTCACCTACCAATATTAGGGTAATTGTAAAGCTCTTGACATGAGGGTCTCAAGATGCAAAAATCACGCAAATCGAACGTTGAATGGAGGAGATTTTACCTTTAAAACTCCGCCTTTTGTTGTACACCAACATCCAATTGAATTCACGATGCTAACGAAATAAGGTTACTCTTCAGTTCGAGAGCATGTTTCACTCCAATAAACGTCCTTACGATACTATCATGTATTCTGATTATACGTCACCAACATCAACAACATCATACTTAGCATTGTTTTGTGACTGCACTTTACCACTATAGGTGCATTGGGAAGTAGTACGTCAATTCCTGTTTGGTGTAGTGTGAAACAAATAACCATAATCCATAAACCATTCATTAAATGATGAATCTTTAGTGATATGCAAGACAACATTAGCATTATCCGATTTACTATTAGCTATTTGTGATGATATTATTAGTAAGTTGGACTCTAATTCTCTTACCTTTCTTATTCTTCAACTTAAGGTGATCCCTTTTGAGATGCCCCCTATTGCCACAATTGCAATAAATGACATCATCAGTCCTAAGCTGACAATGTTTGTTTAGGTTCATGGTACTTGTGCACGTGTACTAATTCTTCCTCTAGTTTAAACTCCTAAATTAGCTAGCACAAATTCGCGAGATTCCTTTTTATGAATGTCTTCGCTTAGAATCAAATTGCTAACCTCATCAAATGTCAACTTCTTTAGCCAAAAATATTACTAACGACGGTAGCAATATTATTACAACTTAGCAAATCGCCTACTTCATTATCAAAGTTAATCTTAAGTGAACTCAATTGACTAACAACCACATTGGATATACTTAGCAACCAACGTTGCCTTTGCCTTTCTTGAAGTGAAAGACACGTCTATCAAGTCGACTTATCAATTTTAGATGGCTTTTCATACATGTTCAACATGGCATTCATTAATCTCATATTGATCTTTTCTTTACGATGTTAAACTCGACATCATGAGCCAACGGTGGCTGAATTCAATATCCTAGGAACAAGAAAATGGAATCGGAAACCAGCAAGCCCTTATCAGTTTGTTTCATTGACTTTGGCTTCTCCTCAGAAAAAGGGTAAATGTAGGTTTGTTTATACAAGTAATCCTCAATCTTCATTGTTTGGAAGCCAAAAATCCTTCCCATTAAATTTTTGTCAATTTTCACTTTTTTTTTTTGTCGCTATTGATTTGCTTAAACTTAACCAAGCTTATCTCTTATGTCAATTGTTGTGAAAAACGAGCAATAGAACAATATAATAATTAGAACGAAGAAATAAATTAGACATCAAATTTACATGCTTAAGTTGATATGACTTACTCCACTAGTAGGGCAACACATGATTCTAATATAAATCAAGTGATACAATGAAGATTACAACCATACTTAAGTTAATTAAACACTCCTAGTATTCTTTGACCCCCCGATTACACCTAATGATTCATTCAATATTTAAGCATTGCAATTCATTGCAAAACAACCTCTGAATCTCATTGAGGAATTAACAAATTTTACCACAAAATTTGTTGGTTCCAAAACACTTGCAATTTCTTTAGGATGTAAATAATGAGCACGCACCACATTGTTTGTCATGGCCAAATGACTCTTCTACTCTCTCTTTTTTTGGTTGGTCTCTTCTACTCTCTTTGATGGGCAAAAACTAACACTCGCCCGAAATAGGAAATTTGCTCAAATTAAGAAGTCTATTTGAATCGGGTTTTTTTTAGTAACAGGGTCCAAATCCGAGGCAAATTCTAAAAAAATATTGTGACGATGCAAAGCGTTGCACGCCGGACCAACAATACATAGCAGAGATGCAGTTGGACCACGCATTAGATTGATATAATTTTGCGTAGAGTTTCGTAAATTGGAGAGAGAAGGGTTTAGCTGCAGTTGCTATCGCCCGAACACTTGTCGTTCATTCATATAGCGTTTTTCTAATGTTGATAGGGACGTCAAAATAACCATTTTCATGTCAGCATATTGGGACGGGAGCAGCACGTCTCAACATGGGACGTTCCTTACATGTCACTGTTCGGACTTTCTCTTCATAATTGAATATTACTCCGACGTTTCGTAATGTCCTCCAATGACTTTTCTTTCTCCCTATATAATGATGTCATATTTTTGTGAATAATAAAGCATAAAATAGAAGATGAATACTAGGGGGAGCTATGATCGACCGTTTCGAGGTTGGCTCTTAGAAGAGACACTTTGGTTCCCATTTCCAAGATTGAAACCGTCGGTTCTACCGTAGTGACACTAGTTCTAAATTGGTTGTTAAGCATCTTTTAAGAAACTATTTATAAAGTATCTTTTAGGAAAAAAGAATACTGGCTATGATCGACCGTTTCGAGGTTGGCTCTTAGAAGAGACACTTTGGTTCCCATTTCCAAGATTGAAACCGTCGGAAGTACCGTAGTGACACTAGTTCTAAATTGGTTGTTAAGCATCTTTTAAGAAACTATTTATAAAGTATCTTTTAGGAAAAAAGAATACTTTTGTGTCACCGGGAATTAAACCATGACATTCGATATTAACAGACAACAACAAAACCACTTGACAAACAAATATTTTTCAAGTAAAACATGGTGAAGCTTTTGTATTTTATTATAAGAATTTGGTTTTACTATTCAAAGCATAAAAGAAGCCGATTCTTGGGAAAAATTGAGAATCGAAATCGAACGAATCGAAGTGACTGTTTCAAAATTGACTACTTTGGTTACGTGTTTCAATTTTTGGAATCGGGAGTCACGGGATCAATTTCCGGTTCTTTGCCTGGGACCAATCCAAGTGCCGGTCATACCTAATGAACACTAACATACAATTGCAAACACACGTAAAATAATAGGATTATTCCATGGTCATTATTTACCAAAAGAATTAATGTCCATCCCTAAAAGATTTAAATATATCGATTGCTGTACCAACATAGTTGAAACAGGGCCCTCCCGAGGGCTCTTAAACTAAGAACTTATCGATTCTAAACTTTTCAATTGAATTCAATCGAGTCGTAAACTTTTATTGAAAAGTATAATCAGCTTAAAACATTTAAATTGATTCACTTAAATTACAAAGAATGTACTCAAAAAATTGAAATTAAGTCTTAACCTTAAATGATATCACCTAACCACCACCATATCTGCCTACCAAATCCATACGTATGCAATTCAAATTTGAAATTTAAGAAATTTATTTAATCTTCAATTAGATTTATAGATCTCGCATGTCAGCATTCTGACAAAACTAAAAATAAATTAAAATTCAAGATCTTGATAGAATCTGCCGTTTAAAATGGGCTGTCCTTATCCTGGCAGCACCACATTCCACGGCATTATATTATCGTGACATACAAGATAATTTGTGCAGACACAACGTGGGTGGGGACCGCGGATTTGATTAGATGTTTAATTAGGTTTAACCACTTTTTCTTGTGTCCCTAAATACTTCCTGATTGGACGATTATGATGTTTGTCTTCTTGAAGATAACAAGAAGAATAAAATAGAATTTTAAAAAAGCAGTTTTCGTGGCATTATTTCAAATAAAATCTTTTGGAACGACGAGCGTGCGCTGCGCAACTCATTTGGGACCACTGCAGCACTTGCAATTTGAGAGAAACATTGGATTGTGTGGAGGGTCGAGATTTTTTCAGCATATTTAGGAATGTTAGGAATTTATATATGTGTATGTAATTTACTATGCTAATTTTTATTAGAGAGGTTAATTTCCGTCAATTTCCATCGCAATCCACAACAAAAATTGTTCGCTTGGAGTCATAGTTTATTAAAAATTTGGAAAATAGGTACGGGAAATTAGTATTAAATTGACACTTAAATTTAATAAACATTGTGAAAGTTTCGTCAATAAGAATATGAGCCAAGAAAATAAACACTATGGGCCGAAAATGGAATAATAAAATTAAGGGATTTAGGGTCATATGATGGGCATTGACCTATGAGAATTCCTCATTAGTAGTTGGAACATCAATATTAAACGAGTGAGCATAGACTTTTTAGATAGATAGCTATTGACTTAGATTGAGTGGTGCTAACATTCATCAAGGCGTGAACTGTTGGTACACTCATTCAATTTGGTAGACTATAAATACTTGCAACTTGCAAGTAAACATAAGATCAAGACAAACAATATATACATATACATATATATATATATATATATATATATATATATATTCATTACAGCATTATGGTATCTCAAGTTAGATTTTGTACAAACTTGACGAAGTTCAACTTCTGGTTCGATCAAAGACATACTATCTATATTTGGGTTTGAATGTTTGGAAGCAATTATTCCTCTGCAGCTGATCCCAAATCATTGTGTTGAGAAAGAATTGAAATTCAACATCTCACACTTCTTGAAATTCGGGATTCCGATTAATTTATCACTTGTTCAATTATCATTTTCTGTGTTATTCTCTCTCTCTAACTTTATTCTCAACGAATTTGCAAAATATGAAATTCATTTTCATGGTTGAACTTTGTTTGGTTACGTAAGGAAATGGACTGAAAGGAAGAGAAAGGAAATAGAGAGAGGAAATCAAAATCCCTTTTGTCTGTTTGGATGCACTATGAATGGGAAGTCAAATTCGTGGATTGTTTTAACCATCACTTTTCTTATTGACATCTGAAAAGAAAGTAAAGGTAATGGAAAATAACATGCAACATTTACACGTTTCCTTTGAATTTTCTTCAATTTAGGAAGGGAATAAAATGTTTATACATAGTGGTTTCTCTTCTTTACAACTTTAACATTACCGGTGGTTAGCCTATCGGTTTGAGATTTATTCCCAAGCGATATTGAAAAGTTCTGGCTTCAAGTTTGACCACTAGTTGCTCCTTGATCTCTAGAAATCTTGATTCATTTTACGGACCGCCTATGCTAAGGTGAGCATAGAGTTCTATACACATTTTCGTTGATTGCAATAACGGGCTTATCACCTAGGTACTACATGCGAGATAATAATTTTGTGTAAGTTAAATCAAACAGTCCCTGATAAGTCGAAGGAGAATTGATAAAGCTAACCACTATTTTCCCGTCCTTTCTTTTAAAGAAAATGAAATTTCCACAAAATACGTTAAATTATACCTATTGTGATTAATTAATTATAATTTCTTTTATGATATCAAAAAAACCCAAACTTATCTTTTGTGACACATTTACCTTAAATTTTTTTTCTTGCAACATAAAAAAAAAACTCCAAACTTGTAACTTATGTAAACAGTATTTTATTTTTCGGCATCCGTATAAGTATATTTTCAATAATTCTTATTAATAAAACTTTGATGGAAGGTAAATATGTCACTTACGTATAAATTTAAAATTTTTAATATTACAAAAGAAAAGAAAGATAAATATGTTACAGTAAACATAATTTAAATGTTTGGTGAATTTTGCCCTAAAAAACATTGGAAACATCTTCACCAGTATCAGTTGATGTACCTATGTATCTAGGTAATTAGATGTGGCACGTGGAGGGGAGGCATTCAAGACCCGCCATGTACGGTCAGCATCAGCTGACTCGTTCCCCAATGAATAAAGGAAAGCGAGTGCTGCTTTGCTTTTGTGCCCAACCGCCTTTCGTTTGTCTTTCTCCTCCTCTTGTGCTCATCGAAACTCCCACCATGCCTAAGTCGCGTAGTTTAGTGGGCTCTATGTGGATTCACCTTTTGCTTTTCTTGAATTTTCACTAAGATTGATTTGATTTAGGAATTGGAACACTTCGAAATTTAGGGTAAATTTTAACAAATTTAAATTGCATACGCTCGAGCATGGAGAAGACAAAAAGGAAAGGGACAAAATTGACTTGAGAGAGAGAGAGAGAGAGAGAGAGAGAGGATTTGAGAGAACGAAGTGGTTTTTATTAAAATGTTGTGAACCTTTAAATTGATTAAATGAAAAACTTTGAAAACGTAGTTTAATAAGTATTTCAAAATGCCTCGATACAAAGTTGACAGGACTAATAAAGTAGGTCACATGACGAACTAATACAATTATTACGCAAGTTACGGGAAAATTACCAAAAAAGTCATAAACCTATTACAATTGTGTCAATTCAGTCTTAAACTTTTTTCTTTTGACCAATTTAATCCTGAATCTTTTATAATTGTGCCACTCCATTCGACCAAAATTGATCGGTCGATGCTGACGTGAACGTCAGCCATCCGACGAAAGCTGACAATATTTTAATATTTTATTTTATTTATTTATTTCAATTTTTTTAATTTTTAATTTTTTTTCAAATTTTAAAATATTTTACATTTAAAAAAAAAATTCCATATTCTCCTTCCATTGGCATTGGCAGCGTTGGCTAGAGGCAAGGGCCGGTGAGGCCTCGCCAAATTTGGCAGGAGTCGACCTCGCCCAGCTAAGGCAAGGATCGATCTCGCCAGTGGTCAGCGAGGCTCCTTGCCCAGGGACGGCGAGGCTCAACCTCACCATGGTTGGGCAAGGCTAAGCCTCACCACATTTGGTGATGGCGGTCTCGCCGTCGCTGGGTGAGGCTCGCCTTCGCTAGTGGCCGACGGAGACAAGCCTCGCCAGGTCTGGCAGGGCCTCGCCCAGCCAAGGCGAGGGTCAACCTCGCCAGTGGCTAGCGAGGCTCCTCGCCTAGGGACGGCAAGACTGAGCCTTGCTAAATCTGTCGACGGCAACCTTGCCGTCGCTTGTCAAGGCTTGCCTTCGCTAGTGGCTAGCGAGGACGAGCCTCGCCACTAGTTGGCGTTGGCCGGCTAGATGAAGGAGAAGATGGGAAAAAAAAAAGAAATTCAAAAAATTCAAAAAAATATTTAAAAATTATCATGTCAGCTTTCGCCGGACGGCCGGCATTCATGTTAGCACTGGCCGGCCAATTTTAGCCTGATAGACTAAACTGGCCAAATTTTAAAAAGTTTAGGACTAAATTGGCGTAAAAAAAAATTATGATTGAATTGGCACAATTGTAATAGGTTTAAGACTATTTTGGTAATTCTCCTTGCAAGTTATTGCACCAAATGCCTAAAATGAACAATATGCTAATATATTGACAAGTTTATATCTATTTGTGTACACGATAAATATGTAAAATGTTTATAGGTACTAACTTGCCTTAATGTGTTTGACATGAATCTAGATCATATGAGTGATTTCACTCCATATTAATTATAACACTAAGTTAGTTTTACTTTATGTTTGATGGCTTTTGTATCCTTAAATATGTTTTGTTATATCATTTATACTTTTTGTGGTGCTGTTTTTATAAATTTTTTAATGATAAATAAGTCTTCAAATATGAGTATTAAATGTGTAAAAAAATTGGGTCTAATTGTGTCGTGTTGAAACAATTAACACATTAACTTAAATGTGCTTTTTCGTGTTTAAATGGGTTAAATGAGTCAACCTACTTAAGACAAGATTTCAATTGGGTCAGTTGACCAACTTATAACATAAATTTGTTTATGCCAAACCAAAACTTGGTTCGTTACATATCGTTTTATTTTATAAATAGATCATGCCAAGAATTGTCAATTTTAGATAATTGCATATCTAATGGCAAATAAATGATTATATTGTCTTGCCTTAGGAAACTCTAGTATGAAGTTAGAGCAATAATTTGCTTTAGATGATCCTAAAGAAATGGTTTTCTCGATAGAGGTTGGAAACTCTAGATGGACACTACAAAGAAATCGCCCGCAGTAGGCCACCCTAAAGCAATGGTCATGTTGCCAAAGGTCGGGAAACCCCAGTGAGGTTTGAGCAATCCCCTGCCTCAGGTGGCCCAAAAGTAATGATTATATTGGCAAAGGTTGGGAAACTTTAATTTAAGGTTGAGACATCATATCATAAATGTTGTATGTATCTCTTGCCCTAGGCTGCCCCAAAGCAATGGTCATCTTGCCAAAGGTCAAGAAACTCTAGTATGTGATTTGAGCAATCCGCGGCCTTAGGTGTAGGGGTGAGCATGATCTGAGTTGGGCCGATCCACCCCCTAACCCTAGGACCAATTCGTACAGTGATGGTCCTCAATTTTTGGGACTGATGACCGACCCTATTGAGCTTGGGATCGAGGATCGGACTGACCGAATGGTTCGGTCTGGTTTCAAGGTTAACTTGGGACCAATCGATAATTTTTTATTTCATTTTTGGTATTCCTTAAAAAAAAGATTGAGGACCGGACTGACCTAATGGGTTCAGTCCGGTTTCAAGGTCAACCCATGACTAATCAATAATTTTTTTATTTCATTTTTTGTACTCATTGAAATGGCAACCGAGGACTGTACCAACCCAATGAGTTTGATGATGAGCGAGGTCAGCTAAGAAAAGCAAGCGATGAGGGTCAAGTGGGGTGAGTGTTAAATAGAATGAGCATCGAATGTCAAGAGAGGAGCAACAAATTAAGCGAGCATCGAGTGGCGAGCGACACGAGTGACCCAAAGTGAGTGAGGTGAGTGTTGAGTGGCAAGTAGAGAAATTGTTTCTTTCGATTTTGGCAAATTAAATACTAAGAGGACAAATAAGACAGACGAGAACGAATACTAAAGGAGGATGTCATAAGGAATTGTTTATACTTTTTTGGATGCCGTGAGAACTCCTCACAAAAACATTTTTTCGTAAATTATAACTATTGACGCTGTAAAAAACATTAAAAATATAAGTTATTAAAGAACAATGTAAAATTATTTGAACTCCTTACTAAATAACTATTTAATGTTGTTGACGCCGTTTATTTTAAGGTTTTCTCTATATAAAAAAATTATAAATAATATATATATATATATATATATATATATATATATATAAATTCATGGTGGGTTTGGATTGGATCGATCCGAAACTATCAAGACCGAGGATTGACTCATATAGTGCTAGTCTAGGAATTCTAGGATCAAGGACCGACCCAGTCTCCTTGATAACTGGACCAAGACTAGCAAGGTTAGGCCGGTCCAGAGTTGGTCCAGAAATGACCCTAAACCAATGCTCACCCCTACTTAGGTGGGTTATCTTGAAAAATGTAGGGAAACTTTGATATAAGTTTGAGACCTCAGATCATAAATGTTGTATATATCGCCCACCCTAGGATGCCCTAAAGAAATGGTTGTTTTGGCAAAATTCGGGAGACCCCGGTACGAGGTTTGAGCAATCCCCTGCCTTAGTGAGCCCAAAGCAATGATTATCTTGACAAAGATTGGGAAACTTAGATATAAGCAGGGAAAAAGCCAAATACCAAGCCCATCATGCCCTAACTGATTCCTCAAGTGCACTTTTCTCTTGTTCGATAGAATCTTTCATTTACTAGGCAACAAAGGTTGTCTTTAAGGGTGCTTAGGCCTTTTAATTTACAGGTGGGAGATAACACTCAATCCCGTTTCTATATTAATAGTCCATAATACTGATGCACGAAAGAATGTCGCAAATTTTAGTCATACTAGAGACAATTCCCTCTCAATCTATTATATATAGTTGAAGTTGAGAAAATATTCGCTTCCTACTCGCCATATGGCACTTCGCTCATCTGTGACTATCGCATGGCCTCAGATATGGCCTTAAGTGTGATTTGTTATTCTTAAAATTTCATTTGCTATGCAATTCAAATTTTTGAAAATGACTTAAGAGAAATTACTTCAAATATATTCTTAAATGATATAATTTAATTTTTCAAAAAATGGATAAAGAGATCATATCTTCAAACATGGCATTCTTAAAATATTACAAATATATCATCAAATAAAGATATACACAAAATCTAAAACAATAAATGTAGAACATACTAATAAAATATATTAAATAAAATTATTTTCTCGTACCAAGAAAGTTCAAATATACATACATACATATATATATATATATATATATATATATATATATTATTCAAGCAATTGAATTTAGTGAATCAAAATATAAATAAATTTTTTTAAAAATATACATAAATCCTGTGACTTTAACACTGCAGAAATATTTGTATCGATCTTTAAATTGCAACATACAATCTTTTGCCTCTTAGTAGTGTTAACTTCAAAAGACGGACAAAGAGAAAATATCTTCAAATGTGCTGATGTTTAAATATAAAAAAATTGCATCATGTAAAGAAATTCACATAATTTAAAAGCTAAACAAAATGGAGCATGGTCTTAATGTAATTTATGTACTAAATAATTATTGCTAATTTAACACACGACTTATTTGATTTAATTTGTTGAATTCATTGAATAAAGAATATAAGAAAATTCAACAAATTATGTAAACCACTCTACTTCGAGATCAAAAAAATAATATTGATCTTTGACTCACAGTATATCACCAAAATTAGAAAACCACTAAAAGGCACAACCTATTTAAAACGTACCCTATTTACATGTTACTTAGACTTAGTATAATAACTAAAATATTAAATTTAGAAATTCACTTAATTTGATGTTGAAATATTCAAAAGATTTTAAATGATTGATGAAGAGTTAACTTAAGCAAAGATCCAAGATGGGTATTTCAATCTCGTAATTTAGCTTTTAGCGTATAAAACTAAAAATACAATACATTTCGTCTCCCTCCTCCTCTCTTTGATATAATTTTCACATAGGTTAGAGAAAGCTACTCTAGAATTTAGCTTTCTTCATTTATCTTACCGTTTCTCCCCCTATTTACATGACATAATATTGTGACGTCTTTTCTCCCCTTCTTATTTTTAAGACTCCTAATATTATACTATTCATCTACTAAGATGTGGATATTATCATTCGATATCTCTGAACTTTTCTCTTACATCGCATCTTCATTAATTGGCATCATCAATGATCTGAAATTGCAAATAAAAATATGCATGCGGGAAACATGGGCGAAGTTGTAAGTAGCTAGTTCAAGTATTAAGTTCTTTTAGCTGCCTAATTTCCTATGGAGAAAGCAGAAAAGTATTGCATTCTCGGGAAGCCCCTTTTTTGTTAGACTCACCGGATAATTTATACTAGTTGGTTTTCTGTAAATTATATTAATCGACCTGATGAAAGCAAAACTGACTTGGAAATCTTGGGCTGACGACGGTTGGGTCCAGCAAAACTTTTTTACACCCCACACGAAATAATCTTGTTATTGCATAATATCCATGATTGGATTGAAATAATCTTGAGAATAATTGTCCAAAAAGTGTCAAATTTATTGTACGATGGCCAATTTAGTCATAAGTTTTTTAATTTGGAAAATTTGGTCATAAATTTTTTAACGAGTTGCTAATATAATTCTTTTGGCAAATTTTGGATGGGAATCGCTCATGTGGACACAAACAATTTTTTATAATCTTTTGCTTTTTTTTTTCTTGTCTTTTTGCTTTTTTTCCTATTTTCCTTTGCCAATCACTGGGGCCTTGGCAAGGCCTAGATGCCCTTGCGGGACCTTGCCAGCCGTCATTGGGATCCCAACAACTGATGGAGAAAAATAAGGAAAAAAATAGAAAAAGGAAAAAAAAGAAAAAAAAATCTTTTTAAAAATTATAAAAATGTCCATTTATCATCGGTTGAGCCACGTAAAATAGTCGATGCTGATTAGACCATTATATTAGCAATTTCTAAGTAAAATTGGTTGGAAGAACTATATTGATAAATCGTCAAAAAATTTATAATTAAATTGATTAAATTAAAAAGTTTATGGTTGAATTAGCTGTCGAACAATAGATTTATGATTTTTTGGACAATTTGCTAATAATTTTGTGACCACAAGCATCCACATTGAATGCAATGAGAGTAAAGGACAATGATTACCTACAAATAAAAGTATGTGTACTATAAACCTGAACATTCTATCATCTTTGTTTATTTCGAACCTTTAGTAGTTGAGTAGGTTTATAATTAGGACATCTCCTTTTCTAATGTTGATTTTTTAAGTTCTATATAGCTCAAATTAGTTGATTAAAGAATTTAGGATGTCAACCTAATAAAGTGATTTGATTAAAATCTTATGTGCTGAAAGCACAAATAGGCATTAGATTTGGAAATCGAGTGGGTGAGTTGGCCCCAAGACTTAAGTTTGTGGACTTTAGACGATACACCAATAATCTAAATTGAAGGAGGAATACTCAACGTAAAAGTTCAAACTTCTATTTGCAGAATTCAATCGAGTCTTAAATTTTTTTTTATTGTAATAAAATTGCAGATCTTTCTTGGAAAGATGCAATGCAGTCTTATGCATTCCAATTGGTACAATCAAGTCATAATCTTTACTCAATAGTACTATTAAATTCCAAAACTATATATATATATATATATATATATATATATTTGAAAAATGCAATTTAAGGTTGTCATGTATTGAACTGTTGAGTATCACGGAGCCAATTAATGGTAGTGTTTACATTATGAAATGACTTGGCTGTGCTTTTGCAAGATAAAAAAGGTAGAACTTGATTGAATCGATTGAAATATATAGGACAAAGGTACATTCTATATTCATTTAGGACTTGGGCCATGTTTTCTCTATTTTTAGTTGGATGAAATTTGGTCCAACCACCTCTCTAATTGGGTAGATCACAAGAATGAACGTCACTTACATTTATTTTTATAAATTTGCATTTGGGTGATGTCAATAACTAATAATTTTTAAATCAGAAGGTAATTTCCTGCGACTGGAGATGGAGGAACTATTGCAGCTAGGACTTTCAATGTGCACATCAGTTACCAATAACATTTCAACTATTGGTTTGGCTTTTTTTTTTTTCTTTTTTTTGTGTGTGTGGGGGGGGGGGTGGTAACAAAAGAATTTCTGCTGTACTAGAGTTGCAAATGTCAATTACATCTTAACTTTATCGTTACTTAGACCACCCGACCTTACTTTTATTTTTTAATCAAGTTGCAACATCCAAAGACCATTATGATAATTTGTTCAATATATTTATTTTCTTCTTTAGTTTAATGACGATGGATTACCCATGTATGGGTAGATTGTCACTCATAACTTCAGTTTGACTTTCACAAGCTCATCGAACTTCTATAGCCAACTTTAATGAAAGTCATTTTAGTTTTTGCTACTTTCACTAAGGTCATGATGATGCAAATCGAATTAAGTGATCGATATTCAAGGGACATTTTGTACAATAAAGTCGGCATTGCGAAAAGTTCCACATGTGCGAACAAAGACAATATGATATGCGCACTATGCATTTTCTTTTTCCTTTTGGGGATGAACCTTTGTATAAGGTTTTGGAAAAAAAGAAAATACAAGAACAGAAACTAGCTGGCTATCCTTTTTTAAATGGTTCTCGACGTTATTACTCTGTATTCAATTTTTGCATGATGTTGAAGTAGATTTAGAGCATGGTGTAGGAAAGGCCTCGCTAATCTTTCTTTCTTTCTTTTTTTTTTGTCGTTTCGGTCGGCAAGGCCTTGCTACTTTAAATGGGGGAAAGGTACAAAAAAATTCTCAATATATTATAATCGTATCAATTCAATTCTAAATATTTTAATCATGTCAATTTAATTCTAATTCTTTTTCACATTTTTTCTAAATGATTCAATTCGATCAATTTTGACTAGAAATCGCTGAAATTCATACTTTTAAATAATATTTTAATTTTTTTATATAATTTTAGAATACTTACAAAAATGAATGAACAAAAAATAGCTGATGTGTACCTTTTTAAATAATATTTCAATATTTTATATAATTTTAATACTTATAATGAATAAACAAAAAATATTTTCACCTTTACCAAAAAAAAAAAGAAAAATATTTTCACCATCCACAAATCTATTTAAACATAAATTATTATCGGTAATAAAAATATTATTCATTGGCTAATTTTTTAAGTGACGCATTTAATCATTTTTTGGAAATATTTTCCAAATAATTTATTGTCCACTGAACATATGGAGTCTACGGATATATTTGTTTTCACGACATCATTTTCCAAATTTTAATGTGTTTGGAGTCCTTTGAAAGGAGATAATCAATGGAAAAGGTTTTACAGTTAAAGAAAACAACCGCACTTAAAATTGAGAAAAATGATTTTCCATCTTAAATAGAAGAAATAGTTTTCTCAAACTCCGTTCCACTTGCATGCTCAGATATAATTATAGCAAAGAAACTTATCTTTGAAAGTAAAATGTGAACATCAAGAGCCTCTCCCATCTCACCTTCAAGTACAACCAAACAATTAAAAGCAAGCCATATTCCTTGAAAGTCACTTTCATAGGAGACATTTTCCCCATCAAGACATTTTCTCGCAAAACAAAGACGCCCCAAGAGTGAAAATATACATTAAAGGAGGTAAAAAAGGGGGAAAATGAATTTAAGACTTCTTAATCTAAACCATATAAAATTTGTAGAATCACTGCCTATTAATTTTAAAAGTTAAGTCGTAAGATAAAAGCATTGCTTAATATATTTAAATATTTTAATAAATGTACCCCATATGATTCTAAGGTTTATTTTGATGATCATGCACAATCAGTTAGTCACTTCAATGCCACATAGCAACATATTTATATATATTTTTTAAAGATATAGAATAAGTGGACTTCATTAGCATAATTTGCAATACAAATTGTACATCCCAAATAACCCCTAAAATTTATTTGCATAAACAAATAATAATGCGCGTGGACCAAGAAAGAAAGAGAATCCTGAGTCTTTTTTTAATAAAATTAATAATTGAGTGCCCCTATCTTTTGTCACTAGGTAAAAAAATTGCTTATTATATAAGCAAATTTTTATTTATTAAACGACTTAAATGATTAAACACACAAAAATTAACTTAGTCATATGAATCAAGCCTCCAATCAGGTGACGTAAAAGAATACGCATATAAGGCAAGTTTCTTCGTTTATCACTCGACCCAGACAAGAACTCATTTTTATTAGAGTGAATATTGTCGAATAGCTCCATCTTAAGCCGCCCTCTCTCTCTCTCTCTCTCTCTCTCTCTCTCTCTTCTCTCTCTCCTTTCCTCTTATCTTCTATCCGTTCTAGGGTTTCAATTCCAGCTGCCTGAGGTTTCACATAAAATAACCCATTATGATTTAAAAAGCACACTTCCTGATATTACTCTAATTATTCCATTTTGTTTCACATCCATTGCTGTGAGTGTATGGCTTCAGGTTTAGATTTAGGTTCTTCAAACCCTTTTCTTCACCACCTCCAGAGACCTGACCTTCACCTCCAAAACCCGCCAGATTCTGATGACAATGACCCCAACACCCCACCAACCCACTTCTCCGGCGATGGCAACAACCTCGACCTCATCTCGCCGTCCTCGGGGTCCGGCGACCTGGTTACCCGCCGTCCCCGCGGGAGGCCGCCGGGCTCCAAGAACAAGCCGAAGCCGCCGGTGATCGTCACCAGGGAGAGCGCCAACACACTCCGGGCCCACATCCTGGAGATAGGCAGCGGCCACGACGTCTTCGAGTCCGTGGCGGTGTACGCGAGGAGGCGGCAGCGGGGGATCTGTGTCCTCAGTGGGGCCGGCACAGTCACGGATGTGAGCCTCCGTCAGCCGGCGGCGGCCGGCTCAGTGGTGGCCGCCCTGCACGGCCGGTTCGAGATCCTGTCCCTGTCGGGGTCCTTCCTGCCGCCGCCAGCCCCACCGGGGGCCACCAGCCTTACAGTGTTTCTGGCAGGGCCGCAGGGCCAGGTGGTCGGGGGGAACGTCGTCGGCGCGTTGATAGCCTCGGGGCCGGTCATCGTGATCGCATCTTCTTTCACAAACGTGGCTTACGAGAGGCTGCCTTTGGAGGAGGAGGAGGCGAATCCGATGCAGCAAGGGGGCGGCAGCGGAGGAGTCAGTAGCCAGTACCCAGATCCTTCATCAGGTTTGCCATTCCTCAATCTTCCACACAACATGACTCATCAGTTAGCAGTTGATGGGTGGAGTGAAAATGCAGCTGCAAGGCAGGGTTATAATTGACCCACATGAAAATTAAATTAACCACACTTGCTGTAATACTCACTTGCTGTCTGTAAGACACTCTCTCTCTCTCTCTCTCTCTCTCTCTCTCTTCTCCTGGTGTTCCTTTGTTCATTCTTGTAAGTTTGATACTGGTGATGTGTGAGGAAAGACTTGGCTATAATTTTGGAGTTTGATCTCCTAATTTGGACTTTCCATCCTCATCTGAAATTGACATTGAATGGGTTCAACTCACAGCACAAGGGTTAAAACCATGGGACACGCATGTGTAGCAAGTCAATAGTCCTTATCTTGAAACGAGTGATGGGAGAAAAACGAGAGCTATTGTCGTTCTTATCATCGCTAGACGCTAGGGTTTGTTTTCTGGCTTGATGACTTTACCACAAGAAATTTCTAAGATCGGAGCATTTGTTGCAATTTCCTTTCACATGTCTTAGCATATCTTAGATGCTGACTAGAAAATGGGCTACTTCATGGAGTTGCCCGTCCTTGTGTTTTTTCTGTGAATATGGTGAGAACTTGAACAAAGTTTGACTAGTTCAGTCTAACGATAGCAATTTGTAATCTACATTTACAGCATTATATACTAGTTGAGGCATCTTAATCAGTTAAATAATCCGGACAATGTTGATGTTGTTGTTGTTTTTAATTTTTTGGAATTAAAATTCCTTATTCGAGGTTAAAAAGATAATCTGATTTGCTCTCTAGTAACTCTAGCTGAAAAAGAAGAAGAGGAGACAATCGTGCACTCAACTCTAGGATGGCATTTGAGCCAGAGATCTCGAATTCAACTCCACATCACGTTCCCATTTTAGCTTTCGTCCAATTAAGGTTATCCTTTCTTGATTTATTTTAGATGTCCATAATTATTTCGCAATCACATACCAGATCTGTGCACTTGTGACATTTGTTATCATAGTGGTTTTGGCTTGACGCAGAGTGTTAATGTGAAAAAGATAATTTATATGATGATTTAATAGCTTAGAGATCGTTTGGCTATTTTGTTTTCATTTGGTTCAATAGCTTAGAGATCATCTGGTTACATTTATTTTTGTTTTCAATTATAAACAACAAAATCATTTGACATACTTCTAATTGACACATTTATTAATTGACTGTAATGTTCGGTAACGCCTTCATAGGTATTTCTTCAACACATTTTCTAAAAACAATGTTCGTCATGTTTGACTGTCACTTTTACTTTTTATTTTGTTCCTCCGCAAGGTTCGTCCGCAGCGGGTGAGTCATGGCCTAAGATTAGGTCGAAAGGCATAATATCTCTCTAGGGATTGTGAAAGATGTTCCACTCAAAATATTCTTGAAAAAATAAAATAAAAAACTACTAGTTACACATAATTAAAGAAAAAAGTCACAAAAAACTCTAAACTGTATTCACTGTAACACATTTGCTTTAAACTTTTTTTTGTAGCATTAAAAACCCCAAATTATGTCAATTGTGACACATTTACCCTAAATTTTTTCTCGTGATGTAAAAAATCCCAAATTTGTACCTATATGATATATTTATCATTCTGTAAATGTTTTGTTAGATGATTTTTCGGCCAAAATAACGTCGTCTTTATTTTGTTTAACCCATTTGAGCTCCATGTCAATATTATTTTCTTTTTGGTGTCCTTGTAACATATTTTTAATAGTTTTCGTTGACAGAACTTTGACTGAGGGTAAATATATCACATAGGTACAATTTTGATATTTTTTGTGTCTCAAAAAAATGTTTAAGGTAAATGTGCTATATTGGGCATATTTAGGGTTTTTGGCAGCTTTTGCCCAATAATTAAAACTAAAAGAAGCACATTTTATATAATATTAAACAAAAAGCTAATCATTTCTTAATTAAAAAACAGTAAAAAAATGTGTTTATTAGACGTAAGCACGTTTCAACTATTGAAATAAAAATAAAATTTTCGAAGGAGCTCATAGCTTTTACCACATGTTATGGGGAAATCACTAGTAATGGTATTGATAAGCAGCAAGCAGCAGCAATTGATTTTGCTAATTTGATCCTGCATTTGGCCCCAAATGTTTTGTGAAGAAGGAAAAAAAATGAATATTCCTACATAAATGAGAAGTGCAATCTTTGGGGCCGAAAGTTCTCTCCATTAATATGAACTAATCGAAGATGAACTCATTTTTTGATTTCAAACCTGAATATTTTCTGCTTTCAAGATAAAAGATTATATTGAATTTCGTTTTCAATATAATCAAATTTTCATGCGTAGTCATCCTAACAGTGTTTTTTCCTTAAAAACCATCTTTGAAAACATAAGAAACCCATCTACGATATAGTAACCAAATAGGGTGCCGGGCGTTTTGAAGCGATAGACATTTTCACGAGACATTCAAAGCGCAATATGTAATCTATACATGCTTTTTGCTCGTACCGCTCAGTAGATTACATGAATCAACCCTAAAAGCTAATCAGCTGAGGACACGAGAGCTTGAGAGATCTCTTTTGCCTGCTGATGATTTCCCAACATCAGAGCGATGTCCACTTCGGATGGAAAGGGAGAGATTGGAATTGACATTGGCATGCATTCAAAGTTAATGTTTTGTTTTCTTCTGCAAATTTAGTCGAATTAGGGCGCGTTTGGTAATGATTCTGTTCCTGAGAACAGATTCTAATTATAAATTATTCTTTTTTATTCTGTTCCTGAGAACAATTTCTAAACATTTTAAACCATTTGGTAACTGTTCAAAATTTCTGATTTTGGAAGAACAGATTCTAATCATAAATGATTCTTTTTTATTCTGTTCCTAAGAACAATTTCTAAACATTTTAAGTCGTTTGGTAACTGTTCAAAATTTCTGATTTTGGAATAGAATTTCATTTGGCACCATACTCATTGATTCTGTTTCAAATCAATTTCTTTTAATTTTTAAATAATTTCTTTTCTTTTTTCCTTTTTTCTCTTTGCTTTTTTTCCTTTCTCTCTTATGTCTTCTTCTTCTAGTGGCCGGCGACCTTACTAGAGCATCGCCATCCCTTGTCGGTCGAGGCCGACCTCACCAGGGTTGGGCAAGGTTCGCCTAGCCACCAGTAGGGCTAAGCGAGCCCCAATGGGGTTGCGCAAGGTCCACCCGGCCACCGACAAGGCTCGGCCGGCCTCGCTGAGGTTGGGTGAGCCTCGCTTGGCCACTGGCGGGGCTAGGCGAGGACCACCTGGCCATTGGCGAGGCTGGGCAAGCCTTGCGAGACCTTGCCCTGGCCTGGCGAGCATCCGGCGAGCTCGCTGGATCGGTTGCCAGCAACCGGCGGTGACTAGTGGCGAACGGCGACGGGCAGCGACCGACAGCGGACGACAACCGCAGGATAGCGGTAGATGAAGAAGAAGAAAAGAAAACGGTAGAAGAAGAGAAATATGATTTTGATTCTTAGATTTGTTTCTGGAATAAGAATTAACTTTTTTTTATATTCTTGATTCTGTTCCAAATCTAATTCCGGGAATAAAAGAATAATTTTTTTTTTCTAGGAACAAAAATTTTATCAAACGCGATTTTATTCCAAAACTGCTCATGAAAATAAAAAATCAGAATCAGATACTGTTTAGATAGTTATCAAATAGGGCTTTAGCGACATCTCTATATCATCGCCAAATTATTCACTTAACGAAGAAATCGAGAAGAATTGGAGTGCACGATTGCAGAAAACAGTTCAACACCTTCCTCAGACGCAGATATCACAAGAGAGAACAAAAACCTAATGCTTTGCTAGTGCAGATGCTCACCAGTAGATCCCTACAAGGTAAGTAGGAAAACTATAACTCCACTTTAGAGAAGGATCAGACTACAAGTAATTGGCATAAAGAAGCCGACATTCCCGTCGTATTCACAAGCACGCGAGCCGATGGGGTCGAGGAGGTTTACTCCCGAGATTTCTGATCTTTGGGGACGTGTTAGCGTCGTACAGCGGTAACATCATGAACGAGATGAAGTACAGAACGAATTTTTTATTTTATTTTTTTGGTCGGAAAGTACAGAAGGAATTGAATGACCCGTTTTTTGACACATTTAGTGGGCTAAGTAGAATATAGGTTGCCTAGAAATATAAATACATGCTGTGAAATATTAATAGAAGTAAAGCCCGGTCAAATATGGGTCTTTGGTGGATGTGAAATGGATCCATTTTTCCAACCCACAACCACCTCAGCTGAATTCAACCCGACAAAACGAGATTGCTCAGAACTTTCTCGGGAGATTTCCATTGTAGATTGCTGTGGAACCGAGATTGCTCGGACCTTTCCCGCACCAACTTCGTAATCGATATCGCTGCGTCGATACGCAGGCTTTGCTTCTAAATTTCTGGAAAATTGATGACACAGTGAAGTCACGAAGAGAAGCCAATTAGAGCTGAATGTTGTTCACAGGCAAGATCTTCGAATCTCGATTGTGTAAAATGAGACTCATGATTCGCACGTGCTTTTGCCAATCGGAGGTACACTGTACACATTCCAAACTAACCAACTGGAAACGATGATTGTTTCACGATATGATTAAATTCAGGCACGTGGCTTTTTTGCTCACCACTCAAAATATGACTTTTAAGGCCTTTGTTTTTTTTTTTTTTTGGTCAAAAGACTTTTAAAGCCTTTATTTTTTTTTTTGGGTCAAAAGACTTTTAAAGCCTTTGTTTTGAACAATCAATTGTTTAGCATGTTTATTGACATAAAAGGCTTTGCAAGCCCATTAAGTCTTTTTAGGTTGTTGAACATAAGGAAGACCTTAAAAGGGTCGGGGGAGAAAAATAGGCAGAAAATTCGTCTTAGGGTGGGAGATCCTCTAGTATCATCTTCTGTATTTTCGCCCATCCGAGGAGAAAAGTTTGGGTGGGAATCGAGGGGCGTATTGATGGTGAATATAGACAACACGTTAATATCTCAATATTGACTATTGTCGAAAAGGGGAGTACAGTAGTTCTTCCCACTTAATCTGAGTTAAAGTGAATTCAAAATCATTGTTAGGTGAGCTGAGCTCCGCTCGAGCCTTTCAAACGGCTGTTCACTACTCAAAGTACCACTTTTAAGGCCTTTTACGTTGAACAATCAATTGCCATCAAGTGCCTTTTGCCATCAGTCTTTTTAGGTTGTTGATTTCATGTTCATTTCTGCCACAAAAATATTTGTTTGCTGATCTAATGGTTATGTTTGGGATATGAGTTATTTGGGTGGATTTTAGATTTGACCTATATTGAGTTGGATATGAGCCACATAATCATATGGCATAAAAATGGTATATATAGACTAAATAGGTCAATGCGGTCCACACCCATATTTGATGCATCTGAATTGGACCAAACCTACCCATTTGCCACCTCTAGGGGTAGGCAAGTAATGAGAAGCCATTTGTTATGGAGATTTTCTCAAGGGTTCGCTATCGAAATTCCTGTGAAGTCTGGAGATGCCTAATTCCATAAAGATACTGGAGCCCAGACATTGCAAAGACAAAAAAAGTGCTCTCGATGAGTGAATTGATTAGGCATACACAATGAGAAGAGATAAGCTAACCAAGTCATGCAATGTGGTATTCCTAGTGTCAATAGGTCAATAATGGGTTGTTGCGTGTTGGGAAAATATTGGCCGTCACCAAACTCACTTGAACCAAACCCACAAGAAAGGGTTACGAATTAAGTCATGCCAATCCCCAACGAGCCATGCAAACTACGAAGCCAAAATGAAGCTCAAAAGCAGAATTTACTAAAAAAATCTAGAAAAAATTTGATAAAATAAAAAAATTTACCTTTGAGTGAATGATCAATAGATTGTATCTCAAGAATTATGATCAATTAATGATTTGGAAGAAAAAACTAATAACGATTTGGTCCGAGAACATACATGTGAGATATGTAAACATCATTCGCAAACATAGCAAAAACTCTATTAGGGTATAGCATTTCCTTCAGATTTACTATTAAAAAAAGATAAATTGCCTTAAAAATATACATAGCTAATTCAATTTTTGGTCTTATTAGATGTGAGAATATTCAATTTTCAAAACATTAAATTGTAGTATTTGGAAATATTAAGCGGCTTTTTATTCAGTGCTATGCACGGTCCCTTGGTAACCTTTAGTTTAATCAGGAAAATCACAGAAAATGAATCTGCTAATGTGGTCGATTGGATATTGTAGCTACTCATCGTTATTTTGGTTGATTGATCTTTTAATATGCTCGTTTTAATAATTCTCGTTTTTTACACTTCTTCCCAGCTGCTTGGCCTAATCGGTTCACTGCTTTAACAATATCTCTTTTCTTTAGTACGTTTATCAAGTGCGCCGGATTTGTTTTTGGAAAAATTCAATGTTTAATTATGATGCTTTAATTTTAGCTAAGCAAAGTGACTCAGAAAACCCTAGAAAAACCTTCCGCTCAAGCTTCCCATCGTCTCTTCCTCAGTTCTCTAGCTAGCCTCCTCCTCGCCGCGTCGCCGCCGCCGATCGCCGCCCCGCATCCTCGCCGCCGGAACCCGCCACCGCACCCCTCGTGCGTCTATTCCTGCTTCCGTCTCCCCTTCTTGTCAGTCCGCTCTCCGAATCTCTAGCTGCATCTCCTGTTCGTTTTCACCATCTCGGAGCTTTTGTTCGGATTCTTCCGACTGCGGCGTGATGAGCGGCGCGCGTCTCTTCAAAGAGAATCGCCGTCCGGCGGAAAGCCGCCGATTTGTTCTTTCTTCGATCGCGATTTTGATGATAAATTCTGGGTTGTGCAAAGATTGGGAAATGGGATTTGGCTGGATATATGGGTTCCAAGATCTCGATTTGTTGTCTTAATTGATGTTAATACATCCAAGAATTGCTGCGGCTTGTGCGAATTCAGTTGTGGGTTTTGCGCATTTCACTATATGCATCGACGGCTTTTTTTCCTTTTATGAATTTGCGTGTGTGCTGCGATTCTTCTTGGACTGGTAAGGTTGGCCGATTCGGCTGCAGATTGATCGGAAAAAGCACTGATCTTCTCCGGCCAGCATGCCCTGTCATGTAATCGGAATGGCTGATTTATGGTCCTCTTTCTTGATGCTTTGTTTTCCTTTCTCCTATTCAGTCCTTCTTGGACTGATCGGAAATGGCTGGTTTCCGACCCATATGATCAGATATGAGCTACTGTCCAACCTAAGTCCCCGGTTTGGCGTCCTCTGTTCTGCAGTTGGAAACCTTTTACTGAAGCCTTTTTGTTTTGGGCGAGAATGTTCTTTGGCTTTGCTTTATTGGGATTTCTAGTGTTCTTATCTTTACTTTGGGCATTTGCCTTGGACTTTCCTTGTAAACATAGAAATATGAAGTCGAGTTTGAGCAATTTCCAGGAGACGGCTTGAAACATCCATTAGATTCCATAAATGATGATGGCATTTACATCTTTGTTACATCTTCATTGATACTGTAGTGTGTTCATCTTGTTGCTTATGGATACTGGGGTTGAGTATTGAGCTCTATCAAATGCTGATTGCTGATCGGAGTGCTTTCCTTCTCTCAGGCACGGTGAAAGGTGTGGAAGGATAAACAGAAGAATCTAGACTAGTGAAAGACTCGCGAGATAGATAACTTTTCGAGATGAGGCTCTTAACCCACAACATGCTTTCTTCAAACATCAAGGGAGTAATCAATGGCTTCCCGCTTGGCATTGTGGTGGAGAAAGTAATAGAGAAGCCAGTGGAGATGAATCCTGACTTCCTCAAGAATATGTTTGCCAAGATTGAGTGGAAAGCTCTTGTGGATGCATCTCGGTCCATGGGCTACACCGAGCTTCCTGAACAGGCGGATTCCTCAATGCTTGATTCTGTTGATTTTCTGCAGAGGTTTCATCATGCCCTCTTAGAGCTCCACCTTGAGGAAGGTGCATTGGTTTGCCCAGAGACTGGGAGAAAGTTTCCTGTCAACAAGGGAATACCCAACATGCTCCTCCATGAAGATGAAGTCTGATTTTGGTTGAACCGACTTGACTTTATTGTGCCATTTGCGAGTCAAGATTTAGTGAAGTTATTTTAGGCGGAGGTGCAAATTAATTAACCACCTATTACTTTGCTTGTTTAACTAGAGACTAGGGGTTTTGTGGTTTGGATGATGCAAGAGGGTTTAATAGCAGAGAGAGCTTCCAATGCATTTTGAGTCAATGTAATTATTGTTTTTTTTACCTGATCTAATCATAATGAGTTGTCTCTTGACATTTGAGGTATACATTTGCCATGTCAATCTACAATTGCTCGGTCCAGATAGTCATGTTATCTTTCTTCATTTGTTTTTGGTGTTGTGTCTCCTAGTATCACTTATTTTGCATGTTCTGCATATGTGGTGTTTCTACAAAGTGAACTGGTTGTATGGGACTTTGTTGACTTGAACTTGGTGGTAAGGTCTCGGACTTTCTTCCTCAAGTCCCCGACAAGCACATGCATATATGAGGCCCATCCCTTCTGTGATCAAGTAAGTAGCTCTATGAACTAATGGATCGGATCAAATTGCAAAATGGAAAGATTTGTGGGAGAAGTTTTAGTTGTAATTGTGAGTTCTTTTGTAAATAGTAGTCTACATGGTACACTATTCTACAAGGCGTTAAATGAGGTCTTTGGTGATCTTTGACAAATGAAACTCCCACAGCTCGGTCTAGTTTGCTACCTAATGAGGAACGCTGTTGGAGATACAATATTATGGCAGCTTCATCGCTAAATATGCTGCTCATGTACTCATCTTCATGCACCATGGGTCGATCCTTGCAAATTTCATATGAATGCATGATGGTTCACTATATGACTCTGTACATTTATCCTCCGTAGGCTTTGGACCCGAAGGATGGGCAAGTTTTTTCATCTAGCTTGTTGGGAAAATGTAGGAACCTTTCATCATCTCAGCCTTGGACTTGCCAGGGTGATGGTGCGAAATTGAATGTATTGCGATGACCATCATATGTGCCAACTAAAATATCGGTACTAGGCGTTTGCTGTAGCACCTTCTACACACTTGGATATATAGAAGGGCTTTTGGGAAGAGAGCTTCTAAGAAAATAATAATTTTGATTTGACCATATAGTACAGGTTTGGTAAGCGATTAGGTAACCTCTTCACCATCAGGTTTGCAAAATGAATCTCTGTTTTCTGATATTCTAATCCTGCTGATCAAGATGAAAGTCTCATCACATAACTCGGAGTCCTTGCAGAGAACTCTTTCTATCAGTTTTTCTCGTATATGGTAAAGCTATTCACCTGTCATACTATTGTATGACCAGTTCCTCTATCTACAGTGACAAACTCAGGTCTGTCGCTGCTAAGCTTCACCCTTGTCGACTCATTACTAGTGTTGCCAAAGATTACATGACAGAGCAAGAATTTGGGTTTTCGTCACTGAAAAGCTGTGGAGCGTAAACGTAATGAATGAAGTATGGATTTCCCTCCTTGCTCTTGACCTCCACGACCTTTTTCTCTTCTGTGAACTCCACGGTCTCTTTGCCCTTCGTCTCTACAACCTTCACCTTCTCTTTCTCTATCGTCACCTTCTTCTCCTCCTCTTTCTTCTCCCCTTTCTTCTCTTCTTTCTTCTCCTCTTTCTTCTCTGGTTTCGGAGGTATGAGCTCGGCCTGTTTGTGCACCTTCCTCCGCACGTACGACAGGAGCTTCTCGGGCTCGATCGTTCCTTGGACCGTCATGGTTTGAGCCTTTATGTCGGTCTTGACACTGTAGATACCTGCACAACCATTTTGGACGTCATGGATCTGGTGATTCAGAATTCCTTCATGGATGGCACATGCGGGGAAGTCTCAACTATACCTCGATGTCTTATAAGCTTACGACGCAGGTCGCGCTCGCATTGGTCACAGTGCATGTAGACCTTCAAATTGTGAGTTCGCACGGGTAGCTTAACAAGAAAGAGACGAAGCAAATTTTGGTTAGATCTCTTTTTCTTTACGCAGGAGACAAATGAAGTGATGTCCAGGAAAGAAATAAATTGGCCTGACTCTGGATTTGAATATTGTAAAAGCAAAAACTTGTAATATCGTCAATTTATCATACAAATGTTGACATAAATCTAATGGAACTCTTGATTCTTCCCAAAAGCAGAAATTACTACTGTTAACAGGTACTGATTTACTTTGCGATCAAGGACTTATATATGTAATACCATACAACTCCTTGGCGATTGCTACGAACAAGCATGTCTTGTTCAAGAAAGAACCTTCTTTTAGGGTGGTCGTGCACCATATGTTAAATCTCACGAAACGGATACTAAATAATACTAAAAATGTGTTCAGATTGCAAACGAGAGGGAAAGAATGTTGTTGATTGTCACAATTGGATGAACATGTCCAAATGTGTGTGACTTTTACTAAAATGTAACTAGTTTCTGTCCATTAATAAATGATATGATGAGCAAAATCGTAGTGTATAAATTTACCTCTTTGGGGGGTTCCTTGACGACTTTCTTCTTGATTTCGGCTGCCTTGATGTCGATCTTGGGCGATATCAACTCCACCTTCCTCTTGCTGAGCCTCTCTATTTTCTTATAAATTCCCACTGGATCGATTGCCCCTTTCACCTTCACTTCGTTGCTCTCCATGTTCACTTCCACTCCGTGAACACCTGCTCTAATGAACAGCATCATCATCATTCATCACAATCCAAGACAAGAGACTTCATGGAATATTTGCATATATCTAGTAACTTCGCATTCGCTCCATTCATCAATTGAGGTTTCGGTTAATGTTCATGATGTATCTTGCGCTTGGCGATGCGATTGGCTGAGTTGTCGATCCGACAAACGGGCTTGTTATAAATTATATCTATGCATTTTTCATATAAATCCACTTCACATACCTTGTGTTCTGAGAAGAGGCCTCCTGATCTCGCCTGCACATTCTGGGCAATGTAGGTTAACTTTGTACACCGCGGTGATCACGTCAACTTTCTTCTCCACTTTCCCCGCCATTTATTTTTGCGAAAGTCTCTCGAAACCAGGAGACAGAAAAAGGGAAAAGGAGATGACAAACGATCACTTGTTTAGAGCTTTTACGCTGAAGAGAAAGGGTTATGCAGATGAGGCTTCTGCCAATTTATCGTGGAGGGACTGAGACCATGCAGGTGAGACTTGCTGAGGGTTGTTCAACAGCTGCATGAAACTTGCTGCAGATGGAATAGATAATATTCCTTGACGTGGAGTACTAGGACTCGTTTACTTACTGTTTTCCCCTCCTTTTAGTTGCACCTGTGTATGGTGAAATTCCAATGAAGAAAATGGAAACAGATGTGGAATTTGTCTGCTGGTGACGGAAGTTGTTGCCCATTTCGTTTTGAGTATGGGTTTGGCTTTGCCTCTAGCTATTCTTGTAGGCATTAGGGGTGACGAAACGATAGAAGAATTAAATCTTCTGAATATGGAAATTCTAGTTGTGAAACGAAATCACATCGTATGTATTGCTTACAATCAACTTTACAAGGTAAACAATCGGATCTTTAAGTTGGAATAGTAGACCAATCAAGTTCTCAGTGTCATCTAACAAGCACATGTAGCCTGCTGAAATACACCCAATGACTCTACAAACAGAGAAACTACGTTTCGGCTTGCTTAGCATCTGATTTTCAACTTCAGAGACCCGAGTACAATCACGCGGCATTTTTGAGACTAATGCAAACCATCCTTTGCGTGACATGAGCCACACATGGGGCTTAATACTAAAGCTTAGATTGTCCTTGATGTACATGCATCCAATGCACCAAACACCCGCTCCGTTCATGGAGAAGATTTGCTATACTTCCCCTATCTCCATTACTCTCATTTGGACATATAACGTGTAAATTAAACAAAAGAAACAGCAAGCAATTCTGCTTTAATCTTCACACGGGTTAAGATGAAAAACAGTAAGAGAATGAGCATGTCTCCATTCATTTTATTCCTCAAATTTATCTCCACAAGTCGTCCTTTTGAAACATCAAGATTAAATATACACAAGACTAAACACATTGATTCACTATATGTCATAGATCACACATTACCAATTCTCAGCTATCTGAGCAAAAAGAGCAACGCTGAGTACTGTAAAATTGGCATATTGAACCACTGTAACTGGATGTTTCAGCTGCCTCGGTAGGTTGTGAATGAGAATGGAGAAAAAAGAAGAGGAACATGAAAATGCTCCCGCTTCTGTGTCTCTCTGATTTCGAAAACGATAGAAACATAGGGGAAGAACCCGCCGGGGCAGTACTTACTCGTGTTAAAACTGATCCTGTATATTCCTGGATTAATCTCATTGACAATGTCCATCAACTGACCGCTTCGGCCATCTTTATCTGTACTTGAGACCCCTTGAAGTCTCCAACCACCAACTTCTGCTTCACCGAACAATGGGCGGGGTTTGTTGCCCCTCCACATCTCTAAGCAAACCTCTATACCTGAGGCTGGGCATCCTTGAGAGACATCCAAGACATGCGTTGTTATAGGCGGACGAGTTCGATTTGTACTTTGTGATGTTTTGTTGGAAGAAACTTCTGAAACAGCTGTGAGATGTCCTCCAATTATGCTCACACGATCTTCTAGAGCACAAAAAGGAAAATGTTAGCATGATCTGAACCAATGTAGTTCAAAAGCATGAATATTAGTAATTAATGTCATGTAAATATTGTTTCATAAAATTTCTAGAAGTTAAATATTCATTTTTCAATTTGGCAGTAAAGTATAATAAGTTCTTAGGAGTCAAAAAGCAAACAGATTTATATATATATATATATATATATATATATATATATATATATATATATATATATATAGGTGACAAAAAGCTTCATGTAATAGCGGATAGATAATTTTGTTAAACATGTGATCTGCATGCAATGATATGTGATTCATTGTTCTTTTGCACCCGGATTCATGTTTGATACCTTAAATGCCCTTAGCTTCTGAGTGAACATTGCAACAAAAATTAGGACAGCCTTGAGAAATATAGATAACCTAGCAACAAATGACAGATGTGTCAACCATATCGCATGCTACTGCAACATGGTTGAAGTGACAATCATAGGCTCATAAGGCAGATTAACCATACCCTAAGTACTTCATATATCAATGGGGTGAATGCCCTCCCACTCGGGAGGAGAAAAGAAACGACAGATCCACTCCATCTGTCTCAAAGAACTCAACACAGCATCCAAATTCTGAGAGCTACAAGTCATGCGAGAGAGAGAGAGAGAGAGAGAGAGAACAGAGTGCAAAGGCAATTCAAAATACTAGAACCTTTCCATGCTAGAGGGTTCTTTTAGATTAGTTTGTATGGGGAAAAACAAGCAAAATAATAGCAGAAACAGTTGCATCTTTTAGAGTCATCTGTCAATTTAGCAGCTAAGGACAAGCATGGATAGAAGAATTGCTCTGACTTAATAAATAACTGAAAATTCATGCATGAGAGATGAAACCCAGGACATCAGGGGTACCTTCTGCTTTCTTTGCTGGGCCTGCAGGACCCTGATCACCAGTTAAAGCCATGTGTTCTTTGGATGAAAAGAGCTTTGCAAGACGTAATTCAGTTACTTTCATCTGCTCTTCAGCTGCAATCTGGAACTCCTCTATGGGCCTATTAGAAAACCGTTTCTGGAAAAAGAAAATGTTGCAATTTTCTCACTTCTCAGTTATGATGTAATAATGCAATGCTGTTGACTGATATCTACTAAGACAGAAGGAAGCAATGAAAATGCATTGAGCTTTCTCCGAGGCACAAGACACATGACTTCATGGAAAGCGATTCTGTTAAGCACACTTTCATTTATCACAAAGCAGTATGCCTCGAATTGTCCCTCATAAGAGACATGAACTCACGTGAGCTCGTAGCCTGGGGTACCAATTTTGTTTCAAGATTTACCTTCAGCTCTGCAAGTATTTCGGAACTTGTCCTTCCAGAAGCACAAATAATAAAAATAAATCCAAACTTCTGCTTATATCGTACATTCCAGTCAGATAGTTCCTGCAAATGACAGTTCCAAGGGCATCAGAGTATGATTGCAATTAACAGTATGGTTTTCTCCATTACATTGAAGTAAATATCAGGAGAATAAATGTTGTGCATAAGAGGTTAACCTGTAAGCTGGAACCAGTGGCAGTTGCCAAGGCTGTAGATTGCTCTCCTTTGCTCCACCTATTGAAATGAATCTCCAAAATTACTCAGGTATAGCACAGCATCAGGTAACACATGAGTAACAAAAGGCCAAAAAAGTGCCAGAAAATGCAGGTGAAAGGGCATGTATAGTAAAGAACACAACATCTGAAGTACTATTAACCATTCAGCTAAGTGCATTTAGCCCTTGATATGCTTCAATCACTTCTCTTGTTTTGTTTCTTCTTGTTTGCTCCGTAACAATATTGTATATGCTAAACAGGCATTTTTGTCTCGTCATAGAATACCTCTACCTCACAAAAGTGCACAATACAAGAACACACTGAAGTAAAGTTGAAGAAAGTAGGATTCTTTCAAATAAAACAACTTGTCCCACCTATTTGTCAATATAATAGCAACTTTATGAGATGGAACATTAGTAGAAATCAAATGCCAGATGAAACAAGTTCGCAGCAGATATATTTGTAGCACCTATCTGACTCCATGAAGAGATTTATGCATAACCTTTTTGTTCTTCCAGCTATGTTAAAGGACAAACTGATATGTAAGGTTAAATCATGCTTAATGGACAGTTCCATGAGGGAGTTCACCAAATGAAGGAGTCTAACTGAGAAAGCATTGCTCATCATGCATGGTAGGAAAACATTTTTTAAAAAATGGCGTAAACCGTAAGTCATTTCAAAAGTAAAAAAGGAGCATTTCTGTCACAATTCACCAATGAGTTGTCTTTCCATAAAATCAAGTACATTAACTAAACTATTCGGCCATAACCTATGGTAAATGTGACACATGCAGTCCCCAAAAAAATATGATGGATGCATAAGCAGATATCTAAAGATAAACAGACCAGTCAAGTACTCCTTTGGGGATTGGCCCACTTCAAATTAGAGCCACAGTTTGTAAAGTAATTTGTCCAGAACATATACTCTCATTCATTCGCAGCATACATACGATCAACATAATGAAGCACATAGTGTCAAGAACCCCATCTTACAGAATGCAGAGTACCTTACAACAAGTTAAAGTTCACCCAACCAATAAAACGCCCATCAATTTCCCCATTAAGATGACCAAACTACTTTGAAAACGAGTTGATTGACCATCAGTAAAAACAAATCATAGTCTGTCAAATTGGTCAACCTCATTCCAAAGGTTCAAATGACATTTATTTTTTCACGCATAAACAAAGCCATCAGACATCCACAAGTTGCTAATTCATATAATTCAAGCAAGCAAGCGGCAGCTGAAATAATGAAGAGCCAATTGAAGGAGCCAAAACATGACTCGCCAGTTGGCGGGCAACACCTTCCTCACGCAAGCCGGAAAAACCTACCTGCTTCGCCTATGGTTTCACAAACATTCACATCACAAAATTCAAACCAACCCCCCCAAAAAAGTGATCCTTAACTGTGAAGGCTAAAAGTTCATCTATATGGAAAAAGCCAGTCTTTTTAGTCGCCACAGTGAACTCCAACAATTAATCCATGCCAAAGAGCAAAGCATGAAGATTTCAGGAAACCCCATAAGGAAAAATTCCCCACCATCTCTTCAACTTCTCTTAAAAAAATAAAAAAAAAATTGATATCCATCAGGGCCAAGCGCAGAGATCAAGACAGAAGATGCAGAGAGAGACTTAACTGAGCACTGGCCTCGCTTTTCCCGGGAGCCGCCGATTTGGTCTCTCCGATCTGAGGGTGGGCCGCGAAAGCTTCGAGCCAACCGCTCACGTCAACCTCCGAATCGCGCAAGAACACAAGAATCAGCAATTCCCTCCAAAAGCTCCGATACGAAGCAACGGAAACTGCGATCGACGCGTGACTGAAGAAAGAGAATTGGCGGAGATAGAGAGAGGAAGAGCGAGAGGGAGAGTGGTTACTCTGTCGAACCAGACGTCCCTGGCGGCGGCAACGGCGGCTTGGAGAGAGGGGAAGGGGGAAGCTCTCGCCATCTCGGCGGCGAACCTGGCGCTCCCGCAGCAAGCCAGGAAGTCCTTCTCGTCGAAAGCGAACCCCATGCCGGGCGTTCCTTGAGTCGCAGCGGCAGCGGCAGCGGCGTCGGCGGTAGCCGGAGCGAGAGCGAGTCCGGCCGATCGGAGAACGGTCGCCGGCGGGAATCTGGTTCGGGGAGGTGCAGACGGATGGAAAAGGCCAAGCGAAGATGAAGAACCGACGATAAATGATAATAATATATTTCTAGTGATTTTTTTTGGGTTAATATCTTAAAATATTTCAAACGGGTACACGTAACAAATTTATCCAAATTATTTTTTAATCATCAAAAATCTTAAAGTGATATACTTGTAATAAATTTATTCAAACTGACCATTAAAAACTCTAAATTAGTGAATTTATAATAAATTTATCCTAAAATAATTTATATGATCGTAAAAAACCAAAAACTAATATATTTGTCATAAATATATCATTCACTAAATTAAATTAATATCACAAAAATTTATAAAAATTATATAATTATGATAAATAGAGAGTAAAATTCCAAACTGATATATTGGTGAATTGTCATGTGTCATTTAACTTAATAATTTAATAGTAAAATTTAATAAAAATTAATAGAGGAAAAATTTGTCATGAGTGTATCAATTTGAGGTTTAAATTAATTTATAGTAAATTTATCATATATGAATCAGTTTGAGGTTTTTTTAAGGCATTAGCTTTTTTTTTTTTTTGGTTTTCAATTGTCTTCGACAATTCATCTTTCTGCCTGAATCTAGACTACTGTCTCATTTTTTTTTTTTTTTAACTTAATCCAAATTTTCCATTTCACCTATTGGAATTTTTCTAGGTGCGAAATATTTATAATTTTCCACGAAATGCAAATGGGACGGCTAAGATTCGTGCATAATTTACTTGGTATGGAAGAATGAATAGGACTTTTTATTTAAGTTGAGATAGACCGATCCACGGGGCGTGTCCTTTTAAGCGGGAGCATGCGTTCCCTGAGATAGATCGTCCACCTCCCTTAGCGTCACATGTAGCATTGCCACCATCGAACTGATGAAGGCGCGTTTGGTAACGTTTTTGTTTAAAAATTATTTCCAGAAATTAAAAAAAAAAACTATTTTTATTCCAAAAAATAATTTTTGAACAGAAGAACAAGTTTTGTAATTGCACAAAATTTCTGTTCCTGAAATAAAAAAAGAACAGAAATACGTTTGATAAATTTATATAATTTTTTTGTTTTATTTAATTTTTTGAATAATTTTTTCTTTTTTTTTTTCTTTTTTTCTTTGGTTGGTTGCTAGCCACCGCCATGGTCAGCACGGGCTAGGCGACGTCCAGTGAGCTTGGTCCCGGCGAGGCTTGGCCTTGCCCAGGCGACGCGAGGTCAGCCTTGTCGTTGGCGTCAATAGTAGCGATGCGATCGTTCGCACCGGTATCACGATGAGGACCACGCGTTCGTCGATGGTTTCAGCTAAAGATGAAAGAGCCACGCGGCACCATCGTGACAACGAAGGCGATGAGTGAGATTGAGCACTAGACGACGTGGTGGAGGAGGTGCGGGGAAGAAGGAGATGTTGGTCCGGACTCTGGAGACGACATTGGAGAAGTTGGAGGGGAGCCCGACGGAGGGAACGTCGAGCGTGAGCTCTTCCATGGGCCTCTTCAACCATCGGCTGCCCATTGGATCATAGCCACTCACCTCCTCCTCCTCCTCTTGCTCCAGGGCCACTGTCTCGTCGCCCAGTTCAGTGGTCTCTCAAAGTGGCAGATCCTAGTGCTAAGCCACGGTCGCCTTTTGCCTTTTTTCTATAGGTTCGCATATGGATATTGCTTATATCTAGCTAAATTGACATACATCGAATTAATCCCTTGACTGTCAGAACAATCAATAAAAGCCTCACAATATAAACATTTGGTTTTGTCTTGACGATTGTTTGTCCTTTTTAAAGTGTTCCCATGCAACACATCTCATCCTCCTTCTATATGTGCTAATAGATTCACTCATTAAAGACATCTATCAATCTTTTTGTCCATGACAATTAGAACCAGAAATTATTGTTATGAAAAGATGTAATGTGTCTAATTATTACACATGATTCAAGTGGCTGCATCAAGTTATCAACACTTGTTAAAGCATGCTTGATATGCTAATGAACGAAGTTTCCTCTTGTTTGTCCTCCTGTCATACATTTACCGGTCGTTTCTGTCATAAACAGCCACCGTTACATGCTTCACATCATGCTTCCATGTGGAATAACCTATTTAACATTAACAAGCCGAAGCAATATAGATATAAGTAAAAAAAAAAAAAAAAGGACATTGCAATAATGGCAAATCAATCTTTTCACCATCCTAGATATCAAAGAGTGTGGACCTGTAACAAGCTAGAACAAAGCAAAAGAGCAAGCCAGAGAGACCTCAAGTGAAACTACATTAAAATGAAAAGTTAATAATACGAAAATCCCTAAACTGCCAGCATTTTAATAAATTTACCTTTTATTAGTTTCCGTCAAATTTCACTATTAAATTATTAAGTTTGGTGATACGTAATAATTTTTGGATGCACTGGTGTGGGGTGCAGCCTTTTGTGATATTAGTTCAATTTAACGGAAATAAAAAAAAAAAAAGTAAAATTTTCACAAATGTACTATTTTGGAGTTTTTTATAATTAAAAATTAGTTTATAATAAATTTATTACAATTGTACCAGTTTAGAATTTTCTGTGGTATTAATCTTAAAATAAAAGAGGACTTCACAATGCACGCACACCAGACCAGTCATTCAATGTAAATAGTTACTCATGTAATTTAGATATTCATACACCTATTTCATTTAGGCAATTTTGCTTATTAAGATGCTAGATTTCCCTCAGTTGAAACTAGGGAACACAAATTAAACCTTTGAAGATTAGCCACCTCCTTACTTCAGTTTCCCTCAAAGAGAAATTCTAAAACTTGAAAAAGGGATAGAATTCTGCAATACGCATCACACGAAAAATGTGTAATTTTTCAATGAGGCAATGTCCATTCAGTATCGAGATGGATGATCATTAAATCGAAACAATAGAACTCGCAAAGCATAAATCCTCACACCTAAATATTTTTTAGGAAGAACAAAAGGAAAAGAAATCATACGGGCACACCCCACTCACGCACCCGAGAGAAAGAATGCCGGCAACTGGGCGGCAAGAGCCTTTGCAGCACGTTCGCGGCAACAAATGACCGAAAATTTAGCTGGCAACTTGACGATTATTAGGCGAGCACTGAGCCAACGCAGGTGGGAGAGCTGAGACTTGAGTATCCAAAGTTTTTTTTTTTTTTTTGTCGAAAAGGAAGGTTGTATTCAGATGATAGAAATCTTACAATTTGAGGCTATAGCGTCAGCGTATACAAGGTCTAGCAAAAGAAAAGGAGGGGAAATAGTCCAGTTGTGAGTCAAGGCTGCACTACCGTGGGCCTTAGCGGCCTAGTCCGCTACCACATTCGCCTCACACTTGCAGTGTCAAAGGCGCAGATTAGGGAAATGGGAAAACAAATCGGCGGCTTCTACAAACAGAGCTCGATCTTCCCATGGCGCCGATCTGCCATCTCGCATAGTTTCGACCAAGGTGAGGCAGTCCGATTCGATCAAGAGATGTGCGTGGTTGAAGCCTTGCTGCAGTAGATGGTGAAGAGTGAAGGTGAGTGCCTGGATCTCCGCCTGCAGAGCCGAAGTGACTGGGAATTGTTTGGAGAAAACATCTGTAAGTTGACCATGGTGATCTCGGCATACGCAGGCCATAGATCCTTCTGTGTTGCCGGGCTGATGAGCACCGTTGATATTAATTTTCAGGGTTCCCGGATCTGGTGGCCTCCATAGCTGTGCAAGATTCAAAATAGATCTCCCTGTTCACATTTGGTTTGGAGCATTTGGAGCAGTGTTGAGATATACGGGTCTGTGCTAAAGAAACCTCCACTGTATAGGTTGGATCTGGCTACAGACGGCGGAAGATGAAGTTGTTTCACGTCCTCCAGATCCGCCATAAGACGTTTGCGATGGTCTCCATATCAGGTAAGAGTTTCGGTGTTGTAACCCTTTCTGTGAGCTATGCATCTAATCTTTGCACTGTGTGAGGCGATGGCTTGATATTGAGTTGAGGGTGAGACCAGACACCCTGAGTCCATGAACAAAACAGGAATAGATGCTCTAGGGTTTCTAGAGTGTGTTGATGACAGAGGTTGCAAATTGGATCTATGATATTGTGTCGCTGAGATAGATTTGCTTTTGTTGCTAGTGCATTATGGCAAACAGACCATAGGAAGGTACAAATTTTTGGGGCTGTTTTCATAGTCCAGATTCTTCACCATAATATCTTGGGGTTTTGATAAGAATTCGAGGCCCTGTTGCTGCTCTGGTTGCTAGCTGTGTTGGTGAGAGCATGGTAATTGCTTTTCACAGTGTAACGGCCATGTGTTGTGGCCGTCCAGATTAATTGATCGTTGGCATAGAGAGGTCTTACTGGAATGGTAAGGATTTCTGCTATGACCCGATCATCGAAAAAATGGTGGAGAAGGGGGATGTTCTAGGTGTGGTGGATTGGATCAATAAGATCAGCCACCATCACAGGTTCTTCTCTTGCAGCTGGTCCACCTAGAATCCCTATAGGTAACCACCTATCTTCACGGATGCTGATCATTTTCCCATCACCAACTAACCATCTAATGTTAGGTAAAAATTGAATCCCTACCAATCAGAAGGCTCTGCTAGCCCTAGGATGGTCATGTTCCTCTATCCGCTGACCAGAAGTCCTTTGAATGAAAATACAACCCTTTAAAGATTTTACCCCATAAAGATAGAGGCTGTTGGAATAGACGCCAGGCTTGCTTCCCAAGCATAGCCCTGTTAAATTCTATAAGATCATGAAAGCCTAGGCCACCATTGTCCTTGCTACTCTTAAGTACATCCCATTTACGCCAATGAATTCCTGATTTGCTATTATCATTCCGCCACCAAAATCTAGCAATGCTCTGTTCAATTGATTTGCAAAGAGACAGGGGAAGTTTTAAGATAGACATGGCATACTGTGGGAGTGCCTGTACAACAAACTTTAGTAGAATTTCCTTACCACCCTTTGAGATTAATTTTTCTTTCCATCCCTCCATTTTTGCATTTACTCTCCCCAAAATCCAAGAAAACATCTCTCGCTTTAAACTCCCCTAATTAGATGGTATACCCAAATATTTACCATACCGTTGCAACACTGGTATTCTAAAATCCCGTGCCACATTTTCCTGTAGTCTCGAAGGACAATGTTTATTGAAAACCATTCCAAATTTGTTACGATTTACAGCCTGTCCCGTAGCCACACAATACTAATTCAAGATATTAGCAAGGTTCTGGCATTCCTAAATGTTACCATCTAGGAAGAAAATTACATCATTAGCGAAAAATAAATGGGAGAGGGTAGGACATCACCTATTTAACTTGATACCCTTGATGTGTCCCATATTGACGACTTGGTTAATAAGAATTGATAAGACATTTGCCAGTAAGATGAATATATATGGAGAGAGAGAGGATCGACCTGCCGAAGGCCTCGTGTCGGATGGAAATAACCTAGTTGCTCGCCGTTAAATTTTACACTGAAAGATGTTGTTGTTATGCATTGCATCACCCACCGTACCCATCTTGGATGGAATCCCAACTTGAGTAGATAGTCTTGAAGGAAATCCCATTCAACTCTGTCGTATGCCTTTTACATATCCGTCTTGAGGATTGCATTGAATTTTCGCTTCCGCTTCCTGATCTTAATTTGATGAATTACTTCTTGAACAATTAAAATGTTATCTTGAATTTGGCGACCACTCACAAAGGCAAACTGTTCCATAGAAATCAGATCAGGTAGCCAAGGTTTCAAACGATTTGCAATTACCTTAGAAATAATTTTATATACATAATTGCATAGGCTAATTGGGTGAGGTATCTTGGGGATCAAAGCAATAATGGTCCGATTTAGAGCACTAGGCATCACCCCTGACCTAAAGAAATTTTGCACTGAAAGAAGAAGATCATCTTGAATGACATCCTAGTGAGTCTGATAAAAAAGGTCATTCAAGTCATCGGGGCCTAGAGCCTTTGTAGTCCCCAGCTGGAAGGTTGCCTTGCGAACCTCCTCAACAGTGACCAAAGCTGTTAACTGGTCATTCATTTTTGTTGTAACAACTTGTGGGCATTGATCCAGGATAGGTCCATAGTCACGATAACCCACGATTGTATATAATCTTGAAAAGAAGGCAGACGTCATTTCTTGTAGAGTCTAAGGGTCACGAACCCAGTTTTGGTGGTCGTCCTGTAACATGCTAATTCTGTTCCTTTGCCTCCGTTGAATGATAGTTGCATGGAAAAATTTTGTGTTCTTATCCCCTCATCTCAACCAGTTAATCTTGGAACGTATAGCCTAATATTGTTTTTCTTGTTGCCATATCCGTCTGATTTCCTCTCGCAATTTAGATGCTGCCACTTTATCAAAGTTGCAATGTGGTTGGTTTATGAGATTCTGAAGTTGTTGTTGCAAGGTGGTCACCTTAAGATGGCCCTTTGAAAACTTTGATTGACTCCATTTAGCCAAAGCTTCAGAAATAGCCTTTAATTTAGGCATGAGAGTAGAATCTTATACTTGTACTGAATTCCATGATTTGGAAATAATCTCACGGCATTCATGATCTTGGTTCCAAAAGGCTTCGAAAATGAAAGGCTTGCGTCGTTTTCTATATGTTGCTGAAGTGTTTAATAGTAAGGGACCGTGGTCAGATCCCAAAGTAGGCAATGCAAAAACTTCAGCTTCAAGAAACATTAGGCACCAATCCAAAGTACACATCACCTGATCCAATTGTTCTTTCGCTTTGCGAGCTTTGTGGAGAAGTAATGAGAGATAGAGAGTACTTCGAAGGAGATAGGCGATAGAAAGCGATTTAAAGGGCTTTTCAATTTAGGGTTTGAGAAGCCATAAGTGACCAGCGTGATTTTATGTTTTGACGGTTCAATTTGGTTATGAACCGAACCGAACTGGCAAAAAGCAATGTTTTTTTCCCATTATCTGAATTGAAAATCGAACCCAATCAAAAATGCACAAAATTTTTGTTCGATTTTCTTGCTGACCCCCTAATGATTGTCAATTTCTTACTTTCTTGAAGTACAACTTTAAAAGTATTGGGTGCTTCTTATGTCACTAGTTATGATATAGTGAAATATGTCTATGGGGTTCTTAAGTTGATTGACGGATAATGTGAGAATGATGACAAAATTTTGCGAAAAAATAACCAAGAGAATGAAGACTAGATTCAATAAGTATTTTGATAATATGAACAACATTAATCTAACTTTGTTAATTGTATGCATACTTGACCCTCGAGACAAGTAAAAATAGGTAAAATTGATGACTAATGAAGTTTATGAAAGATAAAGTAACAACATTTCGAACGTTATTGTTTGAGCAATATTGCATCGGGATATGCCACTAAAGCAAATTGAGGTTAAACGGTATAAGGACAACAAGCATGTCAAAGTCTCCTGTGGTTGTTGCGAACACTATGGCTACAATGTATTTTAGCCAAATGAGACAAATTATTTGGAAGGAAAATCTAAATTAGATAAATATTTGGCAAAAGGATGTGAATGCTATAGCTCTGACGATGATATCTTAAATTGGTAGAAAGTCAATAATTTGAGATTGTCTTATCTTATCTCAATTGCTCGAGATATTTTGGCTATGCTTGTCTCAACTATAGCATCAAAGGCTGCATTCAAGACAAGACGTCATGTACTTGACTTGTTTTGTGGCTTTTTGACTTAAGCATAGTGGAGGCTTTTATATGTGTTCAAGATTGCTCATGATTCGCATCATTTTCATTGTCGATCAAGGAGGATTTAGAAAAACTCGAAAATTTTGAATTAGGTAAGAAAATATTACCATGGAATTTTTTATGCTCTTCCATATTGCAATAGATACTTCAATTCTTCATTATATATTCTCATTTTTATTGCATATTTAATGAAGAATTGTCAACTACGATCATGGAATTGAACTCGACATTGGTTTCGCTTTATGATCGACGAATTTGGAGATTGGTACTTGTTAAACCATTTTCTTATTGAGATTTGAAGAAGGAATTTCAAGAATGACGGTAGTTTTGTAATTACCTAGTTATCCTTTATGTCTTCGACTTATGTCAATATGGAGGATAGTCAGTCCTCTGTTTTGTTTGCCTGTTGCTGTCACAGTGACTTTTCTTTTAAATTATTATTATAGTGAGAGGGGATGGATAATGCACTACTGCTAGTCTTCAGTGTTGTTGTGGATGTATATTGGTTCTCGCATCAACATGTTTGGTTTTCAACTTCAGTGTCTTGTATCTCTGTCTGATTGCTTATTCTGCTTTCAACTTTTTTATATGTTTGGTTCATTTAGAAAGATGTTTACAGTTTGGTCCAATAAAGTATATAGTTTATTGAAATGCAAACGAATTTAGATGTACAGGTATGTTGTGTGGCTCATTGTTTGTGTGTGATGTTAAATGTTGGTCGTGTGCGTCTGATGTTTGTTGTTCATTTGGAAGATGTCGTGAGATGGACATGTATTATGCTCTATAAATATTGATTTCTCATGAAATTGTCGTCCTTCCAGCTTTAACCATAATAAGGGTGTTTGCTGGTCGCCTTTGTTCGCATGTGGAATGTGATGATTTTGGGTGGATATACAACTTAGCAGTTTGATGAACTGGCATGGGTTTCTACAGCAACCTCAAAGCCTGTCCCCCTACAGTTCCTAATCTGGACAAGGATGAGTTGGATCTGTAAGAGTTTTTCTAATTGTGGACTACATTAATTGATATTGTAATTTACCGTTTTACGGGGTTTGGTCTAAGGTGAGATAGAAGGTTTCTTAATTAGTCTAATATGGGCTGGCTAGTGTGGGCTGAGTTGAGCCTGGCCCATAATGAGAGGGACTGGTTGGAAACTCTATAAATAGTGCTCAAGTCTCTCCTCTAACCCTAATTCTCACATGTATCCTCACCTAAGGGGCGTTTACCTAACGCTACACGTGAGGGGGCCGCCTCATTGAGCCAGTGATACAGAGTAACAGAGGGCAATAGAGGAGAAGGACTTGCGCGTGGAACATTGTGTTTCCGTTTCTGCTTTAAGAATAGTGGATCCCCTTGATGAGTGGGTAATCCCTTTTCTGCTTCTGCTTTATGTTCGATGGATCCCAAAACAGGCGCGTTAATCTTTCTACTCAATTATGCATGTTCTTGTTTTGGTTATGGAGATCTTGGGGTTGCGCAATTTGCGTCCAACATGTAGTATCAGAGCAACCATAACCCTAGAACTTGAACGCATAAAGTTTTTGCCCTAATTTGTGATTTTCGAGATTTTTTGTTCAATAAAAATAAAATTAAATCACAAATTCGGACTGGGCTCGACAAGACGAGCAAGACAGTTGGTGGCCCGTCGCCGGGGGAGGCCTCACACGCCCCCACGCGCCGCCAGGGCGTTGCAGACGCGCCCCATGCGCGATCACGCGCCATCACACGCTCCCACGCGCGGGGTGCAGCTCGCGCGTGTTCTCCACGCGCCGCGCATTCAAGCGGCGCGTGAGGGCGCGTGGAGCATCGGATCAACGCGTGGCCGGCAGCGTTGGATCCATATGGTTGTCCTCTATCTTATGGTGAATTTATTTTACAAGTTTGATATTTTATGGATGTGAAAATACATACGGAACCCTAAATACGTGTATTTTTAGTGTATTTTTGCGTATTTTTCTTATATTTTCTGTGATTTTGGAAATACAAGTATTGGGTTACTGGTATATTATCACATAAACATTATAATGGTGTGATTCATTAATAAAAATTAAACTTTATTGTGAACTAAAACTGGCTTAATGAGATACAACTATTATGGAATAATATTTGAACTATGTATTGAGGTCATGAGAAACAATAAAAGTTATGGAACTTTTGTTGCTCAAGCATAGTTATTTATACACATCTTGATGTATTTTTGTTTCTTCTGATAACCTTCGAATAATAGACGTCTTAAGAACTCGTGACCAAATTGATTATATTAATTATCACATTTTTGAATGTGGGTAATGCATGTTAGTTAAGTTATTGCATATTTTACCTAAATTCATCTGGTCACTTGTTAATGTCTATCAAGTTGAGCACTGGTTTATGGTTAAGAAGCATGACAACATTTACACAGAACAATAATATCTACTGTTATAAAATTAGATATTTGGTTATGTGTTTTGACTCAAAATATAGGCCACTAGTTGATGTAATGATAATTTGTCACTTAAAAAAATTGGCTAATTAATCAGCTATTGGCCTTGGAGTCATGTTTTGCCTTATAAAACTCATGATCAATAGTTGATCAGCTATTAAGCTTGTCAATCTGGATGTTCTATATTGCTATTGATGTTAACTTATGAGGAATCCTTTGAATCGGCATTCTTTTTATGTTGTTTTGGTTATCAGTAATCGGGGTGCACAAAAGATGCTTTCTTCTATATTATGAGAAGTTTCTTGTGTTGTTATGATCGGTGATCTCATTGAAGTTTGACTAACAGGTTTGCTATATATATATTTATATATATGTATAAATAAAGATTTTATTAATGAATAAAGTAATGTAATTAGCATGATATGTGATTTTTTTGATATGCTGCCCCTATCACTAAAGTTAAAATCACATGTATATGGTGTATGTGAGAATGAAAGTTTATATCCCTGGTATGAGAGAATTTCAATGATTCAATTGAGTAGTGACCGCCTAAGTGGCACGTTTGATTGGATTTGAGAAATTTCGGTCTCGTATGATTATTGGGTTGTCTCCTGGTCTAATGCGTAGTCATACTCCCAAAGGAGGTGATTGTGTATTAGTTCATGGAGAGATACATGATGATGTGGTGGAGGAGTGACTGATTCTAGTGATTCATATGCCCAAAGGTGATGAATTTACAAAGAATTGGAATATATTCTCATAACCGCTATCATGTGGGGAGTGTACAACTGCATGTCATATATTCTGCCCAAAGGTGATTATATGATTTTGCGTGTTACTCTCTGGATATGTACTTGTATGTCAAGTTACACAGTGCTCACATGATGCTAATTATATACATTACTTGGTTTTCAGTCACCTTTTCTGTAATTAATAACTTCATTATTATTGAGGTTTTTACTGCTTCAAATTTTAAGTAGTGGACATATGATTTGCCGCATGGGAAAAGAGCAATAGAATTTGCTTACTGTTCATGAAGCGTTCCATTCAAGAACACTTGAAAAGAGGTTTGCCTGCGAACTGCAGTACTATAAGATGATGGAAGCCTTAGTTGCTTGAAATTATATTTTGTCTGATATTGAAATTAGGACACATCTGCAAAGATTGACGTAATTGTAGAGGATGACTGCTCTCAGACTATTAAAGATAATAGTATGATGGAGGTTACTGTGTTTTTGTCTTTACCTATATAGATAATTATGGAATCTCCTGTACCGTAGACTAAACTTGTTGAGGTTCAAAGTACTATTCTTGATATAGTTTATAATGAAATTTCTTAAACCTCTCAAGTGCAGAATGAAGTGGTTGCAGCTTTATTAAGGAAATTTGTTAGGGAAAAACGATCAGTTATATCATCAGACTATATAGTCTATTTGTGATAGCATAATTACAATATCCACTATATGGTTGATGTAATAATATATTTATCAACGTTGTTTCTTATTCTTAATCAAGTATGTGATTAGATGCCATAAAAGGCGGTATACAATCTATGAAATATTATAGTGTTTGGAAACTAACTTACTTGCCCAAAGATCATAAGTTTATTTGTTGCAAATTGGCGTACAAAACTAAATGAATTTCAAAGAAAGATTGTGGAATTTAAAGCCAAATTGGTAGCTAAAGTTATCACTCTGAAAGAGGGGTGGATAGTTAATAGTGAATAAATAAATATTTATTTCTAGTATTTTTAAAGATTCTTTCAGAGTGAACATGGCAATAATAATTTATTTTGATATGGAGTTACGCCAAATAGATACACAATCTATATTGTGCAATTTGAGGATTTTGCAACAGATGTTTTAAGTAAACTTATGTGTAGATTGAAAAGTCTTATTCATAGTTTTAAGCAAGTTTCTAGACAATATTGTTAAAGTTTCATGGTGTTATTTTTTTGTTCAATTGGAACAAAGTAATTCAATATACTGCAAGGTTAGTGGGAGGAAATTTATTTTTTCTCATACTTTCTGTACATAATATTTTGCTTATAAGTTGTGACCTTGAGACATCTTATATCCTTTGTACTGAGGTCTGTAAAGATTGTTTTTGCCATATTATATTAGATTTTCTTGGAGGACATTTGCTGATTGTATATTGAAAATATTCAATATACATTATTGCAAGCCAAGAATTGCTCCTGTTGTTAAGGGTGATGGACTGAATCTATCACATTGTCCTTATTTAAATATTGAGAAAATCTAATTAAATGGTGTACCTTATGTTAGTGCACTTAAAAGTATAATATATGCTTGAATTTGCACTAAACTAAATGTTGTCTTTGTGACGAGACTTCTAGGCAGATATCAATCAAATTCAGGACGTGATCACTGGGTTGCTGCCAAGAAGGTTTTGAGGTACTTAAAAGGATAAGAAATTATATACTAATTTACAGACATGTTTAATTCTTGCAGTTAGTAGGGTATTTAGATGTAAATTTTGTTGTCTGTTATGATGACAAGAGATCAATAACATAATACATATTTATGTTAGCAGGAAATGCAGTAAATAAAATTCTATGACATTTTTTACTATGTAAGCAGTGCTAGTAACATTCTTTTAGGTTGTTACTTGGGCTATTAGGCTTCGGAACCTCATTAAGGAGTTGACCGTTTTTAATTTTATGAATTGACCCATACGGTTGTATTAAGATAACAAATTTGTAGTATTATTTATTTACTACAGAGATCTCAAGGGGTCTAAATATATGGTGGTCAAAATTTTGACCAAAAAGAAACGGTACAGTAAGGTGACATAATAATATAATATATTTTCACAGATGATATGGTTGCAGATCCACTAACTAAAGGCCTACGCCCATGTGTATTTGAGTGACATGTCATTAGCATGGGCCTGGGAGTATCTTCGGATACTGTTGTTTAGTATGAGCTATTTTGGCTTTACTCTGATAAAGATTTCATCTGTATTCGTTATACTTTGTAACGGTTTGATATGTATCAACTTTTGCATTCAATAAAATATTTTTGAATGTATTGTTATTATGTTGAATACATATTGATAAAGTCTCAAGGGATTGTATAAACCTTGAGTGAAGGCTAGGGGCATCCGGGCATCCGGTTATTAGCTTTGTGTATATGTCTGGTGATACATAAAGAAAGGTTAACCATAAGGACAAGACATATGTGGGTTCATTAGAACCATAAAGCATTATCTAGTAGCACGAGTTTTTTGTGATGCCTAAAGTTAAGAGAATGGTGACTAACAAACGTGATCTCTCTATGAGAAATATTATCCATTTGTCACACTATCATATTGAATCCATATCAATAAAGTTGAGGACATTCGTGACCATGGAAGGCTCTGTGTGTATACATGCATTTACCGCCATGATTTGGTGTTTAAGACTTTATAGGATAGGATTGACTATTAAGAATTATCTCAGGACCAATGTGCGCACATACAGTACGATTTCAATTAATATAGTCCAAGTGGGAGAATGTAAGAGTTTTTCTAATTGTGGACTACATTAATTGATATTGTAATTTACCGTTTAATGTTTACCATTTTACGAGGTTTGGTCTAAGGTGAGATAGAATGTTTCTTAATTAGTCTAATATGGGCTGGCTAGTGTGGGCCGAGTTGAGCCTAGCCCGTAATGAGAGGGACTGGTTGGAAACTCTATAAATAGTGCTCAAGTCTGTTCTCTAACCCTAATTCTCACATGTATCCTCACCTAAGGGGCATTTACCTAAC